>JAJJWX010003180.1:0-1200000 GCA_023529315.1 Papaver bracteatum
AGCTGAGGTTAAGGGACTGCTAAATTGGTTACCCCTTATCTCAATTGACCAGGCACCAATAATAATTCCCTACCTATAACCCTAGAATTAAGAGAAGGGTTTTCTTTATTCTCTCAATCATTTTGTCCCTGAAAGAGAGAAATAGAGGCACTGCAGTTCAGGGAGATCGAGAAACAAAGAAAATTAGGGTTCGATTCATCTCTGTAATTGAATAAAAAAAATGCTGGTGGTAGTATGGTGATGCTGTTAAAGAGTAAATGGGTATGATTTTGTGCTGGGATATTCAGTATATCGAGAAGGAGATGGTTACTCTGAGTTCTGAAGAATTGATGGGTATGAGGATGAGAATCAAGATTCATATGGGTTGATGAGTAAATGATAAAACAGATGGTTGAGATGGGAGATTGAAGACCTAGATGTATGTTAGGTTATACAGGTTGCAATAGGGGTTAGTTGGTGGTATCTAAGCTGCCATGGTTGTTGCTGTTGTAGAATGGCTTAAGGAAGAGCTATGCTTTTGGATGCAGGTGTGAAGTGCAAGACCTAGGAAATAGCTGAAATGGAGTTGTGCTGTTACAGGAAGGCTTTAGTTGCTGCCATTGATTCTGTTGGAAGAACAAGAAATATGTGAAAGGGGACTGATGATGTTCATGGGTCTGTGGTGGATTCAAAGAATTAGAAGAATGATTATTGTGGATTCCTGAGGAAGATGGAGAATTTTAGGTTATGAGCAGGGTGTGTTGGTGATTGAACTGAAGTTGGTCATTGGATGTTTGTGTCAAATATAGGTGCCAGTGATACAGTTGCAGGAAGCTAAATTGTGAAGCAGCTGCAATATATGGAAGAACATGTGATACTGGTGATATGAAGTTACAACTGGGTCTGAAATTGCAAGTGATTGAGAAAGGCATCTGAATTGAAGGCAGGTGTGCTATTGGTGAAGCTACTTAGATTCTGGTGCAATGACTTGCAGGGTAACAGTGTAGGTGGAATTGAAGATGCATTACAGTGAAGGTTTGCTGGTGGTTGAATGTTCCAGGAACTGGTGGCAATGCTGTGGAGAATTGGTGGCTTGAGGATATGAATGATGCTGGTGCAGCTGTACTTAGGAGATGCAATTGGTAGGGTTGAAGCAGTGAGAAGATGGGTTATGTTGATTCAAGATTCAAGTGAGAGAGTGATTATGCTCAGAAGAAGGAACAAAAGTGGTTGGTGCTGCAGGGCAGGGAAGAGAGCTGGTTGCAGGGAAGTAATGCAGTGGTGGAGTTGCTGCTATGATGTTGTGCCTCCTTTGAAGTTTACCAGGAATTTCGTCATTGTAGTACAGCTGTAGAATAGTGGTGAAGTTGCAGGGTATTGCAGGCTAGTGGTGCTGTGTTGGTGATGGTTCTGTCAGGGATTTGAGCTGCAAGGAATCGAGAAATCAGTTAAGAAGAGCAGTCGGAGCTGGTGACAGTGAGGTTGTTGCAGTTGAGCAGTTCTGAGAACTGGTGTGACTCAAAGGGTTGATGTTACCAGTTTAGGTGAGAACTGCAATGTTGTGTAGTGGGTTGATGGATGGGTTCAGTGTAGAGCTCGTAGTGATAATTCAGTGAAAGAAGCAAAGTTAATGCTGTTGCAGGTGGAGTTGTGAGACTTCAGGAGATGGAATTGAAGGTAGCGAGGCGATGCAACAGCTAGGTTTGTAGTTGGTGGTATCGTGTTATAATTGCAGGTGATTGAGATAAGTAAGATGCATTGCAGGTGGTGATGGAATTGGTTAATAAGTTGTTGCAGATGCTCAGCTAGATGTTGGAGTAGTATTGCAGGTGGAAATGTTGGTTGCTGCTACAAAATAAGGAGCTGAATTTTTGGTTGGTTGCAATTGGTGGTCTTGAAGCTATGGTTGGCAATAAATAGAGTTTCAAAACAGCCATCTGGGCTGTGAAGTGAAAGTTGGTGCAATACAGTATGGCCATCTTGGCCGTGACTGAAGCTGCAGACGATACAGCCATCATGGCTGGAACTGAAGCTGCAGAAGAACAGAGAAGGCACATCCATCATGGATGTGCAATGACTGCAACAAGCCTGGACTGGACCTGTTTGACTCGGGTCAATTGACTTAGTTGACTCACTTGACCCGAGTTGGACCGTTGACCGTTTGAATTTTCAGGTGGCCGGCGATTACTTTCCGGCCAAAAACACAGTTTTCCGGCGGGCGTTTTTGGGACAGAATTTCTACATGGGTTTCTCTCTCTCGTGGGATGGGTGAATTTCCAACTAATGGACTTTGAAGACTATACCTAATTTTGGACCTAAGAAGAGACATAAAAGGGAAGACTTCTACAACTTTTGGGATATTACGTTTTATTCTATTCTTGGAGCTTTTGCAGAGAACTACTTCTAGGGTTTGCTTTCTTTTATTTTTCATCTTCTTTCTTTGAATATTATTATGATGAACTCCATTAATATGAGTAGCTAAATACAATAATTGGTTATGGGATAAAAGTTGATTTCTTCAAGCTTGTTATTTGATTCTATGATTTAGTTTTGTCTCAATTCTATCGTTTATGATTCATTATTTGTATTATCATATGATTTGAATGCTAGTTTGGTTGAGTCCGGAATCAATTGTATTTGTTTTCATCTCTATAGCTATATTAGGGTTTTCAATACGTAAAAGTTGTTATCTCTGATTTCTAGTAGCATCTTGTGGTTAATACTTGTAGTGATACATCTTTTTAATCGCATATGAATCATAACCTTTGTTAAAACGAATTAGTGCTTTTACACGTTTGTTTGCATCGATTAGTCTTATTTCATAGAACTTATTGCTCTTAGGGAGTTAAATCTAATTGTGCTTTTACACTTTAGGTTACTTTTTAAGTAGATTTCACAATAGCATCTTTTAATGTTGTTTGTGATAAAATCAGGAAATAAACGAGATACTCTTGCAATCAAGATATCCTAGGACTTTTGATAATTGCGAGATTAAATTACCAATTCTAATCATAGATGAAAAATACATGTTTGTGAATGATACTATCCCTTAACCAATATCTTCTCCTTATTGATTATTCCTATTATTTACTTTGCTTTATTTAGTTTTATTACTTTGATAAAAACAAAACACACTCTTGGGTTACTTGGTTACTTAAGAATCTGAAAATTGCATAACAACAATCGCCTCTCTGTGGATACGAACTCTTTCTTATCACGTACTTCATTCATATTTAGTAGAGTGAGAAAGTGAATTTATTTTTGACGCATACGACACGCATCCGGGCCCCCTTTGCCTCGAAGATGTACGACCAGACCAAGCCGGTAACTTTCGTCTCACCACTCCACGATCTGCATCCCTAGTAAAACTTACGCAGGTCCGCCAACATGGGAAGCCAAAATTCTCTTCGCCCCTCAAAAAGGTTAGGCGAATTTTCCTGACCATCCTTGCAATGATTTACGTCTCGATTCCGTCCTTATTTTTCATCATCATATGCTTACCTCGCAATAAGGCACCTGTTCCGAGCTAAGCATGGGACTTAATGTTGATGGTGGTTTTTAACCTAGGGTTAAAATCGTAAAATGCCCTAAACCCTAGTAGACAGTGACGCCACAAAATTTAAGTAATAAGCATTTACTAGGCGCATTTATTGAAATCCTTAATGTGTCTGTAAATAATTACCGGGGTATCTTTTTCAATTAGTGCTACGACAAGCCAAACCCTAATTCCCACGTGTGCCAATGGCAAACCATGCCAACCACACTAACCACACCGAAGCATGCCAACCATGCTATCCACACCTATGTGCCAATGGAAAACCATGCCAGCCACACTAACCGCGCCAAAGCATGCCAACCATGCTAGCCGCAGCCCTATGCCAATGGAAAATCATGCCAGCCATACTAACCGCGTCAAAGCATGCCAACCATGCTAACCACACCCTGTGTCAACGGAAAACCATGCCAGTCACAACTACCGCGCCATGCCAAACGCACCTCGCCATGGCCTCATGCCAACTTAGCCGCGCCACCATGCTGGCCTTCCCTATGCGGCTACCAAAATAAAGGCATGCAACAATCAACGGTTTCCCTTCAATCCCAAGAGCAAATCCTGGCCGTCTAAGGTTACCAAACGACCTTTCGCCAAAAACCCTTGCTTGGTCACGCACCTAGCCAAAGCTAGCCATTCCATGCCCCCATGGAAAACCCTTGGCCCCACATGCCAAGCCAAAACTACTCCTAGCCAAAGTTGTCCATGCCATGTGCCCATGGCAAACCCTTGGCCCCACATGCCAATCCAAAACCGCACCTAGCCAAATCTAGACATGCCATGCACCCATGGAAAACCCTTGGCCCCACATGCCAAGCCAAAACCGCACCTGGCCAAAGCTAGCCATGCCATGCGCCCATGCCAAACCCTTGGCCCCACATGCCAAGCCAAAACCGCACCTAGCCAAAGCTAGCCATGCCATGCGCCCATGGAAAACCCTTGGTCCTACATGCCAAGCCAAAACCATACCATGCCAACCTAGATGCGCCACCATGCTGGCCTTCTCTACACGGCTACCAAAACGAAGGCGTGCAACAATCAACGGTTGCCCTTCAACCCCAGAAGGAAATCCTAGCCATCCAAGGTTACCAGACAACACATGGTAACCTTTGGCCTGAAAACCTAAGTTTGGCCACGCCAAACCATGCCATAAAAATGGCATGCCAACCTAGCCGCGCCACCATGCTGGCCTTCTCTACACGGCTACCAAAGCGAAGGTATGCAACAATCAACGGTTTCCCTTCAACCCCGGGAGCAAATTCTATCCATCCAAAGTTACCTGACAACACATGGTAACCTTTGGCCATAAAACCTAAGTTTGGCCACGCCAAACCATGCCATGCCAACGGCATGCCAACCTAGCCACGCCACCATGCTGGATTTCTCTATACGGATACCAAAATAAAGGCGTGCAACAATAAATGGTTACCCTTCAACCCCAGGAGAAAATCCTATCCATCCAAGGTTACCAGACAACACATGGTAACCTTTGGCCCGAAAACCTAAGTTTGGCCACGCCAAACCATGCCATGCCAACCTAGCTGCGCCACCATGCTGGCCTTCTCTACAAAGCTACCAAAACAAAGGCGTGCAATAATCAACGGTTTCCCTTCAACCCCAGGAGAAAATACCAGCCATCTAAGGTTACCAGACAACACATGGTAACCTTTGGCCCTAAAACCTAAGTTTGGCCACGCCAAACCCTGCCATGCCAACGGCATGCCAACCTAACCGCGCCACCATGCTGGCCTTCCCCGTACGGCTACCAATGAACGAAAGCGTGCGACGATCAACGGCTACCTTGCCTCTTAAGATGCAAGATCTCGACCATCGAAGGTCACCAAGCTACCAAGTCTCCCAAGCTCGGCTTGCCAGGCAACCACGACGTGCCACATGTTTTTCACAAAAATATTCGAGATATCAAACACATATCGCAAACTGGGGGATCCTTTTTGGGTATTGGTTTGGCGGTTTACAGCCTGCGGCATACACTACGCCCGTCATAAGGAAGTGTCATAAGGGTGAGGCGGTCAGTAAATGTAGGGAGTCAATGGTGAAACGCTCAACAATCAATTTCATGCGTTAACAACCATTTGGAACATCAATTCCATACGTTAACGGTTTTATGGAACATTAATTCCATGCATGTGGTTATCACCTCCTCCCATTTACTTACCCATTTTTCCATCCCTTAATGAGACCAGAGTACGTTTCACTTCGACTTGTATAAATAGGTCTTACATATTTCCACAGAACAACAAGTTCATTCGGGAATATACAACCCTCGGAAAATACTTGCTAGCTTACCACTTGTTGGCCTTCCCACTTTTCTGATACAAGTCACAGTAACACAACTATTCTTATAGAATCAACTATTCTGGTCTCATCACTTTCCTTGCTTCCCTCCCCAAAACCAACCCATTCTCCTCCACTTTGTGACCGAAGCAAGTCCGGAATGGCCATTTCTTGGTTTAGGCTGGATTTGTACAGATTGATCTCTCGAACTTAAAGTACTTCCTTGCAGTACATTATTTAGGGTTTAAATTATTTCTCACCCGCACACTCGAAATTACCGAAATCAGCAGAAACCATTTTCACCTACAAACACTTGCCTATTGGATAATAAATCTCGAGCAAATCTTAGAGAAGATAGTACTCAATCATGATATAATAAAGCAAGATCAGAACACGCAACTACGGATAAAATAGTTGGGTCTGGCTTCACAATCCCAATGATGTATTCAAGTCATTAACTTACAGGGTTTCGTGAAAAACCTAAGGTTAAAGGAGAATCGACTCTAGTCGCAACAAGTATCACACATGAGGTGGGATTAGGTTTCCCAGTTTATAGAATTCTACTTTATATAGTTTTCAAATCAGGGTTTGCAATCAATGTTACCTTGGTAACAAAGCATTCAATATTCTCCGTTAGATGAAAACCTGATTAGAGTGAAGCTAATATCTTTCAACTGTTAGATCGAACTTAGCTTGTTACACACAAATGAAAAGTGACTTCATTTAGATATGAGTAACCGTACCTAAACGTGTGCACCTTTATTGGCTCAATAATAGTTAATCGAAGTTAGCCATATGAACACTTTCATATCAACCATATTCATCTTAACCATGACTAGTTCAATGACTCAAATGAAACTAGTTCTAGAGTTGTTCAATTGTTTATATTCTCATAGAAGTATACAAGACACAATTGAAGCAAAATCGATGTTAATCCATTCGAATCAACTTATGAACATTATAGCCACGGTTTTCAAAAGAATACATTCCTTATTATATAAATGTATTAATTCATGAACAAACCGATTTTAGAACATAACCCACTCAAGTATGCAAATTGGTATGCATACCTAAATGGCCGGACTAAGTTTGGGTTCACTCGTTGTTGATGGTGGATTTTAGTTCATGGATAAAATTGTAAATCCAATTTTAATATGCTGACATCTTGCAAAGGATAAAGCCATTTGATAAGCGATGAGCACAGAAAATCTCTCGCTTTATTTATTTGAAGCAATTCGATAAATATATAAAATTCAGCTAGAATGATGCATGTAGCAAAAATCCCAAATATTATGTGAATTTATAGCATTATTAATTGATGCATGATTTTCCTAGTATTTCCTATGATGTTCTCAGCAAAACTCTCATTATTAGCATGGCATGACCACTGAGTGTTCACTTTCAGCAGAGTAACATGAATCTCCAAGTGCCAATTTGGAGACATGCATGAAATACCCGTACAGGCTACTCTCTAACAAAGAGAATTTGAAGTCAATGCACTCTCAGCTCGATCGAACACATTTGATTTCCTTAAGGAAAATCTAGACTATCTGAATCAATCTCAGAAATGATACGGCCACGAAAGTTTGCCGCATGATTTAACCAGCCTAGACGAACCCTAAAAGGAGCAGGCGATCACTGCAATGACCACCAGCAGGACCGTTTATTCCCTGGTCGGTCGAACACATGTTCTGCCCCCAAATAGACACCGAACGCGAACCCTGAAATAGGATGGTTGAGCTGGTATGGAGTGGCTCATGTTGTTTGTAGTGGCTCGTATGAGCAAGGCTATCAAAGACATTCTCAAAAGAAGTCGCGACCATCCAACTTCTCCAACCAAGTTGGACGGCTTGGATCGTCCCGCGATTGATTGGTGAAGTGCTGGTATGCACATTGGCGGGCCCACTCTCCACCTACCTGATCGCCTTTCTCACGATAATACCCTAGAGCAATGAACGCTTTCTCGAAGTGTGGCTGACGTGATGCTTAAAGGGGTCGCGAAAATCCCACTAGTGTCTTAAATCGATCACAACCATCCAACTTTTCCAGCATGTTTGGATGGCTTAGATCACATCTAGGACCATCAGACATGTACATATATGTTCACCGTTGGCCCAACCTGGGCCCCAAATGGTCGGTCTCCCGCTTAGCTAAAGTTGCACGCGCGTGACAGGCCCAAACCCCTAATTAAGGTTTGCGCCATGGTATATGTATCGCAGATTGATCATGGCCATCCATCTTCACCATCTCGGATGTAGAGTGTAGATGTAGACTAAGGAGGTCCAGGGAGCATCAACGTGATCACTGCGGGCCATCCTGTGTGTGTGACTGACCGTCCAAAGTGGAGCAAGACTAAATTCCTCGAAACACATTCCCCAAAGGTGGCATGTCGTGGCCCCCCTAATGTCCTTTGCGGCATATGATTCTTGTCGCAAATCGATCACGACCACTCACCTTTGCCAAACAAATTGAGTAGCCTAGATCGTACCTCCGCGAGACAGAATGGTATGGACATGTACACCGGCAAGCCGTCTACACGCATGCCCGGTCGGTCCTACCAAAAACATCGCCTATGCTTGATTTCGGTCAAGCTGAATAATAATGCTTGCGCACCTATTTAAAACCTTAAAAATCATCAAAGGTCACAAATATGTGTCGTAGATTATCTCGTCCGTCCAACTTTTCCAGCTTGGTCAGGCAGCCTCAGCTAAGAGTTAAACGGCCAATGAGGTACGTTGGTGATCACCGCCCGTCACTCTACCACAAGGAGTGATCGTCCAAGGAATGGCCCGCCCATGCGGCCTCCAAACAATCACTCTAAGATGGTTAGGCATGTAGCTATTTTAAGACGCTTAATCCGCGACTTACTCCGTTAAGCTCCAAAACAGCGATGCTTCGTACATATTGATTGTATTTGATGCATTACATGCATAAAGTATACATGATGTTTCATGAATATCGATTTCTTAAATTACCCAGTTATTTAATCTAGTACCGTATGTTACTTCATGTGGGTCCCACGATCCACTCATTCGAGACATCAAGCATGTCACAAACCGGGGGATACTTACTGGGGTATTGGTCTGGCGGTTTACAGCGTGCAGCGTGCAACGCGCCATCAAGAACGTGTCAGGAGATATGGACGTTTAAGATGATGAGGGAAGTGGTCTAAGATGTGATCGTGAAATCATCCACACGACCACACTACTCCATCACTCAACTTCCTCCACTTCCTACGAGATGAGGGTTTGCGCTCAATGACTTGTATAAATAGGTCATTTGCCTATTTCCAAACAAGACATACAAACACAGAAAAAACCAAGTGTTGTCATCAGTATCCAGAAATCACCATTCTGATACAAGTAATAAGCAGCCAACACCTTCACAATCTCAACACCTTCTTCGCTTCCCTCCCTAAGATTAACTCCATATCCTTCACTTTGTGACCGAAGCAAGTCTGGAACGACCATTTCTTAGTTTAGGCTAGAATTTTACATATTGACCTCTCGAATCAAAAGCACTCACATGCAGTGCATTTGTTAAGGGTTTAGATTCATTTCTCATACACACACCCAAAATTACCAAAACCAGCAGAAATAGTTTTTACCCATAAACAACTAGCGACCATAGTGGGAGATTAATCTCTCGGCTGCAATATCAATTTCCAAATTCCCAATTTCATTTCTTCAATACCGGATTCAATTTCTTCAATTTCGAAGGGGTAGATCTTAAATCCGTTTCAATCACTAACCTATTCGTTTCTTTTAATCACTGAGTCCAACTTTCATTCTATGATGTATCCTCACCTTCCAAATTATCCGGAGGCCATGAATAATCCAAACCTCATGGAAAGTGTGGCCAGGATACTAGAGGACCTAGCAAACCAATCTGGTATCGCCAGAAGGTAGAGTGAGACATTTCGTATTTTAAACGATATAGCAGTTCGACTACAAGAAGGATCGAAAAGCGTTTACCCGTGGAGTATCACAAATGACGACGCAAAGAATATTGAATCTTTGTCTGGGAGTCGTGTATTTACCAGCAAAGATGCAAGAAGAACGCATGGCCACACCATGGGACAAAGGAGGGACTAGCAGCATGATTCGGCTAACGAAGGAGGCCCAAAATAATTCCACGGAGGAAAGGACTTGTCAGGGATGCCACAACCTTTATCGGATAAAGGAAAAGAGCCATCTTATAAAACCTTGATAGAATATTTGTATCTCAAAACCCTTGCTGAAGTACAGAAAGCAGTTCAATCTGCCGCGACTTTTTAGCCAAACGAAGAACTTCCTCAAGAAGGAGAAATCATCCAAGATTCACATGACTATAAGGGCTGGGAATACTCAACTCAGATGCCTAATTGTAATACCATCACCGATACTAGGCCCTCGAGAAAAGCAGTATCCCAGCAAAGACGACCAACCAAGCGGGCCGCATATATGTTGACACATGCTTGCGCTCCGACTCCGAAACGTTCTTCATATCAAGGTCAACAAGAGATATCACAACAACATCCGCCAATGCAAGAAAAACCTGTCTCAAGAAACCCGCATTTCCCATTCTCGATGAAGAAAGTCTTAGAATTATTGGAGGTATGTGTACGAGATGGAGAAGTCCAGCTGCCTCCTATGTGGTGACAACCGACTGATCATGAGATGATAGATCCGAGATATTTTCACTATCACCGCTTTCTTCACAACCCTATCAGTGAATGCAACGCCCTGAATCGCATTGTCCAGAAGAAGCTTAATTTAGAAGATTTGACTCCTCTCTCTTAAGATTAACACATACAATTCCTTGAAGTGAGTACTAAGGAAGATCCAATTTTATGCAGACGGAACTTTGAAGAACAAGTAAGTTCCGTTAAACAAATTTATGAGAAAGATAGTTTTAGAGCCTATTGGGGACTTGGCGTCCCACACTAAGAAAGAGATCCAATGCAAATCACCGAAAACATTATGTTTTATTTCCCACTAAGACGTGTTCCTTTTCACACGATATTTACAATTTCGTATATCATTGTAATAGTCACGTTATTTATAATCAGAATGCAAATTCCTTCCAAAACAAATCTCTTTCAGAAAAATCACTCATAAAACTATCTCAAAATAAACCAATTCAAAATTCAACCACCTATTAGTTCAAAACCTGAAACCTAAAACCATGAACAGAATTCCTCACGTCGCTCAAAGATACTTAAGAGTAAAAGAAAGACATGAATTATTCAAGGGAATTTGGCCAGCAACAACTTGGTCTTTTTAGCAAAAGCGTCTTTCATATTCTGGAGAGAAGCTTGCTTCAGATTCAACTCCTGAGACAATTTCTCGACTTCCGCCTCTTGCAGAGTAATGAAGTCCATAGATGGGACATCAACCATTTCTCCTTGTAGCTTGTGGATTTCAGCGAATCCTTCACAGAAACAGGAGGCGTTAAACTCATACTTCATGAACACATATCGGTGGAACTCCTAGTTTGAAACTACCTCTTCAGAAACGGTGCGCCCAGTCATGATGCCCATGCCATAGATAGAAGATAAAGCTTCTTCAACACGTTTGACTAATGCGAAGCGACTTTAAAGATTGTTGGAGGTGACGATGTGACTATGCTTCTTCCATATCTTGGTGTATAACTCTTCATACTTAGATGGCACGCTGAACCCTCCAACCATCACATGATCTACGAAAGGAGCATCAAAAGGAGGGTCAAAGACGACACCAGAAGCGGCAGAGTGCATAACTAATGGCTTAGAAGACACGGGAAGCTCGGTGTGGTATCTCCAGTAGCCCCTGCATTGTCATTCCCCCCAATCTCGAGGTTCATCTCCCGGTTCGCTGGAATGATCAAGCTCCTCGTTAAACCTGGAGACGCTTCCTTCATTGTGAACCGAGCCTCCATCATCCTCGTCATCGCCTTCAAGAGTTTTAGTATCACCATATTTATCTAAAGCTACACTACGACCATGATCCATCCTTGTAAAAGCGTTCTCTTTCGGAATCCCCTGATTTCGAATAAGAATCACCCTTAGTGAATATCATTCAAGATGAATAAAATTGGAGGATTTAAGGGAAGAAGTCTAAATTACCTGTATATGATAAGAACTAAAGACCACGGGACCACACGCCTACTTCTTGGACCTAGATCCTATATCCTGGGGACTTCAGTTATCAATAGTCTTAGCTCTGGTTCGTTTACCCGGAAGCGGCTTCAATCGTTTGTGCTTCTTCAGAATCCCAGGAGATGGCTCGCCATGGAGAGTTGTCACAACTTCGTCTGAGAATGTCTAAAAAGTTAACAATTGCTCCCTCCAAATATCCTTGTACCTACTAGTCACCACTGGATTTCTTCCGATGGGCAAGAATAGAAGGCTCTGCTCCGGTCTGAAGTTGTCAGCATTGGGAATAGACGGGATAAGATCCTTTGAAGGCATTGGCGGACGACATAATGGAACACCCTGGTAAAATCCCATTTGGCGGGCATCTCTGTCAATATTATAAGAAATCGCATAAAGGAGATCATCGAAGAAAGTTGGAATGTATCCTGGCATACAACTTCGCAGGAAGATGGTTTCTCCAGGACTCATGTTTTTTCCCTCAGTATGCAACACAATGTCAGGGGAAACAGTAAAGGTTTCTAGTTGAATCACTGAAGAAAGGACCGGTCCCCATGTGCGGAAATCTATGGCATGCACGTTATCCAGAAAATAAACAAGTCTCAACCCGGGTTTTCGACGTCTATTCTGCCAATGGAGTATCCTTGAACAGCCATACAAACTAGGGAGCGAAGTTGCAGGGACAGGGGCATAACCTTTAAAATATTCCCACAAACATGCTTAGAGAAAAGCAATGTGGATATGTGATTCCACTTTCCAATATCTGTTGGAAGCATATATGTCTACCGCCAAAGCATCCAGATGAGAATACAATGATCCAAGGAATAAGGCGTCCAAAGGGAGAACCACACCTTTTGCCAATTTTATAGAAAACATGACGAGGTCGTGTATTATAGTCTTCTTTCCAGAGCCGTCATTGAAGATGTCCTTAGAAATCCACAAGGACAGAAACGCAACTATGCTGAGTTCATCATCCAGTTTTTGACCTGGCCTTGGCTTTACAAGAGACCACTCAAACACTCACCAAGTATAAAATCATTTCACATCATTTTCCTGTTGGTCATACTCTCCCTCCTTTTGAAGTAAATCATCGAGGATTGCGTTTTCTGCGTCAGATAGCTTATAGTGAAAACTTCCAGCAATAGGGAGATTCATCAACACGTCTACGCTTTCTAGGGTAATGGTCATTTCTCCCCATCTACAAATGGCCGTATGCGTGGAGGGGCACCATCGAGAAATAAAAGTGATCAAACTTGCAGTGTCTTTCATAATGTGAAGAGTTGTAGATGCCATAACAGCCTCGATGATCTGCGCTTTGGTCAAGTTATCTTTGATACGCTCATTTCTCAACATGCGCCTCATCCATCCTTCATAAGAACTCAGTGGAGTATGACAAACCTTGAAGTCAATAGAAAAAGGTGGATACTCATTCTTCCGAAGACATAATCTCATCACGAATGCTAGAGAAGATGATGGAGCAACCTCTTCATTTTCTTAACCGGAAAGCAGTGTTATCTTATGGCTAGGATGTTTCCTAGCATTCAGAAAAGGCATGGTGAACAGTTCATCATCTACATTCGGCATTCTCTGGAGTTGTCAACACCTCCCGACTTGGCAACAACATTATCCCCATGTGACATCTTAACAAGAGCCTCTTTGTTCATTTTCAAACAACTACAATGAAGTACAAAAAAAAAGAGTCATTACTTCATACTAAGGGAGAAATCACGCATACGATATAATATGGGTGTTAATGGTCAGAGCCGATAGATTTAAAAAATAAACTTTTTGTGGAATATGCGCCCACAGCCAGTGAAGCACACTCTCTTGGCCGTGGAAGAGTATGAGCACAGTGGGGACTACATTGACAATCGAACGAAGCAAGCACCCGGCGGACCCACGTTCGAGCGAAGAAATTACAGCAGGGCCGACGTTTGATCGAAGCATACACGTGGGGCCCACATTCATTCAGGTTTGCACGCGTTGTGGCACCATTTTCTATGGCCGAAGGAGCAGACGAGTTCTATCCATGGGATCATGTACACGAAGCCTAATCCAGGATCTTATTACAACCTAAGGCTAGGTTTTGCATGCAATGATGAAAAAGGAAAAAAAAACAGTACATTCATAGGATTCATGGCTTGTTATACTAAGCAATCCTAGCAATATCGACGTCTTTGATATCAATTCCATTGGTGGAATTAATCATGATATATCTCGCAAAGAAGTTTCATCTACAACGGGATGGCTTTCTCAAAGAGTAAAAGAGGTTTACCTAAGACCTAGGGTTTACGTCCACACAAAAAAGGAGAAATGTTAGAGCAAGGAAAGAAGGTGAAGAACCTACCTCCTTGTTATCGGACAAACGTCAGAGCACGAGCGGCGGTGGCAAAGCTCGGCCAAGAACGGGAGTTGGTCGAGCGAAAAAAAGAAGAACAAAGAGGAAGTAAGTGAAAAATATAAGGGTTTGTTTACGGGTAAAAACTATTTCTGCTGGTTTTGGTAATTTTGGGGTGTGTGGATGAGAAATGAATCTAAACTATAAACAAATGCACTACACGGGAGTTCTTTTGATTCGAGAGATTAATCTATACAATTCTGGCCTAAACCAAGAAATGGTCGTTCCAGACTTGCTTCGGTCACAAAGTGAAGGAGATGGGTTTGATCTTGGGGAGGGAAGCGAAGAAGGTGTTGAGATTGTGAAGGTGTTGGGTGTTTATGACTTGTATCAGAATATCGAACTGGCTTGCAATAATGTAATCAATCAGTTAAGGTGTTTTCTAGATACGAATGACAACACTTGGTTTTCTGTGCTTGTCTGTCTTGTTTGGAAATAGGTAAAGGACCTATTTATACAAGTCATAGAGCGCAAACCCTCATCTCGTAGGAAGTGGAGGAAGTTGAGTGATGGAGTGGTAGGGTCA
Organism: Papaver bracteatum; assembly: GCA_023529315.1. Lineage (NCBI taxonomy): Eukaryota > Viridiplantae > Streptophyta > Magnoliopsida > Ranunculales > Papaveraceae > Papaver > Papaver bracteatum. Next base: position 14,861 of record JAJJWX010003180.1, read on the forward strand.
TGTGGGTGACTGCATGATCACATCTTGGCCCACCTCTCCCATCATTGATAACCGTCCATGCCTCCTGACACGTTATTGTGATGACGCATTGCACGCTGCACACTGTAAACCGCCAGACCAATACCCTAGTAAGTATCCCCCATTTTGTGACATGCTTCATGTCTCGATTGTGTGGATCGTGGGACCCACAGAAGGTAGCATACGGTTCTAGGTTAAATAACTAAGTTATTTGGGAAATCGATATTTATGAAATATCGTGTGTATTCTATGAATGTAATGCATCAAATATATTCAGCATGTTTGAAGCATCACTGTTTTAAGGCTTAACGGAGTAAGTCACGGATAAGCGTCTTAAAATAGCATCACGTCCAACCATCTTCGAGTGATCGTTTGGAGACTGCATGGTCGAGCCATGCTTTGTCCGATCACTTTGTGTGGAAGAGTAACGGACGGTGATCATGGGGATGCTTTATTAGTCGCTTAACTCATATCCAGGGCTGACCAACCAAGATGGTAAAGATGGACGGACGAGATTCTTGTGACGCTCATTTGCGACCATTGATAGAGTTTAGGGCTTTGAAGAGGTGCGCAAGCATCACTCTTCAGCTTGGTCTAAACCAATCATGGGATGTGTTTTAGGCAGGACCGACCGGGCATGCGTTTAGACGGCTTACCGGCGTACACGTCTGTACCTCACTGTCCCATGAAGGTGCGATCTAGGACACTCAATTTGACTGGCAAAGAGGAGCGGTTAAGATCGATTTGCAACAGAAATCCCATGCCGCAAAGGATTTTTAAACCGCGTGACATGCCTACTTCGGGAGCGCGTTTCGAGATGTTCTTCCATGGTTGGCCTTGGTCGATCGGTCATGCGTGTAAATGGGCCCATGGTGATCATGTTGACATTCTCGGGACCTTTTAAGTCTACATCTACACCTTCCATCCAAGCTTGCGAAAATGGACGCTCGTGATCGATTAGCGACACATGTAACATGCCGCAAACCCTAATTAGGGTTTCGTATGGTTCACGCCCATTCAACTTCAACCTATCGGTTTTGCATGTTATGCTCCTCCTTTGGGGAGGCCGATCATGTGGGGCCCACGTTGGGCCGGTAGTGAGCATGTGTGTACCCGTCCCATGGTCATAGACTTGATCTAAGCCATCCAAACATGCCAGTGAAGTTGGATGGTCGTGATCGATTTAAGACCTTAGTGGAATTTCCTGCGACCTTTAATCATCACGCCGGCCATACTTTGGGAAAACGCACATTCTCTATGGATAGGTCAAGAGATGATCGACCAGGAAGGTAGAGAGGGGGCCCGCCGGTGTGCAGGACAAGCTTGTCTGACTGTTCATGGGATAATCCATGCCGTCCAATCATGCCAGCGAAGTTGGACAGTCGTGGCTGGTTTTGAGACTGTCGTTGGCGGTCTTGCTCGTACGAGCTTCCTCCAAGATGCTCCATACCAATTCGACTATCCTTTTCTAGGATGGTGTTTGGTGGCTTTTGGGAGTATGGCATGTGTTCGACCGACAAGGGCATAAATGGGCCCACTGGTGGTCATTGTGGTGATAACCTGCTCCTACTAGGGATCGTCTATGATGGCTAAATCATGCGTCCAACTTGTGTGGTCGTGATTATTTCTGAGACTGATATGGACAGTCCAAATTCAAATATGCTCAATCGGGCTAGTATAACACACCGAGAGATGTATGCTCAATCGGGATAGTATAACACACCGAGAGATGTATGCTCAATCGGGATAGTATAACACACCGACAGATGTATGCTCAATCGGGCTAGTATAACACACCGAGAGATGTATGATCGATCGGGCTAGTATAACACACCGGGAGATGTAGCATGTACTGGAATTTCGTGCATGCCTCATTATTGACACTTGGAGATTCATGTTACTCTGCTGAGAGCCTAGTTAGTAATTCGGGGTATGGAGGGGCGTTCGGGATGGCATATGTACGGGAATTATACGGATTTGGGTAAGTCGGATTCAGTCAAAAATACGGTCAACGGTTCGTTGTTCGGAAGTAGTTCGGAACGGCATACGTACGTGTATAATTCGTTTTTGAGATATGAGTTCGGTAATCAAAATTCGGGATACATCAAATTAATAGATTTTTAAGGTTATATTGAGTTAAACTTATGATTTAACCCATATTTTATGTGTTATATTCATAATATAGTAAAAATATACAACAACAAGAAGTTACATCAATTGTTGAAGCCTTAGTTGGCAAGACATGGGTCATGGCTTCGATTCCCACCACCAAATTCTTTTTATTTTATCTTAAAAATAGTAGAAAATGTGCTTGAATCGCCGAGTCAATGACCCAATGGTTAGAATCGCCGAGTCACCCCGAGTCCATAGCGAGTCAACTGTCCGAACTAGTCTGCCGAATTATTCGTGAATAATTCGAAAATCCCATATAATTCGCGTACCCTGTTCGGAGTTCTAATAACTCGGCCGTATCATACGGATTCGGTGAGTTCGGTACAATTCGTGAATTATTCGGGAATGATTCGACGGATTACTAACTAGGGCTGAGAGCAACACTCAGTCTTCATGTCGTACCAATAATGAGAGTTCTGCGGGAATATCACAGGAAATACAAGACAATCATGCATTAATTAATAATGCTAAAAATTCACAGGGTATTTGGGATTATTGCTACATGCTCCATCCTAGATGAAGTTTGTGTGTTTAATTCACAAAATATTTGGGATTGTTGCTACATGCTTCATTCTAGGTGAATCAATAAAGCGAAGAGGTACTCATCACTTATCAAACATCTTTATCCTCTACAGGATGTTAGCGCATTAAATTTGGCTTTTATAATTTTAGCCTTGAACTAAAATCCACCATCAACATTAATCCCCCTGCCTAGCACATAATAGTTGCATTATTGTGGGGTAGGCATTAGATGGTGACAAATAAATATAAAACTTATGAGACAAAGCTAGACATTACCAGGAGAGATAGGTCGGCATGTCTTTGGAACATGTCACATTCAAGAAGCATCCAGGTGAGCATTCCCCTAGCATGATGTCAGTTGGTTGGGATCTCAAACTATCCATGACGATGTTATAATCCTTGACTCTGATGTGGACGAGCCCTATCATGAGGAATATCCTTACAAGGCGGCTGAAGTAATTTCTGAAAAATATGTTGAAGCAACTCCCGAATAGAATGTTGATGTAGCTTCCGGCAACCATGTTGAAGCAGCTTCTGAAGCGAACGTTGAGGTGAATCCTGGAGAGAGCGCTAAAGCGGGTCCCAAATAGCGTTTAAGCATCTTGCTCTGGAGAGCGTTGAAGTGACTACTTCTTCTGGAGAGATCTAAAACGCCTTCTTCTGGAGAGAGAACATTGAAGCGGCTTGGAGGGAGCGTTGAAGCGGATTATTCTTCTTGAGAGAGCGTTTAAGAAGCTTCTTCAGTTTAATTTTCCCTTGCGAATTAATGCTCCTTGATTGTCTATCTATTTTGTGTTGAAGAAGTCCTTGACTGATGGTGAAGGAATTTCATGTTGAGCCTCAGTCCCCAAGCATAATTTATATGGTTCTATCTTGTATAGTCGGTGAGTTTACCATAATAAATATATCACCATCTCTTCTATGTGACTCTATTACTTCTCCGTGGGAAAATAAAATATGCAGAAGTTCGGATTACCTCTGTCTATGGTGGTGGTTGCTATGGTGAAGCTCGGGCACTGGTATCAACAAATGAACAACGGTTCTTAGATGCATCTGTGATCAGAAGAGACTGGAAGGAAGAGGAGTGATAGCTACGGGCACGAACTTGGCGGTCTTCATATAGTGGTAAATTTTGTCTCGAGGGAGAAGATAATGATGGAACCGATAGCTTTCTTGATGTTGCCTCATGGAATGAAACATAGGGAGACAGTCCCCTGCCCACGATTATCCAATGAGTCTTCGACTTGATGGACGTTGTCATGATGGGTTCATGAGGTCGTCTTTACATCTGCGTTGTATTTCATAGACGTCTAGGAATATCACTGGTCTTTGACAATACGTCTGATCTCTTGAGTATATCCTCGTCTTTGGACATCTTGGAATTATAATGATAGCGTGCTTGCATCTCTCTAAATTCACCATCTTTGATATGGACGATGCTAAGCAGTGCCCAGTCACACTCCTCTGCCATTGAATGGTATTTCAAGTCGGGATGACATAATAGGCGAAACCTTTATGATAATTTGGAGATGACAATATTCGTTGAATCTTCTGAAATGCTTCATGTTGTAGTGTGGTCCAGACGAAACTTTCTCCTTTCTTCAGCAAGGGGGTGAGTGAAGCAACAAGTTGGGATAGACCATGTACAAAACGTCGAATGTAGTTCACCTTGCCCATGAAGCTTTGGAGATCCTTCATAGTTCTTGGCGGCGGCATCGTGAGGATATCTTGAGTCTTGGATGACATCTGCCACCAGGTATGGTTCATCATCTTTTGATGTTGGCGAATCAGGTTGAGCGGTCATATTCACTGCTACATTTCTAATTCGAAATGGGTTTGGACTTGGTACAACTCCTTGATTCAGTGACACGCTGTCTCTGAATGCTTCCAAGCTCTTGGAAAAATTCTTGAAAGTATCAGCACCCTACTCATATCTCTTAGTGGCGGTTAGGTTGTTGATCGAAACAAGTCCCCGAGTCTCAGCAAGAAGAGGTTTTACTGTTTGTAAAAAATGTTGTTCAATGAGACTTACTTGGGCTCGGAACCTTTTAAGGTATGAGTTCGGGCTTTCTCCAAGAAGTTGCGTCATATTTGCAAGGTGTCGATACGGAAACAAATAATCTTCAGGATTTGACGATTCATTGGAGATTCTTTCAGGTATTGAAATCGACAAAGGACACACTCCCAGTGTTGCTTTGTTGTCGTGTATCCACGGGCGTCCCAGGACCATGTCGTAATTCAGATACACTTTTACTATGTAAAATTTAGCATGTGTTAGAGCATCACCAATTTTAACTTCAAGGTCAATGCATCCATAGGCGTCTCTGAATTCTCCTTCTGGGCCCCTGATCACGGTTGGGCTGCGAATAACTTCCTGTTTCAAAATCTTTGCGGCTCTCAGATTCTTGATAGTGATGATGTTAAATTCAGAGGCTGCATTAATCAATGTGTTGTCAAACTAGACATCCTTCAAACGAGTGATAGTCAAAAGTCCCCAGTTCCCCTTGTTGGTTGCATCTTCCAGGAAAGACTGAGTTTTCGTCGTTTCCCTTTATGGATATAAGCGCCTACCTGACACAATGCGGTTGAGGGCTGTGTAGATGGTGGATTTTCAACAAAGGCTAAAATCGTAAACCCATAATTATACGACCTCTGATTCAGCAATCAGACGTGAATATTGAGACACGGGTCTCTCATCGAATCCTCTGATGGAGAATACTTTCTCTCAGAGTGCATATAGATATGTAGTCTCACAGCTGGACAACGGCATATCTCATGAGTACTGAGCACTTCAGTAATTATTTCTATCACGGGATGAACAACTCCCGAACAACTTACTCTGCTAGTATAAAGTCATAAATTAATTATTCCTAAATTCTTGGATTCATCCGCAAAATTTCTGAAAATATTCAAATATTTTCGCAGATATCTCATTGATATCTTATTACGCAAACCATAGTTCTTCCTAGCAGAATTCCATGGATTAGTAATAAATATTGGACGCATGGGCATCAGAGCTACGCCTGAGCAAGCCCTGTCTCAAATAGTGTAAGTGTATTCAACAATGATACATTAATAACCATCGCACGAACGGGTATTTCAAAATACGATTAAACGATGAACCTATGCAAAATAGGATGAAAAATAACAAATAAATAAAAATTGACCAAGGCGCTGGGAGCATGGGCTCACTGACCGGCCGACCGTGCCGTGGTCAATCCCACACCAGTTTCATATTTTTATCATATTTTTGTTGTTTTCTCCGAGTTTATGAAAAAACTTTCATTTGAACGAATATCCTTTGTTTTGAGGAAACTCCTCAATCTCAAGGTGCTTCCTTCGCGCGGAGGAAATAATATAAAATTAGGGAAAATGTGATGGGGCGTGACCATTGGCCAACTGGCCATTCCTTGGTTCCAGACGGCCCACACTTCATGATTCCTCATTATTTTATTATTATTTCCCTAATTTCATGAAAACTCCTTAATCTCATGATATTTCCTCCGTCCCATGAAAAATAATAAAAATTAGGGAACCCGTGTGCACAGGCCATGGCCGGTCGGCCAAACCCTAGATGGCTCACACGTCCCACTCTTTTATTAGCATATTTTTCATGTTTTCATAATCCCATGAAAATTCCTTGATTTCATGATATTTCCTTCAAATTATGAAAATTCCTTCAAATCATGAAATAATGCATAAAATAGGGAAAACGCACGGGACCGGGCCTTGGTCGGCTAGTCATGCTCCAAGCCGGTCCCACATGCTCACACGTCCCTTATTTTATTATTTATGATTTTTTATGTTTCCCTCATCTGATGGAAACTCCTTGATTTCGACAAAACTCCTTCGTTTTATCATATTAGGAAAAATGTTATGGGACCGGCCCCTTGAATTTTTCCTGAGTTTTATTCTCTGGCTGTTTTCACCTCCCAAAAGAGCTTAAAACCTAAATATTCCCTCATTGGGAGAGAGAAAATTCTTTTCCGTACGGAATGGAGGGGCGGACCAACAAAATCCGAGTCCGTATGATAAATCTATGTTGATTCTACCAAAGGACGCTAATTAAGGTTTAAACCAATCTGGGGAGTGCTCAAACGATCAACATTTGATCCCATGACCACCCAGGGCCGGTTTCATGACCCCTTGGTCGGTCCCTCACCTCTTCATAATTCCTTCACTTTTCATTATTTTCCTTCATCCGATGAAGTTTTGACGGTTTTATCAGAAAACCTTAATTTTGTCATATTTTCTCAAATGGTCGCTCAAACGTGCACCAGAAAATATCAAAATTCTCAGAACTGAGACACGGACGTATCAATGACGAAAGAATATTACCTTGACCGACCAAGGTTGGATTTTTGGCTCGCAATGAGCCAGTCCCACGTGTTTCTCACAATCTGACCTAATTTGCACAATAACACGTATTAGATCCAAAAACTCTCCAAACAATTTCAGAATTTGACGGAACGATCATCATCTGATCCCGTGACCACCCAGGGCCAGTTTCATAACCCCTTGGTCGGTCCCTTATATTTTAATAATTAATTAGGTTTTATCACCTAATGCTGAACCCAACAGTAATTCAGTAAATGATTAAACCAGTATTTAATCATCCTTTCAACAACTCATCAACTCTTCAAAGAGGTCTTGGATTTTGCTCACGTGAGAATATGAGAATTTCATGGTCGATCCACGATCACATGAAGCCGTTTCTCCTCATTCTATGGTTAATTTCAAATAAACCATCAATTGGTCATCAATTGATCAAATTAGGGTTTATGAATCCAAGGATCATGATTCCATATTCAAACACTAATTCACACTGATCTCATGATTGGTATTCTTATTAATTATGCTCGGTTCAACTACCAGAGATTTAATTAATATTTTATTTTGGTAACACTACCAATAATTCATCAAACGAGCAACACTTGCTCAGATGAGCAATATTTACTCAAAGAACTATCAATACTAAAATTAGCGAGCAACACTTGCTCTCCTCAACGTGAGGATCCTATCACTGTCTTAGCAGACACGTTCGATTCATGAGTTGCAGAATATTCTACAAAATCATGTTTAACTCAGCAAATATGTGGACTCATAGTCTCACGAAGTCTTGAAATCAGCAACTGACTCAATTAACCACGAGATATCAATCGTGTCACTTGGGGGGATATCAACTAGGGTTTTGGTTTGGCGGTCTACGGCACGTGTGTTCAAACACACGATGAAATGTGAGTAAGTCGTGCAATCAGTTGAGGGAGTTAGCGAAGTAGTGGGTGGAAAATCAACCAAGTCTCTCCACGATGGGCGCAACTGGTTTCAAGCACTATTTCCATCTCTCCACTCCTTCACTCCATCAACTGTCACACTTCATGGGATCATGGTGTTTTTACCTCCGGCATTATATAATTTCTCTGAATCTTGATTGAAAGAACAAGATTCGAAGAGTTTTCAAACATTCGAACAACAATCGTCTTTACGTGCAATTTCTCACCAAAGTTCATATAGACGCTCATTTGTCTACACAAACCCACAGAAATTACTCTCAATCAGGAAATATTCAATCATTCAGAGCATTTCACGCTGAAATCATAACACACCTACAATCTCAGATCACCATTGATCTCACACATTTCTCAGCTTCCCTCCTACAGATCAACCCATCCTCTCTTGTGACCGAATTTACTCTGGAACGGCCATTGTCTTGGTTTAGGTCGGAGTACTACAGATTGGTCTCTTGAACTTAAAGCACCCCCTTCATAGCGGTGCATCTGTGTGAGGTTGAACATTTTGCTCGGTTCAAGGAATCTCCTCCGTACGTTCGTTCTCAATTCCGCAAAAACCAGCAGATCGTTTTTCCCCATCTACAGATTGGCGACCACAGTGGGAGATCATTCTCTCGGTTGCAATCTCTCATTTTCACAAGATGGTTGGTCTTAGGTCAGGATCGGTCACAAATCCTGACACAAATATCGCTAGCATTAGCAACAATGAAGATATCCCGGAAACTGTTCCGGCCACTAGCACTGACGGTGGTGACATCACTCCTACTCACACCAACGCGGAAGGTCATCCTTTGTTCGGCCGACATCCCGAAGATGTCAGAGGAAACCCACCACCAACTATGGCTGATCTCGTCAAAGCACAAGAAAATCTTTTAAAAAATCAGACAGATATGGCTGCAGTGCAACAAAAGCTATTTGATCACTTGAAGACTATTACTGACAAACTGTCAGAGAAAACTCCAGACAAAGGGAAAGAGAAGGAGAAATCCTCAGATGCTGCTGACCCTGAGGTAATTCCAATTCACATCGTGAATGATGATGAAACCAACAAATCCACGGGCAATTCATCAAAAGAATCATCAAGTTTCATCACTCGAGAAGACTTGGAGCGCCTTCTGGAAAATCATGGGAAAGATAAGACACTGCATGTCCATCGTCACCAACCTCCCTATCCTACCGCTACACAAAGAACTCCATTTCCTAAAGGTTATATCTCCCCAGATTTTACTCTGTATGATGGAACTGGCAATGCTCGAGAGCATGTATCTCGCTTCCTTGAATCCTTAGGAGAGCATGAACATAACCATGTCGTCCTTCTCAAGGAATTCTCAAAATCCTTGAAAGGCAGAGCATACACCTGGTACAACAACATCGCACCGGGGACCATCAATAATTGGGGAGAGATGATTAACACCTTCTACAGAAAGTACTTCTTTGTGTCAGAGCAAGTCACTCTCTTTGACCTTGGAAGAATGTTTCAAAGGGTTGGTGAAAATCCCAATAATTTTGTGAAAAGATTCAGAATCCAAGCCTTGGATTGTCATGATCCAAACATCACGGAGCAACAACTGGTGGATTTGTGTATCAATGTCATGCTCCCAGTCTACAGAGCTTTTTTGGAGAATCTCCGATTCCAGACTTTCTAAGAGCTTCACGAAGCAGCGAAGAGGTCGGCAACCACTGCGCCTGCTCTGTTAGAAAGAGAAAAATCCACAAAGACTGAAGAAGCACGAGACATTCGGGGAAGCACATGCCTAGTCAATAAGCAGTACAGTCTGCAACCTTCCGCAAATGCTGTCACAGAAGGGAGAAAATGGAAAGCTGAACCATAGCGCAAGCATGCTTCTCCCATCCCTTCAAAGGCACAAAATAAAGATAATGTGGAAACGGCTCCTCAGCATATGGAAGATCCAGAAGCACCTAAGCTTCATTGAAGAAGTCATTGAATTGATAGAATCCTGGATTCAAGACGGTGCAATCAAATTGCCATATGTCAAGAAGGAACCAACTGAAGAGGCGATAGAAAATCCTCGGTACTGTCACTTCCATAGGTTCATCGGCCATCCTACAAATGCTTGTAATACTTTGAAGCGCATATTTAAAGAAAATGTCGAGTCAGGGGAACTTAATCTGGGGACTGAAGGAGTGCACAAAGATCCTCTTCCTGTCAGAACTTTCTCTACCTCCGAAGCCCCAGTTAAGGAAGCAGTCCAGTCATTAGTATAGCATATATACGAATTACTCTATCTATCGAAGGTGCAAATAGGAGATATGTTTAAGTCTTTGAATCACATAGTTTCTGGGAAGCGCCTGCTAATTTCAGATATACGGTATGAACCTTCAGCCACTGACAAAGAAATGAACGACTGGGGACTGCTCGCCACAGTGTATGTCAAAAGAAATAAATTCAAAAGGGATTTTATTGATGTTGGTACTGCCGTCAACATCATTCCTTTAAAGACTCTTAGAGCTGCTGGCATTACTCGACATGAGGCTACTAACGCTCCCACAACAATCAGAGATCATGAAGGTATTCTCAAGGATGCATATGGCTTCATCAATCTCAAAGTTGTGAAAGGTTCGACCTGCACTGAGACCGAATTTTACATAATCCGGGAAGACCCTGGATATGACATGATTTTTGGGCGCACATGGATCCATGATGGAAAAGTTGCACCAACCCCTTCGGTTGTACTTTCATCCACTGAAGAAACCTCTGACTCGGAAGAAGAAGCGGAAGATATCTCGCTATTTGAATATCTAGAGGAGGTCAAAGCCTTGACAGAACTTGCACATAATTCTGGGGAGCATCCAAAAGCTTTTGTCAAGAGATTCCATGCTCAGGCAAGTCTTATTCCTTCTCATGTGCCCATATCGTCAGTTCTCAAATATGCTCATTTGGTTCGAGGGCTTCACTCCACAAATGATTTAGGAATTGCAAAATGCTATGCGTGGATCATCGCACCACAACAATATTTTACCCAATGGATGAATCCAGAGCCTCTTAAAGTTGATCATCCAATCAAGCGATTCATTGTAGAAGACGCGGCTAAACATGACAGGCAATATGAGGGATGCTCCCTTTTGTATGAGTGTCCACATGTGCCACAGCTCTGGAGTCACATCACTCGAAGGATTCCAAATCAACAGAAGATATTCAAGGCATGGATTGCAAGGCCAAACAAGTTCAAGGAAGGAGATTTGATTCTTAAGGAAACTAAACGGGATCTCCATTCTGCAAGGAACTCCAATTGGGAAGGAACGTTTATGATCGCTAAGTCCATGATCGGAGGATATTACAAACTGATGAACATAGATGGACGGATCCTACCAGTGATCCACGAAAATTGGCTTAAGGTGTTTGTCTAAGACTACGGGACATTCGAGGTACTGGGCGCTTGTGCATTCATGACGTATGGATTTGGCATTTTAGGATTTTCTTTCATTATATTTCAATTCCTCCAAAATGTTTGCAACCCTTGCAATCAGTTTTTGAATTCAGCAATTTATCAGAAGTTCAGTTCATATTTCTTAAAGTAAAATCCCTATCAAATCCAAAAGAAAATCCTTAACCATCTACCAATCCAAAACCATGATATCAAAACCCAAATAAAACCTCATGTCTCTCAGAAATTCATAAGCCTAAGAGATTATGCAAAACAAATCAAAGGAAATCAGCAAAGAAAGATTTTTGCGCCTCCGCATCCTTCAAAGCATGTAAAGCCGCCTACTCCTTGCTCAGCTCTTCAGTCAGCCTGGCGATCTTGTCTTCCTTCTCCATCATAGCATCATTGGGAAGGGGTATGTTATTTTCACATGAATCCTTAATAGCATTCATCTTCTTACGAAGCCACTCACATTGAAGCCAAGTCTCTCAGAATTCTCCAAGTTGAACTCCCAATCAAAGAGTATATCTGGAGTTACAGTATTTCTGGCTCTAGTGCAAACGTCGCTTACAACATGCAAGATTACACTTTCCTGCATTGTTAAAGCATAAGCACGCCCAGGATTCCTGTCAACAATTATATGGCCAAATTCCTCCCATATTTTCTTGTACAAACCCGCATATCCAACATGAACGCTGAATCCACCAACCGACTCATGATACGGGAGTTAGGCATCGAACGGAGGGTCAAAAAAAACTCCTATATTTTGGTATTCGTACACAACCATACGGTTTTCAATTACTGGAACAACTTCTACAGTCAAGGCAACAGTTTCTTCAGTATTTTCTGCTGGTATCCTGGTTTCTTCTATTACAGCAACAATCTGAGTCACCACGACTCCATCAACAACGATTTCATGACCTTGAGGAGCAGAGATGGTAGCCTCCCTATCAATAGCCTCAAGGTTGCTCGTTTCATCATTTGGGATTCCTTCATTCTCAACTTCGATATTTTGTACCTAATACGAAGATTACATGAGATTAGGATCATCCAAGCATGAAACCAAAGGAAATCATGAACTACAACATGAAAGCGGTTTAAAATCATCAAAGAATTTCATTATACATGCTAGATGTCAGTAAAAAACGTGAAAGTCACAAAATCACATTTTGCAACAAGTCCGCCTGAGGAGATTTTACACTGCCCTGTACAACGCAATGAACTGGGAGAAATTGGTGAAGAATCAAAGGTTTAGTTATATACCATTATCTTAGTATGGGTATTACCTACAACATGTCAAAATTTCATAGCAATCGGATGAACAAGAAAAATGATATGGTCGAAACTCGGGACTACACGATATCTAAAAAAGTTCTGAAAGTCTCCTGAAAGTTCACTATTTCGTCTTTTTCAGGATCTGAACGTGCTCAAAACGTAAAAATATTCTTTGTTAAAGCTTGGAAATTTCCTGGGCTTGAATATGCATATGCGGATAAGCAAAATATGGCATCAAACGAAGATTCTACGACGTTTTTCTTAAAATGCTGAGTTATGAATTTTCTGGTGACGTATTTTCGGCAAAACTTGTCATATATTCACATACATTCTCGTTCAGTCATTCATAGATCAGCAAGTTTATACTTCTATGGATGAAATACAAGAGAAATACTTACTTGGGTGGTTTCCGAAGCATTCAAAGAACCAGGATTGCTCACATCAATGTCGACAGCTCCGCTACCTTCATTCGGTCTTGAACCCTGAGAGTTCTCTTTATCGCCATCCTTCGGACGACCGTCACCGGTATTCTCTGCAACCATGGAATTATTTTCCTGGACATATCCCCAACAATGAGCATTTCATTCATAAAGCACCATGATTACTGTTGGGAGAGATACTTACAACTTCTTCATCGCTCAAGTCAGAAATTGTTTGCTCAAGAGCGGAAAAACGAAGACCATCAATACTTGATGGGGCAAAATTCTACTACGGAACAACAATATCAGTTTCATGATCCTAATAATACAGCCTAAAAAGGGTCATAACAAAGAGAGTACTGGAAACTCACCAAAGCGCTAGCTGGGGACTTTATAGTATTGGGTAACAGCTTATAGCTCTTATGCATGACTTCTCCGCCATGAACAACAGCCTCAATCTTTGAGAAATCTACATGGATTCGAGGTCTTATAACATGACCATCCTGTGATAAATTTCAACAGCATAATCAGAATACAATTATCATAATTCTTATGGAGATTATATAACAAAGCGCACCTGAGAACATCCTGGAGACGATTTTCGCTTATCACCAGAGAGATACTTCAATCTTGGTCGACTAGAAATCATCTCATCAGAAGGACGATCCTTCACTGGAGGCTGACCAACTGTCACGAATTCATGCAATTTCTCAAATTGATCGTCCCAAAAGGCTGCATAACCTGGAGTCACATAGGCGAATCTGTCAGAGCAAGGGAACCAGTATTTACTTCCTTCCACATGAGTATGGTCCAAATGAGTCATGAGCTGCTCAGCTGATGGTTTCCTCCTACGAATAGTCGGAACGCACTGGTCCATTCCATTTGTTGAGCCGCTCTATCAATATTATACTCTTCCACTGAAAATTCCCCATACGAGACTGACAGCAGATGACCAGGGGTGCAACTCAACATGAAATACCTCTCACCATCGCTCAGATCTGCACCATACGACAAGCTAGTACTCTATCCAATATTGAAAGTCATTGGTTGGGAAACATAGGAAGTCACTGACACCCAAGGACTAAAATTGAACTCAGATTCATCGTCCAACACGTCAATAAGGTGCGCCTTAGACTGAGGTTGCTTTGTGGACCAACGCATGATCCTAGCATTGTCTTTCTCAGGGAAAATATGGTGAGCATTAGTATTGGGTCCTTGCAAAACATTACGTGGGATGGGTGCATAATTCTTGAAGTGTTCCCACATCAAGGATTGAAGAAACATCGTGTTAGCATAACATTCAATCTTCATGAAGCTATTCGACACACTAGAGTCTATAACCAAAGAATCTAAGTTGTAATACAAGGAGCCCAAGAACAAGCTACCTATCGGAAGTTGCTCACCTTGAGCCATTTTAATAGCAAAGGGGATCACGAAAGGCTTTAACAAGTTTCCAATGTCTTCAAATACATCTCTAGACAACCATAAACACAAGAAATAGCAATGGGTAATATATTGTCAATAGGTTTATCAGAAACCTCATCTTTGGGCCACCAGCGTGTCAACCAGAGAGCATAACATCCTTTACTGCCAGCCTTGTTTGATACCACCATTTCAGCTATCAAGACGTGAGAAATGGCGGTTTCCTCATCTGAAAGATCCCCAGGTAGATCGCCCGTGATTGGGAGGTGCATCAAAGATGCAACATCTTCCAAGGTAATGGTAAATTCTCCCCATCTGCATATGAAGGTGTGAGTGGGAATACACCAATGATCAGCAGAGCTACCATACTCCTTGCGTCATGATAAATGAAAAAATCTCCAGAAGCCTGGATAACTCTCGTCACCTGCGCCTGATCGAGCATGACCCTCACATGAGGAAAACCCAGCATATGCCTCGCCCATCCAGCAAATTTCTCCAAAGGTCGACGAGAAAGTTTGAATTCTATAATTGATGCAAAGAAGACTCCTCGATCAAGACAAAATCGGATGACTGTCTTAGGATTCACAAATTTCTTCTGAGTGACAGTTCTGGGATTTATCAGAAGACGATATGCTGGAGACTTCAGATGTTTTTCGACTCTCGGAGTATCTTCCTCAAAGAATGCGTCATCAATGTTTGGGATGTTCTTAATCCCAGGAGCTTCATCTTCGTCTTCACCAACAGAAGCTTCATCTATGCATGTCTCATCTCTTGATATCTCATCATCAATACACATTTCATCTCCTGAAGAGTCGTTAACTTGGGAGCTGGTCATATTTATGAAGTAGCTGCAAAATTCACATTACATTCTACTTCAGTGCATCATCCAGAATCAAAGAAATACTAGCGCCTAATGGTAATTCTTAACTCTTACCTTTTCACGCTTCCACTAAACAGTAGTGAGAGTAATTCTAGAGTTAATGCTCCAAAATCGTCTGCTTCTTCAAAACCTACAAAAGACGTTCAAAAACTCAGATTTTTCATAAAATCATCAACATTTCTACTGTGTGAACATTCACCATAGAACTATGAAAATTAAGACATTATTTCATCATGAATAATCTTTATTTCTAAGCAACATCACATAAAACTCAAGTTTTGATTTTAGAGAAATAATATATATTTGCATATATATATATATAAAAACAAAAAATTTATTTACTCACATAAATAAATAAATATTTTCAACATGATCCAGGCTCATAAAAATAAATTGTGGATACTCCACGGTTCAAAAAAAAAATCCATGAATCTACCATGGTTTTACAAAACCCTTGTCCTTCGTGCCGTCATACGTCTTCAAGGCGAAGGTTTATTTCAATTTTATGAAAACTCATGCATTACACGATAAAGTTTTACATGAAAGCTCATACATAAAATTTTATCACTGAACACAAGTTCATGTATACATAAAGAAGAGAACTCGTTTCTCCGCATCGTCATTATTCTTTAAAACGAAGATTTTACATCTGTTTTGTGAAAAATTCATTTTTTCGTGATAAAACTTTGGCTCACATGAAAGCTCATCAACATAGTTTCATCACTGAACCTACATATTCATATATGAAAGGAAATAACTCCTAAATCAGGGATCATTACTAGTTTTCAAAAACTAACGATCAAACGAACATACGTTTTCAAAACGAAGGTTTTTTCAACGAAACCCACAATCATATATACACGGGTATGTAATTTTATTATGATCAATATGTTAACAACCCATAAAACTCATGAGAATCAGCAAAAAAAAAAAAAAAAAAAAAAGTTTTGGACGCATACCTGTCGGCGTCGGTGAAGAGCTGCCGCACGGTGACAGCAATGACGGCGGCGCTGGAGCTCCGGAGAATTTTTTTTCTTCCTCTCCTGGTGATGGCGTGAAGATGATGAGGTGACGGGAGCTGCTAATCATGAGAAAATTAAAAAAAAAAAAAAGGAGAAGCAATTCCTTTTATATCAAACTTTGTTTCCAAAACCTAATTTTCTAAAGATTTCCTTATTGGCCCGGCCCACGAATCCTGAGCGACCAAGATCATGTCATCCAAATCAGCGGTTCAACATCAACTCATGCTCACCAAACGACATTATATCATTCCACTATAGTCTGCTTCCAAGTCATGATATGCTCGTACGATCGAAATCCAGTAACATCTTAACTTACGACTGAGTTCAATTACTTGCACTGTTATGACCGGAAAATCACCATTCAATGCTGACTGAGGAACACTGCTTTCCTCACTAAGCAGGGGACTTAATGTAGATGGTGGATTTTTGACAAAGGCTAAAATCGTAAACCCATAATTATACGACCTCTGATTCAGCAATCAGACGTGAATATTGAGACACGGGACTCTCATCGAATCCTCTGATGGAGAATACTTTCTCTCAGAGTGCATATAGATATGTAGCCTCACAGCTGGACAACATCATATCTCATGAGTACTGAGCACTTCAGTAATTATTTCTATCAAGGGATGAACAACTCCCGAACAACTTACTATGCTAGTATAAAGTCATAAATTAATTATTCCTAAATTCTTGGATTCATCCGCAGAATTTCTGAAAATATTCAAATATTTTCGCAGATATCTCATTACGCAAACCATGGTTCTTCTCAGCATAATTCCATGGATTAGTAATAAATATTGGACGCACGGGCATCAGAGTTACGCCTGAGCAAGCCCTGTCTCAAATGGTGCA
This sequence comes from Papaver bracteatum, assembly GCA_023529315.1. NCBI lineage: Eukaryota > Viridiplantae > Streptophyta > Magnoliopsida > Ranunculales > Papaveraceae > Papaver > Papaver bracteatum. Next base: position 32,123 of record JAJJWX010003180.1, read on the forward strand.
AGTGTATTCAACAATGATACATTAATAACCATCGCACGAACGGGTATTTCAAAATATGATTAAATGATGAACCTATGCAAAATAGGATGAAAAATAACAAATAAATAAAAATTGACCAAGGCGCTGGGAGCATGGGCTCACTGACCGGCCGACCGTGTCGTGGTCAATCCCACACCAGTTTTATATTTTTATCATATTTTTTTTGTTTTCTCTGAGTTTATGAAAAACCTTTCATTTGAACGAATATCCTTTGTTTTGAGGAAACTCCTCAATATCATGGTGCTTCCTTCGCGCGGAGGAAATAATATAAAATTAGGGAAAATGTGATGGGGCGTGACCATTGGCCAACTGGCCATGCCTTGGTTCCAGCCGGCCCACACTTCATGATTCCTCATTATTTTATTATTATTTCCATAATTTCATGAAAACTCCTTAATCTCATGATATTTCCTTCGTCCCATGAAAAATAATAAAAATTAGGGAACCCGTGTGCACGGGCCATGGCCGGTCGGCCAAACCCTAGATGGCTCACACGTCCCACTCTTTTATTAGCATATTTTTCATGTTTTCATAATCCCATGAAAATTCCTTGATTTCATGATATTTCCTTCAAATTATGAAAATTCCTTCAAATCATGAAATAATGCATGAAATAGGGAAAACGCACGAGACTGAGCTTTGGTCGGCTAGTCATGCTCCAAGCCGGTCCCACACGCTCACACGTCCCTTATTTTATTATTTATGATTTTTTATGTTTCCCTCATCTGATGGAAACTCCTTGATTTCAACAAAACTCCTTCGTTTTATCATATTAGGAAAAATGTTATGGGACCGGCCCCTTGAATTTTTCCTGAGTTTTATTCTCTGGCTATTTTCACCTCCCGAAAGAGCTTAAAACCTAATATTCCTGCGTTGGGAGAGATCAAATTCTTTTCATGTACGGAATGGAGGGGCGGACCAACAAAATCCGAGTCCGTATGAGAAATCTATGTTGATTCTACCAAAGGACGCTAATTAGGGTTTCAACCAATCTGGGGAGTGCTCAAACGATCAACATTTGATCCCGTGACCACCCAGGTCCGGTTTCATTACTTTTTGTTCGGTCCCTCACCTCTTCATAATTCCTTCACTTTTCATTATTTTCCTTCATCCGATGAAGTTTTGACGGTTTTATCAGAAAACCTTAATTTTGTCATATTTTCTCAAATGGTCGCTCAAACGTGCACCAGAAAATATCAAAATTCTCAGAACTGAGACACGGACGTCTCAATGATGAAAGAATGTTACCTTAACCAACCAAGGTTGGATTTTTGGCTCGCAATGAGCCAGTCCCACGTGTTTCTCACAATCTGACCTAATTTGCACAATAACACGTATTAGGTCCAAAAACTCTCAAAACAATTTCAGAATTTGACGGAACGATCATCATCTGATCCCGTGACCACCCAGGGATGGTTTCATAACCCCTTGGTTGGTCCCTTATATTTTAATAATTAATTAGGTTTTATCACCTAATGCTGAACCCAACAGTAATTCAATAAATGATTAAACCAGCATTTAATCATCCTTTCAACAACTCATCAACTCTTCAAAGAGGTCTTGGATTTTGCTCACCTGAGCATATAAGAATTTCATGGTCGATCCATGATCCCATGAAGCCAGTTCTCCTTCATTCTATGGTTAATTTCAAATAAACCATCAATTGGTCATCAATTGATCAAATTAGGGTTTCTGAATCCAAGGATCATGATTCCATATTCAAACACTAATTCACACTGATCTCGTGATTGGTATTCTTATTAATTATGCTCGGTTCAATAACCAGTGCTTTAATTAATATTTTATTTTGGTCACGCTACCAATAATTTATCAAACGAGCAACACTTGCTCAGATGAGCAATATTTACTCAAAGAACTATCAATATTAAAATTAGCGAGCAACACTTGCTCTCCTCAATGTGAGGATCCTATCACTGTCTCAGCAGACACGTTCGATTCATGAGTTGCAGAATATTCTATAAAATCATGTTTAACTCAGCAAATACGTGGACTCATAGTCTCACGAAGTCATGAAATCAGCAACTGACTTAATTAACCACGAGACATCAATCGTGTCACTTGGGGGGATATCAACTAGGGTTTTGGTTTGGCGGTCTACGGCGCGTGTGTTCAAACACACGATGAAATGTGAGCAAGTCGTGCAATCAGTTGAGTGAGTTAGCGAAGTAGTGGGTGGAAAATCAACCAAGTCTCTCCACGATGGGAGCAACTGGTTTCAAGCACTATTTCCATATCTCCACTCCTTCACTCCATCAACTGTCACACTTCATGGGATCATGGTGTTTTCAACTCTGGCATTATATAATGTCTCTGAATTCTGATTGAAAGAACAAGATTCGAAGAGTTTTCAAACATTCGAACAACAATCGTCTGAACGGGAAATTTCTCACCAAAGTTCATACAGACGCTCATTTGTCTACACGAACCCACAGAAATTACTCTCAATCAGGCAATATTCAATCATTCAGAGCATTTCACACTGAAATCATAACACACCTACAATCTCATATCACCATTGATCTCACACATTTCTCAGCTTCCCTCCTACAGATCAACCCATCCTCTCTTGTGACCGAATTTACTCTGGAACGGCCATTGTCTTGGTTTAGGCTGGAGTACTACAGATTGGTCTCTCGAACTTAAAGTACCCCCTTCATAGCGGTGCATCTGTGTGAGGTTGAACATTTTTCTCGGTTCAAGGAATCTCCTCCGTACGGTCGTTCTCAATTCCGAAAAAACGTCGTTCTAAATTCCGCAAAAACCAGCAGATCATTTTTCCCCATCTACAGATTGGCGACCACAGTGGGAGATCATTCTCTCGGTTGCAATCTCCCATTTTCACAAGATGGTTGGTCTTAGGTCAGGATCGGTCACAAATCCTAACGCAAATATCGCTAGCACTAGCAACAATGAAGATATCACGGAAACTGTTCCGGCCACTAGCACTGACGGTGGTGATATCACTCCTCCTCATACCATTCTTGTGAATAGAATCCCCGGAGATCATGCAGCTCCTAATAAGAAAAGGATCCATATGAACACCTTTATTTCCTAATTGGTGCTCTCATGTCTCCACCTTTTCTATGAAAATGTTTTTTAATTTGTTGCAATCCTTGGTCGGGTAATGGACGAACCTATGGTAACGGCAATATTTTGAATTTGATATCTCTTTCTCGGTCTGCGGACGTCTAATAATAGGTAGCTTGATCGCGTCATCTTGAATCCACGCTTCCAAGAGTTCTATGACTTCAATCATGGGATAGGGGAAGTTCGAAACCGTGTCTCCGGATTCTTGCACAGGAGCCTTGCCCGCTCCTTTTCGATATGAATTCATATGCGCTGGTGTTGCACGCTTGGGAAGTTGTTCTGCTGTTGATGATTTCCTCTTTCCTCCTTCACGCACCACACTCACAGAAGGATCGGTGTTATATTTCTTGTTGATGAGACGTCTGCTTCCTCGGGTTTCACGTGTATCTTCATTTCGAACAATTCTAGTTCTTTCCAACAATGTTAGGGTTGTTGTGGCCGATCGCTTAACGACTTCATGGAGCTCAGAAAATGTTTGAAAACCCAAATTCTCTAACAAAGCATGGTATATGGGAATCATTCTGTTAATACATAACTCCACCAACTGGCGTTCGGTGTCATTCGAATTATGAAAATTGAACGCTTGAGTCCTAAACCTCTTAACGAAGTCGTTCGGATGTTTATTGCTCCGTTCAAAGATTCTTCCCAAGTCTGAAAAGGTGACCTGCTCAGACACGAAGAAATATTTCATGTAGAAAGCACCGACCATCTCACTCCAATTGGATACACTGTTAGGTGTGATGCTGTTATACAAAGTGTATTCTCTTCCGGTAAGTGACTTCGAGAACTCTTTAAGGCGGAGAACATGATTGTATTCGTGTTCCTCTAAAGACTCCAAAAATCGAAAGATATGTTCACGAGCGTTACCAGTACCATCATAAAGGGAGAATTAAGGGGAGGTGTAGCCTCTTGGAAGGGGGATCCGTTGCACATCTTGAGGTTATGGGGGATGATGCTGATGCATGTATGATATATTTCCTTTTCCCCGGTTTTGGAGGAGTCCTTCCAAGTCCTCACGCGTAATGAAGTTGGATGGCTGGTCCCTTTATCTTGAGCGTTCGGGAGTGTCACGAGCTTCTTCATCCATGTGGGACCGCGCCGTTGGAGTGTTTGCTCCGGATGTATTGAACACATTTCTTGTTTCCTCCAGGGGCTGTCCTGACCTTTGTGTCAATCGTTCAGTTAAAGTTTTGAGAAAAGTAAGTACCTCCTTCTGAGTTGTATCCATATCCGTTTGGGCTCTAGCAAGAACTTCATGCCTTTCCATAAGATCCACAATGGTAATATGGGGTTGTCCCCCTCTAGTTCCTCCATCCACTCATCCTGACGGAGGAGTAGCAGTTTCCCTGGTGACGACTGGAGGCGTTACACTTGAGGAAATGCCGGGATTTACGGCTGCTCTGGCTCTGGTGATGGGAGGTGTCATGCCTACTGGAAAATCTACTGCTCCGTTGGTGTTAGTGGTAGAGGAGACATATTGATCACATTCTGCATGGCAGCTCCACCGAGTGGGACACCAATACCAAGAGTGTTGTCGGCGCTAGTTCCATCGGAATTGATTGTTGATCCTGACCTAAGTTCTACCATCTTGCAATTTGAACATATTGAAATGAAATTGAAATTTGATCTTGCAACCGAGAGATTAATCTCCCACTGTGGTCGCCAATTATTTATGGGTAAAAACTATTTCTGCTAGTTTTGGTAATTTTAGGTGTGTGGATGAGAAATGAATCTAAACCCTAAACAAATACACTGCACGAGAGTGCTTTTGATTCGAGAGATCAATCTATACAATTCTAGAATAAACCAAGAAATGGCCGTTTAGACTTGATTCTGTCACAAAGTGAAGGAGATAGGGTTGATCTTGGGGTGGGAAGCGAAGAAGGTGTTGAGATTGTGAAGGTGTTGGTTGTTTATGACTTGTATCAGAATATCGAATTGGCTTGCAATAATGTAAGCAATCAGTTCAGGTGTTTTCTGGATACGAATGACAACACTTGTTTTTCTGTACTTGTCTGTCTTGTTTGGAAATTGTTAAAGGACCTATTTATACAAGTCATAGAGCTCAAACCCTCATCTTGTAGGAAGTGGAGGAAGTTGAGTGATGGAGTAGTGGGGTCGTGTGGGTGATTGCACGATCACGTCTTGGCCCACCTCTCCCATCATCGCTAACCGTCCATGTCTCCTGACACGTTCTTGTGATGGCGCGTTGCACGCTGTAAACCACCATACCAATACCCCAGTAAGTATCCCCCAGTTTGTGACATGCTTCATGTCTCGATTGTATGGATCGTGGGACCCACAAAAGGTAGCATACAGTTCTAGGTTAAATAACTAAGTTTTTTGGGAAATCGATATTTATGAAATATCGTGTGTATTCTATGCATGTGATGCATCAAATATATTCAGCATGTATGAAGCATCGCTGTTTTAAAGCTTGACGGAGTAAGTCACGGATAAGCATATTAAAATAGCATCATGTCTGTAGATAGTGGATTTTCGACAAAGGCTAAAACCGTAAACCCATAATTATACGAACCTCTGATCCAGCAATCTGGCATGAGTATTGAGACACGAGTCTCTCATCGAATCCTCTGACTGAGAATACTTTCTCTCAGAGTACATGTAGATATGTAGTCTCACAGCTAGGCAACAACATATCTCATGAATACTGAACACTTCAGTAATTATTTCTATATAGTATCACAAGATGGACGGCTCCTAGACAGCTTGCTCTTCTAGGATAGAGCGATAACGTCTTCAGGATACAAACAACGAGTTTACCCTGACTATATAAAGAATATAAAGCTCCAGCAAGTTCATATCGGGATAATTAATGCCCCCAGACATCTTGCTCTGCTAGTATAGAGCCACAAGTTAATTATTCCTAAATTCTTGGATTCATCCATTGAATTTCCGAAAATATTCGAATATTTTCGCAGTATTTCATTACTGCAAACCATGGTTTTTCCCAGCAGAATTCCATGGATTAGTAATATATATTCAACACACGGGCATCTGAGCTACCTCTGAGTAAGCCCCGACTCAAATGGTGTAAGTGTACTCGATGATGAGGCACTAACAATCACCGTACGAACAAGTATTTCAAAATACGACGAGACGATGAACCTATGCAAAATAGGAAGGAAAATAATAAATAATTAAAAATTGACCAAGGTGCTGGGAGCATGGACCCACTAACCGTCCGGACGTGACGTGACGTGGTCAATCCCACGCCAGTTTCATATTTCTATCATATTTTTTTTATTTTCCATGAGTTCATGAAAATCCTTTAATTTGAACAAATATCTTTCGTTTTGAGGAAACTCCTTAGTTTCATGGTGCTTTATTCACACCAAGGAAATAATATAAAATTGGGAAAAATATGGTAGAGCCGTGATCATTGGCCAACCGGCCATGTCTTGATCCCAACTGGCCCCACACCTTAGGGTTCCTCATTATTTTATTATTATTTCCCTAATTTCATGAAAACTCCTTAATCTCATGATATTTCCTTGATCCCATGAAAAAATAATATAAAATTAGGAAAACCCGTGTGACCGGGCCCTAGCCGGCCGGTCAAGCCCTAGATGGCCCCATACATCCCATTTTATTATTATTATATTTTTCATGTTTCTATAATCCCATGAAATTCCTTGATTTCATGATATTTCCTTCAAATTATGAAAATTCCTTTAAATCATGAAATAATACATAAAATTAGAGAAAACGCACGGGACCGGGCCCTAGGCGGCCAACCATGCTCAAGCCGGTCCCACACGTCCCATATTTTCCTCATCTCATGGAAACTCCTTGATTTCAACAAAATTCTTTAATTTCAACAAAACTCCTTGGTTTTATCATATTTCCCTAAAATCATGAAAAAATTATAAAACAAATTAAAAAAAATTGGAAAATTTGTGGGATTAGGTCCTTTAACCGTCCGGTCATTCCTTGGCCATGTCCGGTCCCACACTTCATGATTCTTTCACTTTTTTATTATTTGTCCTTCATCTCATGGAGTTTTGACGATTTTATCAAAAATCCCTAATTTCTTCATATTTTCTCAAATGATTGCTCAAATGCACATCTGAAAATATCAAAATTCTCAGAACTGAGATACGAACACTTCGGTGACATGACCATGTTACCTTGACCGACCAAGGTTGTCTCTTTGGCTCTCAAAGAGCCGGTCCCGCGTATTTACACAATTTGACCTAATTTGCGCAATTGCACGTATTAGGTCCAAAAATCTTCCAAATAACTTTGGGATTTTGATGGAGCGATCAACATTTGATCCCATGAACATCTAGGGCTGGTTTCATAACCCCTTGGTTGGTCCCTCACATCTTCATGATTAATTAGGTTTTCTCACCTAAGGCTCAGACGGGCATTTTTCGAATAAATGATTAAACCAGCATTTGATCATTCTTTCATCAACAAATCACCAACTCTTCAAGAAGCCTTGGTATTTGATCACATGAGAATATGGGATATTCATGGTCGACCCACGGTCCCATGAAGCCGGTTCTCCTTCATTCCATGGTTAATTTTCAAATAAACCATTAATTGGTCATCAATTGATCAAATTAGGGTTTCTGAGTCCAAGGATCATAATTCCATATTCGAACACTAATAATTTTACGACGATCTCATGATCAGGATTCTTATTAATTATGCTCGGTTCAACTACTAGTATTTTAGTTAATATTTTATTTTGGTCACGCTGCCAATAATTCATCAGACGAGCAACATTTGCTCGGACGAGAAATATTCGCTCAAACCAAGGAATATTGATTCAGCTATCAATATTTAACATTTCAATGAGCAACACTTGCTCACCTCAACGTAAGAATTACACCACTATCTCAGAGACACGTTCAATTCATGAGTTTCATAACATTTTACAAAATCACGTTCAACTCAATACATGGACTCAGCGTCCCATTAAATCATGAAGTCAACAACTGACTAATTAACCACGAGACGTCAATCGTGTCACTTGGGGGGATATCAAATAGGGTTTTAGTCTAGCGGTCTACGACACATGTGTTCAAACACACGATGGAATGTGAGCAAGTCGTGCAATCAGTTGAAGGAGTTAACAAAGTAGTGGATGGAAAATCAACCAAGTCTCTGCACGATGAGCAACTGGTTTCAAACACGATTTCCATTTCCCCACTCTTTGATTCCATCAACTGTCACACTTCATGGGATCATGGTGTCTACAATTCCAGCAATATAAATAAGTCTCTGAATCATGATTGAAACAAAAAGGATTTTTCGTCTCACAGACAACACGAGATCAACAACACATCAATTGAGCAATTACTCTCAACTGAGAAATTTCAATCATTCAGAACTTATCATATTCATAATTCAAAACACACCTACAATCTTTGATTACCATTGATTCCACACATTTCTTATCTTCCATCCTACAGATCAACCCATCCTCTCTTTGTGACCGAATATACTCTGGAATGGCCATTATCTTGGTTTAGTGCAGAGTACTACAGATTGATCTCTCGAATTCAAAGCACCCCCGTTGCAGCGGTGCATCTATGTGAGGTTAAACAATTCGCTCGATTCATGGAGTCCCATCCGTACGGTCGTCTCCACAATTCCTTAAAAACCAGCAAATAGTTTTTCCCCATCTACAACGTCCAACCATCTTTGAGTGATCGTTTGGAGATGCATGTCTAGCCATTCTTTGGCCGATCACTCTATGTGGAAGAGTGACGGACGGTGATCATGGGGATTCTTCATTAGTCGTTTAACTCCTTTCCAGGGCTGACCAACCAATATGTTAGAGTTGGACGGACGAGATGATCTTGTGACGCTCATCTGTGACCGTTGATAGAGTTTAGGGTTTTGAAGAGGTGCGCAAGCATCACTCTTCAACTTGGTCGAAACCAAGCATGGGAGGTGTTTTAGGCAGTACGGACCAGGCATGCGTGTAGATGGCTTGCCGGCGTACATGTCTGTACCTCACTGTCCCATGAAGGTGCGATCTAGGCCACTCAATTTGACCGGCAAAGATGAGCGGTTCAGATCGATTTGCAACAGAAATCCCATGTCGCAAAAGATTTGGAAACCGCGCGACATGCCTACTTCGGGAGCGTGTTTCGAGACGTAAGGTCATTGTTGGCCTTAGTCGATCGGTCATGCGTGTATATGGTCCCACGGTGATCATGTTGACATGCTCAGGACCTTTTAAGTCTACATCTACACCTTCCATCCAATCTTGCGATGATGGACGCTCGTGATCGATTAACGACACATGTAACATGCCGCAAACCCTAATTAGGGTTTCGTATGGTTCACGCCCATGCAACTTCAACCGATCAGTTTTGCATGTTATGCTCCTCCCTTGGGGAGGCCGATCATGTGGGGCCCATGTTGGGTCGGTGGTGAGCATGTGTGTACATGTCCCATGGTCATAGACTTGATCTAATCCATCCAAACATGCCGGTGAAGTTGGATGGTCGTGATCGATTTAATACCTTAGTAGAATTTCCTGCGACCTTTAAGCATCATGCCGACCATACTTTGGGTAAACACACGTTTCTCTATGGCTAGGTCAGGAGATGATCGACCAGGCATGTAGAGAGGGGGTCCGCCGGTGTGCAGGACAAGCTTGTCCAAACGGTCATGGGATAATCCACGCCGTCCAATCATGCCGGCGAAGTTGGACGGTCGTGGCTGGTTTTCAGACTTTCGTTGGCGGTCTTTCTCGTACGAGCTTCCTCCAAGCTGCTCCATACCAATTCGACCATCCTTTTCCAGACTAGTGTTTGGTGGCTTTTGGGAGTATGGCATTTGATCGACTGACCAGGGCATAAACGGGCCCGCTGGTGGTCATTGTGGTGATAGCTTGCTCCTGCTAGGGATCGTCTAGGCTGGCTAAATCATGCGGCCAACTTGTGTGGTCGTGATTGTTTCTGAGACTGATATGGAAAGTCCGGATTCAAATATACTCAATCGGGATAGTATAACACACCGAGAGATGTATGCTTAATCGGGCTAGTATAACACACCGAGAGATGTATGCTCAATTGGGCTAGTATAACACACCAAGAGATGTATGCTCAATCGGGATAGTATAACACACCGAGAGATGTATGCTCAATCGGACTAGTATAACACACCGAGAGATGTAGCCTATACGGGTATTTCATGCATGCTTCATTATTGACACTTGGAGATTCATGTTACTCTGCTGAGAGCAACACTCAGTCGTCATGCTGCACCAATAATGAGAGTTATGCGGGAACAGCACCGGAAATACAAGGCAATTCATGCATTAATTAATAATGCTAAAAATTCATAGGGTATTTGGGATTTTTTCTACATGCTCCATCCTGGATGAATTTTGTGTGTTTAATTCACAAAATATTTGGGATTGTTGCTACATGATCCATTCTAGGTGAATTAATAAAGCGAAGAGGTACTCATCACTTATCAAACAGCTTTATCCTTTGTAGGATGTTAGCGCATTAAATTTGGCTTTTACAATTTTAGCCTTGAACGAAAATCCACCATCAACAGGGTTAACACCCTTTTATACATTAGTTTAGGGCTAAAATTGTAAAACCAATTTTAATATGCTGACATCTTGCAAAGGATAAAGCCATTTGATAAACGATAAGCACAGAAAATCTCTTGCTTTATTTATTTAAAGCAATTCGATAAATATATAAAATTCACCTAGAATAGTGCATATAGCAACAATCCCAAATATTCTGCGAATTTATAGCATTATTAATTAATACATGATTTGCCTAGTATTTCTTGTGATGTTCTCAGCAGAATTCTCATTATTAGCATGGCATGACGACTGAGTGTTCACTCTCAGCAGAGTAACATGAATCTCCAAGTGCCAATTTTGAGACATGCACGAAATACCCGTACAGGATACTCTCTAACAAAGAGAATTTCGATTCGATGTACTCTCAGCTCGATCGAACGCATTTGATTTCCTTAAGGAAAATCTAGACTGTCCGAATCAGTCTCAGAAACGATCACGGCCACGCAAGTTGGCCGCATGATTTAACCAGCCTAGACGGACCATAACAGGAGCATGCGATCACCGCAATGACCACCAGTGGGCTCGTTTATGCCCTGGCCGGTCGAACACATGCTATGCCCCACAAATAGCCACCGAACGCCAGCCCTGAACTAGGATGGTCGAGATGGTATGGAGTGGGTCGTGCTGTTTGTAGTGGCTCGTACGAGCAAGGCTGTCAAAGACAGTCTTAAAAGAAGTCGCGACCGTCCAACTTCGCCATCCAAGTTGGACGGCTTGGATCGTCCCGCGATTTATTAGTGAAGTGATGGGATACACATTGGCAATCCCAATCTTCACCTACCTAATTGGCTTACTCACGACCTAGCCGTTGAGCAATGAACGCTTGCTCGAAGTGTGGCTGACATGATGCTTAAAGGGGTCACGGAAATCCCACTAGTATCTAAAATCGATCACAACCATCCAACTTTTCCAGCATGTTTGGATGGCTTAGATCACATCTAGGACCATCAGACATGTACGAATATGTTCACCGTCAGCCCAACGGGGGCCCCGCACGGTCAGTCTCCCCAAAGGAGGAGCATAGCCTGCCAAATCGCTTAGCTAAAGTTGCACGCGCGTGACCAGGCCAAAACCCTAATTAGGGTTTGCGCCATGGTATATGTATCGCATATTGATCACGACCATCCATCTTCACTAGCTCGGATGGAGGGTGTAGATGTAGACTAAGGAGGTCCATGGAGCATCAACGTGATCATTGCGGGCCCACTTATGTGTGTGACTGACCGTCCAAAGTGGAGTAGGACCAGATGCCTCGAAACGTGTGCCCCAAAGGTGGCATGACGTGGCCCCCTAAAGTCCTTTGCGGCTTATGATTCTTGTCGCAAATCGATCACGACCACTCACCTTTGCCAGAAAAATTGAGTGGCCAAGATCGTACCTCCGCGAGACAGAATGGTATGGACATGTACACTGGCAAGCCGTCTACACGTATGCCCGGTCGGTCCCACCAAAAATATCGTCCATGCTTTATTTCAGTCAAGCTGAAAAGTGATGCTTGCGCACCTCTTTAAAACCCTAAAAATCATCAACGGTCGCAAATATGTGCCGTAGATCATCTCGTCCGTCCAAATTTTCCTGCTTGGTCGGGAAGACTCGGCTAATAGTTAAATGGCCAATGAGGTACCTTGGTGATCACCGCTCGTCACTCTACCACAACGAGTGATCGCACAAGGGATGGCCCGCCCATGCGCCCTCCAAACAATCACTCTAAGATGGTTGGGCATGCAGTTATTTTAAGACGCTTAATCCGCGACTTACTCTGTTAAGCTCTAAAACAGCGATGCTTCGTACATATTGATTGTATTCGATGCATTACATGCATAAAATACACACGATATTTCATAAATTTCGATTTCCTAAAAAACTTAGTTATTTAACCTAGAACCGTATGCTACGTTCTGTGGGTCCCACGATCCACACAATCGAGACATGAAGCATGTCACAAACTGGGGGATACTTACTGGGGTATTGGTCTGGCGGTTTACAGCGTGCAACGCGCCATCAAGAATGTGTAGGGAGGTATGGACTGTTATGATGATGAGGGAACTGGGCTAAGACGTGATCGTGCAATCACCCACAGGACCCCACTACTCCATCACTCAACTTCATCCACTTCCTACGAGATGAGGGTTTGCGCTCAATGACTTATATAAATAGGTCCTTTGCCTATTTCTAAACAAGACAGACAAACACAGAAAAAAAACCAGGTGTTTTCATCAGTATCCAGAAATCACCATTATGATACAAGTCATAAACATCCAACACCTTCTTCGCTTCCCTCCCTAAGATCAACCCCATCTCCTTCACTTTGTGACCGAAGCAAGTCTGGAACGGCCATTTCTTGGTTTAGGCCAGAATTGTACAGATTGATCTTTTGAATCAAAAGCACTCTCGTGCAATGAATTTGTTTAGGGTTTAGATTCATTTCTCATCCACACACCCAAAATTACCAAAACCAACAGAAATAGTTTTTACCCCGTACGCAAACTGGTACGCATACCACAAACTCAGCTAAAGTCCCGGAACTTGAACCTCACACCAGTACGCGTACTGGTATGCGTCTTGGTTCCCGGACCTTGACTAAACCAAACAGTACGCATACGGGTATGCATACCATGGTTTGAGGACTTGGATTACACATATACAAGTACGCATACTGTGCTTAAATCCAATTGTTCTAAACTCTCATTTCAACCATTCAAACATTCTCAGAAGATGACAATAGATGTCTCACACAAACTATTAGCTTCAAAGCAATTTTCAAGTGGTCGAATGATCAATATGAAACATTCTGAGTCTACATCAAATGACTGTCTCACACAAATCACGTAACATGTTACCAGGTGATTTTCACATGATCATCTTTTGACTTTCATCAATAATATAAGATGAACTTGGTTAAAGAGAAATATTACCAACACATATTTCGAGAAATATGTAAGCGAGTTAAACTCAGCTCGAAATATCAAATGTGTATAATTGAAGCCTATATAGCTATACGACTTTTGTCTCAAATAGGAGATAGAGTAGATATACTTTTGAGTGATAGATGAGTTCAAGTCTCCACATACATTTTGTTGATGAAGTTCTACAACCTCCCCTTAGTAGTTCTTCGTCTTCAATCAATGAACTTCGTGAAGTCTAATGCTCAACTACACTTTATCCTAATCTGAGACTTAGCTACAAGTAGACTAGAAATCAAGACTTATAATTTTGACAACTAAACTTGACAACAAGCTTGAGATAGCAACGCTTGCGCGTTCGACCGAGCAGTACTATAAAAATATGGAGAATTGAACTAATCTATTACTCAAAATTCTATCTAATCTATCTCCTATTTGATACAAAAGTCGTATAGCTATATAGACTTCGATTATACACATTTGATATTTTGAGATGAGTTTAAATCGCTTACATATTTCTCGAAATATGTGTTGGTAAGTTTTCGCTTTAACCAATTTCATCTAATATTCTTGACGAAAGTCAAAAGGTGATCATGTGAAAATCGCCTTGTAACATCTTACATGATTTGTGTGATACTGTCATTTAATGTAGACTTAGAATGTTTCGTATTGATCATTCGATCACTTGAAAAGTTTCTTTGGAGCTAATATTTTTTGTGAGACAGCTATTGTCATCTTCCAAGAATATTGCAATAATTGAAATGGGAGTTTAGAACACTTAACCATGATTGGATTATAAGCACAGTATGCGTACTTGGATATGTGTTGATCCAAGACCGGTACTAAGTATGCATACCCGTATGCATACTGGTTGGTCAGGTAAAGTCCGGGAGCTAGAATATGCGTACATGTATGGGTACTAGAGTATGTGTACCTGTACGTGTACCAGTTTTAACTGAAGTTTGTATGTGTACGACAGTATGAGTACCCGTTTACATACTGGCAAACACAGTCCAAGTCCGGCTACTTCGGTATGCGTACCCATTTGCATACTTGAGTGGGTTATGTTCTAAAATCAGTTAGTTCATGAACTAATACATTTATATAATAAGTAATGCAATCTTTTGCAAACAGTGGCTATAATTTTCTTGAATTGATTCGAGTGAATCAAAATCGATTTTGTTTCAATTATGTCTTGTATACTTTTATGAGAATATAAACAATTGAACAACTCTAGAACTAGTTTCATTTGAGTAACTTGATCTAGTTATGGTTAAGATGAATATGGTTGATATGAAAGTGTTCATATGGCTATCTTCGGTTAACTATTGTTGAGCCAACAAGGTGTACATGTTTTGGTACGGTTATCCATATCTAAATGAAGTCACTTTTCATTTGTGTGTAACAAGATAAGTTCGATCTAACGGTTGAAATATATTATCTTGAGTCTAATCAGGTTTTCATCTAACGGTGAATATTGAATGTTTTTTTGCCAAGGTAACTTAGATTGCAAACGCTGATTTGAAGACTATATAAAGGAGAACTCTAGCAACTGAGAAACCTAATCCCCACACCTCATGTATGATACTAGTTGCTTATAGGTTAATGACTTTAAGACTTCATTGGGATTGTGAAGCCAGACCCAACTATTTCTCTTCAGTTGCGTATTCTGATCTTGCTATTTTCTATCGTATTGAGTACTGTCTTCTCTATTATTTGCTCGAGATTTATTCTCCGATAGGCAAGATAAAAAGTAGTCACAAATATCTTCGTTTCATCGTTTATGATTCCACAATATCTTGTTTTGCTACCATATGATTAAGATTACTGTGAGGTGATTGATATTTCTATGTTGTTATTCAGGAATATAAGTCTGGTATATCAATTGGCTCTTTTTCACCTTGATTCATCAGAAGGCGGAATAAAAACTCATAGGTTTATCAGTGGGAGACATATTTATCTATTCAATATACTTTTATGTGTGAGACTGATTGGTTTATCAAGTCTTCGACTTTGGGTCGTAGCAACTCTTAGTTGTGGGTGAGATCAGCTAAGGGAATCAAGTGCGTAGAGTCCTGTTGGGATTCAAATATGTAAGGAACGCGACTGTACCTTGATCAGTGTAAGATTGGTTAGGGATTAACTACATCCGAAGTTAACTTGGAGTAGGATAGTGTCTGTAGCAGCTTAATACAGTGTGGTGTTCAAATCTGGACTAGGTCCTGGGTTTTTTCTGCATTTGCGGTTTCTTCGTTAACAAAATTTCTTGTGTCTATGTTATTTATTTTCTGCATTATATTTTTATATAATTAAAATATCACATGTTGTGCATAAGTTCAGTCAATTGTGAATCCAACCTTTGGTTGTTCATTAAATTGATTGACACTTGGATATTGGTTTTTGATACCGTCCAAGTTATTTCTTATATTCAATCGGGATCGCAAATTCCTATTTGTTTGATTGTAGATTGAATTGAGAAATAGGGATATAACTCTTGGATATACTTTTCTTAAGATTGAGTTTGACTGTCTAGTTGATTCTCTTAAGAGTATATTGGAGTTAGTCCATACAGATTGCTAAGGGAAATATTGGGTGTGGTTATTAGACCCCCGCTTTTTCAATTGGTATCAGAGCAGGCAAACACGTTTAAGACCTCATAAGTCTGTGTTTGTAGCGATCTGACTCTATGGACAAAGGCGTTATCTCTATAAACGTACCGCCAGTCTTCGATGGATCGAATTACTTATGATTGAAAATTGTTATGCGTATATTTCTTCAAGAAAGTGATTTTCAATCATGGGTTTATATTGTTAATGGCTATGATCCTACAATGGTTATAGTATACGATGTCTCTATTGCAAAGGATATTGGTAGATATGAACCTAACGAGATTCTCGTTGTAAAACAAAATTCTGAAGGTTTAAATGCTATCTGTCATGCCATTATCCCAGATCTTCAGCACCATGTGACTACGTGCACTCGCGCTAAATATGTGTGGTTAGAAACTGTATTCGAAGGGAATACCTCTGAAAAAGAAGCTAGGCTTCAAAACCTTAATTCTTATTGGGAAAATCTTCATATGGCTGATGGAGATTCATTTGATGAGTTTAATCACAAAGTGTCTGAAATTGTTAATGTATCTTTTGCATTGGGTAAGACTATTCCTGAAAAGGACATTGTGATGAAAATTCTCAGATCGTTGACAACCAAATATGACTCTAGGAAACATGCCATCATTGAAAGAAATAACCTTAATACTTTATCCAAAAATACGATGGTTGGAAAGTTAAAGATCTTTGGTCATGAGCATATATCCAAATCTGGAAAGGATATTGATTTCAAAGCACAAAAGAATACTAAATTACTTGATAAAAGTAAAAGTGTTGGAATCCCTGAAGATGATCCTTATGAGACTGATTCATCAGATGAAGATCTTGGCAAGTCAGTCTCTTTGATCATAAGACAGTTTAGAGATCTTCTTTTGAATAGAAGGAAACGGTTCGTCAGAGATAAACAGTCATCGGTAAAACCTCATAATCGTGTTCCTCTAAAAAATAGGGATACTGATGATACTAATGATGAGGATATGCCACAGTGCTTCAAGTGTAAAGGTTTTGGTCATTTCGCAAATGAGTTTTCGAATCGTAGAAAATACACTGGAATAAAAGGACTTCCTGCAACTCTTGATGAAATGTCTGATCACTATGATTCTGATGTAGACGAAAAATCAAGTGTTGCTCTCCTCTGTGAAAATATTTGAAAAAGCGGGGGTCTAACAACCACACCCAATATTTCGCTTAGCAATCGGTATGACAAACTCCAATATACTTTCAAGAGAATCAACTAGACAGACAGACTCAATCTTAAGAAAAGTATATCAAAGAGTTGTATTTCAATTTCTCAATTCAATCCGCAATCAAACAAATAGGAATTTGCCAGCCCGATTGAATATAAGAAATAACTTGAACGGTATCAAAGACCAATGTTCAAGTGTCAATCAATTTATATCAATAACCAAAGGTTGGATTATCTAATTGTTTGATCTTACGCACAAATTATGATATTTTAATTATATAAACAAATATAATGTGGAGAACAAATAACACAGACACCGACAATTTTGTTAATGAGGAAATCGTAAATGCAGAAAAACCCCGGGACCTAGTGCAGATTTGAACACAATAATGTATTAAGCCGTAACAGACACTAGCCTACTCCAAGTTAACTTCGGACTGGAATGTATTTGAGCCCTAACCAATCTCAAACTGATCAAGGTACAATCACGTTCCTTATGCCTCTATAACCACGCCAAATTTTGCACACTTGATTCCATTAGCTGATCTCACCCATAACTAAGAGTTTCCACGACCCAAATTCGAAGACTTGATAAACCAATCTGTCTCACACAGAAAAGTCTATTGTATAGATAAATCTATCTCCCACGGATAAACCTATGAGTTTTGTTTCGTATTTTGATAAATCAAGGTGAACATGAACAATTGATATACTAGACTTATATTCCCAAAGAACAATCTTGAAATATCAATCACCTCACAATAATCTTAATCTTATGGTAGGGAAACAAGATATTGAGGAATCACAAACGATGAGACGAAAATGTTTGTGACTACTTTTTATCTTGATTATTGGAGTTAAATCTCGATCAAATCTTAGAGAAGATAATATTCAATCACGACAAAATAAAGCAAGATCAGAACACGCAACTACAGAGAAAATAGTTGGGTCTGGCTTCACAATCCTAATGAAGTCCTCAAGTCATTAACTTACAGGGTTTCGTGGAAAACCTAAGGTTAAAGGAGAATCGACTTTAGTCACAACTAGTATCACACAGGAGGTATGGGGATTAGGTTTCCCAGTTTCTAGAGATTTCCTTTATATAGTTTTGAAATCAGGGTTTGATAGCTTTGAAACAAATCAATCAATATTCAACGTTAGATGAAACCTGGTCCAAGAGCCAAGCTAAGTTTACTTGAAACCAAAGAAATATATCTCCATCATTAGATGGTCTTAGCTTGTTACACACAAATGAAATGTACCTTCATTTAGATATGAGTAACCGTACTTAAACGTGTACACCTTGTTGGCTCAACAATAGTTAACCGATGTTAGACATATGAATACTTTCTTATCAACCATATTCATCTTATCAACAACTAGTTCAAATGACTGAAATAAAACTAGTTATAGAGTTTTTCAATTGTTTATATTCTCATAGAAGTATACAAGACACAATTGAAGCAAAATCGATTTTGATTCACTCGAATCAAGTCATGAACATTATAACCACGGTTTGCAAAAGATTGCATTCCTTATTATATGAATAAATGTATTAGTTCATGAACAAAGTGATTCTGTAACTTAACCCACTCAGTATGCAAATGGGTACGCATACTTAAGTAGCCGAACTTGGACTGTGTTCGACAGTATGCGAACGGGTACGCATACTATCACACATCCAAAACAAAATTTGAATTAGTACGCGTATGAGTACGCATACAAAAGTTCTCGGAATTTAACTGAGTTCTCCAGTATGCGTACGGGTATGCGTACCAAGGGTCCCGGACTTTACCTGACCTTCCCACTACGTATACGGGTATGCATACTATACCGGTCTTGGATCAACATATATGAAAGTATGCATACTATGTCTATAATCCAATTATGGTTAAGTGATCTAAACTCTATTTAAATTATTGAAACATTCTTAGAGGATGACAATAATTGTTTTCACTAACTATTAACATCAAAGTGATTTCCAAGTTATTGAAATAATCAATACGAAACATTCGGAGTCTACATCAAATGACTGTATCACACAAATCATGTAAGATGTTACTTGGCGATTTTCACATGATCATCTTTTGACATGCGTGAAGAATATAAGACGAACTTGGTTAAAGCAAAATCTTAACAACACATATTTCAAGAAGTATGTAGGCGAGTTAAACTCAGCTCGAAATATCAAATATGTATAATCGAATATTATATAGTAATACGACTTTTGTCTCAAGAAGGAGATAGAGTAGAAATATACTTTATGAGTGATAGATGAGTTTTAGTCTCCACATACCTTTTGTCGATGAAGTTCCACAAGATATCCGTAGTAGTTCTTCGTCTTCAATTGATGAACGTCGTGAAGTCTAAAGCTCAACTACACAATCTATCCTAGTCCGAGACATTACTATAAGTAGACTAGAAATCAAGACTTATAGTTTTGATCACTAAAGTTGACAAACAAGCTTGAGATAGCAACGCTTGCATGTTCGACCGAGAAATGCTCTAATAATATTGATTTTGATAAATGTTGCAATACGCACATCAACCTCGATATTCTTCCGGGAGAAACTTCAACCACTTTGGAGGATAAATGGATTTCTCTTTGGCTATTGGAAACTTTATTTATAATTTTTCAGGTTCTACCGTTTGTCTAGCAGCTTGCACAGCTATGGCACCTGAACCATCTTCTCTATTGACACGTTCTTATTGTACTCTCAAAGGTCATGAACTCTCCAACTGTCTCAAGTACAAACATAAGATAAGATATGTCAATTAACTTCAACGAAGAGAAAATCGATTAGCAAACAAGATCAAACTTGTTCAGAAGTCGTCTGAGGTATGTAAACATATATATTCTTCAAAGAAGTTAATTTTCAAAGATAATAATAGCCCTATAGAGAAAATAGTACAGTCTAAATAGTCTGTTAAAACAGGGTTTTAAGAATTGCATTCAAGAATTTTATGGTGGACAGATTATTATTCACCCCAGCACAACTTAAATGTGTTGGTTGTGTATCTTGTCTCATGTGCTTGGTTCAAAAGAGACAAGGGTTTGCATACTTCAGGCTTTAGTAAAAGAGAAAAGTTTTTTTTTCTTTCTTGTTTTTGTTTTCGCCGGTTTGAAATTCTTCCATCTCTTCATATCTACTTGATATTGAAAGGTTTTTCTCTGTTTGATCAATAAAAGAGGGTTAAAATCGATAATTCTGCCTTTTTTAAGGTTGTCAGTTGTGCGTACATGGATCCCTTTTGTGTATAAAGGTTCTGTAACCCTATATTCCTTTTTCCTTCTCTGAAAATCTTTTTTATCACAAGATTGCTTGTTGAGCCTGATTTGTAAATTCCTCTCACAATCTCATACTAGTATGGAGAATCCAAGTATTATGTCTTCTGATGGAAAATATGTTAATATGATTGTTAAGCCATCAATCATGAAGGAAAAAGAAAAATCTCATATACCTTCAATTTTGAAAAAAAAAAAAAAGAGGAATATGAGGAAACGAAGAGCTATTCCTTCTAATCTACAAAAGTTTTCTGGGATTTTTGAAGAGTTGAAGGAAACAAGAAAGGAGATTCAGCAAATAAAGGCTATTGTATTGAGGACTCTCGAAATTCAGAAGTCCCTGGTTCGGCATTAGTCTAGAAGGTTTGTTGGAATTGACTCCTTTCTTCATGAACCTTATGTTCATATGGCTGTTGACGACAAGGAGTTCGTGAACGATAAAGAATTTTTTAGAGGCCTTAATGTCTAGGAAACTTCTTATGAGAATTTACTCTTGTGTTTTAAAAAGGATAATTAGGGTTTGGAATAGCCATTATTGTGAGTTCACATAGCTATTGCTAACGATTTTCATCCTCCAACATTTTTAGATTTATTTATTTAAATTCTAAGGTTTATTTGGAAGATGATTTTGTAGTATTAATTATTGGTTTTATATATTGCATTTTTTTTATGGGATACGTGTGTTTGCGTCTGTGAACTATTATTGTCCCATATATGTCAAAAGTTAAGCTTATTATGTCATTATGCAAATATTAATGAAGATAGGATGAACTTTTGATTGCAAAGATTAAGTCTATTATATGTCTTTATGCAAATATTGATGAAAAATAGAATGAATGTTTGAATATTCTGCAGTATTGGTCTTTCCATGATCTACTTCTATGTGAAAGTACTGTGTGGCTCCGTAAGTTCTCTTATGTTGAGCATTTCCGATTAAATTGATCATGGGTTCTCTTGTGGTTAATTTAATTGAGTCTTATGGATACAAATTCATGTTTCACATAATTTTTTAATGTCCAAAAAAATCATTCTTTTCTTGTAAAAGTAAGGTCGCTCTTGTTGTTCTTCCGGGAATGACATTATTTGGGGGAGAGTTCTTAATTGAACTTGTGCTTAATTGCCAAATATTTGTGGGGATTACGGCAGTGGAATGTTGTAGGAGTTTTCTTGTATCTGTATAAACTCCTTGATGAATGCATTTAGTTTTGACTATATGATTACATCTAAACAAAGTGGATATGTTTTCTTTTAGTCATGAAATATCTCTATGAGAATTTCATTATGATCCCACTAGTTTTCATACCTTTTCCAATTTATATTGATGAAAATGGAGAGAATTAATGTGTAGTTCACACTACAAATACATATGGTTTACGGATCATTATGTAAGGGGGAGTGATACATATCACCATAGTATTGTTGTCAAAGTTTTGATACAATTAGACTTTAATGTTATGTAATGATACTATGACATTGTATAATAATGATCGAGAGCTACTGTTTTCTCATCGTTATAGCTATGGATCTTCATCAACAATGATACTGAGTTGAACACATTTACAATCACTGGAGTACTTGGAAGTGATGAAGATTTCGAGTAATGTTGAAAAACCAAGGAAATCAAGCATTTGGATCAGAAGCTACAAAGTTTATTTATTTTGTAATCCATATGTATTGAAAGTTTTGTCACTAAAATTGATAAAGGGGGGGGATTGTTAGAGCACTGCTCGGTCAAACTCGCAAGTGTTGCTATCTCAAGCTTGTTGTCAAGTTTGGTTTCCAAAACTATAAGTCTAGATTTTTAGTCTACTTATAGCTAAGTCTCGGATTAGGATATAAAGTGTAGTTGAGCATTAGACTTCACGGCGTTCATTGATTGAGACAAAGAACTACTAAGGGGATCTTGTGGAACTTGATCAACAAAAGGTATGTGGAGACTTGAACTCATCTATCTTTAAAAATTCTATCTACTCTATCTCCTATTTGAGACAAAAGTCCTATAGCTATATAGACTTTGATTATGCACATTTGATATTTCGAGCTGAGTTTAACTCGCATACATATTTCTTGAAATATGTGTTGGTAAGCTTTCGCTTTAACCAAGTTCATCTTACATTCTTTACGAATGTGAAAATATGATCATGTGAAAATCTCCTTGTAACATCTTACATGATTTGTGTGAGACAGTCATTTGATGAAGACTCGGAATATTTCGTATTGATCATTTGATCACTTGAAAATTTCTTTGAAGATAATAATTTATGTGAGACAACTATTTCCGTCTTCCGAGAATGTTTCAATGATTAAAATGGGAGTTTAGAACACTTAACCATGATTGGATTATAAGTATAGTATGCGTACTTGCATATGTGTTGATCTAAGACCGGAACTAAGTATGCATACCCGTGTATTGGTTGGTAAGGTAAAGTCCGGGAGTTAGAGTATGAGTACTTGTAGGCGTACTGGCAAAGTCAGTTGAAGTCCGGGTACTAGAGTATGTGTACATGTACGCGTACTGGTTTTAAATGAAGTTTGGATGTGTATGACAGTATGCATACCCGTTTGCATATTGGCGAACACAGTCCAAGTCCGGCTACTTAGGTATGCGTACCCGTTTGCATACTTGAGTGGGTTATGTTCTAAAATAGGTTTGTTCATGAACTAATACATTTATATAATAAGGAATACAATCTTTCGCAAATCGTGGCTATAATTTTCATGAATTGATTCGAGTGAATCAAAATCAATTTTGCTTCAATTGTGTCTTTTATACGAATATAAACAATTGGACAACTCTTGAATTAGTTTCATTTGAGTCACTTGAACTAGTTATGGTTAAGATGAATATGGTTGATATGAATATGGATAACTTCGGTTAGTTATTGTTGATCCAACAGTGTGTACACGTTTAGATATGGTTACCCTTATCTAAATGAAGTCACTTTTCATTTATGTGTAACAAGCTAAGTTCGATCTAACGGTTGAAAGATATTAGCTTGAGTCTAATCAGGTTTTCATATAACAGTGAATATTGAAGGTAACTTCGATTGAAAACCATAATTTTAAGACTATATAAAGGAGAACTCTAGCAACTTGGAAACCTAATCCCCACACCTCTTGTGTGATACTAGTTGCGACTAGAGTCGATTCTCCTTTTACCTTAGGTTTTTCATGAAACCCTATAGGTTAACGACTTGAAGACTTCATTGGGATTGTGAAGCCAGACCCAAATATTTATATGTAGTTGCATGTCTTGCTGTTTTCTATCGTATTGAGTACTATATTCTCTAAGATTTGCTCGAGATTTATTATCCGATATGCAAGATAAAAAGTAATCACAAACATCTTCTTCTCATCGTTTGTGATTCCACAATATCTTGTTTCGCTACCATACGATTAAGATTATTGTGAGGTGATTGATATTTCTAGGATGTTCTTCGAGAATATAAGTCCGGTATATCAATTGGTTCTTGTTTTATTAAAAGACGGAACAAAAACTCATAGGTTTATCTGTGGGAGACAGATTTATCTATTCAATAGACTTTTCTGTGTGAGACAGATTGGCTTATTAAGTATCCGACTTTGGGTCTTATCAACTCTTAGTTTTGGGCGAGATAAACTAAGGGAATCAAGTGCATAGAGTCCTGCTGGGATTCAGAGACGTAAGGAATGCGACTGTATCTTAATCAGTGTGAGATTGGTTAGGGCTCAACTACATTCCAGTCCGAAGTTAACTTGGAGTAGGCTAGTGTATATAGCGGCTTAATAAAATGTGGTGTTTAAATCTGGACTAGGTCCCGGGGTTTTTCTGCATTTGCGGTTTTATCGTTAACAAATTTTTTGGTGTCTGTGTGTTTTGGGGTAAAAACTGATTCTCCTGGAAATGGTAAATCTGGGTGTGCTGCCGAGAAACTAATCTAAACCCTAAAAAAATGCACTTCACGAGTGTACTTTATATTCGAGAGATCAATCTGTAAAATCCTGGCCTAAACCAAGAAATGGCCGCTCCAGTCTTGCTTTGGTCACAAAGTGAAGGAGAAGGGTTAATCTTATGGAGGGAAGCGAAGAAGGTGTTGAGATCAGAATGGTTAACTCCGAAGGTGTGGCTATTTTATGACTTGTATCATAATATGGAACTGTCTTGCAGAATGTAAGCTATCAGTTCTCGGTATTTTTCTGGATACTTGGTTTGTTAACCAAAACTCTATTCTTGGTTGAAGTAGGTTGAAAACCTATTTATATAGTAATAGTTGAACGCACCCTGATATCATAGGAAATGGGAGTAGTTGGGTGATGGAGAAGTGGGGACTGTGTAAAAATGGTGAAAACCACATCTTACTATGATAGAAGACGGTTATTTTACACACACTACTTCTCTGCTACCACTAACTGTCCGCTTTTCCTGACACTTTATTATAACGGGCGTATTGCATGCCGCACACTTTATACCGCCAGACCAATACCCTGATGAACATCTCCCAGTTTGTTAAATGTTTGATGTCTCGAGTATTTTTATGGAAAAATATGCAGCAGGTTGTTGAGTGGGTCTTGTGTGCAAGACCAACAATCCAAGTCATGAGACTTGCCGCAAAGAATAACATGTGTCACTATTAGGTTAAATAACTAAGTTATTTGTGAAGCCGATATTCGTAAAATGTTGTATGTATTCGATGCATGTAAAGCATCGCTTTTAAGCAAGCATCTCAAAATAATTGATGCATGTAAAGCATCGTTGTATAAAGCTCGCTTAAATCAGTCGTGAAGCTTAATGTCTTAGAAGGAGCATGACCATCCATTTTCAAGAAGCTGCTAGGAGCCATTCACGTGCGCCAAAGGTAAGCCGGTAGGTCTCTATAGGAGAGTGATGGCTGGCGACTATGGTGACATCTTATTGGTCTCCTAAGATTTAACCTTGGCCGGTAAATTCGGCTAGGGAAGTTGGACGGCCGAGATGATTTGCGACAGTCAATGGCTTCCTTAAAATTCATGTAAGTAGCTCCACCATCCACTTTTGAATGATCATTTGGGAGCCATATGGGGAGGTCGTGGCTTATGGAAGGAGAGTGGCCGTTAATTATGGCCATATCTTTTTGGCTACATAAAATAGGAGTGAGGACGGGAAATTCATCTGGCGAAGTTGGGCGGACGAGATGATTTGTGGCAGTTAATGGATGTCGTTGATTTTATAAAAGCCGTGTGGCCAACCTATTTTAGGGCCAATATTTTTGGTGCTGGTGCCACGTTGGGAGCTTGTTAGTCTGGCCACCACAATAGCTGGACCGCTGGTGAGCGTATATGCACCTTGCCCGTTAATTGAGGATAAATCTAGGCCGATCAATTCGGCTGGCGAAGATGGATGGCCGAGATCATTTTGCGGCAGTAATATACTGTTGTTTAACATGAATTAGGATTTTGTAACCCGTGCGGCCAACCTACTTTAAGCAATCGGTTTGATGTGCTCTTGGCATGTCGTGGGTTGTTCGACTGGCCAGTGATGGAGATGGATTGCTGGCGAGCACACCGACACTTTATTTGTCATTTGAAATGAAATATAAGCTATCCAACTAGGCTGTCTAAGTTGGACGGATGCGATGAGTTTGAGACTGTCATGTCCAGTCTTAACTTGTTGAACTTCTTTTCAACAGCGCTGCTAGCCTAGCTCTGGCTAGCGATCAGGGATTTTGCTGGCGGGCTAGGGGATTCCAATTGGATGGAATGATAGTAGGCCCACCGGTGGACATCATGGATCTCGTTGGGAGGAATCCAAACTCATTAGGTTGGCCGGCCAAATCTTGTGGCCGTGATTGTTTTTGAGACTCACATGGGGGCAACCTAGATTAGATTCCTTAAGGAATTAGGCACATCGACCAACCAACTTCCAACTTTATTTAAAATTACGTGTGGCGGGTTTAAAGCGATCTGATTGGTTGATGGGAAAGGGGCCGGAAAGTAGCAACACTGAGCATGGTTGGCCGGCCAAAAGTGGTGCATGTTGAGGAAAATCGGTCAGCCAAGTGGCGTGGCCACGCCTCCTCTTGTTGCTGCTCCTATTCACAGCGACTCCTCTTTATTTCTTGTTTTCTGTTTTCTGGTAGGACTTTACTCCTACTAGATCCATGGCGGATTAATTTCCTGGCTTACCTAGGTTTGGTCTCGACCAATTGGGGTTCGAGATATTGTGCAGGGCGCAAAAAACATAATTTTTGCAAATTAATTAGGCCAAAATTTGAATCTTGTGAGTTATCACAAAATCGAACAAATTTGACAAATTCTGTGTGTTGACACAAAATTCTTTTATTCTCATAGAGCAGTTAGCGCGTCTTCTGATTGAGTATTTTCATGCATACCTTAATCTTGATACTTCAGGAAATTCATGCTACTCAGCTACGAGTGAACACCAATGTTAAGGGTTCAAATGAGTCATACATTAATTAATAATGCAGGTGAGAGATTAATAAAATATATAGAATGTTCAGGATTGTTGCTACATGCACCATTCTGAATAAATTTTATATAAATATACTGAATTGCTCAATACATGTGTAAGTAGAGAGTCCTGGGCACTCATTACTTTTAAATGGCTCAGTCTCTTTGCAGAACGACAACGCATTAAATACAGGGTTTTACAATATTAGCTCTGACTAAAAACCACCATCAACATGAAGTCCCCTACTTAATACGTAACAGTGATATTGTTGCGGGGTAAGCAATAGATGGTGACAAATAAAGATAAAACTTATGAGGAAAAGTTGACAGATGTTACCTTAAGAGATGGGTCTGCCTGTCCTTGGAACATGGCATGTTCAAGAGACGTCCAGGTGAGCGTTCCCCTAACATGATGTCGATTGGCCCTAGGTAGATTAGTCATACGGTTGGTTGGGATCTCAAACCACATTCCAAGTCCTTTGTACATCTGAGCATCATCTGAGAGTGTGTCTAAGCTTTCCTGGCTTCGGTTGTCATGGAGGAAAAGTGGAGGCGCGATGAAGCATCTCATCTAACAAGTGTTAGGGCTGAAAGGTTTTCTTCCCGGATAAAGTGAAAGAGGGTGGAGCGTAACATGAACATGAATACCTTATTCATGATGGCGTCATAATCCTCGACTCTGATGTGGATGAGCCATATCATGAGGAATATCTTTAAAAGGCTTCTGAAGCAATTTCCGAAAAGATGTTGAAGCATCTCCAAAGAGGACGTTGATGTAGCTTCCGAAAAGGATGTTGAAGCGGCTTCCGGAGAGTATGTTGAAGCGGCTTCTGGAAAGGACTCCAGTGAAGGCGCCATTGGCACTGGCGTTAATGACACTTCTTTGATGTTTAGTAGTCTTTTGTTTCATGCGGCTGGAGCCAGGGCTTTATCGAATAATAATCCTTCATTTATGCAGCTATTATGATTTTATGCTTCCAGTTGGATGAATGAATGAATTCTCTCGACTAAGAAATCCAAATTCTTAGAAATATCTCGCAATATTTGAAACTTTAGACATAACGCTCTTCGGTAGGGTTACAGTAGAGCCTGTGTACATGATATTCATTCCTCAAACACGATTTTGCAATCTGAGCTTTCCTATTCTTCTGTTTGATACTCCCTTGTATATTACACGCTTCTTGAAGATTTGTAGTGTGCCGTCTAGGTATGTAGAAGCATGGACACTGTGCCACGAATTTAGAGACCCAATAAGCCGCATATTGTTAGATAAACGGATGAGAGATGCCTTATCTTCAATTGACGACATGTGCATCGTGATTTCTGAAGAAGTAATTGCAAAATGGGAGTGTTACTGGATATGTGTGCCACCTTCAGATTCATTACTTCCCAGTCCGTGAAATTATTTCCAAAATCCAAAAATTGCATACTGAAATGGACATAACCTCCTCTTGGGATCATATCATTCAAAATAGGTGGTGGTTGAGAAAACCGTCTTAATGTTGAAGTAGGATTCCTTTCGAGATATGAGATGTGCTTTCTAAGAAGAGCGTGTTGTTATCAAGCCTCCATGGACTTCATTCCAAGCGACATCCTTTGAACCGTCTTCTAAATCTTGGATGGTTGTATGGAATTGGATGCGATGAGAAGTCCCCAGTTACACTTCATATTCGTTGGCATGGTCGGATATGTGAAAATATCTCCACGACGTACTTTTGGAGTCTTTGATGAACTTCTTCATGTTGAGAAATTTATGCGGCTCGTAAATCTTTGACAATGATGATGCTGATATCAGAAATAACCTGGTTGAGGGACGTGAAGGCATCCTGAGATGGAAGTCCCCAGGTGTAATTATCTTGATCCTATTTTCTCCTAAAAGATGTACTTCCAATGCACTTGCGGGTAAGGTGGTTGACGAATTGATGGAGGCGACAATCTTTTGGATTCGTCATTTGTTGATCAATGGGTAGGATTCGCACTTGATAGACCTATATTGTATTCAAACTTCTGGCAGCCCATGCACCCTTTCTATAGGGAATTGGTAATTTAGAGACACCGAATCTAACTTTATCGGCGATGTGGTTGTTGATGCGCAACTTCGTGCAGACCTTAGGTAGGCGGTACTGAGTTCTGAGTAGGTGATGTGACAGACATGATGTAGTTCGTATGTGTGGCTTACTAAGGTGCGACTTTCCTCTTTGATTCTTCACTGACAACAATGCTTATGAATGGCTGAGCCAAATACTTCTTGTTGGTCAGGCGTCTTCCATACAAGGAGGTGGTGATATCCTTGCGCTACATCTTTGAAGAGTGGTGACATTGTCACGGTTATGACTTCTTGGTTGATTATCTCTTTTGAGTTGAAAAGGTTCTCGACAGTGAAGGGATTCTGTGTTGAGCCTCAGTCCCAAAGTGCGGTTTTCGTGGTTCTATCTTGTATGGTCGGTGGATTAACCATGATAAAGATGTCACCATCTTGCCTATGTATTGGTGACTCTATTACTTCCTCCATGGGAAACTAAAATATACACAAGTTCGGATTACCTTTGTCCATAGTGGTTGTTGCTATGATGAAGCTCTGGCTGGTATCAACAAACGAGCAGCAATGGTTCTTAGAAACTGTGATCAGAAAAGACTGCATTTTCATGGGAATAAAACAAGTTGGCTGCAGCTAGGATGACTACATTCATGATCCTTGATGGGTAGGAGTGGTGACTACGGGCAAAAATCTTGGCAGGGACGAGTGGTGGCTATGACCATGGATCTTGGAAGGAATGAGCGGCAACTACGAGTATGAAACTTGGACAACTACGTCCATGAACGTCAACGAGATTTAATAACTCAAGTATGTGAGTTTATTCCTTTTTTTCTTCAGTGAAGCGGATCCTCCCTGATTCCATTCGTGCATAAGCTCTCCTATTGTTGCTGGCCTGATTGTAAGTGTGACCTTGGTGTATTGACTTGATGAAAATTTCAGTCTTGTGTCTTCTTACCAGGACGGCCACAAAATCTTCATCCGATGTAGATTTTCAGCTATCACGTAGTCGAGGTCTTCAGATGCCACTTATAGCTTATTCATTCGATTAACATGCCCTCTTAGTATGTCATAAAATACTTCCATGCGAATCGTTCGGTATATTCAGTTCTTCCAGAAGGCAATGTAAAAATGTTTCTGATAAAGTTTTTGCAAAATGACCCGTAACCTTTCTAAACTACACGCCATGTATGTGGGTGTCGTTCTTCATGTGTTACACCATCATTAGACCTGGAAGTCGAGGACTTCATTTCTGGATCTCTTGACGTAGTCTTCGAGATTCCTATTATTTTGCTGGAACATCCTGTTCAAGTCTTGAGGGAGATCGGATCGGGATTGAAGAAATATTTAGGGTAGGGAGCATCACCACATGGAACCGATCAGAGGTGTTGTTCGACGCGTTGATGCTGTACCGGTATAGGCTCTTCTGTTTCCCTAGGAAAAATAAATATGTGAAACGTAGGTCTTTTAGTGCAACAACTTATCGGATATCCTCTGCGTAAGGTTGTCTCGGCTACGGATTCTTTCCTGACATGATGACACAGGCATTGTTATCTTCTTGAGGATGCTCTATTGTCGTGTCGGCTCCAGTGGATCTGAAGATGTCATGGGCTTGCTCATGCTTGGGTTGGCATAATAGGCAGACTCATTTATGATGATTTGAAGATGTGTCAAGCCTCCTTTGTTATTATAGATGTACGAATTCCTGGAATTACGCCGTGTCTTGGATCTATATGTTTTGCAGATGGAGCGGTAGCATATACTCCTGACCATACAATGGTAGCAGTGGTGTAATAGAGATATACCTTTGTTTTCGTGATCTCTGCAGGTGCCTCTCTAGGACCCCACTGTTGTCAATATTTTTTGTCGACTATCTCCATACTGGAACATCGTATACGTGAATCTTCCCTTTTTGTGTGGACCCTGGCGATATTAATATTAGTGATAACTTTGAGGAGTTTCCGGCTTGCTCCATATAACACTTATGGTATTGCAGAAAAGGCGGTTTCTCCATCCGGATCTCGAGAGAAGCCATTGTGCATCCTAAGTAATAATATTATAGTGTCTCCATGAGGATTTCTGGTACTTTCATCTGGGAGATTTACTGATGCTCGGCCATCCAAGGAATTCCCGGTAGCATTGCTTGAAAAGCATTTTTGGGAAGATTCTTAACGACGGAACACCAGAATTAGAATTGGTTGTTGAACTTGTTCACGAGACCTCCCAACAAACGAAACTGGACTTTCCCGGATAATTGCTTCAAATCCAGGTTCATCGTATGACGCATCTCTAACAATGAGAAGTCCCCCAGCTGTTTTTATTGTCTTTGCAACATCTTTATGTCGATCCGCTGTAAAGCGGAGAATCTTCAGTTCCTAGGCGCAATTCTCGTCTTCATGGATGCCTTGGTATATTTCCCCTTCTTTAGGTGCTTCTCTTTTTAGTTAGAGCGGTTATATTTCCCCTTCTTTAGGTGCTTCTCTTTTTAGTTAGAGCGGTTATGTCCGCGAATTGTTGGAAAACTCTCTGGACTTCTGCGAGGGTCTTCAAATATAGGTTTTCCAACAAAGCTTCATAAATAAGCTGGATCCTTACCCATGTCCTGCAGATGTTGTGACGCACCTGGTGGGTTCCTATAGATATTGTAACACACCTGGTGGGTTCCTCTTTTCTCTTGTCCGATACGGCTACATACTATGCCTTCCATGGTGACTAGATTTCATGCGACTTTGGGAGAGTTTGGCTAATGGGGGTATATCATAAAGTGGAAAGTTGGGATAGGTGATTGAAAATGAATTATGGTTAATGACTGAATTTAGACCTAAAATCAACATTATTCTCAAATGGTTGAAGAAACGATTTCTGTAACCGATAGATCAATCTCCTACTGTGGTCGCTAGTTGTTTTAGGGTAAAAACTGATTCTCTTGGAAATGGTACATTTGAGTGTGCTACTGAGAAATGAATTTAAACCCTAAACAAATGCACTGCACGGGAGTACTTTAGATTCGAGAGATCAATCTGTACAATCCTATCCTAAATTAAGAAATGGCCATTCCAGTCTTGCTTCGGTCACAAAGTGAATGAGAATGGTTAATCTTAGAGAGGGAAGCAAATAATGTGTTGAAATCAGAACGGTTAACTCCGAAGGTGGGGATATTTTATGACTTGTATCAGAATATGGAACCGGCTTGCGGAATGTAAGCTATCAGTTCTTGGTATTTTTATGGATACTTATGTTGTTAACCAAAACTCTGTTCTTGGTTGAAATAGGTTGAAAACCTATTTATATAGTCATACTTGCACGCACCCTGATCTCATAGGAAATGGGAGTAGTTGGGTGATGGAGAAGTGGGTACTATGTAAAAATGGTAAAAACCACGTCTTACTATGAGAGAAGACGGTTAGTTTACACCCACTACTTCTCTGCTACCACTAATTGACCACTTTTCTTGACACTTTCTTATAACGGGCGTGTTGCACGTCGATGAACATCCCCCAGTTTGTGACATGTTTGATGTCTCAAGTATTTTTATGGAAACATATGTAGAAGGTTGCTGAGTGGGTCTTGTGGCAGTAATATACTATCGTTTTGAGCAATCAGTTTGATATGCTCTTGGCATGTCGTGGGTAGTTCGACTGTCCAGGGATGGAGATGAGTTGTTGGCGAGCATACCGGCACTTTATTGGTCATTTGAAACGAAATCTAAGCCATCCAACTAGGATGGCTAAGTTGGACGGATGCGATGAGTTTGAGACTTTCATGGCCAGTCTTAAGTTGGTGAACTACTTTTTAACAACGCTACTAGCCTAGCTCTGGCTAGAGATTAGGGATGCTTCTGGCAGTCTAGGAGGATTCTGATTGGCTGGAATGATCGTGGGCCCGCCGGTGGACATCATGGAGTTTTCTTGATCTCGTTGGGAGGAATCCAAACTCATTAGGTTGGCCGTCCAAATCGTGTGGCCGTGATTATTTTTGAGACTGACATAGGCAGCCTAGATCAGATTCCTTTAAGAATTAGGTGCATCGACCAACCAACTTCCAACATTATTTAAAAGTGCGTGTGGAGGGTTTAAAGGGATTTGATTAGTTAATGGGAAAGTGGCGGCAAGCAGCAATATGGAGCGCGGTTGGCCGGTCACAGGTGGATCCTGTTGAGGCAAATCGGTCGTCCATGTGGCGCGCCCATGCCTCCTCTTGTTGTTGCTCCTATTCACCGCGGCTCCTCTTTATTTCTTGTTTTCTGATTTCCGGTAGGACTTTGCTCCTACTATCTCCATGGAGGATTAATTTCCTAGCTTACCTAGGTTTGGTATCGACCAAATAGGGTTCGAGATATTGCACAGGGTGCAAAAAACCTAATTTTTGCAAATTAATTAGGTCAAAATTTGAATCATGTGTGCTATCACAAAATCGAACAAATTTAACAAATTCTGTGTGTTGACACAAAATTATTTTATTCTCAGAGAGCAGTTAACGCGTTTTCTGATTGAGTATTTTCATGCATACCTTAATCTTGATACTTCGGGAAACTCATGTTACTCAGTTGCGAGTGAACACTAATTGTCATGTCATACCAATGTTAAGGGTTCAACCGGGGAACATAGCAAATGAAAAATACTCAATAAACCATATATTAATGAATAATGCAGGCGAGAGATTAATAAAATTTATAGAATGTTCAGGATTGTTGCTACATGCACCATTCCGAATAAATTTCATATAAAAATACTGAATTGCTTAATACATGTGTATGTAGAGAGGCGTAGGAACTCATTACTTTTAAATGGCTCAGTCTCTTTGCAGAACGACAACGCATTAAATACAGGGTTTTACAATTTTAGCCGTGAACTAAAATCCACCATCAACAATGTGTTATTTCTTTTCCGCATTATATTTTTGTATAATTGAAATATCACATGTTGTGCATAAGTTCAATCAATTGTGAATCCAACCTTTGGTTGTTGATTAAATTGATTGATACTTGTATATTGGTTTTCGATACCGTCCAAGTTATTTCTTATATTCAATGGGGATCGCAAATTCCTATTTGTTTGATTGCAGATTTAATTGAGAAACAGAGATATAATTATATCTCTTGGATATATTTTTCTTAAGATTGAGTCTGACTGTCTATTTGATTCTCTTGAAAGTATATTGGAGTTAGTCCATACAGATTGCTAAGAGAAATATTGAGTGTGGTTGTTAGACCCCCACATTTTTACATATGACGCTTAGTCTAAAAATTGTTTCGATTATTGACTGTTCCCTTCTTAACGTCATGGGGTTTAATATCAGAGACCTTTTTAAGAATTAGATCAAGAATTCCTGAAGATCATCAAGCATTTTGTCTTCCAACAAAACATTATATTCATTATTCATATGATCATTTTTATTACAGAAATGACAAAAAGTTTATTAGTTTTCAATAATTTTGTGTTGACACTCCACTTTTGCATTTTAAATATGTCATAATATTAGTTAAAAGCTCGCCACAAAATCATATCCGAATAATCTAGAAACATGTTTTGAGGCACACCCATATGTTTTGAGGCATACAAAATACTTACCCTAACTAGTGTAGGTTGATAAGGGATGTCTTAAACTAGTTAAATTACTTATATAATCTTGATTAATCTATATATTTAGTTATTTTGAATTTTGAATTTTTTTTTCTATGAGAAGGACGCCACCGGAGGCTTTTATTCAACAAAAAAAACAAAGTCGATTTACATGGAGTTAATTGGTAGCCTAGCAACCCATTTCTGAATAGTAATACCTAATCTATGAAAAAGAGACCCTCTTATTTTACAATTAGCGTTTTGACTAGAACACCGAACTCATACCCATGTGTTAAGCATTTATCAAGTACTTATTACTTTTGTGAGTGATTGCAGGAGAAATAGCTTGACCTGGTGTGAAAGAAGTGGTTCGGGCACTAGTAAATGGAGAAACACATGTGACATCAAAACAAACATCCCTACCGTTATCCCAGTTGTAAACATGCAAGTCCGCAGGCCTGATGGCATGAGCTGTATTAGATAATAAAAAAAAAAAACCATAGGAACTTCTTTGCAAGATGCCACCCCAGCTTTGTAATATATATCAGCCAATACGTCACGCACCATATCATGACGAAATTTGATGCCAACCTCACTGGCAAAATGGATAGCATGATCACCATATATATCCATGGCATGGTTACAACAAGGACACATGTTAACTTTCTCAAACATAGGTACATCTAATATGTAGCTTAGAACAACTCGAAACTAACGAGGCCCAATTGCTTGATGCAAACCTTAAATAGGTATGGCCTTGAGAAAATCCATGGTGTGATCAACTTTATTACTTTGCCAGAGTGCAGCATCCCTTGCGGATAATGGGTAATTAGTGGGAAAATTCTTCTTAATCTCATCAAAATAACGAGCTGCCAGTGACTTCATGAGATGGGGGTGTCATGTACCCAACATGGTAAGGGAGTGCCCATATCTTATATGTGTATGTCTTTAGTAATAATAATGTTATTTTTTACTATCTTTAGGAGTGCTAATTAATAATAGGTTGTACTGGTCGGTTGAGATGTAACCACCGGGTGAATTAATACTCGTTGGATGGTAAGGGAAGAAATGCCTATGTTTATAAGGCATGTATGTAATGAAAAATGGTAACTAATTTATTAATCCAAAACAGAACTTTGTTCGTAGTGAACCAAATAGGCTTGATTCGTGAGAATTAAGAGAGGTTTATCCCTCAAATTATCTATCCAACCTTGTCGTTGTACTCCGGTATATGACGATTGGCATCAGTTTTGTTTCGATCCATGGGGGATATTTTGTATCTAGTTAGGGAGAAATTTCAACTTGATCTCCATTTACTTGATCTGAAGAGAAAATATCAAGATCTACTTAACGATGTACCTTCACCAAGTTTAAATTATCATCTTTCGCAAACGAAATATCTAATCAACTTCACCAAGCTTAGGTGGCAATCAATTTACATACCACCATTAGAAGAACAACCCGTTCATCGAGTTGTGAATACGGAAGCTACGAAGAAGAAGGGGGTTTTTATTGACGAATTGGTACTTGAATTCAATCATGATCTTACTCAAACTTCTCTTCCTGATGTTACTTCAGATTCAATTTCCGGATCTAACACCGGTTTAACTGGGTTTTTAAGATCGACATCAAACACTAAAGACTCTGTTATTTCAATTATTGATTTCAAGGTCTCTTCAACTGAGGAAATCGAATCCATTCCTACTGTATTGATGAATAAAAGGATTCTCTCGAATTAGAGTTGATTCCTCAATTTTTTTTGCTGAAGAAGAAGACGATGATTCTATCAATTTTGAATTGCTCATCCCGTCTTTCTTTGAAGCAAAGGAAGATTTGTCTAATGTGGTGAATTTTCAAGATAAAGTAGTTTTGAGTACTAAGGGTAGTTGTGAGAAACTCCATAGATTGAAGGAGTTCGTCAGTGGTCACACCAAAGTATTTGGTAAGCATCATTTTGTTCTTCTTTCTGATTATTCTTGTAGCATATTTGATCGAGGTAAACATATTCTTATTTCTTTCAATTTATATGAGAAATTGATTGT
This sequence comes from Papaver bracteatum, assembly GCA_023529315.1. Taxonomy (NCBI): domain Eukaryota; kingdom Viridiplantae; phylum Streptophyta; class Magnoliopsida; order Ranunculales; family Papaveraceae; genus Papaver; species Papaver bracteatum. The sequence goes on from JAJJWX010003180.1 coordinate 68,909, forward strand.
TCCATGGATTTCAAGTTTGGGGTACCAATTAGATTTCTCGTGTATCCATTTGATTGTACTTTTTTGTTTTAATGATGCGGCAATTCTAGATGAGTGCAAAATATTTGATAAACTGTCTGAGAGTAAGTTTGTGAAATTAAGTGATAGTGGAGTTGGTTTGTTCTGGAATCTCAAAAGGGGTAGAGTTTTTTATCGTGGGAAATAAATTGAACTTCTACAACGGTATTCTCAATTTTTTGTAGGATTGAAACTGTTGGATGGATACTATAGGTGACTTTTTCAAGAACTGCTTTATAAACATGGGTATTAGATGGAATTTCATTTTATATGTTCAACTGTGGTTGTGCTAGTCAAGGATGGTTCATTTGATATTGTAAATTCTCAAGTTGATGAAGCTACAAAGACCACTGCCTATGCTTTCGTCAAGATAAATCAAATTCACATTGCCGAGGTTAGTTGTGTGGAACTTGAAAGCTTGAAGGATTATTTCTTCAATAATGTTGAATCTTAGAAACTACTGGGTAAGCAATATTTTTCCCTTGCTTATGACTATTTTCGTAGTCTATTTGATCGTGGTAAAGCAATTGAAATGGGTGAGAGGTGTTATTCTTATGATAGATATATTTCTAAATTCTACCTTAGTTCGTGTTTGATTGTTCGTAATGGTTGGATATTCATGGATGTTTACTATGGAAAATTTGTTTTTGAGCTACTTGCGGAGTTTGGGTATTGTTTAGATTTGCAAGTTAAATATTCAAATATGTCGTTTCTCGTTAAAAATGGTATTCGTGGTGATGTTAGCCAGCTATTTGATAAAAGGCCCCAACAAAGTAGATTCTCTGAACCATTTTGATTCTCCAAGTGCAAAGACAAAGCGAGTTTGGTAATGCATACAAACTGTTTGATCAATTGCTGGCTGGTTTTGGATTCATAGGGTATTTACTTCTGGTTCATTCATTCTTAATGGGGGTTCACTTTTAAGGACATACTACAATAAAAAAATTGTTCATAAGCTAATTAGTATGCATGGGTTTGAATCAGATCATTCATTTTGTGCTTCAATTCTAATGATGTGTGTTAGGACTGGTGATAGCAGTGATAGTGGTAAGTTTTTTGGGATATTGTTGCCAGAGACTAGTATAACCATGATTTTTTTTTTTGCCACTGTTGATACTACTGTGTGAGATTAATAATGTTTATGAATTATTTTCTCAAATGCTTGATATATGGGAAGAGGAAAGTTTTCTTTTTCAGCTGAAGTCTGTTCCGCCTGATCTGGGCACATAATTTGAAGACCTTCCGATGCATCAGTTCGAGTAAGACGCATTTTGCGAGCTGAGGGTCGGATGAAACATAGAGGCCGACCTAAACTTATGTGGGATGAGGAGGTGAAGCGTGACTTGGAGAAACTAAATTTAACAGAGGAAGATGCATTGGATAGACGGAAGTGGAGAGAAGTGACCCGCATGAAATAGGTAGGATTTTTGTTCCTGGTTTGAGTTGGCCCATCTTCAACAGTTTGTTCGCGCACAGCATGTCCATTCGGAATGATTTTCATAGGGAGCTCGTATTTCTCTTGTCACCACTGACATGAGTTGCTAGTTCTTCCCGAAACGGTTATTGCTCGATGGACAATACTGTGGATGGGGAAAAACGCGTTGCCGGTTTTTTGGGAAAATGGAGAGTTGAGCGGGTTGTCGAGACTCCTCAGCCGGGCAAGATGTTAATCCTCACACAGATGCACCGCTACAAAGGGGGTGCTTAGATTCAAGAAATCAATGTGTATGACTACGGCCTAAACCAAGACAATGGCCATTCCAGAATCAATTCAGTCGCAAAGAGGGAGATGGGTTGATCTGTAGGAGGGAAGCTGAGAATTATGTGGGATCAGTGATGATCGTGGATTGTGGGTGTGTTGAAGGTTTTTGCAGTATTGGTGAACTATTAAGTTCGAATAAGTTCTGAGTGATTGGTGAATTCTTGAGAGTAGTTACTCGAGAAATTCTGCAAGGATGATTACTGATGATGTAGTTCGTTCTCCTCAATCGTGAATTTAGAGACTTATTTGTACTATTAGAGTAGTAACACCACTGACCCCTGTAAGTGTGACGGTTTCTTGAGTGAAAGAGTGGGAAAGTGGGAGATCGTGGTAAAGTCAGTTCCACGTCGTGTGGAGACTTGAATGATCGTGCACCCACTACTTTGCTAACTCCTTCAACCGTTGACAAGACTTACGCACATTTCTCGTCGTGGGATGAATCCACGTGTCGTAGACCGCCAGACCAAAACCATAAGTGATATCCCCCCATTTGTGACGTGATTGATGTTTCACGAATCGTGGAGTCTGCGGTGCATACATGTTTAGGTTAGTCAATTGTTGACTGATTAGACATTGAGTATAAGTTTGGTGAATCAAGCATTAATGGTGAATGCTCAGCGATTCATGGGTCGAACATGTAGTTCTCTTGAGAGATGTCAGTATGACAAGTTACTGACTAGTTGAGTGGTTGAGCAAGTATTGCCGCAAATTATAAGAATTCAATGAGAAACTGAGCAAGTATTGCTCAATTCACTAAATTATGGGATTTTGATGGGGAACTGAGCAAGTATTGCTCAATTCTCCAAATTTAAGGATTTGATGGGCAACTGAGCAAGTATTGCTCAATTCACCAAATACTGGAGAATTGTCGAATATGGAGAATTGTCGAATATTGACTAATATTCATGTGATTGATCAAGTATTGCTCGATTCAGAGAATTATTTACTGGTAATGTGACCCAGTAAAATATTAATTAAAATATTGGTAGATTACCGAATATTGTTTAATTAATTTTAGATGTTGATTGATGAATCAACATAAATTTATTGGTGTTCGAAATTACTCAGAATGATGGTTTCACAAAGCGTTCATTCGAAACCCTAATTTTTGGACAATCCTCCATCCATTGGAGAATTGCCGAAAATTGATTATGAGTGATGGAGAGACCGACCACATGGGATGAGGAACGTCCATGTGATGATCAGTGCTCGAGTGAGCATGCACCAGGGTTCTCAGTTTGAGAGTTGGTGAAAAGTGATGATTAAATGGGGAGTTCACCATTTACCGAAAATATTGCTGGGTTCAGCATTAGGTGTAAAACCTAGGTATGAGTGATGGGACTGACCCAGAGGGCATGGGACCGGCTCCTGGTGGTCACGTGACCAAGTGTTGGTCATTTGGAGGATTCTCCAGTTGATTGAATCCCTGATTAGCGTCCTTTACTAGAATCGATGTAGAATTCTCATACAGACTCGGATTTCGATGGTCTGCCCCTCCATTTGATACGGAAAAGAATTTCCTATCTCCAACGATGGAATATTTAGGTTTTTAGCTTGTTCGGGAGATGAAAATAGCTCAAAAGTAAAACTCAGGAAGAATTCAAGAGGGGCGGTAAAAGAGTGTTTTGGGCCCAGTATGAGCGATTGAGCAAATTAGGTCATAATTATGAAAACGTGCGGACCAGCTTCGTGCATGCCCTAGAAGCAATCTTTTCGGTCATGGAGGCATGCACGTGCTGCCATGATTTCCGTGTCTCCATATTGAGAATTTCAGTATTTTCTGATGTGCGTTTGGGCGATGTTGTGAATTTTCAGAAGAATTTCATCTTGGCTGAGAATTTTCAACTTTTTGGTGGAATGAGCATGTATGCTCAATTCATCAGTATTTTGAAAATATTAAAATAAAATATTTTAATAATCCAAAATTGCCGTGAGGGGCTAGCCGGCCGCGTGACCATGTTGGCTTTTGGTTTTTTCGTGATTCGAGCAATATTTGAGAAAATATGGAGAAGTCACGAATTTCTTTCAAACCCAGGAGTTTCACGAGTTGAGGGAAATAATAATGAGAAATTAGGGATTGCAAGGTGTGGGACGGTCCATGGCTAGGGCATGGCCGGCCGGCCAAGTTGCCCGGTCCCGCACACCTTTCCCTGTTTATTTTTTTTATTTTTTGTGAATCCTTGAAGTTATGGAGAATCCAGGAAGATATGGAGAATCCATGAAGTTTTGGAATAATAATTATAAAAAGCTAAGGATTGTGAGGTGTGGCACCGGCCATGGCTTGGGCATGGCCGGCCGGCTAAGTTGTCCGGTCCCGCACACCTCTCCTTATTTTATAATTTATTTGGTGAATCCTCCAAGTTATGGAGAACTCTCGAGTTTTTGCACAAATTAGGAAATTTTTGCCAAGATGGAGAACTCTCCATGGGTTTATGAAAATTTTGAGAAAATAAAGAAAATAATGGGGAAGCATGGGACCGGCCACGGCTAGGGCACGGCTGGCCGGCTGGTGGGCCCAGCCCATGGGCGCTTCCCATTATATTATTGTTTATTATTTTCTCTATCCTATTTTGTGGAGAACTCTCCATTGTTTCATGTTTTTGGATGCTCGTTCGTGCACCCGGGTGCTCAGTCGTGCATCATTGTCGAGTACACTTGTACCATTTTTCTGGGGCTTACTCAGTGATGGTCTAGATGCCCAATTATTGATTATTTATTATCAATTTATGAAATTCAATGGAGAATAATTCATGAAACTGAGTAATAAAAGTGAATGGTTGTTTCATTATTAATTCGCAGGATCAGATGCGGATTCGACTACGAATTCAGAATAATAAAACAAGCATTACCTTCCCATGGGATCGTGGATTCGACCATAGAATCGAAGTAATTGAGATTTATCCATCACCATTTCATGAGACCAGTAGATTCGATCATGAAATCGGAGTAATGAGATAATATAGTTGTTTCATTGCTATCCTATGAGATGAAGCCGTGTATTTGATCATAGAATCAGAGCAATTGTTATTTCCAATCCATGGGATCAGGAAGTGGATTCGACCATGGAATATGAGCAATTGTTATTGCCATTCCATGGAATCAGGCCGTGGATTTGACCATGGAATAGGAGAAATTGTTATTGCCATTCCATGGAATCAGGCCGTGGATTTGACCATGGAATATGAGCAATTGTTATTTCCATTCCATGGAATCAGGCTATGGATTTGACCATGGAATAAGAGCAATTGTTATTGCCATTCCATGGAATCAGGCCGTGAATTTGACCATGGAATAGGAGCAATAATAGATTATTCCGGGAATTCAGTGGTGAATGTCACAGCAGAATTAATCTATGTGCATAGTCAGGAGATGGCAAATCCTGAGGGTGCTCTCAGACACTACGGAGAACACCCGAGTCTATACACGTCGCTCTACATAGTCGGGATCAATGAGTATCACTGTCCTGAAGGCGTTGTTGCTCTCAATATGACGGAGAACCGCCAAATCGTTCTTCTATGTAGAGGGGGGTCGCTCTCATGCAGTTAGGGACAGTGAGTATCACTGACATCCTGAAGGCGCTATGTTCTCAATCTTCGGAGAACCGCCCAGCTGCATAGAGGTCACAATGAAATGCCAGGGATCGAACGCTCGATTGGTAGAGTCTTTTCGAAAACATATTCATCATGGCTTCGTAAAATATGAATCGTCACATGCCTAAAGCCGTATCAGGAACATGCAGTATCATGATTTTACGGTTTTGCCCTTTGTTGAAAATCCACCATCTACATTAGGTCCCCTGCATAGTGGGGAACAGTCATGTTCTGCAGTATGCATTAAATAGTGATTTTCAGTCGATGAGATCTGGTTGAATTCAATCTACAAAGGTAGTTTCAGAATCCTCAATTTACCCCAATGAGATCATGTACGAGCAAATGTGTGGATGAGAACTCTGATAGTAAGGTAGAGTGTCATCTCATGAGCATGGAGAGATGAGGCACTGCTAATTTGGGTGTTTAAAAGCTTAGTTATGGTCGATTTAGGAATTGCGAGCCCGAGCCCAAAAGGGAAACCCATGCTTATTAGGTTTTATGAAAACTCAAGTTTGTTTTCGAAGCATGAATTTTGTAAATACTTTTAGAAACGTTGGTTTGTTCGTAAAAGTAATAAATAATAATCATTAGAGTTAAAGGAATTTTGAAAAGACCTGGAGTTCATGATGAAAAATTATTTATGAACTTTCAAAATTTTGTTTGAAACATGCAGACTTTTTCAAAATAGAAAAGACCCTCGTTTCATAGACGGATGCTCAGGAGAGGGAGCAAAATATATATTTTCGAATTTACGTGAGTTTCACATTAAAAATATTTTTAAAAAATCAATGTTTTGATTTTGAACAACTGTTGAAAGTAGACAATCACAAATGGTGAAATAATGTCCGTATATGGGTTTTCACAATTGTAGAATAGACATCTGTCCAATTTTTGAAAACCAGTGGATGTTCACTCAGTAAAAATTTACGTGGATTGTTCATGGTTTTATGAAAATCAATTTATGACTTTTGAGCAATTGTTGAAAGCGAACAATTGTATATGTGATGAAATAATGTATGCATGAGTTTGGCGATTTTACAGTGTATGCACATACGTAGAAAATCAGCGAATGTTCACATGAAAGGTTATGTGAACTAGTGCTGGTTTTAAATAATGAATTTTGCTCATCTTTGCAGGTTTGAAGAAGCGAGCAAGTTTTAGAGGGTTTTACGTTATTATCACTAAGTTTGTGAAACATAAATAGGTAAGAGTTAAGGATTACCATTTTGTAGACGCTGGTGTGAGCACCTTTAATCCATGATTCATTGTTCGGTCGAATCCTGCGCTTTGTATGAACGATGTACTCTGAGTGGTGAGAGATCCTTCACACTGAGTTGTACTCCTGGTTATTCCATTAGCTTTACCATATGATGATCATGTAGTGAGATCCCGAATCAATGTAGACTCCATGAAAAGGAGGAAAATCTACGGGAGCGGAGAACCCAGAAGTAAGGACTATAAGACGTTGGCAAATGATGTCCAGTCCCCAGCCGTTTCTTTGGTGAGTTGCTCGTGCTTTTCTTCATTGTTTCCACTTTCTCATCCATGTAATTAGGATTTAAAAGAGTATTTCTCATCCATTTCATAATTTTCCCCATCGGTTATTGATGGTCTCCGTTTTTCTCTTGGTCGAACAATTCAGGATTCCAGCACTGAGGAGGTTGATGTAAGTTTCCCCTTTTGCACTTGATAACTGTAATGCGCCTTTGGACGAATGCGTGACGATTGTTGTTGATGTGGACAGAAGGAAACCACAATGTATAAGGAGCATGTTGATGAGGCACATTCCTCTTTGAATCACGAGAATATGGAGAGCTCTCGAAATCCCGAACCGAATGAAAATATGGAGAGTCCTCCGAATGAAGATAACGGAATTGCCAATGGAGGTTCCAACATTGTCGAGTCCTCAAATGGTTTAGAGGAACCCCTAGTAAGTGTTCCTCCTGTAATCCCTTCATAGAAGTATGATATTGCTGATTTATGCATGAATGAATGAGAACCCGCATGAATATACGAGCAATTTTGCCGAAATACGTCATCAGAAAATTTCAGACTTCAGATTTTATTAGAAATGCCGTAGAATCCTCGTCTGGAGTCGGATTTTCGATGTCCGCATATGTATCTTCAAGCCCAGAAAAATTCCAAGCTTTAACAAAGAAGCTCTTCGAATTTTGAGCATGTTTAGATCCTGAAAAACGCGAAACAGTAAACTTCCAGGAGATATTCAGAACTTTTCCAGATCGCACATTGTGTGATGTTTTGGCCACATCTCCTTGCTCATTCATCCGATTGTCACGAAATTTTTATATGTTGTAGATAACTTCCATACGAAGAGAATGGAATATGACCCATCTCTAGATTCCTCACCAACTGCTCCTAGTTCGTCGTTGAACACAGGGCAGTGTAAATTTGCTTCAGCTGAGTTTCTTTGAAAACGTGTTTCATGACTTTGATACTTCTTGCACATGTCGTAAATGCATAATAAGGAAATTAGATGATGTTAGTTATTTCCACGCCTGAACCATCCTAATCCCATGTAATCTTCGCATTAGGTACCAAACGATGAAGTTGGGAATCATGAATCCAATAATGATAGCTTGGGAAGTCCTGGAGTTGTTGGCGATGAAAATCCTATATCTGCACCTCCAGGTTATGAAGTGTTGGTTGTTGATTCAGGGGAGGTGGTGGAAACCCCAATTGTGCCTCAGATGGTGGAACCAGAATTGAGAATAGCAGAAACTGCTTTGTCTGAAGTGGTTTCCATGATTGTTGATGTTGATCCAATAGTTGAGAGGAGTATGATAGTGCATGAGTATGCCAATGCAGGGATTGCTTTTGATCGTCAATTTGGTGAGTTACTCCCATACCACCAGTTAGTTGGTGGTTTTAGTGTTCCCATCGGATATGCTGCTATGTATGAGAAACTGTGGAAAATGTATGGACACATCATGGTTACTCAAGATCCAGAATGGAGCTATTTCTTGACAAATCAAGTGGAAGCCATCTTGCATGTTATACGTGATAACTATATCACTCCCAGAAATGTTGTTACCCGAGATGTACTCTTTGATTGGGAGTACAACTCGAAGAATGCTGAAGAACTTGGCTTCAATCTGAAGTGACTTCGTCAAAGGCTTGAAGCTATCAGGAAAACAGTAAAGGGTAGTGCTCCTTTCCCTGCTAGTGACGCCGTGACGAAGAAGATGGACGAAGTTGCTGAACTGACCAAGAAGCTGGAGTTGGAGAAAGCGGGTTTGAAAGCTTTGGAAGATGCGGAGAAGCAAAAATCATTCTTTCATGGCTTTCTTTAGTTTCCTTTCCATAATCTCATGAACATTGAACTTCTGAGAGAGATATGAGATTTTATTTGGGTTTTGAATTTATGAGTGACTGAGGATTTTCTTTTGATTTTGGATTTGATAGAGATTTTCTTAAATAAAGAACTTTGATAGATTGCTGAATTTTCAAATATTGAGTGCAAGTATGCACACGTTTTGGAGGAATTAAAAATACAATTAAAAGAAAATCCTAAAGTGCAAACGTCAGATGTTTTGAGCGCTTTCCTTGGTCATAAAACATCAAATGTTGAATGCTTCATGCATCGAGAACCTTGAGCCAATTCTCGTGAATCACATGTACAACCGTTTTGCCTTTGATGTCAACCAATTTGTAGTATCGTCCAGCAACTGACTTAGCAACCATGAAAGGTCCTTCCCAGTTAGAACCCTTTGTAGAATGCAGATTGCGCCTGGTTTCCTTAAGAACCAAATCCACTTCATGAAACTTGTTAGGCTTAGTTGCGCGTGCCCTGAATATCTTCTGCTGGTTTGGAATCACCCGTGGATTCCATTCTGGTGAAGATTTCCAATTTTGTGGCACATGTGGAAACTCACGTAAAAGATAATATGGCGGGTATTGCTTGTCAAACTTATCCAAGTCTTCAGCGATAAACCTTTCAATGTGGTGCATAGTTAGAAGAGGCTCCAACCATGCAGTGTAGTATTGCTGAGGAGAGACAGTCCACTCATAGCGTTTGATGACGGGTAGGTTTTGAGCGATTCCCCGAATTAGGGTAGCATTTTTGAAAGTAGGTAACATATATGCATCATGAGGAATAAGACTTGCCTGAGTGTGAAACCTCTGAAAGAATTCATTAGGGATTTCTACAGGCTTTTGCGTGAGTCCCATCAGAGTTTCAACTTTTCCCAATGCTCGAAAGGCTGGTCATCTTTTGAGTCAGAGCTTTCTTCAGTGGAGAAGTGTGCAACTGAAGGTGAAGATACCGCAACAATTTTTCCATCATGAATCCACGCTCTTCCAAGAACCATGTCGTATCCAAGATCCTCCCTGATTATGTAGAATTTAGTTTATGTCCAGGTTGAATCACTTCTTATGTTGAGAATGATGTAACCATAAGCATCCATGGAGATTCCTTCATGATCTCTGATTGAGACTGGAGCGTGAGTTGCTTCTTCACGATTGATACCAGCGGCTCTGAGGGTTTTCAAGGGGATGATGTTGACAGCAGTACTAACGTAGACTAATGCTCGTCTGAATTCATTCCCCTTGAGATGCACCATGGTGAGAAGTCCCCAGTCATACATCTCTTTGTCTGTCACAGGTGGTTCAAGGAATATTTCCTGAATTGTGAGTCGTTTTCCTGACATGACATGGTTTAGCGCAGCAAACATGTCATCTCTTTGGGCCCTTGACAAGTACAGCAACTCGCAGATGTGCTCCATTAAAGACTGAACTGTTTCCTTGACCGGATGCTCGGAGGGTGCGAATGTTCTGATCGTTAGAGGATTTCTGTGTACTCCTTCAGTCCCCAGTTCTTCTGAGTCGGCCTTTTCTTTGAAGATGCGCTTCATATTTCTGCAGTCACGGGTTGGATGACTGGCATACCTATGGAAGTGGCAATAGCGTGCATTTTCCATTTGCTCCGCGGTTGGTTCCTTTTTGACAGGAGGTAGCTTGATTGCACCATCTTGGATCCAGACTTCCAGTAGTTCGATCACTTCTTCAATGGGAAATGGGAAATCAGGAACTTCCTCATCATTCTGTTGTGATTGGGCATTTCTGGTCTGGTTGTCCTTCCTTGGAGCCTTTGGAGGGTGAGACGTTGGAGAAGCGCTTTTGTGTTGTTGTACTTCGACTTTTCTCTTCCTTCCTTCAGCAACATTCATGGAAGATTCAACATTGTACTGCTTGTTGATCAGGCGCCGAGCACTGCTACTTCGAGTCTTTTGATTCCTCCATTTTGACAGTTTTTGTTCTTTCTAGCAAGGCGGGAGCAGTAGTTGCCGATCGCTTTGATGCTTCGTGAAGCTCCGAAAAGGTCTGGAAGTGAAGATTCTCCAACAAAGATCTGTAAATAGGGATCATCCCATTGATGTACAAGTCCACCAGTTGTTGTTCAGTAACATTTGGATCATGACAATCCAGAGCTTGGATCATGAACCTTTCACGTAATCGTTGGGGTTTTCAGTAGTCTTCTGAGCCATCCTCCCCAAGTCAGAAAGGGTAATTTGCTCAGAAACAAAGAAGTATTTCCTGTAGAAAGTATTAATTATTTCTCCCCAATTAGGAATGCTTACTGGTGCGATGTTATTGTACCAAGTGTATGCACGACCCGTCAGGGATTTTGAAAACTCCTTCAAGCGGACAACATGGTTGTGTTCATGTTCTCCTAATGCTTCCAGAAATCGAGAAATGTGTTCTCGAGCATAACCCGTTCCGTTGTAGAGTGTGAACGTTGGAGAGGTGTAGCCTTTTGGGAGAGGGATCCTCTGCGTGGCTGCAAGATACAGAGGTTGATGATGGTGCATGGTCATTGTATGACCCCTTCCTCGATTCTCCATACAGCGCTCCAAGTCTTCACGGGTGATGAAGCCGGCGGGTTGAGGATCTGCGGCTTTGCGGGTTTCATCGTCATCGGGGACAGAAATAACTTTGGGGTCCGTTGGAGATGTTTCCTTGTCTTTCCCCTTCTCTTGAGTTTTGTCTGACATCTTGTCAGTGAGAGTTTTGAGATAGTTGAATAGTTCCTTCTGAGTAGCAGCCATGTCAGTTTGATTATTGGCGAGAACTTCCTGGACCTTTATGAGATCGCCTATGGTAGGAGGATTTTCTCTGATTTCTTCTAGATGCCTCCCGAAAATAGGATGATCTTTGACATTGGTGTGAGGAGGAGTAATGTCACCACCATCATTAAAAGCGGGAATTGTTTCCGGAGTACCACCAGTGTTGTTGCTGGTACTAGCGTTGTTGGTGTTGGGACGTGTAACTGATCCTGACCTAAGATCGACCATCTTTGCGAAAATGAGAGATTGCAACCGATAGATTAATCTCTCACTGTGGTCACCAATCTGTGGATGGGGAAAATGCGTCGCCGGTTTTTCGGGAAAATGGAGAGTCGGGCGGGTTGTCGAGACTCCTCATCCGGGCAAGATGTTAATCCTCACACAGATGCACCACTGCAAAGGGGGTGCTTAGATTCGGGAAATCAATTTGTATGACTCCGGCCTAAACCAAGATAATGGCCGTTCCAGAATTAATTCGGTCGCAAAGAGGGTGATGGGTTGATCTGTAGGAGGGAAGCTGAGAATTGTGTGAGATCAGTGGTGATCGAGGATTGTGGGTGTGTTGAAGGTTTCTGCAGTATTGGTGAACTGTTGAGTTTGAATAAGTTCTGAGTAATTGGTGAATTCTTGAGAGTAGTTACTCGAGAAATTCTGCAAGGATGATTACTGATGTTGTAATTCGTTCTCCTCAATCGTGAGTTCAGAGACTTATTTGTACTGTTAGAGTAGTAACACCACTGACCCATGTAAGTGTAACGGTTTCTTGAGTAAAAGAGTGGGAAATAGGAGATCGTGGTAAAGTCAGTTCCACGTCGTGTGGAGACTTGACTGATCGTGCACCCACTACTTTGCTAATTCCTTCAACCATTGACACGACTTACACACATTTCTCGTCGTGGGATGAATCCACGTGCCGTAGACCGCCAGACCAAAACCCTAAGTGATATCCCCCCATTTGTGACATGATTGATGTTTCACGAATCGTGGAGTCTGCGGTGCAGACATGTTTAGGTTAGTCAATTGTTGACTGATTAGACACTGAGTCTAAGTTCGGTGAATCAAGCATTAATGGTGAATGCTCAGCGATTCAGGGGTCGAACATGTAGTTCTCTTGAGAGATGTCAGTATGACAAGTTACTGACTAGTTGAGTGGTTGAGCAAGTATTGCCGCAAATTATAAGAATTCAATGAGAAACTGTTCACTAAATTATGGGATTTTGATGGGGAACTGAGAAAGTATTGCTCCATTCTCCAAATTTAAGGATTTGATGGGCAACTGAGCAAGTATTGCTCAATTCACCAAATACTGGAGAATTTTCGAATATGGAGAATTGTCGAACATTGACTAATATTCATGCGATTGATCAAGTGTTGCTCGATTCAGAGAATTATTTACTGGTAATGTGACCCAGTAAAATATTAATTAAAATATTGGTAGATTACCGAATATTGTTTAATTAATTTTAGATGTTGATTGATGAATCAACATAAATTTATTGGTGTTCGAAATTACTCAGAATGATGGTTTCACAAAGCGTTCATTCGAAACCCTAATTTTTGGACAATCCACCATCCATTGGAGAATTGCCGAAAATTGATTATGAGTGATGGAGAGACCGACCACATGGGATGAGGAACGTCCATGTGATGCCCAGCGCTCGAGTGAGCATGCACCAGGGTTCTCAGTTTGAGAGTTGGTGAAAAGTGATGATTAAATGGGGAGTTCACCATTTACTGAAAATATTGCTGGGTTCAGCATTAGGTGTAAAACCTAGGTATGAGTGATGGGACTGACCCAAAGGGCATGGGACCGGCTCCTGGTGGTCACGTGACCAAGTGTTGGTCATTTGGAGGATTCTCCAGTTGATTGAATCCCTGATTAGCGTCCTTTACTAGAATCGATGTAGAATTCTCATACGGACTCGGATTTCGATGGTCTGCCCCTCCATTTGATACGGAAAAGAATTTCCTATCTACAACGATGGAATATTTAGGTTTTGAGCTTGTTCGGGAGATGAAAATAGCTCAAAAGTAAAACTCAGGAAGAATTCAAGAGGGACGGTAAAAGAGAGTTTTGGGCCCAGTATGAGCGATTGAGCAAATTAGGTCAGAATTATGAAAACGTGCAGACCGGCTTCGTGCATGCCCTAGAAGCAACCTGTTCGGTCATGGAGGCATGCACGTGTTGCCATGATTTCCGTGTCTCCATACTGAGAATTTCAGTATTTTCTGATGTGCGTTTGAGTGATGTTGTGAATTTTCAGAAGAATTTCATCTTGGCTGAGAATTCTCAACTTTTTGGTGGAATGAGCATGTATGCTCAATTCATCAGTATTTTGAAAATATTAAAATAAAATATTTTAATAATCCAAAATTGCCGTGAGGGGCTAGCCGACCGCGTGACCATGTTGGCTTTTGGTTTTTTCGTGATTCAAGCAATATTTGAGAAAATATGGAGAAGTCACGAATTTCGTTTAAACCCAGGAGTTTCACGAGTTGAGGGAAATAATAATGAGAAATTAGGGATTGCAAGGTGTGGGACGGTCCATGGCTAGGGCATGGCTGGCCGGCCAAGTTGCCCGGTCCCGCACACCTTTCCCTATTTTTTTATTAGTTTTTGTGAATCCTTGAAGTTATGGAGAATCCAGGAAGATATGGAGAATCCATGAAGTTTTGGAATAATAATTATAAAATGCTAAGGATTGTGAGGTGTGGCACCGGCCATGGATTGGGCATGGCCGGCCGGCTAAGTTGCCTGGTCCCGCACACCTCTCCTTATTTTATAATTTATTTGGTGAATCCTCCAAGTTATGGAGAACTCTCGAGTTTTTGCACAAATTAGGAAATTTTTGCCAAGATGGAGAACTCTCCATGGGTTTATGAAAATTGTGAGAAAATAAAGAAAATAATGGGGAAGCATGGGACCGGCCACGACTGGCCGGCTGGTGGGCCCGACCCATGGGCGCTTCCCATTATATTATTGTTTATTATTTTCTCTCTCCTATTTTGTGGAGAACTCTCCATTGTTTTATGTTTTTGGATGCTCGTTCGTGCACCCGGGTGCTCAGTCGTGCATCATTTTCGAGTACACTTCTATCATTTTTCTGGGGCTTACTCAGTGATGGTCTAGATGCCCAATTATTGAGTATTTATTATCAATTTATGAAATTCAATGGAGAATAATTCATGAAACTGAGTAATAAAAGTGAATGGTAGTTTCATTATTAATTCGCAGGATCCGATGCGGATTCGACTACGAATTCAGAATAATAAAACAAGCATTACCATCCCATGGGATCGTGGATTCGACCATAGAATCGAGTAATTGAGATTTATCCATCATCATTTCATTAGACCAGTAGATTCGATCATGAAATCGGAGTAATGAGATAATATAGTTGTTTCATTGTTATCCTATGAGATCAAGCCGTGGATTTGATCATAGAATCAGAGAAATTGTTATTGCCAATCCATGGGATCAGGAAGTGGATTCGACCATGGAATATGAGAAATTGTTATTGCCATTCCATGGAATCAATCCGTGGATTTGACCATGGAATAGGAGAAATTGTTATTATCATTCAATGGAATCAAGCCGTGGATTTGACCATGGAATAAGAGCAATTGTAATTGCCATTCCATGGAATCAGGCTGTGGATTTGACCATGGAAAAGGAGCAATTGTTATTGCCATTCCATGGAATCAGGCCGTGGATTTGACCATGGAATAGGAGCAATAATAGATTATTCTGGGAATTCAGTGGTGAATGTCACAGGAGAATTAATCTATGTGCATAGTCAGGAGACGACAAATCCAGAGGGTGCTCTCAGACACTACGGAGAACACCCGAGTCTATACACGTCGCTCTACATAGTCAGGATCAGTAAGTATCACTGTCCTGAAGGCGTTGTTGCTCTCAATATGACGGAGAACCGCCCAATCATTCGTCTATGTATAGGGGGGTCGCTCTCATGCAGTCAGGGACAGTGAGTATCACCGACATCCTGAAGGCGCTATGTTCTCAATCTTCGGAGAACCGCCCAGCTGCATAAAGGTCACAATGAAATGACAGGGATCGAACGCTCGGTTGGTAGAGGCTTTTCGAAAACATATTCATCATGGATTCGTAAAATATGAATCGTCACATGGCTGAAGCCGTATCAGGAACATGCAGTATCATGATTTTACGGTTTTGCCCTTTGTTGAAAATCCACCATCTACAAATACATGTTGGAGTATGAGTGGTTTTTGGTTTCCAAGTGCTTGTTAGCTCCCCGCCTCTAGTGGTGAATGACAAGCCCGATTACCTCTTCATGCCCGCCTTTGGCACCCATTTTTGGTTGTTGTGTTGCCTATGTACCGAGAAAGTATAGATGGTGTCCCCCCGTTTGTCGCTTAATCTTACCTACTATTGGTAAGATATTTCTTTCACGTACATCGTGTTCACTTGAGACAACTTGTACCTAGTGCTCATGCTCTCCTAGCCGTAAAAGGCTTGGATGGATTATTTAATTGGAGACGGTCGTCTCTTGATGGACAATACATGTTGGCGTATGAGTGGTGTTTGGTCTTTGGGTACTAGTTGGCTCCCCGCTCCATGCGGCGACAACAAGCCCGACTACCTCTTCAGCATCTTCCCAATCTCGTATTCAGGAAAGACTCGTTTGGTTCATGTGCCTATCTATCGAGAAGGTATCGATTATTGTCCCTCGAAATGGTGAACACGTAAAACCATCCTACCATATTGTGAAAGGGGGACTCCCTCCCATAGATATGCAAGCAGCAGGATCATGAAAGGTAGGACTCCTCCATGTATCCCTGCATCCCTAGGCATGGATATAGTGGGCATGCTACTTTAACCGTTGAGAACGTGTAAACCCTACCAGAGTAGTGTGTCTACTCCCTGTTCCACTCGCGGCACGGAATGTGCCAAGGATTTACTACTGTCTATGTACAGGTTGCTCAGGCAGGCGTGACGGCGTAGAAACTTAGCCATATTTTGGAGATAATATCTTTACTAGATATTATCTCTGCTCAACCCTGACTTGCTCGGGACTAAAGAGCTTGGTTTTGGTATGTTCCGCCTGATGCGCTTTTGGATTGTCAGTTTGAGTCCTTGGGTGTTGGTTTTACTCGACTTCTTAAAGTAGTTTTTAATCTTGCAACTGCATTGTCTAACCAAGTGATTGAAGTCTTGAATTCATATGTTACCCTGGTTAGACTCCATTACTACTCTATAAGGATTATTCTTGCCTTTGTTAGAAGTTGTTTTCGACTTCTAAGGATGGGATTTTTCTTTTCAAGTTCAAGGCTTAAATCTGCAGCTATTCAAAAAGAATAAATGAAGAAATCTCTCTATTCTACTACATATGCTCTTTATTCCTTATATTTTGCTCAACACAAACCTTATCGATGTTAGCATTGTCTGTGTATGGGGTACTGAACAATGAGAGGCTATGGGAGGATGAGGATAATACATATTGTAATCACTGTCGCACATTCTCAAATTAAGTCAAAGTTAATGGAATTTTTAAGATGGAAATACAAATTATATTCTACACGTCTGGAGAGTGCTTCAAATGTGAGTTGGACCATTTCAGTTCTCTTGTGGATGCCGAAAACTGAGCTCATACTTAGGGTAATTCAATTCCTACATGTGTGGATGTTGGTGGGATACTTAAGGTGGAAATTCTGGTTAGTTTCAACTGGTTGGAATGTCAGCTGGGTTGATCATACTTTTATCTCCATGGTGTGTACAATATTTTAATAAGATCTTCTTGAGACGAGAAGGCAATTGTTTTTCTACAGGGAGATGGAATACTGAAATTCATATCCTTGTTGGTAATTCTGGTCATATGGAAATTTCAAAAGGGGCTACACCAAGTTCAATTCCTACCGAAATTTCTGATGTCACTTTTGTCATCTTGTTCATATCTAAGGGGAAAACCGATCATGCAGTTCGTAACCAGATAAAGGTTAGTCTACATCTTGCTTCCATAAAGTTTATTCACGTAAAAATTCTAGAGGTTTATGAAATGGTGAAGCATCTGCCTCATCTCATATTGTCTAAGATCACTACTAATTTTGTTGGTGGTCCTATTTGTGCATTCACAACAGTGAGCCTTGAAGATATGGGGCCAATGTATTTTGCGACACGAAGTAAACATGAGCTTCATTCTCTTATCCATATGGAGGGGGTGACAATATCAGTCAGAGATTCATGTAGTCTGCAGGAAGGATGACTGTTGTTTGCGGGGCATGGAGATGAAGTCTTGCCGGGGCATTTACTCGCAGTGGGCTAATGTCATGTACCCGGCATGGTAAGGGAATGCATGTTCACAGGAATTATCATGAGATCCTTATCCTTGGCCTTAATCCTTGAGGACAAGGATGTTTTCAAGGGGAGCGGAATGTCATGTACCCGGCATGGTAAGGGAGTTCCCATATCCTATATGTATCTATTTTTAGTAATAATAGTGTTATTTAGTATATTTAGGAGTGGTAATTAATAGTAGGTTGTGCTGGTCGGTTGAGATGTAACCACCGGGTGAATTAATAGTCGTAGGATGGTAAGGGAAGAAATGCCTATCTTTATAAGGCAGGTCTGTAATGAAAAACGATAATCAATTTATTAATAAAAAATAAAACTTTGTTCTTAGGCTGTGTTCTTAGTGAACCAGAGAAGTTTGATTCGTGAGAATCAAGAGAGGTTTATCCTCAAATTATCTATCCAACTTTGTCATTGTACTCTGGTATATGACAGGAGGGGGGCAATAGTACTGATGTTGAAATCAGAAGAATTAAGGCCACGAAACTGAGTGTATACCTGTAATGCATGTTGGTAAATCCGGCCAGAATCGAAAGTGGATGTACCCAGTAGTATGATGTTCTGCAGATGCTGTGTTTGAGCACACGACGCTAGATAGCAATACTTGGAAGTATCTGACATAGTATAAACTCCCAATAAGCCATCTTTAATGGGCAGTGTAGCCATTCGTTGTTGAATTTGTCCAAACCCATCACCATCACCAACCACTAAGTGTCTCAAGTATTGACTTAGATGATTATCATATAAAGTTGTGATGACTGCAAAGCTAAAGGATAAGTTGTATGTAATGTAAAATATAGCTTGGACATCCCAGTGCAATTGCGAAAGAGAAGCAATTCACTTTGCGGAACCTGAAGCTTTTTAAAAGAGTTCATTAGCTGCACAGATTTCTCCACTCTACCTGTAACCATGTTTTTGCAATATTGCAAGTCAAGACTCACTGCCCCTCCAAACAATTTGATACATTTACTGGGTCTACTAATGTTGGATGGAAAAATACAACATTAATAGACCCGACAATAATTTTCATCGTCTTTAACTAAATGTAGAGGCTTTAATCGTTTTTCTAATATGCGAAGTGAAAAATGAAGCTGGAGAACAAGAACCAGATCCTCACTGCAAGGAAATGTACAAAAAGTGCCCGCAAACCGATATCTTATTTTCTTGTGTTTGATTGACAACTTAAGTTTAAATCGAAAAAATTAATGTTTTACGACAGTTACAGAGTGAAGTTCCGCTTACAATTGAAATGAATTATCAGCCGAACGACCCATTATTCTTCATTCTGAAAGTGCTAATGAAGAGTTCGGTTGTCCTATTTTTTTCTTGAGTCATCCGAACTTAGGTTCGACAGTTAAAGAGTGAAGTTCGGATAATAGGTTAGTAGCCGAACCTAAATATGTTGTAAGAAACAAATTAGGCTTAGTTGACAAGTTATCAACCGAACCTAGGTTTAGGTTTTGTAAATACAAAAATTAAAAAATTAATTTTTTTTCAAGAATTATTTTTTTAAAAAAACTTTATTAAAAGAAATGAAATTTAAAAAGTTAAAAATATAATTTAAAAATATAAATAATAAGGGCATTAGTGTCATTATTAAATATGGTGGATAAAGGGTTATTGATTTTATTACCTAGTGACTTTATTTTGTCCTTATTTGATATGCCTCAAAACAGGTTTCATAATCTAGGTGGGAAACCCAAGCAGAAGTTGTATTAGCAAAATAAGACTTAAGCCCAATGTGCCTTTACTAGTAGAACCCTAATTTTGGGCATACAGGTTAATTTTAGGGCATACAACTTATGATGGCACCCAATGCAAAATTATAAGGGATGTCCTAATGATGCTTAAGTTGCTATAATACCCCTACATAGTTTAATTTACATTACTACCCTTCCACTTAATTAAATTCTAATCCTAAAACTCTCCCACTAATTAACCATCCACTAATTAACTACCCTCCTACTAATTAACCGTTACTTAATAAATAAATAAAAACTTTTAAAAACCAAAACCCTTTATCTCTCCCTCTTCTTCTCAACTTCTTCTCCAAAAACAACTACCAAATTCTCAAAATTTGATTTTTTGATTAAGATCTCGATTAAACCCATATATGGCACCTCGTTATAAGCAATGTGCTAGAGGTAAGACGCTGAATCATGGTGTTGCTTCTGTAGCATCTCAATCTAGGGTTTTTGGAAAAGATGAGGATGAAGAGGATAGTGGATTAATTGGTGTGGGAGAGCGATAAATAGACCCCGATTCCATAAAATTGCACATAGAAAGGTATTTCCCACAAACCAATTGCTTGTTTTTTTTTCGTATTTCATTGATTTCATGACATGTAATCGATGATTCCTTGAGATTTTGGTAGTTACAGAGTAGTGTTCGGCTGACATTCACCAGCCGAACTTATTGTTTTCTTCAGACGAAGAACAGTTCGGCTGAAAAACATGTTGTGTTTTGAATATCGAATCAGCCGAACCTACAAGTTCGGCTTATAATTATTTTTATGATAATCAGCTGAACTTGAATAATCCATCTTACACTGTTCGGCACATTGTTCGTCTCATTTTGATAAATATCGAATGTGCCGAACTTTACTCTGTGTATGGATAATATCTTCCTATAAACTTGTCCATTTATAGGTGACTTATCACATTATTTAGTAGAATCATATTTATTTAGTTTGAAAAATTAATTAAGGTGTATCATTTGTTTTAGCACCCATCCGGGAAAATTCAAAGATAAGCATAAAAGGAGAACAATGGAAGTGACTCATCTAATTCAAGAACTCCCAAACCTCGAGGTGGTGGCACCAAAAACTTGCATGCAGGGAAAAGGCGAAATGACACGGGTGGATGTTTGCATGTAGAACAAGAGGATGATAATGATGAAAATAAGGGTGTAGTATGAGGTGATGATGAAGATGGTGGTGGAGGGGGAGGATGGGATGATGAATATGGTGGTGATCGCGAACCTCTAACTTGATTTTTCTTCTCAAAATTGATGCATGTCGTTTTAGACCTTTGGATGTATTTTTTATGATGTGGAAGATATTATGAATGATAAAATGTGGTGTAAAGAGATGATAAAGATTGAAATATCTCTTCTTAAGGATTTTCTTATATAGAACTCTCAAAGTTAGGCTTTAGAATCCTTTCGAAACTGTTTCTCCTTGAGATAAAAGTCAATTTTTCCCCATCACAGTATCAGGTTCGGCTAATACCTTGCCAACCTTTCCCGGCCGAACCTGACAAATGAAGTTTACCCCTGGTGGTTGTCAGGTTCGGCTGACTCGATTAGATTACTTTTAAGCCGAACTTATCTCTGTAAACACTTCGAAAATCTTGCTTTGTAGGCTCAAGGTTCGTCTAACTCGTGATGATGAGTTATCAACCGAACTTATCTCTGTACTCTCAAGTTTTTAGATTTTACTTTGGCCATAACTTCTTTGTCCGATGTTGGAATAGCCTCATTATTTTTACGTTGTTTTCGTATTTTAATTATCTTGAAGGTGACGATAATATATCATTGATTTGAATGAGTTTAATTTGGACGTTGATGTTCTCCATTAGTAGACTTCACTATTGTTTGGGGTTAGGTTTGGCTCATTCGCAATTCTATTTGAAAGCTGATATTTGAAGTTCGGCTAATTAGCACATCCTGTTTAAGCCGAACCATGGAATTTATTTGGTACGGAAATAATTCTATGACAATTCTGCTTATAAAGAATTCAATCGTACAAACTGAATTGTTCTTATTTATCAAGGTTTGCCATACAAATTATCTGCCGAACCTAACTATGTTGTGCCGAATTACATACAAAAATCAAAACATTTGGTGAATTCAATCTACAAAACGGACATAAACAACGTCTACAACCATACCTATGTATGCTTAGCATTGGGTTCCTCATCCATGTACTCATCTTCGGGATTTGGCTCCAAAAAGCCATCATCTTAAGCTTGAGAAAAAAAGTTGAGTTTGAGATTGAGTTTGGGTAAAATCATTTTCATAATCCAACAAATAAGACATCTCCGAATCTCCATCGTAATTGATATGTTAGGTTTACGTGATGAAGATTCACCTTCCTCACTCGAATTTGGATCAGACATCTCTCAATAATCACAAAGATCACAAAGAAAAAAAAGAAAAAATTTCCTCCTCTCTTTCTTCTTTCCTCCTTCTTCTTTTTCTAAAATAACTCAGTAACTATCTTTAAAAAGAAAATTATTATCCTAAATTAACACTAAACTAACTATAATTATTAACAATTAATTTATCATATTAACACTAATCTCATAAGGGTATTTTCGTATTTTTGAAAAGAAGGGGATAAGGGCTACCCTAAAAATACTATTGCCCCCTTTTTTTGTCTTATTTCATATGCTCCCAAATTATTATGTATGCCCCAAATTATTATGTATGCCCCAAATTAGGGTTCTACTAGTAAAGCTAGACTTGAGCCCACCAAGCATTTCACCAAGCCCAAATATTGACACCATGTAGATTTTTTTTTTGATGGAAAAGGTTAATATATTAAATCAAGCAATGTAATACAGAATATCTACAATTTCATTTTCACCAAAAATATTAGAAGCAATAGTCTATTTTTCTCACTCGTTGACACAAGTGCGTTGACATATGATGAAGTCTTATGATCCTTGCTTCTTTTGCAACTGAGTCCGCTGCAGCATTGTAATCTCTGTTTATAAATTTTACCTGAGCTTGAGGAAGTTTATCCAACAAAGAAATTGCTTCTTTAATAGTATTCTCTGCAACCCATGAAGCATCTGTATCTTTTTTAGTGATAGAAGCCAGAAGGAGTTTACAGTCTGTGACTATACAGACGCTTGAAAGAATATTATTTTCTAGCCAATTTAATGCATGTAAAAGAGATTTTGTTTCTGCATGTATCGCCGAGGAAGCCCAATCAGAGCCAGCTGAAATATGAAGGAAAGCTTCTTGGTCCGCCGAGTACAGAATGAAGGCATATCCCATGGATAAATTTTCTTTTTTATAGGACGCATCAATGAATATTATCCAATCCGACCTGATGTTGTTCCACACGTGAATGGGAATCTTCATTTTTTGGATGCCTTGAGATTTGGTCTCTTCCTTGATAACTGAAGCCTGGATGAACATTTTTATCTGCTAAATTAAAAAAGCGGGGTCCGGAACGGTTTTTCTGAAAACTACCTCGCATCTATATTTCCATATGAACCAAAGAATGATTGCAATTTGTTCCCTAAATTGCGAGGAGTTTTGATCAGTGATCCATAAATCTACCCACTTTCTAATCGTATCTGTGTTAATTCACGAATTGACTGCATATAAGGAGCAACCGAACCAAACTGCTCTGGAAAAATGGCAACTTCTAAATAGATGATTTTCCATTTCCATAGCTTGGTTATTACACATTTGGCACTCTGGTGACATCTCTGGGTTATGATCCGCTAGTCTACTCGAGGTCGGTAAAGATTTCTGAATTAATTTCAAAATAAATAGTTTGATCCAAGGTAGAGTCTGCATCTTCCATAGTTTTTTCCACGGGAAATATATATCATTTTCATTATCAGGAGTACGATTAATGAGAGAATTATAAATATTTTTTGCCGAGAAATCTCCTGATTGGTGATGAGCCCATCTTATCCTGTCTCTATCTTCTTTACTTGGGGTAATAGCTAGAATTTTTTTCTTTTTTATCTGAAGAGAACAAATCATCTAGATTTTCCGTGTCCCAATATCCTTCGTTATTTATTATCACTTGAAATTTTTACGGCAAATTGTCATCTTTGTCCCTTGGTTTATTTATTTTGTCCATGTTGGGAATCCAGTTGTCCTCCCATATCTTCGTACTAGCTCCATTTTTTACTTACCAAATATAATTTCCTTTAATGATATTTAGACCTTCCTGAATGCTTGTCCAAATCCAAGATAGCTCATAGTTTCTTGTAGGTTCGAACAGATTGGAATTATAGAAGTATTTTGCTTCAAGAATTTTAACCCATAACTGATCTTTTTCCATCATTAATCTGCTAGATAGTTTAGTTAAAAGGGCTATATTGAAATTATGAGGATTTTTTATTCCCAACCCCCCTTGTGTTTTTGGCTTGCACATGCCTTTCCAAGCCTTTATATAACCACCTTTACCCTTTGATCAATCTTTCTTCCACCAAAAATCTCTCTGGATTTTATCTAATTTATCTAAGGTTTCTTTAGGAAGAGCTAGCATCTGCATCTGATATGTCGGGTACGCTTGAAGAATGGATTGAATTAAAACTGTTCTGCATGCTTGAGATAGCAATTTTGCTTTCCAACCTTGTAAGGTATTATAGTATTTTTGAAGAAGCGGTTCGAAATTATCCTTCTTGTTTTTATCAAAAAAGAGAGGAGCTCCTAGATACCTATCGTTTTTAGTCAACAGATGGACTTTAAGGATTTTTGCTATTATTTTCCCATGTTTGGGATGAATTTTAGGGCTAAAGTAGATTCCTGATTTTTGAAGATTAACCATTTGGCATGTAATTCTCCCAAAATTAGATAAAATATCCAATAAATGTTTTTCTTATCCCAGGTCCGCTTTGGTGAAAAGAAAAGAATCATCGACGAAGAATAGATGGGATATGGTAGGGGCGTGTTTATTTATTTGAATCCCCGAGATTTTATTTTCTCTTGTTTCTTTTTCAAGGAGTCTTGATAGGATCTCCATGCAAATTAGGAAAAGATAGGGGGATAAAGGATTGCCTTGTCTTAGCCCCCTTGAATTGGAAAAGGTTGGACCTGGGGATCCGTTTAGAAGGATGGCAAAGTAGGTAGTGGAAATGTATTGAAAGATGAGATTAACCCAGTCATCACTGAAACCAAATGAGGATAAAGCTTCCTTAATAAATGGACACTCAACTCTCGAAAGCTTTGGAGAGATCGATCTTAAGAGAAAAAAACCCTTTTTTCTTTTTGGAAGTTTTCATTGAATGAATCAATTCATGGGCTATGATAATATTGTATGTAATTTGTCTCCCTGGAAAAAAAGATGATTGGTTGGGAGAAATGATCTTATTCAATAGGGGTTTTAATCTATTGTCTAAAATTTTGGAAATAAGTTTATATATCGTGTTGCTGAGGATGATAGGTCTGAAATCCGCTGGGGTTGAGGTGTTGATGTTTTTGGGATAAGAGTAATAAAAGAATGGTTGAATTCTTGTGTCCTAATCCCTGTTCTAAAATAATCTTGTATGGTATTTGTAATATCCGACCCCAAGATATCCCAATTGGCTTTAAAAAAAACCCGGTTGAAATTCGTCCGGGCCAGGAGCTCCCTAAGGATTCATTTTAGAAAGAGTGGACCAAATTTGTTCTTTGGATGGAATTTGGGTTAGGGAATAATTTTTCGAATCTGAGATACAAGGTTGGATTATTTCTGAGAAGTCGATATTGTAATTGCTCATTTGAGAAGTTCCAATTTGGGTGAAATGATTGATCAATAGAGAATTGATTTGGTCTCGGTCTGAGATCCAAAGACTCGAAGGTTCTCTAAGAGAATGAATTGCATTGATCCTTTTTCTATTGGAGGCAGTAGCATGAAAATATTCGGTGTTTTGATCATATTCTTTAAAAAACTTATCTCTAGATAGTTGATGGTAATAGTCATTTTTAATCTTGTGCCATTTCCCCAGTCCAGCTTGGAGGTTCTTGAGTGTATCAATTTTTGAAGAGAAGTTCCTAGATTTGTGAATATTTTCTATGTTGTTATTAAGAGTTTTTATATTTTTATGAATATTGTCGAAAACATCTAAATTCCATTGAGCAAGGTATGAGGATAGTAATTTTAGATTAGAGGCAAAGTTTGTAGCCAGGGAATTTGATGAATGGAGCTTCCAAGATGCTGCTACTACTGTTGATAAGGTGCGTAAGCCAGGATCTAATGCATCTAAATGGTTTGCTAAGTATTTTTTTTCCGGGTTTGAGTCAAAAAGTATAGGAGTATGGTCAGAACCAACTCATGATAGGTATTTACCTTTGTGTTATGGAAGATCTGAATCCACTGGTAATATATTAAAGCTCTATCAATCCTTTCGTAAATATCCCGCATCTTGGAGGCCCAGAGAGAACTTGATTATTGTATACTTCAAAATGAGAACGTCCACTAGTCTAAAATCCTAATCCTAGATGTCGACATGAGAATGAAGCCTCCCTTGCGTGGACAGTAATGGCAGGTTTGTTTACAGAATTTTGAAGGTGGGATTCACATGATCACGGGATTGGGTGGAATTATGATTTTTTTTGGCTTATTTGGTTGCCGAAATTCCTCGGATTCAAATTTGTATTGATTTACAATTCCACCAAATTCTCCATTTTGAGTCCGACCCTCTTCCCCTAAAATTTGCTGGGAAGGATGACAAGGGATTCATAGCCCCACCTATTTTTACCATTACTAACTTATATATTCAAAATAATAATTAAAAGTAATTTATTTATTTTTAAGAAATTAAAAAAATAATTTTATTTATCTTTAAAAAAAATTAACAATAATTTATCTTCAAAAATAATAAAAAAGATTATTTTTCTTAAAATAGAAATAAAACATAAACATAAATAACTTTGTTTAGCTTCACAAAGATAAATAAATAAAAATAATCCTATGCATCTTCAGGAGGAAAAAAACAACTTGTGATCGTTGATGAGTGCCAAATATTGCATATTCATACACCTTTTCATTGGCACTTAACTCATCTTTCGCGCTTCAAAGTCATATATTACCCCAAATTCTGCATTTTTACCATTTTCAAGAATAAATATTAGTATTAATTAATTTTGTGTTTTTAAGTACTAAATAAAGTTTGGAAGAATTGAGGAGCCAAAAGAGCAGAAAATTGGACCGTTCGATTCTAAGAGCTGCATCCAAGTTAGAAGCATCCGCCTCACACCACAGTTTGTCTACCCCCTTCATACACTTGGCCTAACCAAACACTCCCTCCATGTTCTACCCCACACCCCACCATCATATAAACATTCTCACCTTTGTTTTGTTTATTTGAATTTTAATTAAAAGAAGAAAAGTAGTGGGAGGAAAGGACAAAAACGTTGGGAGGAGAAGAAAGAAGTCGTTGAGAAGTGGGGAGAAAAGAAAGAAAAGAAAAGAAGAAAGTGGGCGTGAAAGAAGACAAAAGGGAGAGACGTTGGGGGAAGAAAAGGACAAAAGAAAGTGTAAAGAAAGAGTAGACGTGGGAGTGAGAAGAGAAGCTGCGTGGGAAGAAGAGAGGAAAGAGAAGAAAGTGTTAGGAATTCGAAGAGACAAAGCATGAAGAATATTTCACATGTGCCGAAAGTGAAGCATCCAACGAATGTGTCTGATGGGAGGTGCACGCTGTGTCGGTTATTTCATCCTATAAATAAGTTCGAATTCTTCGCTCATTGGGAGACCAGTTTGAGGGTTCTCAGACACCATATTTTCTGTTTTCAATTTCTTTTTCATTTTTATCATGTTCTAAATTCATTTGCTAGGGTGTAGATGAAGCCCTAGTCTTCTTCTATGTTATTGATACTTTGTGTGTTGTTCTTGAATGTTTAAAATGATTTAGAGATCGAATTTAATCCAAGTTTATCAATATTTTTCTCTCACAATGTATGCCATGTATCCATTGTAGTCAGAATACCACTGTGTTGATTATGCTACAACTCATGCTTAAAAATATTATTGATCCTTAGATTAGTTGTGCTTTAACTAGACAGTTAATGCTTTGGGGAAATATTTTAGTTTTCTGATTAATTTATCCATCGGAGAAACACCTTAGATACAAGGTAAACTATAATTTGCTATAAGGACAAGAACAATACTACTAGTTGAATACATAGTGTAGACTAGAGGTGGATTTGAAGGCCCTAGTACTCTTTAATTACTTGTTATAAATTGTTATTGCATTTCTACTTGTTCAACAACTATATCTTGTCGTTTCGACACCAAAACCAAACCCTTTGTGTTACATTATAATAGAAATCAGTTAGTCTTCTTTAGAATCAACTATCACTACCCAAGTCTTTGTGGTTCGACCTATGCTTGCCCTGTGTTGTTTGTCGACACTGTGCACTTGCAGTTTATACATAGTAGTAGGTATCTTTCCGAGCCTACCAAGTTTTTGGCGCCGTTGCCGGGGACTTGTTGTAGTATAGTTGCTCTACTGTTTACACTTCATGATTTTTAATCTTGTACATATTAGTTTGTAGCTTATTTTGCATTCATTACTAGTGTAACTTAGTTGCATTCTTAAATCTATAGCCTTTGTATGTGTCATTTTATTTGGAAACTGCATTCCTACATCTTCGATATTTTTATTTTTTTATTATATTTTTTGTTTACTATAGCATAAAAGTTGTTTTCTTTATTTAACTTTAACTTTATTTAAAGCCGTTTTTACTGTAGCAGTTCACTTTATTTAACTTGTTTTCTTTATTTAACTTGTTTTCTTTATTTAATTTTAATTGTACTTTAATAGTTTTTACTATAGAAGTTCGATGTAGCATAATTAGTGTACATACATCTTGTATTCTCGTATCAGTTCATTCGAAAAAAAAAAATAAAAAAAATTATTCAACTGTCCTGTAGCCTTATAACACTTTCATGTGAGTTTTGCAGGTGCCTGCAAGGTTGTAGTGGAAGTCAAGGCGAAGCGGAAGAAAAAGAAAAAGAGTGTATTTTATTTATTTATTTTTAGATTGTATTAGGATTTATTTATTCTTGTAATTTTCTTTTTC
This sequence comes from Papaver bracteatum, assembly GCA_023529315.1. Lineage (NCBI taxonomy): Eukaryota > Viridiplantae > Streptophyta > Magnoliopsida > Ranunculales > Papaveraceae > Papaver > Papaver bracteatum. Next base: position 97,484 of record JAJJWX010003180.1, read on the forward strand.
TTTTGCACTTTATTTTGGATTTTGGACTTGGACATTCTATTTTTATTTTTATTTTTATTTTTAAACCCTACAGAAGGGTAATATTAAATATCAAATTGTTTGCAGAGAAGGACGGTGATTATAATATCACCTCAGCCCCTCGGGTTCGTTCATGACATAGGAGTCGTGGCCCGAGTCGACAACAACGGTTCATCCCCCGTCTGGTACGGGAGGTAAGTTTGTCGAAACACTCGCGAATCTCCTGTTAGCGAGTTACTATATTCCTTCGGTTGCATACATGTTGAGGATTTGAATACAGCTGTTTTAAATTCCTAGTAAAGGGAAAGGACTGACCATACAAGATAAGGGTTCGGATTTCATCACCGTTCTCTTCTTGCCCGCCTTAGGAAAACAATACCTAACGCGGACCTAAGCTTTAAATTTTGAAATAGAACGAGACCTATAAGGTAACGAGCTTAGTAGGACAGTCATTCGGAAAATATTGGTTACTCTTTAAGCATACCTCGAAGTTCATGATAGTTTCTGAAAATTGAATGCGTGTGATCTAGCGCCTTGGAATGCGGTGAGGCCTTGGGTATCAAAGCTCATGCAGCTTCCCTCGCCTCTATTCAATTTACTTAAACTCAGATTGATTCCAGAGGGGTTTGCTCAGATTGTAACGAATTCCCTTTCGAAGGATTAGAAGCTGGTCTAGAAAACAATCTAAGTGGATCCATCATGCTTTTTGTTTGCTAGAAATCAATAGGTTTATTATGGTAGAGTCAGCCTTGTTTGTGATTGAATAGAACTTCCCTTCCATTTAGGATTTTCCTTCTTTTATTTTATTTTTCTAGTATATGCCCGAGGTCATTAGAGAACGGGTTTGAAAAAAAAAACATAAAAAACATATATATATATATATATAAAATCAAAAATAATAAATAAATAATTGGTTGTATTTTCTTGTGCAAAGTGGCACAACTCTGCAACAAGCCTAGTGCTAGTTAGAGACCATGTCAGGATTTTGGTCTGCTGGTGGGGATGGAAACAAATCAATTAGAGAACTTGCTTACGGGCATGTTGCACGTTATGATCCTTTCCCAGACCATGATGTCAATAGTTAAAGGGATTTTTATGGACATTTTCACAGTCCTGAGAATCAATACATGGACCCTAATAACTACTCACACATGTATCATCCACCACAGGGTGAAAATGAACATCTTGACAGTGCCCAAAGCTCACAGTCATCATTTTTGGACCAGTTAGAAGCTGGAACTGCAGCTTTAGAAATGCAATCTGAAATCTATGCTTGTACCTTATGTGGAGGCTTAGACCATCCTGCTGAGAATTGTTATATTTTGCATGATTTTAGGCAATCTAAAGAATATCATGAAAATCCAAAATATGAAATGCCGACAGAATACAAAGCTTATAGTCATTGGGACCATAATCAACCTTTCGAAGGTTGTGATCAGTATTTTATAGACCCTAATGACCATGCACACATGTATCATCCACCACAATGGGAAGTTGAACAATTTTGTACTTCTCAATATGTGGAGGAAAATCTCAGACTCATCGAACAAAATAATGCTAGGAGTGTATTGCATGATAAACCATATAGCATTAATTCTGAATTTCCTACTGTTGAAGACTCTCCTTCCATGGAACAACTTAATGCAATTTTAAGGATGAATTTAATTCATTTATAAAATCAGGAAAGGGAGGACTGTCAAAATGAAATGTTTATCACCCATAATGAAGTCAATTATGACAATAGTGTGTCTAGTCTTACTCATAAAATTTGATATTACATATGAACCTGTTTTAAATGAAGGGACTAGAAATACTACAATTTTGAATAGGGAAATGCATTTCTATGATTATGATGATGATGATGTTATGTTAGAAGAACATGTTTTTACTGAAAATATTGTCGAACCTTTGGGTTCAGAGACATTAGGCTTCTCCGCCTCGACCTTAATGAATGATGTTTCTTCTAGTGTTACATATACATGTGATCATGATAATGATTTGGGCCTTGTTGATTTGTTCTGTGAAAGTGAGCATGCTACACAACTTGATAGTGACTTAGAAAATGTTGACTCTTCTGTAGACACCAATGATACTATGCATGAAAATAATTTTGATGTGTCTGATTCTCTGCCTAAGTCACAGTGTGAAGTTTCGTGTGATATTCCTATGCTTGAAACTAAAGTTGTAGGTGATGATTGTGAACTGGGGATTATTGATTTGTTTTATGAGCATGAGCATGATGTTGTACTTGTTTCTGACTTAGGAAGAGTTGAATCATGTGATAATACAGATAACTTAGAAAGATATGATTCCATGCTTAAATCACAACATGACTGTCTTAATGTCAGCCGAGAGGTTGTCAAACCCATTTTGTGGACAACTCAAAGATTTGGATTAGAACTGCGTGCATATCAAGTCCTTTTGGACTATTTTGCAGCTAAATATAATATCTTTGATGAGCCACAATTAGATTTTACTCATGTCTCTCCATCCATCCAGAACAAAGCCCATTTTGAGCTAGACCTTCTGCGTGATGAACCCCTGAAATTGTTAGATTTTGTACCCAAAAGTATATCTGTTGAAAAATCTAGGTTTGGGGGTAACTCATTCACATATGCAGTCTTACTTGCATTGTTGTCCTGTTATAATTGTGTAAGGCTGTTGCTTTTTTCACACTGCGTCTTTTGGGTTGATCCTCAACTCTTTAGATTGTTGGTGTATGGTAAATTTTTCTTGTATATAATCCAGTAGTTAATTTTTGAATCTCCTTCATATATTTGTGTGTTAACCAAACTTTTTTGTCTTGCGCTCATATTGTTTGCTTTCAAAGCATTCATTCAAATCTGGTTAGCACCACCCATTTTGCATCTGTTAATCTCTTTCCTTTGAATCTACTCTGCCTTGTCTCTTGATATGTGTTCTTATCATCTTTTGAAACATTGAGGACAATGTTAGATTTAGGTTTGGGGGTGTGTTTTGCATATAGATTTTTTAGTCTCTTTATTAAAAAAAAATCAAATTAATCTTTTATTAAAAAAAAAAAATCAAAAATCAAAATTTTTATGATGACCAGCTGTGGAGCGGGTCTTTTGTAGGATCCTTTGTACTCTTTTGGATTTTTCTATGACCAGCTGTGTAGCGGGTCTTGCAATTTGTTTTGTTGTTGTCTTCTATGACCAGCTGTGTAGCGGGTCTTGTGTTTGGTATCTGATGATCAGCTGTGTAGCGGGTCACTAAAAAAAATGATGACCAGCTATGTAGCGGGTCTCTAAAAAAATAATAAAAAAAAAAATGATCAGCTGTGTAGCGGGTCTTAAAAAAAAAAATGGTTACAAATGGTCAAGGTTCTAAGAAATTCCGAAGTTCATCATCTACAGTTGAAGACCGAAGACGAAGACATTTATATGGATGCTCTGAAATTGGAGAAGTTTTTGTGGGTACATCTTTGGTAGGCCCTCACGATACTACAACTCGTCCACTAGGGACACCTAGGGGTTTAAAGGCTTGTTGCATACGCTAAATGCATTCGAGAGACCAGCGACAATGGTATAGTTAGGATTTCTGGATTTCTGTTTCACTTGAGGACAAGTAAAATTCAGGTTTGGGGGTATTTGATGAGTGCCAAATATTGCATATTCATACACCTTTTCATTGGCACTTAACTCATCTTTCGCGCTTCAAAGTCATATATTACCCCAAATTCTGCATTTTTACCATTTTCAAGAATAAATATTAGTATTAATTAATTTTGTGTTTTTAAGTACTAAATAAAGTTTGGAAGAATTGAGGAGCCAAAAGAGCAGAAAATTGGACCGTTCGATTCTAAGAGTTGCATCCAAGTTAGAAGCATCCGCCTCACACCACAGTTTGTCTACCCCCTTCATACACTTGGCCTAACCAAACACTCCCTCCATGTTCTACCCCACACCCCACCATCATATAAACATTCTCACCCTTGTTTTGTTTATTTGAATTTTAATTAAAAGAAGAAAAGTAGTGGGAGGAAAGGACAAAAACGTTGGGAGGAGAAGAAAGAAGTCGTTGAGAAGTGGGGAGAAAAGAAAGAAAAGAAAAGAAGAAAGTGGGCGTGAAAGAAGACAAAAGGGAGAGACGTTGGGGGAAGAAAAGGACAAAAGAAAGTGTAAAGAAAGAGTATACGTGGGAGTGAGAAGAGAAGCTGCGTGGGAATAAGAGAAGAAAGAGAAGAAAGTGTTAGGAATTCGAAGAGACAAAGCATGAAGAATATTTCACATGCGCCGAAAGTGAAGCATCCAACGAATGTGTCTGATGGGAGGTGCACGCTGTGTCGGTTATTTCATCCTATAAATAAGTTCGAATTCTTCGCTCATTGGGGAGACCCGGCTGAGGGGTTCTCAGACACCATATTTTCTGTTTTCAATTTCGTTTTCATTTTTATCATGTTCTAAATTCATTTGCTAGGGTGTAGATGAAGCCCTAGTCTTCTTCTATGTTATTGATACTTTGTGTGTTGTTCTTGAATGTTTAAAATGATTTAGAGATCGAATTTAATCCAAGTTTATCAATATTTTGCTCTCACAATGTATGCCATGTATCCATTGTAGTCAGAATACCACTGTGTTAATTATGCTGCAACTCATGCTTAAAAATATTATTGATCCTTAGATTAGTTGTGCTTTAACTAGACAGTTAATGCTTTGGGGAAATATTTTAGTTGTGATTAATTTATCCATCGGAGAAACACCTTAAATACAAGGTAAACTAGAATTTTCTATAAGGACAAGAACAATACTACTAGTTGAATACATAGTGTATACTAGAGGTGGATTTGAAGGCCCTAGTACTCTTTAATTACTTGTTATAAATTGTTATTGCATTTATACTTGTTCAATAACTATATCTTGTCGTTTCAACACCAAAACCAAACCCTTTGTGTTACATTATAATAGAAATCAGTTAGTCTTCTTTAGAATCAACTATCACTACCCAAGTCTCTGTGGTTTGACCTGTGCTTGCCCTGTGTTGTTTGTCGACACTGTGCACTTGCAGTTTATACATAGTAGTAGGTATCTTTCCGATCCTACCAATCGTCTTTAAGGACGAATCGATTGAGTTGATATGAATAAATTATTATTATTTTGAAAAAAAAAATAAGAAGAATATGTATAAGAAAATTTACCCAAAATTTTAAAATGTCTAGCCGCTGCCAAACTGTACACATGACTTTAGATATGGAATTATTGCAAATCATAGGATTGATTGTTGTGATACCAAATACACCAGGGATTTATATGATTACTATAATTTTAGATCCATGGAATTACAAACACAAAATTGGTTAAAAAGACCAAAATCAACAATTCCTGAGTGAAAAAGACATCTAGATTTTGATATTGTTTAAATTGACAAAAATATAAAAATAGTCAGGATGTAACCAGTTTCATCCTATACATTTTCAAATACTTTTTCTTATTTTTATTTTACATCAGCATGCATCCAGTTTTATCCTCGCTATTTTTTAAGTTTAAGCCAGGATGAATCCAATTTCATCATTGCTATTTTTATTTGTGTCTATTTCACCCATACTAATTTTTACTCGTCCATTTGAACCATGTTTTAAAATATTTGGACAAATGACCCATTTTCCGAATTACAAATCCCTCGAGTAAAATTTCCACAACCAAACACACCATAAGTTAACCACACTTTTCAGAATTCTTTCTGCACTCACGAAATTCATAAGATTAATTGTTATAACTGAAATTTCACCAAAGTATATTTAGAATTTTGGTGGTTCATTAATGAACGACCTTGGCACATCAACACAAAGCTTTTGGTGGTTCATGATTATATACCAAGCATGGTATACACTGAAAAACACTGGGGTTTTCAGCAGTTTTGAATACAACTGAAGTTTCTCTTGCCGGAACATATGAACGTGGCTTCTGTGACTAAAATTGGTGAAATAATGGGAGAAGTTGTTTCCATCGAACCAAAGGATGTCATCCCTAAAGGAAGTGACCCTGTCAAGGTTTGTGTCAATATTGATCTGACTGACCCTTTGAGAAGAGGTGTTATGGCCATTACTAATGCTGGACTGTCGAAATGGATCAAGTTCTACTATGAGAGGCAACCAAGCGGAATCTGCACCACATGTTATGTAATCAAGCACTGTAAAGTTGCATGTAATGATGTTGCTACTTTTCTGACCAAATCTCATGAAAAGCCATACTTTTTTGGAAAAGTCAGTAACTTAAGGAAAACTGTTACCTCAAACACGAGTTTGAATGCACCAGTCAGTAGGAACAATGCTAAGAAGTTTTCCAAGAGTACTATTTTTGTTCCTCCTAAAGATGGTATTCCTATCAATCTGAATAGCTTCATTAAAGATAAGGACTTCAATACTGAAAAAGAAATAAGGTTAGGAAAAAGAACCAGAATCTGCGAAGCGGGTTCTTCAAATTCTGAAGATAGTTCTGTCTTGTCCACTCCTACCAACATCAATAACCTCACAGTGAACCAAACAGCTCACATGTACACAACTGATGAAACACAAGTTGGTAATGCATCGGTGGAGAGTCAGGTAACTCCTATTACCACTTCTTACCAATTTACCTTTACTTCTTTAATCTCTCATTATTTTAAATTGCCAACTTATTTAATTCACTGTCCCACTGTTGGTACTTCTATAATTTCCTTCTCCTGCATTAATTCTCACATCATCTCCCTAGTAAACTATTTTGCTCATTTAGTTTGCATAGTTTTTTCTCGCATAGTCATTTGCTCTTGCATACAATTTATAGGTTTTTTTCTTCATAAATAAGTCTTTTATAGTCATTCTTCTTTCAGTTACCCCACAAATCCATTATTACATCATTAATCTCAATCAACACTCTACTGTCAATATGAGAATTCTCTCCTGGAATGTTCAAGGATTCAAATCAAACACTACTAGAAACCACCTGAGTGACTTAGTAAGAGCCCAAAACCCTGATATTATATTCTTATGTGAAACCAAGATCATCCAGCTAAAAAGCAAACCGCTTCTTTCCAATTATCAGTACCCTAATCAAGCTTTTATTGAACCAGTTGGGCTCTCAGGGGGCCTTGTTATCCTTTGGAAAAATGGCTTTACTTGTGATTTAGTTTACTCTAAACTCAACATGTTTAATTTAGTCATTCAATATGATCAAAGTAAACCAGAATTTGTTCTTACCTGTATGTATGGGTATACTAATCATACCAAAAAGAAAGAGCAATGGGAATTTATTCAAAAAATAAGTGAAGAGGTTAACTCATGGATTGTTATAGGAGATCTAAACTTTCATTTACTGGATAATATTGAAGGCCCTTCTTCTTCTACTGATGGATTTGTCAACAACATTGTTAGGTCTAGTGGTCTAGAAGACATTGGATTTGTAGGTAAAAACTACACTTGGACTAGTAATAATCTAGGAACTGGTGCTAAAAGATCTAGAATAGATTTAGTATTAGGTAATGGAGATTGGAGTTCCCATTATCCAAACTCTAAATTACTTCATCTTACTCAGGTTGGTAGTTACCATAGTCCTATTTTACTAGTAGCAGATGCCACTAGTCCTAAGTGCTGGAAACCTTTTAAATTCTTTTTTACTTGGCTAAATGACATTACTTGTATTCCTGTCATTGAGAAATCTTGGACTACTTCTGTTTCTGGCTCACTAGGTTATCATCTTACTAAAAAACTCCAACAAGCTAGAAGGGATTTATCTCTTTGGAATAAATCTCACTTTGGAGACATTAATGTGAAGGTTTAAAACCTGCAAAATGAACTCAACACTCTTCAGGAGCAGCCTTACAATGATGAGAATCACAACAAAATCTTCAACATCAACAAAGAACTGGAAAGCTAGCACAGAATAAGAAGTGAATTCTACCAGCAAAAATCCAGGGATCATTTCATTAATGACATGGATAACAACAATAAATACTTTCACATTAAAACAAACAGGAAGAAGGCTAGAAACAACATAGATTATATCAAAGATCACAACAACAATTGGATTCATTCAAGGGAAGAAATCTCTTTGCACCTCACTGATCATTTCAAGTCCATTAGTACCACTACTAATCCTGTTCTGGATGAGAGGCTATATTTAGTCATTCCAACTTTGATCACTGAAGAAGATAATGCTATCCTAACAAGAATTCCTTCTAACCAAGATATTCACAATACTCTCAAATCCATGGAAAATTGGAGTGCACCAGGACCAGAGAGATTTCAAGCTGGTTTTTATAAGAGCCAACGGAGCATAGTGGGTGAAGATGTTTGCAGAATGGTCATCAGATTCTTTGAGACTAAACATATCTTAAAACATGACAACAAAACCTACATCTCCTTAATTCCCAAGAAGAAGAAGAATACTTGTGCAGCTGATTACAGACCAATTAGTCTTTGTAATACCTCCTACAAGATCATTTATAAAATCTTAGTCAACAAAATGAAGCCATTGATAGGAAAAATCATTTCTCCATATCAAGAAGCCTATGTTTATGGAAGACTCATAAGTGATAACACAGTAATTGCACAAGAAATTATTCATTCTATGAAGAAAAAAAGGGGACAAATTGGCTGGTTTGCTCTCAAACTAGACATGTCTAAAGATTTTGATAGGCTTGAATAGACATTTCTAATCAAAGTTTTAAGGTATTTTGGTTTCTGTGAAGATTTTTGCTCTCTGGTTTATCAATGTATCAGCACTACTTCACTCTCTGTACTCCTTAATGGCTCACCATGTGAAGAATTTCAACCTTTAAGAGGAGTTAGACAAGGAGACCCACTGTATCCTTATCTGTTTATTCTTGCAATGGAATTTTTGTCAAGGCAACTCATTCAAGCTCAACAGAACAACACTATCAAAGGTATTAAAGTGGCTGCTCATTCTCCAGCCATCAATCATTTTCTTTTTGCAGATGATTGCTTGATCTTCACTCAAGCAAATCTCTCTTCAGTTAACCATCTTCTTGAGATCCTGAATGATTTCAGCTCTCAATCAGGCCAGCTCATAAATTTTGATAAATCTTCAGTTTATTTCAGTAAGAAAACCAAGCCTGAAGTTGCTGCAACCCTTACTAACATTCTTGGAGTTAAAACAATGACTACCAAAGAAAGATACTTAGGCTCATCACTCATTCTTGGTCATTCTAAGCAAGAAGCTTTTAAGAGCATTGAAGAAAACTTTCATAACAGATATACTTCTTGGTCTTCCACTTCTCTTTCTCAAGCAGGCAGATGAACTATGGTGAAGCATGTTCTTAACTCTATCCCCATTTACCAAATGGGCACTTTCAAGATTCCTACACAAGCTCTCAACAAACTTACTACTATACAAAGAATATTTTTTTTGGGGTATAAATCCAACAGAGGATTAAACCCAATTGGTTGGAACAAAGTTTGTCTTCCTAAAGAGCTAGGTGGCTTGGCCTTTAGAGATTTGGAGAAACTAAACTTATCTCTGCTCACAAAACTTGCCTGGAGGCTTCTCACTGAAAAAGATTCTCTATGGTCTCAAATATGGACAGCAAATACTTCAAAGTGGATAATATTCTGCATCATAAGATTGATGCAAAAAATGGTTCTTATACTTGGAATGGCATCACTAAGGGATTATCTATTATTCAACAACACTACTTCATGGAGGTCAACAATGGGAAAAAAACTAAGATTTGGCTGGATAGATGGATTCCAGGTAATTCTCAACCGCCAGTTCCAATTAATGACCTTCACAGATTTTATCAAGATGTTAATGAGCTACTGCTACCTAACTCAAACTCCTGGAACATTGAGCTTCTGAACAAGTTATTTGACCAAGTTACTTCTAGGTAGATACAAGGAATCTTCATGGACACAACCAAAGAAGATGTTATGATCTGGAGCCCTTCAAGGGATGGTAAATTCTCAGTTAAAAGTGCTTACAAGCTCCTCACTATGTCTAACACAGACATTCAAATTAATGGTCGAACTATCCAGCCTTCAGTTTTGAAATCACTTTGGAAATGTAATGTTGCACACATGGTCAAACTTTTTACTTGGAAGAGCATCCACAACATGCATTCCACAAAAGCTAAACTGGATGCTTTTCAAGACTCTTCTGATACTCAATGTGGCCTATGTGGTACACATTATGAAACCATTGAACACTTACTGATGGAATGCACATTCTCAAAAGCAGTGTGGCAGCGCCTTAATATCAACATTGATGAAGAACGACATAGATTTGATAGTGTTTCAGTTTGGGTCGAAAATTGGTTCACTAGCAACATGGGTTCCACCAATAATAAAAGACTGTTATCTCTTTTGATTGGATCTTGGATCTTTGGAAGGATAGGTGTGATGCTGTTTTTCAGGGAGTACCTCTCAACCCTCACAACACTGTGCATAGAATCAATTACTATTTATCTGTTCACTCAAAAAATAACCCTCTGCTTAGTCATATTCCCATGCATGACTCTAGTACCTCCATGATTACTGTGTCAAGATGGAAACCTCCTAGACAAGGCACTTTTAAGTTAAATGTTGATGCTTCTTTCTGTCATGACTCTAATCAATTGGGTACGGGGATTGTTCTCCGGGATTTTGCAGGTACCTGCCAAGGAATCAAAGGACATTACTCGGATGGAGCACTAAGCCCTGAAAATGGAGAATGGAAGGCAATTCGGGAAGCTGTAATCTGGGCTAAAGACTTGCACTTGAGACGTATTCACATTGAAGCAGACGCAAAGCTTGTCATTCAGTCCTTATTGGAGAATTCCCTTCTAATCCAATGGGAAAATAGAAATCTTCTTAAAGAAATTAAACATTTAAGTAGTAGTTTTGATTATTGCAAGTTTTCTTTCGTTAGTAGAGATGATAATCAGGTGGCGGATGCTGTAGCAAAGACTGCTAGAGTTACATCATCAAATATCGGCTATCTTGATACCTTTCCAAGTGAGTTTTGTGAACTTTTAGCAAGAGACCTCAATACTCTTGCAACATGATCAATAAAATTTTCTTCTTTATCAAAACAAAAGTATATTTAGAATTTTATAAATATTTTGGAATGGAAAAGGATATTTAGGTAATGGAGATGAAATGATATTTAGGTATTGTATCTTTTTTAAAGGCCCCACTCTCCATCTCTCCTGCTACAGTAAAATTTTTCTTGTTTCTTAACGCTTTTGGATTCGTTTTCTGTGATTCTATTTCTTTGGATTCTGTCACTGTGATTCTATTACTAAGGACTCTTTCACTACGGATTCTACTCAGGGGGTTACTCTTTTCATTCGAGGGTTCTGTTGCTCGCCTAAAATTCGATTTTAGGTGTGGGGTTGGATTTTGAATCGGTTTGGCTTGTGAGGTTTGTTTTCAGTTGTAAGGGAGTTTTGAGATGATTGGGTGGTTCCGTATTTTATCGTAGCAGGTGAAGATTTTCAGTTGAGGTGTGGTTTATTTCAACATTTAACACCCTTGTTCTAACTTTTGTTCGGCACACTAGGTGTTTGTGAAAATTACGCAACCATTTGTTTCATTTTAAAACATTGTAAAAGTAGAATTGTCCACCATTTACTCTTGGTTAGGCCGGATTTCTTCATTTGTTTTTAATCGGGTGAGGTACAGGGCACGTCCATGGCGTGCTCAGGACCTTCACAGAGTTATGGAGTTTCTAAGGACTCGAATTCACAGTCCGTTTCTTATTTTCAATGCCCCTTCAGGGGATTTGATGGTTGCAAGAATGGTGCGGGTGGAAGAGGTTTGGGAAAAGCTTATTTGATTCAGCCTCTCAGAGATAAACATTTTGTCTATGGTAGGGAGAATGATCGGTGCAGACAGCGGATTTCTACTAATCATGATATCTACAAAGCATGGGTAGATGTCCTCTCTCAACTTCGTATGTGGTTATGCACGGATTGCATGCTTATTCGTGCCTGGAGAAGACCATGTAAATCTCATGCTGGAGATGGCTTATTCGGGCCATTTAATAGCACAGACGCTCACTTGTTGGTTAATGGAATTTTATGTCCTCCTCCAACCACTGACAACATAACAGATGATATTGATGCTCCTTTGCTTCCTTGCCTTAATGTGGAACTGCTCGACAAAGTGTTTAAGCAACATATTCAAACTGTCAAAAATATCCCTCCAAGGTGTAAACTGCAGTTCTCAAAAGTTTTGAAGTATGCACTTGATAAGGTACGTGCAAATCCTGGTGAGGTTTCTGTGTGGATACAATTGTTGTTGTTACCTGTTTGTATTCTTCATTTACACATCCCAAAAAGCAGTAGTGAGGAAAAGTCTGGCAACCGAAGGACTTTACAGATTAAATCCATCAATCAATCTATTGTACAATGGTATGTGCCTGATGGTTGTATTCAACTAGTCCAGAAATTGATCCTTGAACACGCTCAGTATAACAACAAGCAACGTAGGAAGAACAACAACCAGGAGGCTCTTAACTTGATTATATGTAGAAAGAAAATACGTAATGGGCTTTTTAATGCATCTATAAAGGTCCTCACTTCGGATGGTATTGCCACAGATGAGGAGGATACTTTGAAAAAATTAATTGATAAGCACCTGTTTGCCCCGCCACCTGACATACCTACTGGTCCCAGTGTTGAAAACAGTGTGGTTTCTTCAAATGAGATCATTCTAGGAAGGATAATGAGCTTCCCCAAAGGCACATCTTGCGGGAGAGATGGTTTGAGGGTTCAACATCTACTCGATGCCCTCAATGGACCTGTCGCTGTTGTTGCTGATGATTTACTTACCTCCATTAAATGGGTAGTCAACATATGGTTCGACGGCAGGTGTCCATCGACTTTGGGAGAATTCGTGGCGAGCGCACCTCTTACACCGTTGCTCAAACCGGATGGGGGAATTCGTCTGATAGCTGTTGGGACAGTGTGGAGGAGATTAGTATCCAAGGTAGCTGCCCAAGCTGTTGCAAAGGATATGTGCACTTACCTCAAAGATTTCCAGTTCGGTGTAGGAGTTCCATGTGGAGCGGAAGCCATCATACACTCGGTCAACAGGATTCTACACCAGAAAGGTAATTCTTCCACTATGACCATGCTACTGGTTGATTTTAGCAACGCCTTCAACATGGTCAGCAGGTCAGCTATGTTACAAGAAGTGAGAACGCACTGTCCCTCAATCTCTAAGTGGGTTGAGTTTTGTTACTCGAAGCCGCCTAAACTGTACTACAATGATTCCCCATTGTCTTCTGCCCAAGGAGTTCAACAGGGTGACCCTCTTGGTCCCCTTCTTTTTTCGCTCACGCTACACCCTTTGGTCAAGAGGATTGCCACGGAATGCAATTTGGATTTACATGCTTGGTACTTGGATTATGGTACGATAATTGGAGACACTTTAATGGTTTCTAAAGCTCTGAACATCATCAAAAATGAGGGTATCAAGATTGGTCTCAATCTTAACATCGCAAAGACAGAGATCTTCTGGCCTACGATGGATATACGATGTCGTGATGGGAACGTCTTTTCAGCCCAAATTTGTAGACCAACTAAGGGGGTAAAGCTTTTAGGGGGGCCTGTAAGTTTAGACCATGAGTTCTGCAGCAGCTTGATCAAGAGTAGGGTGGTCAAAACTATCAATTTAATGGACGCCATAAGGAATCTAGATGACCCCCAAAGTGAATTGTTATTGTTGCGTAGTTGTGCTGGAGTCTCTCGTATGTATTACTCTATGAGAACTACCAGGCCGGATTATGTCATAGATGCTCAAGTCATCTTCGATGCTCACCTATCGTTACATCTGCGTCACATTGTCACTAATGATGGGTCTGGTATGGGGTTGCTGCAGATGATCAGCATCCGTATGTCTTCCCTACCACTTAGTTTGGGTGGTTTAGGTATGTACTTCATGGATGATGCAATAAACTATTGCTACTTGGCTTCTTGTATACGTTTCTCCAGAGATGACCGCTTCAGATCAGCATCCTTCGTAACTATCATACGCTACAAGGCCCTAATCACAACATGCAACAAGCTATAGAGCTTTTCTCCAAGATATGTGGTCCCGACATCAACATCGAGCTTCACTTATGGTTCTCGCCCCCATCCCATGAAGACCCTGACAGTGAATTATTTTGATGTTGTCATGAAGGAGTTGCCGGTTAAATTTTCCATGTCTTCTCGAGATTGTGCTATTTGGGATTGCAATAAAGATATCCATGCACAAGACTACCTTAAGGCTATTCCTATTGAGGGGCTTAACCAGAGGGTTGGTGCTCAGGAATTTGGAGCTGTTTTACGGTATAGGCTTGGTATACCTCTTTTTGTTGAAGGTAGTATGTGTGCTTTTTGCAAGAGGGATATGGACTGTTATGGGGATCATGCCTTACACTGCGCACATGAGGTAGGCATCAAATTTCGACACGATCTCGTGCGTGACATATTTGCAGATATGTGTTTTCGTGCTGGGGTGCCGGCTAGAAAAGAAGTAGAACTGGGTTTGTTGGCAGATGATGGGAGTTCTCTCCGCCCGGCTGATATTTTAGTCCTTAATTGGGACAATGGGCGTGACAAGTGTTTAGATGTCACCGGCGTTTCACCATTCACCGGAGGAGGGGTGCCCACATTTCGTCCAGGGTTAGCACTGAATACGGCAATTAAACGTAAGCATAAGAAATATTTGGATAAATGTTTAGCCCAAGGTTACAACTTCGGCACTTTAGCCTTTACTACTTTTGGTGAACTTTGCACTGAAACGATGGATCTCTTGAAAAGGCTTAATAATCACTTATCTAGATTTGATGTTAATGCCAAGAAATGTAACTATTTCTTTCATAGATTAGGAATAGCCATACAAAAAGGGGTTGGAGCCCAGCTTGTCGCTAGGCTACAATCTAGTTACTTGTAGAACCTTTTTCATTTCACCACAATTTTGATCATCAACTTTTGTATTGTGAAATCGAAGACGAGGAAATCGTGGGTTCAGTATGCGGACCGCGGACGTACTAAAGTGATTAGAGGAACAGCCTAAGCTGGCAATCTATATTTTCTAAATAAAAGTGTATTTTTTGTCTAATCAGGAAAAGTTAGTTATGTTATATCCGGTAAAATTTCCAACTTAGATAACAAAAAAGTATCTTAGAGAAACATGGGTATTTAAACAGTGACATATTTTACCTTTCCCAATAATTCAAAATCTAAGGGTTATTCAACCATTTCAGTGGTACCCTTATTTTTATGAATAATTCCTCAAAAACGTATGTACACTATCGGAAGAAAGCAAAAATCTTGGTGAAACATTGAGTTCTACACGAATGCCAACGAATCATAAGAACATAACTAATTAACTCATATGATACAATTTAGATGGTTTGAGATTATCAGTAACATTGAAAAACTTCAAAGTTTTGATCCACTTTTCATCATTTTTGAGAAGATGAATTGCAATTGTATCGGGCACAAGATCGTGTGCACAAGGTGAGGGAGGTTGTGGATAATTATACATCGACCATTTCGCATTGAATCGATTCTGCCCTCGCTTTCCCCTTCGCATCCAATCTCCAAAAACTCTATCTTCTGGCCCTACTAAATGCTCTCTTGCGATGGCAGCAGTCCGAATCCATTCGACTATATCCCATGAAACTAGAAATCCCATCCCTGACATATAATGTTTAAATGGATCCATACTTGAACACGGAATTACAAATCCATAATATAAATCTTCTTTTGGTAATGGTTTCAACGACTCTACCAAACTTTCTAATCGGAAATACGTATCGTCGTCTGCTTTCACGACGAAATCGTACGGTGGATATTTACCATTTTGTTCCTCCGTATTGTTGAACATCTCCGGTAAGCTCGAAAAATAAGTGTATGTTTTACCTCTATTCATATTCTCTTCACAGTTGAGTATAATAATATCGTCGTACCTCATAATCTCAAGAGCAATAAGAACTCTTTGATCGTCGTTTGTCAAGTTGCAAAAGATAAACTTCAAATCAACTTGAGCTCCTTTTGGGGATTGAATACCATAAACAAGTCGAAGAAAATGGCGACGGTTGTAACTGTTCGGTAATGTTGAGACTCCGAGAAGTATTCGCATGTCGGGTGGTGTTATCTGAGTAGAATTTTCTACGATTAGTGAAGTATTAGAAGAAGTAAATGAATACATGGGGACAGAGAGCTTCTTCAAAACCTCGAACTGAACTTCTGTGATTGAGAACCAAACACAAACGAACAAGAAAAGAAAAACAACGGTGAAGATGGTATATGAAATCTTCGATAAGGAATGCCGCCGGTCCGATCTTGTTGATGAGTTTGTCATCATCGCCCGCTTCGTCGTCTTCATGATAAATTTTAGATGGTGGTACATATATAAGAAAGAAACTGATTCAGATTTGTTGATGAGCTTGCTTAGTAACTCTGTAAAGAGGAGCGAAGTTGAATTCCACTACTTAAAGTTGCTTTCCCCATACTACTACTAATGTATCTTTTTATTTTATTTTATTTTTTTCTTGGATCACTTTTTCTTCGGCTACAAGTGAGGTACGGAGACACTAAAAATCAGTGGGAAATTAATGCAAAATTTTCGATTTGAGGAACAGTTCATATTTAATTATTTAAGTAACTTCGAAATCGTAATAAAGTCGATAACACAAGTTAAGAAGTCGGTTTCGGTGTTCAAGAAATAGAGTCAAATGCGGATGAGGCATGTGCAACTTTGATAGTGGAAGTGAACCTAAATGAAATCATCATTGAGATTCACTTTCAGTGCTGACTTCTTAGATAGTGGTATTACAACTTCTTTAGTCAACTTTCTGAAATCTGGTAGATTTTTGTGTAGAACACTTTTGTCTTTTGGGAACCTTGGTGTACCGAACCTTATTTTCTTGTTGAGCGGAAAAAATTATCGCATAAAGAACAACTCAAGGTCTCGAGCCCATATTTATGATGTTTACAATGATTACGATATCTTAGAGCGAGCAAAAGATGGAACAAAACCGAATATGGTCAACCAAAAAAAGTTGATCGCAATGGAGCGGAGTATGATCAAATATGGTCGGATTTTTAAAGGTTTGGGAGCATAATTGGTGTGAAATTCCAACCAAAACTATATTTGCTCCACCGAAGGTGTAATCAGTGTTTGAGAGTAGGTGCATGTGTAATCAGCGTCTCGTAACAGGCGCGGAATGAAGCATCTGCTTGATAGTGGAGCAGAGATGCTAAGTTCGTCTAACAGGTGCAAATATAACGTTCGCCTGATCACCAAGTCTAACCAACTACACTACTATCATAGGGGGAAGGTATAATGTTCGCCCCACTATAAGAGAAAGTATAATGTGCGGCCCACACCAAGCGCAAGTATAATGCGCGTCTAGCTAAATTTACTCTTTTTTCCATTGCGCTTCACGTCTAAAAATACCAAAAAAATTTGGTTTTTAGTTTGGTTTTTGCTCTTTGCTTCGTCTTGTGATTGTGGACGCTCTTAGACTATCTCATTTCTGCTTCCCAGTTGAGAATTAGATTTCTGAATTTTATAACTCTCTTGTCTCAATGATATGGGCCATTGGTTTGACCAACGGAAAGCAGGGGAAAAGGATTCAGAAGAAGGAAGAAACGTTAGTGACTCCCTAAAAGAGCGATGTTTCCAAACAGAACTTAAACCATTTGTGGAGTACCCCATTGAAATGTAAGTCTTTTGACTTCGTTGATTATTTTATCCCTTTTTTTGTGTTTTTTTTCTGCCATAACACGACAATTGTTTTTTAGCCATGTGGCCCAAATTATGGCAAAAGGTAGTACATGCCACACCTTTTTTGCCAGTCTTCTTCCTGTCAGATGAGACCACAATTCAAGCTGCTACTTTATGTTGAGTTTGAGAAGCTATGTGGGCACTAATTTTACTTATGAAAACTTTAAGTTATATTGATCACAAGTAAAATGATTACAAACTTAGCTAACTCACTCACAGACAACACAACCTCACATCTACTGACCTTACTTAAAGTTAATAACAACTTCACTTACTTCACTTGATCTCTCAACTCTCACTTGATCGATGCTTATAAATGAGGATAACATCCTTTATTTATAGTGGCTTAGAGAACAATCTAAAGAGTCAAAAAGTAACCAACTCTACATGATCTTTTTAGAGAGCCTACTATAATTGACTCTGGATATTTCTAGAGTAGAAGAACATCCTAGATATTTCTAGGTAAATCTAGATAGGTGTGAACACTTGACTAAGTTGGTGTTGAATATTCAACACTCCCCCTCAACACCGACTTTCCTTCAACAAATAATATTATTGCGTACAAGCATTGCTTGACCGTCTAGGCACACATTTTCCACGTTTTTTATGCGTCCTTGCTCGAACCTCTTTAGTGATGTGATAATTCCCTTTGTGATCTATAACTCTTGCTCTATAGTTGGACTATGCTCTTTAATTGTTATCCTTCGTGGTATTTGTTCTCTACGTGCAAGTTGTCATGTATCATATGTTTTGACCACCGGGGCTGACTCAGGTTCCTGTGAGATTTTATTTTGTGAATCATATCCCTCTGTCGCTTGTTCTTTTATTATTGGCCTCTCTGATTCTGGAAATATCGTATGTTGTGTTGACCAGTATGACGACCCTTCACAGAACGTCACATTTCTTGGTGCGTAACCAGTTATCTGGTTTAGAATCACATCATGGGCATGTCCCACTGTATCAGCGTCATACCCAGCATAATCCTTTGTGGTGTTCACGGTCGTATATTTTCCCTGCCTTATTTTATCAATAGGAACCTGATGTTCCTTCTCCGGCTGCAATTGATGTGGAACAGTTGTTGTCTTACCAATGCGAGCTATTGGTAATTCTGAAGTGTCAGCATTTGCCACCATTTTATCTCCTTTGCCTTCACATGTATCAGGAAACATCTCTTCGACTCCATTGATGTGATCGCAGCACCTGTAATCGTCGATCCAGTCGTAATCGTACTTCACTTATCCACTGTCAAAAATAACAGTCAATGCTTCTTCGCTTCCAGGCTTGTCGAAGTCTATCTCTCATTCTTTAACAAATTCAGATAGGGCCACCGATGCTTGCATGTCCCACTCTTCTTCACTATCAATTTGACAACTATCTACGGTCTCCAAGTTTCCTTCAGTCGGCTTCTTTTTCTTAAACCAACAATCTTTTGCAAAGTGACCACACTTGCCGTAATGGTAACACGTACGGTCTTGTTCTCTGTCAGAGTCATCAGACGACTCTTCCGAGTTCTCAATCATTTGAGCTCCCCCTGGACGAGAGATCTTCTCCTTCAGATACTTAGCTCCTCCTCTCTTGTATTTCTTTCTAAATTTTGCCTTACTTTTATTGAAGAGTGCTTCCTCTTCGTCTCTAAAAGAAATACTGCTAAATCGTTTTAGCAGAGTCTCTTGGGCTACTAATATATTTTCTATCTCCGTTAGGGAAGGTTTATTTTTCCACCCATGTGTGCAAGTGACATGAAACTGGTACTCCAGTCTTAACCCGTTTACTATTATTCTTAATAATTTTTCTTTCGAAATCTTATTTGCTGGATCTAGCAAAGATATTTCTTTTGCTAAATTTCTCATTTTCATAAAATATCGGTTTATCGGCGTACCTTCTTGCTTTGAGTTCATAAACTCACTTTCCAGCAGTTGGAGACGGGCATCGTTCTTTCTTGAGAACAACTTGTTGAGAGCATCCCATGCTTCCTTCGACGTGGCTGCATCCTCAATGTGATCCAATAACTCATCCTCGATGGTTATTTTGATAACGTACATCACTTTCCCATCTTTCATACGCAATTTCCTCACAAATTTTGTATCTTCCTTTGGTAGTGATACTGTATCACTACCACCAACAACCTCCCAGAGGTCATGTCCTTCTAAATAGGACTTAATACGCGACTGCCAGTATTTGTGGTTGGTGTTGTTGAGCCTAACAACTCCAGATGTGCTAAGGAGATCCGCCATCGCGACCCTATCTCAACTTCTATGGTTCCAGACCAATAATCTCACACCCACTATGACTCTTGCGACACCTTATCGCAACTTGTATGGTCCCGACCAGTAAACTCACAGCCCTCCTCGACTGTATACTCTATCACGAATATGATCTCAGCTTCGCGGCGTCCCTGACCGTCCCGCTATGATACCAAATGTTGAGTTTGAGAAGCTAGGTGGGCACTAATTTTACTTATGTAAACTTTATGTTATATTGATCACAAGTAAAATGATTACAAACTTAGATATCTCACTCACAGACAACACAACCTCACATCTACTGACCTTACTTGAAGTTAATAACAACTTCACTTACTTCACTTGATCGATGCTTACAAATGAGGATAGCATCCTCTATTTATAGTGGCTTAGAGAACAATCTAAAGAGTCAAAAAGTAACCAACTCTACATGACCTTTTAGAGAGCCCACTATAATTGTCTCTGGATATTTCTAGAGTAGAAGAACATCCTAAATATTTCTAGGTAAATCTAGCTAGGTGTGAACACTTGACTAAGTTGGTGTTGAATATTCAACACTTTATGGTGTTTTTATGTTACCAAGCAGTGTTTATTCTTGTTGTGGAATGGCTTCGTATATCCATAGAGAATTAACAGTGAAGCAGTAATGATCCACATTATCTTAAGTGTTTGCACATAAATTGCATTGGGCATCTGGGATGGTGCATCCTCTTTTTATGAGATTGTCAGTGGTGGGTATATCATATTTCACCACCAGCAATGTAAAGAATTGGATGTTCTTAAGAGCCAGGTTTCTCAGATATACTTGAAATCAATCGAGGAGGATTGTGCATTTGCTTGCATCCACCATTCATATCCACCTTTTGAAGTGTAGTCTGAGTTGGAACTTCATATCAATGTATCTTCTCCTGATTCCAGATTTGGTGGGTCTCCTAGAGATTGCAGGATCATATTGAATTCTCTTACTTCCTCCTAGATCATTTGGTTGTGTCTTGAGCTCAGTGTTCCATTTTCCATTTTGAATGAAATTTGCAACCTTTGCATCTCTATTGGTTGCTACTTTAAAATCTTTCTGATGATACATAAAGAGTGGAGTTGAGTCACATCATTTTTCTTTTCAAAATTTGACTGCTCTTCCATTTGCAATCTTAATGGAAGAGTTCAGTTTTAGAAGTATTTGGTCTTGCTGAATAGCTTTCTAGTAACCTCTACCATGATTTTTGTGTATTCCTTGCCCATGGATTTTGAGGGTTTGTAGTTGTCTTAAGTTGCATCACTTTTCTCCATAGAGAATATTCCCATGGGAGTATCTCCATCTCTATTTTTTAATCAAAGATTTATTTGATGCTTTGATATTTCTTAGACCAATGCCACCCATCTTCCTTGGCTTGATAAGCTTAGTCTAAGCTAACCAACTTATTTTCTTGTTATCTGGAGTGCTCCTCATTGGAAATCTATCATTATCTTTGTCATTTTGTTTTCAACTGATGTTGGAAGTTGCATCAACGATATAAAAAATAATGGTAAGCTTACTAATACAGAGTTTATCAGAGTGATTCTTTGAGTTTTGGATAAAAATCTCCTTCTCCAAATAGCTAGTTTCTTCTGAAATTTATCTAGTATGATATTTCATGTAGATGTTTGCTTCCATGTGCTACCAAGTGGTATTCCTAAGTATTTGAAGGGGAATTTTTCACTTTGCAATGCATGATTTTTGCTAGATATTGCACTTTGTTGTCTAACCCAATGTTGATAATGGTGTTTTTTTCAAGATTAACTCTCAAATTTGTAATTGCTTCATAAACTTGAAGTACCATCACTAAGTTTCCCACTGCTTCTTCTTTGGCGTCTAAGAATATAAGCGTGCCATCAGCAAACTAAAGGTGTGTAACACTTATTTCAAAATTGATGTGGAAGCCAACAATCATTTTTAACGTCTCAGCTTTATGCAGTAATTTGGTGAGCACTTCAGCCATTAGAATGAACAAGCATAGGGATAGTGCATCACCTTGTCTGGGGCCTTTATGATGTTCAAAGTTTGTTTTAGAATTACAATTTACTAGAATTGAGGATTATGCAGTGGATAGACACTAAGAGTTCCAACTTAATCATTTCAAACCAAATCTTTCTCCTTATGGAAGACTATCAACACAATGCCAACTTATATTATCAAAGGCCTTCTCAATGTCTAGTTTGCACAAAACTCTATGTACTTTTGATTTTAGTTTTGAATCTAATAATTCCCCTACAATGAGAATCCCATCTTGGATTTGTTTGCCTCTTATGAATGCTTCTTGATGTTTTCCTCCCATCTTTGTGTACCGAACTTAAACTATGCCATTACCCACAGTCAGGAAAATCGGGAATAGTTTTCACCAATGAGTTTGGAAATCAATCCAAGACGGCAAAGATTAAAGAATTTTTCCCAACCAACCAAATTTATACAACACATATGCGACTGCACATATGTGAGTAAAAGACTATTAAGCCCTTCATTTTCTATTTCCTAGAAACCCAAAACCACTCATCAGTTGGCAGTCTTCCAAACATTCATAGAACCTTGCAATGTGGTAAGAGTATCTCAAATGCAAGGGGTCAAGGTCATCCTAGGTGGAGGTATTATTAATACCTTTTCTTTATGGGTCATTTGATAAGTGACAAAAAAGAATAAAGATAAAACCTTTTACCTAAAGTTCATCTCCAATCCTCAAGGTCTTATCTAACAAACTTTATTTAAATTTAGAGAAAAAATGACGATGTGGACTTAAGATCGGGGTCATGAAGAAAGTCTAATACAGACTTTCTCCTTTACTCCCACTTAGCCATGT
This sequence comes from Papaver bracteatum, assembly GCA_023529315.1. Classification (NCBI taxonomy): domain Eukaryota; kingdom Viridiplantae; phylum Streptophyta; class Magnoliopsida; order Ranunculales; family Papaveraceae; genus Papaver; species Papaver bracteatum. The sequence continues at coordinate 120,292 of JAJJWX010003180.1, forward strand.
CATATTTCTTTATGACCTTCAACCTTGCATTGGAGATGAAAATTTGGTATAAGAGGTCTTAAATCCTAGGTGTCGTGCTATTTTAATACCTTGACCCCTTGCATTGGAGATGCTCTAAAATATAATCGGTAACCTCTTATGCGTCACCACAGAGAGTACATGAATTGTACAGCTGTAAACCTTTGTTCATAATCTTTCATTGGTGTTTAGTTCTCCATTTTCCATGAATTTTCATCCAATAATACAATTAACCTATGGAGGAATTGATTTGTTTCAAATAAAAGAATATGGGTAAGAGATAGTAACATCGCCGATAATATAAAAAAATGAGGGTAGGAGATGGCAAAGTGTGGAGTAATTGAGTTGTTTAAATAAAAGAATGAGGTAGAAGATGCATGGTACAGAGACTTTCATGTGTCAAATTCCACTTTCTTGGATCGCCTGTATCATATAAACTAGGAGGAGCATCACCAATCAAAAGTAAAAATTGTTGAATTCATTAACTTCAGATTGTCTTGCCTTTAATATAATGGTATAAACATTAGGAAATGATATTAGTGACCTCGGTTCGAAACTAGTCAATACCAAATTCTTTAGTGAAATTTTATTTTTTAAAAAAATAAATAGTAATGGATTGTATTGTATTCCTCAAAAGATCTTGAATGTAGCCAGTTATCATACCAAAAAATAGTATTGATTAACCTCGGAATTCAATTTCCACCTTGAGTTAGACGTAACTAAATTACCAGTAATAGATAGGGCTGAACAAAACCAACCCAACCCACCAACCCAACCCGCCAAAAAATACCCGCACCCAACCCAACTCGCCTAGGCGCGGGTCGACTATGGGTGATAATATCAGAACCCGTTGTATGTTAGGTTAGGTGCGGGTATCAAATTTTGTCACCCAACCCGTGACCCGCCAACCTTAACCCTTAGATCTTTCAACCACAAATATAGCCGTCAATTCTCAAATATAAGTGAAAAATCTAAACTAACTATTAACCCTAATCTTTTTTTCTCTCACTTCTCTGTTCACATCCTCACCTTCTCTCTTTGGCTTTTACTTGTTACCTTCAATTTTTTCGGAGATATAAAAAGAAATTGTTGCTAACAATCGATTCTGGACCGGAAAAGTGGATACTTGGTATGATGGATTCGAGTTTACAGTAAGATGTGGTAAATTTTAAGAAAGTTTAACAGAGAAAATCAAAATGAATCTTAGAAGAGAAATTATTGTTGATGTTTTAGAATTTGATAGCAGAGTGGTGGTAATACAAGTATTATTGGATGAAATTTGGGGAGAAATTGTTGAGAACGAATCAGTTATAGTTGGTGGGTATGATATTGGAGTTAGGGTTTGTATTCTTGAAGAACAAATTTAGGGATTGATGAAGATTAAAGAAAATTATAAAATGGGTCATGCAGATAGTGGATTTGTGTAATTCTATTGGTGTTCTCTGTATAGGATTGGATCAGTGATGATGAACTGTGAGCATCTGTGATTTTTAAAGCATGATATTAATATCTATCTCTGTATTTTTAGTATAAAAACCATTACTTAATCTTCATTTTATCTTTGAGAAAGTTTACAGGGTTTTCTTTTCCTTTTCTTCTTAGAAATAATAGTATTCCAGTGCTTTTGAAATCTCATATAATCTACATTCTCAGGAAATAATTAGAACATAAGAGTTTTATTCGGGTATACCCGCCACCCACCTGATCCAATCCGCCGTAATGTGGGTCGGGTGAAAACCGACCCATTGTAATGTTGGGTTGGTTGCGGGTGACAACTCCTATTACCCGCTAGTGGGTTGGGTGGTGGGTGAGGCCAAACCCCAATCCAACCCATGTGCAACCCTAGTAACAGAAATTTCTCATCACCAAAAAAGAATGGCGATAACATAAGAAGTCCACTGGAACTCTGTAATGCCATGCTTTTTCACTAGTAATTTGAAACCACAAGATAGTCTTGTCTATCCAAAACCTCCAACACCACTTAGCATCACAGCATTCTCACCAAGGTAATTAGATTAGTATGAGCAGACTCATGTCACGGCTTTTTAAATCAAGTCACGGCGCTATTATAGAACACATCTAATAAGACTCGTAAGGTACCCTTTTTTATATATGATTCTGACTTTTTGTGCATTGTTGATCCATTAAAGCAATTGAGTTTGAAAAATATAATATGCATATATACGATTCTGACTTTTTTACAATACAAATTCATTTAAGCAACTAAGTTTGGAAAATAGAATAAGTTAAGAACTTGGGAGGGATTTGATTCCGGAATCTAAAAAAACAATAAGTAAAATTCATTAAAGCAATTGAGTTTGAAAAATATATAACACGTTGTAGGGCCTTGGGCCCATGTATGTGCGTCTCATATAGATGTAACCAGGGTTTACCTCATAGCCTATATATAGAGGCTTAAACCTATGCAACATGTAACTTAATCTTAATCAATAAGAGTTCTCCGTCTTCTGTTCTTCCATATTTTATTTCTACTTCAACTCGTTATCGAGCACGACTCTACCAACTTGTACAAATTTAATTTTTTTCGTTCAAGATTGCTCATGGATTATTTCTTAAAGATTTTCGTGATTCTGATATTATTTTTTTATCATCATGGATGTGTTACCAGGTATTTCTTTTGAACAAAGAAAAATTTTGTTTTCATAGTATATATATATTAGGGTTCCACGAATGTATGACTATCAAACATAAATATTTAACCGATAGACTTTCATGGAATTTTAATATGTTCAACCCAATTAGGTATTACATACTTTATCAAAATTTCAATCAAATCGGAATATGATGCAATTTCCAAATCAGATTTTAATGAAACTGTCTACGTTCAGAAAACCCCGAGTTTATAACAGCGTAATAAAACTTAGTTGTCAAGAATTCCCACTGTTGGATTATTCTGTATTTTTAGTATGCTTTACATATTGAATTTCCTGACGCTTTGTAAATATTTCATAAAGATCCAATCATGGTAAATACTCAAAAGTACGTGATATTTCCATCTGTGTCCACAGAAACGTGAATTGGAACAGTCATACGTCGTCATGTATATCTTTTTATCTAGCCGTTGGATTACTTATAAATTTAGTTATTTTTAGGAAAATATATGGATTAATCTTCTGTAAGAGTTTCATCATCATCGGATATGTTTAAAATTGGTTTCTGATCACCAGAGTTGGATGATGAAATTTCCAATTTTAGGGTTAATAATATATTTGGTCCTCTATGATAACTGTTTGGAGTTTATTATCAATAGGCCTGAGTACTTCATATATAATAGACCATATATGTGAATTTTATTAACCAAGAACTAGTCAACCCGATGGACCCGTCCTTGAACAAACCATTCACCGGGTTTTGACTAAACCAACTCGATTAGAATTTGGTCTTTTGGATGTAAGGAGCCTATGATACATAAGTCATTTGTGTCTAAAAGGGCTTTAAAAAAGGTGACAAGAGTCATAAAAATCTTTCCATTTTTATCTTTTCAACTTCATCAATTATACTAAAGTAACAGTAGATGCAGAAGTATGTTAACAAGAGATTCACGGTCTTTAGTAAGCTATTCAACCCGATGTAAGTGGTTGGAAGGCATGTGAGATTCTCTTAAACAACAATGTTTACATTGGGATAAAGAAATTTATCAACTTGAGGTAATTATTCCAAGGATAAATATGGAAATAACCTTGAAGAAAAGAGGGTTAGACTTGCAAAATCATATCAATATTGAAAGAGTTGGAAATGAACCTTGTTATAGGTATTAGTACAAGCAATATAATGCGGGTATCGTAACAACAACCAATTGCCATCTATGTAGGGAGTTTTAAAGAACCACAAACTCATTGTATGTTAGAGGAAGGTCATACTGTAGACATTAACTTTAATGGTAAGAAGAACTTTGCCTTACCAATAGACTTACCAAAATTAGATTATCATTTCCACGAGAAATAAATACTCTAAAGCACTTGAGGTATAAGGATCATCATGTGCATTTCATCCACATGAATCATAACACTCTAAAGTACTTGAGTCGAACCCCACTTTTGTTACGTAATAAGACTACACCACTTATTAAGTATATCAAGACTTAATGTCTAGCAGATAGTGGTTTCCCTCCCACTAACTTAAGGAATATACACTAGTTGTTGAACTAGTTCCTTATAGTATGACTACGATGATTGGATCATCGAGCAAAACACTTCTCAAATTTTTTTCCCCAAGATGGAACAAATATTAGAAGTCACAAGATCTCTATATGTATCGAGAGCTAATCAAACCTTGTAAATTCCAAAGAAACCCATGCAAGTGGATATCATGTGGGAACTCACAGTGATGAGAATGTAATTGATATGCATCTTTTATAGTCTCTAATATATTTGGAAGGAAACATATTTTAGAGAAACTAATGAGTCAATCTAGTAAAATGTAAATCACTGTAGTATTTGGATTAGTGAATCCATATTGACTCCAACGATGAAATGTTGGGAATTGACTCATACAGGCTTTGGCATAACCATAAAGGCACTTTGGTTGTGACATTATATTTCGTTTTTAAATGACTCATACATACATCACGGTGTTTGAGTGGACGATACAACGGGAAAAAGATTGACAAAATGTGAAGTAACGACATATCTATTAATAAGTGTTTTCTAAAGTAAAGATGCACCAACCCCCTTCCCATTATGCCTTTAATTAAGAAAGCATATCACTCATTTTATAAAGTCTTCAGTAAAATAGGATCGAGACCATCCTAAGATGAAAATGATAAACAATCCATATTACAAATAAAACGAGGTGATATTTTAAAAAAAAAATATCCATGCAGAATGTGGACCATTAAAGTGACTTATGTCTCTCGTGGATATTTTGACATTTTGGACTAGTTATAGTTCCCAAGTAATGTTGCGTTTAGAAAACTACTAGAAAATATTATACATGTAAAGACTCACCACCCCTTGTAAATTCTATAGAAAGTATACATCAAAAGGACTTGATGGTTATTGCATGTTTAATAGGATCAAAGTAAAGGATCTTATACCCTATGGTCTCGCAAAGGATATCATCAAAGGTTACAGATGGTGCCTAAGTCATGGTTATGCGTACAAACCTACCTTAACTTCTTGGGGAATATGCAATATTACACGCATCTTCACTTATTAATTTTAGACCCGCTATTGGTAAACCATATTCTTTGTGTACCAGTTGGTAACTGGATATAAGCCTGAGATTTGTGTTCTTACACATTTTTGGTTGCACTATATATGTACCCTTACGACTCCACATCATACTATGATGGGTCATCAAAATGATTAAGTGACTATGTTGGATAAGAATTTCCAACAATTATCCGCAGTTTTAACCTTTTGGCAGGAGATCTCTTACCGCTAAATTTGAGGGTCATCACTTTATTGAGACAGTCTCCCCGTTGTTAGGGGGAGATAAGAAAAAGAATTTTTAAGGGAACGACATGAATTATCGTGGTGTGTTCCCACTATGTCTCATATTGGTTATTGTAGTCCGCAAATCTAAATGTGAAGTGACAAAAATAATTGATTTTGAAAATGTACGTGATGTCTCTAGAGTGATGAGATCACACATACCAACTCCAAACCTACCTGCAAGGTTACAAATCCTCAATAAGGGATATACACCATAGACTAAGGTGTTGCAAATACACTTAGTGGAAGTGTGGTTGAGGTCGTGGCTCCATAAAAGGAAGTTGGAGAGACCACTTGGTTCGATCAATCCTCACCTAGAAAGGAAGTAAGTGAGTAAGGCAAAACTTATTTATATCATCAGAAATCATCTCATAATATTGTCTCTGAATATTTCCATGAATCAAACTGGAGGACACTCCAAAGTTTTATGATTTCAGAGAACAATGACATCCCAAGTGGATTATGAGAATGCGCACGAGTCAATGGAAAGATCATGCGAGCATATTGATGATTAATTTAATATACACTTGCTTAAGGAAATAGAGAAAGATAAGATCGAACCAAACTCCTTGTTGCTTAATGTCAACAAAGAGCATATTTGGCTTATACAATCCAAGTAGAACTTGGTTTTTTGACAAATATACAGGTATTTGGTGTGGTAGTGCTAACCAGCCAAGTGTAAAACCTATTGGACATACATGATTAATTTGTCACAAATCATAATGAGAATAAAGTTTTCTTAAATTATAAAGATTCGCCTTGTGGTGCGAGGTTTCTCAAAAAGCCCTGGAATTGTTCTCTTATAATGAACGTTATAGTGTATCGCTACTTAGTTAGCTTGGTAATTTCAAAAGGACTTGAAATGCAGCATATGTATATGGTTGTTATGTATCTCTGAAAGAATCAAGAGATAACATATATTTACAATAGCATTTGATATCCTTTTGTTTCTCAAATCAAGTGACTCTAAGCCACATATAGTGCGTTTACAGTTATATAAAACGCTCACTTATAGATTGAAGCAATCAGGCGGATGTGGTATACCCATCTAAGTGGATATTTGATTTGGAGGGGATAGACAAGCAAGTTATTTTCCATTACATATTCACAAGAAAGTTCCTGATTTGGAATTGTAGCTATACGTGTCGATGGTACAGACGTGATGGGTACTCTTGATGCATATCTCTAAAGTTGTCAGGAAATTTAACAAATCCATGCATCCTGATAGCACTCCCATGATTAGTCGAGGTTCAAATGTAAGTAAGTGACCATTTCGTCTAAAGGAAGATGACGAAGATGTGTTGGGAGATTAAATTCCCATATCTAAGTACAATAGACGCATTGTTGTACTTAGTATAATAATGTACTCGATTAAATTTTACATCCTCAGGGAACTTGTTAGATAGATATATCTCAGCGCCAACGTAACGTCATTAGAATGGTATAGTGAATGTAATCATGTACTTAAAAGTAACCATTGACATAAATTTTCTTTATTTCTGCAAAGACATAAAAAGGAATGCTAGTGAAAGTGTAATCCAAAAGTTGTTGATTATGAAGGAACAATAACCTCTTCTCCAACGAAAGTAATCAGGGGGGGATATGGTAGACTATTTTCTAAGTTATTACCGATATTCAGTTTCGAAAAGTACATGACTAAAGGAACTGTCTAGAATAACTTTGAAAGTAATCATGGGGGGATGCCGACATCAGGGGGAGGATTCAAGGATATGATGTTGACATATTTTACTTCGAAATTGAAGTTGTGTTGTACTTTTTTTCCCTTCGATCGAGAATAGTTTTTCCCAAAGTGTTTTATCAATCGACAAGGTTTTTAGCGAGACAATATTAAAAAGACATCAAGTATGTTGACGTTGAATACATAAAGATCGCGTTGATATTACTGAAAATATATGAATCAAATAAATGAAACACGATACACTGTTAAGCAACGTAACTTCCAGAATCAACAACAGGGTCTTATAAATATTCAAGTCACCAAAGTAAAGTGTGATAAACTAATTTTTACTACATTAGACTAATGAAAATTATTTGACATCATGGGGAGCATCTAATGGTGTGTTGAACTATTTTATTTTACCGAGGTTGCTTTTTCCCACAGGGTTTTGTTACTCGGCAAGGTTTTTAATGAGACAAAAACAAACACCACGAATGTAATTTCCTAGCTAAGGATATTGTCTTTCCCAAGAGGATTTTATGCCTTAGGAGTTGTGAAGCAACTATTCAACTTCAACGGAGCAAAGTGATCATCTGAAACGGATCACCTTTACTTGCATATGTCATGTTGTACTCTTTTCCTATCGTCAAGGTTTTATCCCACTGGGTTTTCCTTGTCAAGGTTTTAATGAGGCAACGTATACGCATCCAACTATGTTATAAGTTTACTTAATATTGTACTTTTTTTCTTTAGACTCGGCGATCTTTGAAGATCGTATTACATGTGATGAACTACATGTAAAATACGAGACAACATGTGAAGTTATACATGTTAAGAGATGTATCATGGTTTTGTCCCACTGGGTTTTTTATTGTCAAAGTTTTAATGAGGCAATTGATTTCGGCACAAGTCATTGAGGAGAAAACTACATTTGAAGAACTACGTATGAAGCACTACATATGAAGCATTAATATTGGACCGCACAAGGGGGAGTGTTGTAGGGTCTTGGGCCCATGTATGTGTGTACATCTCATATAGATATAACCAGGGTTTACCGCATAGCCTATGTATAGAGGCTTAAACCTATGTAACATGTAACTTATCTCTAACCAATAAGAGTTCTCCGTCTTCTTTTCTTCCATATTTTATTTCTACTTCAACATAACAAAAATATTTATACGATTCTGAATTTTTACGGCATTGACCCATTAAGGAACTGGGGAGTTCCATTAAAGAAATGTACAAGGATTCGATCATGAAATCTACAACTTCATAGATTGAGTGTTAAACCACTAAGCTAAGCTATTTTTATTGTAATTAAACACATGTATATCTTATTTTATACTCCTTCTTAGTTGTTATATTAAGGTTTTACTTTTGTCCTAAATTACTTGCTAGTATAATTTACATTTTCTTATTTATTATTTTTTTATTTTTGAAACTTTGAGAGGATTGCAAGTTCAAATTTCTAAATACCATTCTTCTTAAATGAAGGGCATGCATAGGATTTCCTCCTTGCTATTCCGATTGAAGGCCTTGGACAGAAGATGTCACCCGTGGAGTACCGTACCATCCTTAAATACAGATTGATGATCCCCTTATACCCATCAGACACTCGTTGTCCTTCTTGTACCACTGGGTGTTTAGACACTTATGGGAAACATTATGTTCATTACAAAGTAGACCCTGGGTTTAAACATAGACACGATCATGTGAGGGATACTCTATATGATGTTCTGTAGAGATCCGGTATTTCATCGAAGAAAGAAGAGCCTGTCAACTTTTTGACTAATCCACTCGAGGGGAGATCAACACTTAGGCCAGCAGATGTTTTAATTTTTGGGTGGGTTAATGGAAAACACGCATGTGTTGACCTCATTGGGGTTTCACCATTAGTTGGCATTGGGCATGGCATGTTTGCAGTCGGGCAAGCGTCATTGAGGGCTGCCTCAGGTAAGATAGTGAAACATGAGAAAGCATGCCATGATAATGGGCACGCTTTTATTCCTTTCGCTTTTGATACATTTGGTTTTTTGGCTCCAGAAGCGGTTGGACTCCTTAAGAGAGTCCATAAAGTTATGCACAGTAATGTCATGACTCCCGGTTCGAGAGAATTTATTTTTCAAAGGATAGGATTTTCTATTCAAAAAGGGCTTGCGGCGCAGCTTGTTGCACTTTTGCCTGTTTCGTCAATGTAATTTGAGAAATCTTTAAGGTAATCAAAAAGAGATGATACAATAATTTTTAAACATATTTTGTCTTGAGTTAAATTTTCTCTCTATTACAACTAAAATAAGCTAGGAACTAAAACTAAGACTTTCAAGAATGAGAAAAATAAATACTAGTATAAGGCATTTGTGGGAAAAAGGATACTCTCTATGTATTTTTTTTAAAATTTGTGCAAAACTCAAATATAGCAATTAAATTAGGACGAAAAAAATAGTTTTTTTGTGGGAGTTTTACGTTACATACAATGTATACATTTTTTTTTCTTAGTTTGCAAGGCGTATATAAAATTGACCATGAAACTCCGCTTCACCTTTCACCGTGCGATTTGATTATTCAAAATGAAAAATGAGTCATTTTTCACTTTACGATTCCACAATCTTGTTCATCGCCTTTATATTAAGTGCCCCTCAACTACCAAATATAAACAGTTTTCTAATTTATCAGGCGGGAACATCCAGCACCTTCATATTGCTCCCACGGAAAATTCATCATCCTTCTTTCGAAGATTTTGATGACATACATATGAGCCTTAAAATAAAGCAAAGCAATACAACGACAATGAAGATAAACTATATTTAAGGAGAACATGTTTACCTTTTTTAGATGATGCACCTCTTTTCCCACTTGAAATCCCAGTAAAAAATTTCTCAACAATGAAATCCCATATGTTTTTTTAGTTTGCTCCTAGAGATATTACAAGGTAAGTAAATGGAAGTATATTTATAGAACACCCGAGATTAGTAAACCGTTGAGATAATTCATCATCTCCAGTTCCCATAATACGAGTTTTCCCGATATTAACAGGACATCAATATCTTCAAAAAAATTAGAATTGTAAATAAATTGCAAATCTCATCCCAACTTTTCTTTAGGAAAAAAATTGCGTCATCCGTGTAATGGGGATGACTAATTTGAATATCCTCAATAAAAACCTCAAAATATGTAAGCAATCTCGTTATGCACCTATTTCAATATATTTAGAGAAACCTTCCTGTTGATGATGGTTTTTAGTTCGAGGTTAAAATCGTAAAACTCCATATTTGTGTGCCTTCATTTTGTAAAGAAATAGAGTCATTAAAAGCCAATGAGTGCATATGCCTCCCTGCTTACTATGTACATCTATATTTATGAACTTTGCCCGGACGAATTCAGAAAATATATGTATGAATACACAATTTGTATTTACTGAGTAATTAAGTATCTACATGTACAAAATTTATTTGAATAATATTGGTGCATGTTGCAATAATCCCAGGTATTTTGAAAATTTTAATTAAGTTCCCTGTTGTATTATTCACTAATGCAAAGCTTGCTGAGTATCTATTTTATGTTGTGTTCCCAGCTGAACAGTTAGTACTAACATGACATGATGATTAATGATTCATTCTTAGCTGAGTAGCATAAATCTCCCGAAGTGTTTGAATTAAGATATGCATGAAGGTACCTGATTAGAAGCGCACAAGTTGTGCCAATAATACCAACGCAACGCTACTCGTAAGAGTGAAAAATTAGTAATTTTGTGTTAATATGAAAAATTCATCAAAATTGATTAATTTTGTGTCAATACACGAAATTCAATTTTTTTTTGACCTAATTTTGTGTCAACTCACAAAATTGGATTTTTTGCCCTGAAAATGGAGCATGCACGATATCTTGATCCCTATTGGTCGGTTTTCCCTAGCTCATTCCCCACATGGACTTCCGGCCTTGCTCCATATTAGCCTCCACGCACCCCTATTTCCCATCGGCCAATCACATCGCTTCTAGACTACAAGATCGGATTTAAACTGTTATGTGACGTAGGTTGGTCGAGATGCTTGATTTCTTAAACAATATATCTTGGCCGCCTAACTCAGTCGCAAACTGATCACGACCACACGACTTGGACGGTTCAATTAGCTAACCTAAACCATTACATATTCGGCAAATAGGGTGTTGTTGTGGTGACCGGCCATCCACCTGTTGCCTCGACCAATCACATTGCTCCTAGCCTACCTGCTTCGCTCCGAATCATCGGCCAAAGTATGCTAGTCGAACTGCCTCTTTATATAAAGAATGAATCTTGCCTGTCCTAGTCAGTCGCAAAATGATCACGACCACACAACTTGGCCGGTCGATTCAACAAGCTTGCCTCTTTCCTAGCATGAACAAGCAAGCTCCATGATAACTACATGTAGCCTTTCTACTATTTCATCCAATCAGATCGCTCCTAGCCTACCTGCTCCACTCCAAATCATCGACCGAAGTAGGCTAGTCGAGTTTCCTATAAGGGTCTTAATTATATCAACGACAACCAATAACTGCCGCAATTCATCTCAGCCGTCCAACTTGGATAGATGGTTTAGCCAGCCTAAATCTAACTTCAGGTGACAAATGAGGCACCATGATGGCCATCTCCCATCATTCTTCTTAACGGACAAATCACGTCGTTCGTAGCCTACATGTGCGGCCACCAATGGTCGATCAAATAAGGGGTGGTCACGCCACTTTTTAAGCTATGGAATCTGCGACTAGTTCAGGAAGGCTCTATACAACGATGCTTTACATGTATCGAATATTTTAAGCTACTTGCTTGAAAACTTTGCTTCACATACATCATTTACAAATGATATTTTTAGAGTATCGGTCTAATAAATAATTTAATTATTTTAATTAACCTAAAAGCACCATATGCTGTTTTTGATTACTACTCACGGCAAGTCCCATTCTTACTACTTGACTTGTCACTTATGACCACCTGCTGCCTAGCTTACGCGTGATTGGTCGAAATATTTCTCTACTTGTAGATTTACATACAAGGCTCACAACATATGTAAGTTGCTGAATAATTACATATTCATTCTTCCACTATTCATGACCAATTCTCACATGTCATGGTGGTGGGCCCACTCAGCAACTACCACACCTCGCATTTTTAGTCGTGTTACGACTTGCTCCATGTCATATGGACTTTACCATGCAAATAGTACTAGTTGTGCAAGTAATATAACTATGTAACTTACGACTAGGAATTATTTTCTACAAAAATACTCGAGACGTCAAACATGTCACTATTGGGGGATATTCATTAGGTATTGGTCCGGAAGTTTACAACATGCGGTGTGCAATACACCCATTATGAGAAGGTGGCGGGAAGAACGAGAAGTTAACAAGTAAAGGAGAAGTGGTTACATAATGGTCCAGTCCTAACTTCACAATAGGGCACGGTTTCTACCACCTTCACACATCTCCACTACTTCACTACTCCACAACTCCCACTTCTTATGATATCACGGTGTTCGACTATTACTTGATATAAATAGATTTTTAATTTATTCAACCAACACAACTATCCAGAAAAACATAGAGAACACACAACTTATATTTTACAAGTAAGTTCCACATTCTGATACAAGTCATAAAACAACCACACTTTATAGAGCATGTCTCTATGATCAACACCTTCTCTTCTTCCCTCCCTAAGATCAACCCCTTCTCCTTCATTTTGTGACCGAAGAAAGACTGGGACGACCATTTCTTGGTTTAGGACAGGATTTTACATATTGATCTCTCGAATCTAAAGTACTCATGTGCAGTACATTTGTTTAGGGTCTAGACTCGATTCTCACCAACCTACCCAATTTTACCATTTTCGGCAGAATCAGTTCTTATCCTACTACACTTCCATAGCAAAAATAAAAATCAAATAGGAAAAGAGCCCCTTTATCGAACTTCCCTAGAACTTTTAAAATGAAAAAAATAAGATTCATTAATGAGAATCGAGAATGAAGCAGTATAGTAACAAGATTTCAACCATCCTCAAAACTTAGCATCTAAACTCATCTCTATGATAAAAAAAAATCCAGATATCTTCAATTGACCCTATAATATGGTTTCTCCATATGGATTTTGCATGAAACTAAAGGATCACCAGATTTCATCCTCAAGTCTACCATTTCGTTATCAATTAAAATACCATGCAATGTTATTACTATATGCGCACATTGTTATATCCTTCAATTTGGTATCCAAGACCTTCGAAATAATCTTATAAACGCCAGCCAGGAGACTCATAAGCGTAAAATCCTTAATGGTTTCCATATAATCCCTCTTCGGCGCCAAAGTAATAAAACCTGAGTTATTTCGAAGGCCAAAAGATCCTGAATCATAAAGTTCCTTACAATACATCAAACAAGACCAACCTTTATCGCATAACATAATAGGATAGCCATCAGGTCCAGGTACTTTATTCAAATATAAATCTTTAATAATATTCAAAACCTACTGATGAGTGCCAAATATTGCATATTCATACACCTTTTCATTGGCACTTAACTCATCTTTCGCGCTTCAAAGTCATATATTATCCCAAATTCTGCATTTTTACCATTTTCAAGAATAAATATTTGTATTAATTAATTTTGTGTTTTTAAGTACTAAATAAAGCTTGGAAGAATTAAGAAGACAAAAGAGAAGAAAGTTGGAAGCGTTGCAACCCCGCTCACAAGATCGGTGGCAACTTTGTTTACAAATTCATGGGATTAAACAACCCATGATCCAAAACCCATGATCCAAAACCCAAGACCCAAATCCATTTCCACCTCACCCCCATTGGATTCTTTCCAAAACATCCACCTCAACCCCATTGGATTCTTTCCAAACATCCACCTCACCCCCATTGTATTCCATTTCATCCATCAATTAAAGAAAACATCCCCATTCTCTCACTCAATCACTCCCAATTTGTTTCCCACAACCAAATATATTCCATTCAATCCATCAATTAAGAAAACATGTTTTGTTGAGTGGATGCTTTCCAAATTTCGAATCCAAGTGCTTGAGGGAATTTTGTGTATAAATAGAGAGGGTTGTTGTGTTGAAAAACCATCCAAGAATAGCTTGTTCATGTTAGTTTATCAAATTTCAATTTTGTTGTAATGTTCTTCATGTTCTAATTTCATTTACTAGGGTTTAGATGAAGCCCTAATCTCATTGGTATGTATTCATATCTTGTATCTTGTTCTTGAAAGTTTAGAATTGTTTAAAGATATAATTTAATCCAAGTTTTTCAACATCTTGCTCTCACAATGTATGCCATGTATCCATTGTAGTTAGAATATCTCTATGTTGATTATGCTACAACTCATGCTTAACCAAACATTGATCTTTAGATTAGTTGTGCTTAATTAGACAATTAATGCTTTGGAGAAATACTTTAGTTGTGATTAAATTATCCATTGGAGAAACACCTTAGTTATACGGTAGACTTGAATCTACTATAAGGACAAGAATAATATTACAAGTTGAATGCATATCATAGGTTATTGGTGGATTTGAATACCCTAGTATCCATATTATCATTACATATCTTGTTATTTGCATATTTTACTTTTATTATTTCAGTCACTTGAAAATCATATCTTCGTATCGACAAAATCAAACCCCTTTTGGTTACTCTCTGAATCAGAATTTAGAATCAAATTCTACACTCTCCAAGTCTCTGTGGTTCGACCTGTGCTTGCCCTGTGTTGCTTGTCGACACTGTGCACTTGCAGTTTATACATAGAAGTAGGTATCTTTCCGAGCCTACCACCTACTTTTTAGTAAATCTGTTTTCCAACTCTGCAACTTGTTCATCAGTAATTTTCCGAAACTCAATTCCTTCTACAGTAGGTATAATCAATTGATTTTCTTCAAATAAAATATGATGTAAACCTATGACATGTTCTTCGTCAATATAGAGTTTGTGAATACAATTATATCTTCTACGCATTGTAGCATATTGGATTAAGAAGGATCTATTCATATACCATTTCCGTAAAGCCACATAGAGTTTGATTTAATCCCCTATGTGATCTTCTATGTAGGTGACAAGTGCTCAAAGTCTGTGTGCGACTTGAACTTTTGAACCAGTAATAATTCTTTATTTGTTCTTCTTCAGACTTCAATACACCATCAATGCCTTGGACCTTTGCTAGCAGCTAATGTAATCTCCTTGTAAGGTTTCCCGAATGTAATCTTACTCCACTTTTTCAATTTCTCCTTTAAAAATTTAGGTTTAACTATAATTTGGAGTTCGTGAAAAAAAAGAATCACCAATCGTCAAACTATATTATCTCGAATCTGAATAGACCAGGACCCCCAATAAAGATCAGAAAGATCAAGAATGATGGGGGTATGAAATGGGTGTAGCTTTTGCTAATGAAGATACTGATGGCTATTGAAATTCGAAGGAAAGGAAATAAGACACTCATCATTTATTTATTTTGGTAAGTCCAAAATTGTATTAATAGATAACAAAATGTATAAATAATTTACAAGAAAAGAGGTCAAAAGACCCCAAAAACTTACAAAGTACTGAAATCTATAATATGAGACATTAGGATATTCAATTGAATTAAGGAAATACAGACTCTCATCAAATCTTATGCCTTCTCCATTATCTTGCAAGCACCCATTTTTCGCCATAACATCTACTGCAAAGGTAGCTTCCATGTAAGTGTGTTTCACTATTGTGGTCTGCCTTCGTTAAATAAGAAACTCATCAAGATGACGCATTACATGATTATCTTAACCATTAAACCAAATATATTTAGCATACTTGAGGGGAAGATCAATAAGATCATACAATATACTCTTAGAAGTTCTAGCGCACTCCTTCTTTTCTTCCATTTTTGAGATGGTATTAAAATCACCACAAATTACCCAAGGCAAACCACAACAGTGAAAAACATTATCAAGTTTCTCACACAGTATTCGTTGAATATTAAGTTTATTATGTCATAAACATTCATGGAGATACAGTGAAAGATGACAAATTTATTTAATGAAGTATCCAATAAAATTTATTCTCCGGCGAGAGAATCAGTCACTTCAACAATAGAGTTTAGAGCACAAGATTGGTTTCATTTAGTGTATCATTTATGCATTGGTGGTTCTTAATTAATCCACAAGCTTGTGCATAACTACTATTTGTGCGTTGAAAGAAAATATTATTCATATAAGCCGGTGTCACTGCAGTACAATGTTAAAATCATTATGTTATGATATCAATAATCTGGTTTGAAACTCGTCAGCTCCAAAAAATTTATTGATAAAGAAAATACCCCAATACATATAAGATTCGGACAGTCATAATGTACTTTTAGTGCACTACAAGTGTTTTGATGGTGTTAATATTGCCTTTTATATTTCCTTTTAGAGAACCATCAAGGGTTCTGATGGTTCTCATGCTCCCTCGCGTCATAGAGATAGGGGTTCGAACCCCGTAATTGTCAAACAAACTCCCGTTTAAAGGAGTTTGGATGTAATATGTGAACCCCTGTTCAACCCAAATAGGGAAAGAAAAATCCACTTTTTCTGTGCTATTTTGATGCACTAGAGGTAAATGATAACCTACAAATCTCCTATCTGACCACCACAATATGGATTTAATGTTTGAACGTCGTTGACCACCTCCAATTACCCAATCCACTACCATCCACCACATACTACAGCTCAATTACCTACGGTTTAGATCACCTCTTTTTGCTTTCTTTATGGTTTGCTCGAAATGATGTGATATACGGAAACAAACTCCAAAGTCTGCATGCTATTTACAATTTGGTGAAACATATGCACCAGGAATTCATACGGGAGGATTCAGTCTTACCTCCTCCTATGACGGAAATGACACATCCACTCAACAACAATCAAAATAAGAGGACAATAGAACAATTGAAGTTAGATGGACCCCACCCGAATCACATTGGATCAAGATCAACATAGATGGTGCAGCACGCGGCCATCCTATGGAGGTTTTATATGCAGAGACTCGACATCGACGGTCATTGTCACCATGTCACAACCTTTAGGCATCACGATAACCCTTCTAGCTGAAACATGGGCCATGATAATGGCATTAAGAACGGCGTATATACGGCAATGCACACACATCAGCTTGGAATCAGATTCCCAGATTTTGGTGCACTTCATCAAAAATATGCCATAACCACCATGGTACCAGAGTAAAATGATTGAAGAAATCAAAAGAACATTACGGTCAATCCCACACCACGTGTTACAGCACAACTACAAGGAGGCGAATCAGGCAGTCGATGCAGTAGCCAACCACGCGGCGGACAACAGCCTACATGGAGTATTTCAACCAACTGTATGGGATTACACTGTTCCAAGTTCTTATCACAGTTTGTACTGAATGACTCTGGAGGGGTAACTTTTCCCTGTGTAATTACAAATTAATTTCTTTATACATATTATGCTTCAGAAAAAAAAAAAAAAAAAAAAACTACAAATCAAAGGTTTAAAAAATGAAGGTTAAATCATTATGCAGATCTCACAAAAAGCTTTTCTAAAAATATAAAGTTTTACGAAATTTTGATAAGAAATTCAAAAGTGATATTCTTAGTTATTTGGTCTACATCTACACATAAATACTCCCTCCATCCATATTTGTAGTTTGCACAATTATTAAGGCAAAGAGAAAATGAGAGTATGTTTAAGTTTTTTTTTTTACAATTATATCCTTATGGATGATAACTAGTAAAACTTAGAAATGATTTATCTCTTAAACTATACCACGGTTTTCGTAAACTTTATACCGTTGAAAAAAATATAATTAAAACACCTATACAACGAATATAAACATGCCTATCAAATTATACATATTTCTTATATTAACAATAATCAATTAAAAGGGTGGTTTTGGGACAAAATTTAAAACCAATTAGCTCAATTAATTTGGGACGGGGGAGTATTAAATAACCTAGCATTTTTAGGGGCCACCCAAAAGGAATTAGGGCCCACCTTTTTATTCCCATCCATTGAAGGAGGTTAAGGGGTGTCTTAAAAATAGAAAATTGTCTAAAAATAGAAAATTGTCTTTCACCTTTATACTAAATCTAAACCTATATCTTTTATTTTCATAATCATATCATTCCTCTTCTTCTTCTCTTTTCTACCCATTGAAAAAAAAATCATCATTTTATTTTTGATTGAAAACAAAAATCGTCGATCAAACAGATGTTATGATTGATTGTTTAAAATTAAAACCCAAAATTCATTAACCTTAAAGATGAAACTTAGAACATCAAAAAAAAAAAAAAGGAGTTCAACAAACAAAATGAATAGATGATAGTAGTTGTGATTCAAAATTAGGATTTGATTACTTGAAATCAAAAATTTGATCCAAAAATTTTCTTGGATTTACAGTAGCAGAAACATAATCGGTAGATAACAATCTATTTTACTGCCGATTATGGTTGATGTTCTTTGATTTCCACTAGCAGAAACATAATCGGTTGATCGTTATCTACCGATTATTCTTGATTCAAAAAATTCAATTTCTATGTACTAAAAGTTACGCACAATCGGTGGATAATGAACACCATTAACTACCGATTGTGATCGTATAAAATTTCGAAATTTTATTAAGTTTTGAAAAATTGAATTTGGGGCCATGAACACAATCGGTAGATAATAAGTATCACTTATTAACACAGTTTACTACCGATTATGGTAGTACTAAAATTCGAAAATTGAGTATATTTGGAGGTTAAATTAACACACGTTACTACCGATTATGGTAGTACCAAAGTTAAAAAAAATAGGATTTTGACAAAATCACATTTTGGGGCCAATATACATTCGGAAGTTAAATTTACTACCTATTATGGTAGTGCTAAAATTCGAAAATTGAGTATATATGGAGGTTAAAGTAACACACTTTACTACCTATTATGGTAGTACCAAAGTTCGAAAATTTTAGGATTATGGCAAAATCACATTTTGGGGCCAATATACATTCGGAAGTTAAATTTACTACCGATTATGGTAGTGCTAAAATTTGAAAATTGAGTATGTTCGGAGGTTAAAGTAACACACTTTCTATTGATTATGGTAGTACCAAAGTTCGAAAATTTTAGGGTTTTGGCAAAATCTCATTTTGGGACCAATATATATTCGGAAGTTAAATTTACTACCGATTACGGTAGTGCTAAAATTCGAAAATTGAATATATTCGGAGGTTAAAATAATACACTTTACTACCGATTGTAATTAAACTACCTATTGTAGTATTAACTACCGGGTGTGGAAGGACAATTTTGCTAATACGAAATACGCGAGATAAGGACTAGTTTCAATTTACGTTTAGGTGACCCTATTTTGTCTTATTATTGGCCCTAATTCCTTTTGGATGGCCCTTAAAAATGCTAGGTTAAATAAGGACTGTAGTAGTTATGGTGTTAATGTCCGAACAGTACAAAAAAATGTAAAAAATGTGAATCCGAATGCGAGGCCTTCAACTTAGAACCTCAAGTTCTAGGTCCCAAATATTTCGTGATGGCTAATCACCATTTGACGAGACCATATAAAGAATTCCATTACAAAATAATAGTGTCTCTCAACAAGAAGTATTCATCGCTCAGATAAATGATAATCTGTATATATAGCTTGACATGGTGCTTATGATCTTTTGACCTAATAACATAAACACTATTACAAATATATATTGTATATTAAAATTACATGAACATATAAAAAAAAAAACTGTTAGGGGAGAAACAGGAAAAAGAATAACTGAATCATCGACCAAACACAAACAGCAATCCTTTGTTTTTAAAAAAGGGTTGACAGTTGAGAGAAAGAAACCATGGAATTTCCCATTTCTAATTCATTTCTCATTTTACTTTCTTTAGAGGCAAATCAGCCTTGTTCTCTGCGAATTAATTACCATCATCCAGTTCTTAAAAATATAAGCTCAAAAAGTGCAGAGGTTAATCACCAGACATCACGTAGATACCTCCCATCCATCTGCAGATTCTTCACCAACATTTCAGTCTTGGAGCTGTCTAAAGATCCCTATAAGAAGGAAGAAAATCACAAATTTAGAATGCGAACAAGATGCCAAGAGTCTCTTTTAAGCCCAACTAAACTAAAAAGTAAAAACTGTCTAAAATTTTTAAAGGATCCATTCAGATAGTGAAGAGTTTAGGGTCAACTGATCATACCTGCTCTTGAACAATTGTGTGAAGAGTTCGATGCACATCCTTGGCCATGCCTTTGGCATCACCACAGACGTAAAGATAAGCACCCTGAGATATCATATTCCAGATGTCGGAAGCCTAAAAAACACAATTAGTTAAGTATATCCGCTTCTGAAATACCACTATATTATTATTCACCACAGCTAAAAGGAATGACTGCTCAATTTGATTATGTTACCTTCTCTGTCATCTTATGTTGTACGTATTCTTTGGTAGGACCCTCACGTGAGAAAGCGACCACCAACTCAGAGATAGCACCTGACGCGACAAAGTTGTTCAGCTCGTCTTCATAAATGAAATCCTGAATGATAATATATACAGAAGAGATCAAAAAATGAAAAGGAGAAGAACCAAGAGAAAATCTGAAGAATAATAGTAAAAACAAAATAGTGTGTAATTACCATGCTTCTGTTTCTGCATCCAAAGAACAGGACCGCAGCTCCCAGTTCTACACCGGCTTCCTTAAGAGCAAGTCGTTCCTGAGAAGGGGGGAAAAGTGCTTCAAGTGGACGAATTTTCGATGGACGAGGAGATTAAAAGAATCACAAATGATGGCAGTTGCAAGGTTCATACCTGCATGAATCCTCTGAAAGGAGCCAACCCAGTACCAGGGCCAATCATGATAATTGGTACTGTAGAATCGGCAGGCAGTTTGAAGTTAGATTGTCTCACAAAAACTGGTGCCCAGCTGCAATGACGACTTTCTTCTGAAGGAACAGAATTCTGCAAAAGGCACGTCGGATAAGATGGTTATAGATGATGTCAGATCTATTTATATAAGTAAAATCATCCTGAATAACAGAAAACTACTGCAAGGATACTTTTAGCAATTTAAGGAAAAAAAAAAAAAGGAGAGAATTATTTTTCTTTATGAATCTTGCATCATGCAAATCCACCAAAATGGAGATGCCAAACAGGTATATAAAGCAGCAAGTAGTTGCATATCTCTAACTAAGTTCAAAGAGATACATCTTGTGATTTTCATTAACATGCTTAAACAATATCCCACCTTCATCCAGGTTGAGCAGACTCCTTTATGAATTCGACCAGCTGGTGTTCTCTCATTCACTAGCGCACATGTGACGTGAATTCTAGAGGGTGCCATCCTGTATTAAAAAAATAATGGAGACAGTAAGTACACAACATGAAAACGAGAATTTTTAAACCGTGAAAAGAATGAGCAATAGGTTCAAGATTTTTGGTCATCGGGTTGAATTTAGAAACAGCAAATAAAATAACTAATTAATGATGTTTTAGTAACCTGTTGGAGGACGAAATCGAATAGAATCTAGGCTGCAGCCGAGGTGCTATTGCTGCAAAGAACACCCCAAGGGGAGGCTTAGCTGATGGAAATTCAGCCATGACTTCTAGCAGACTTCTCTGACTTGCAACTACCCACTGTGCATATTCATCCTGCTCGGTATAACATAGAAATATGAGATCACTTGCATGGAAAAAAAAAAGACAAACTATATATGCGTCCTGCTCGGTATGACATAGAAACATGAAATTACTTGCATGTAAGAAGACAAACTGGAACTAGACCAAAAAAAGACAAAATATTTGGATAAGAGTCCGAAAACATAACCACAAACCTTTCCAGCAGGAGATGCAAGAAATCTTAATCGCTCAGCTTCCTTGGGATCAGATGCATGAGCAGCTAGAGCATGTAGAGCAGCCTGAAAGAATAGATTCAAAGTAGAAATGATGCAAAGTTTCTCACACTTACTTCGTGTAACCAGAAGGTGATCAGAAATTGTAAAAACAAAAAATACCTTCTTGGGGAAATTCAATAGATCAGCATATTTGGTAAGTGCAGTTCTTAAAGTGCTGGGAGAGGGAAAAGGGGGAGGTAATGCGCTTCCGGTGATCGGTGTCCCATCCTCGTTATCGACGTGAATAGAAAATACAATGTCTGATGAAAGACCCAACAATCTTTCCGCTTCCTCCACAGTTTCCATGCAGTTTTCAGAGTAAACACCAACATGATCTCCAGTTTCATACCTAATAAAACAATGGAGAACAAAACCAACACGGCGTTCTTTAGCAAATGGAGAAATTCTAACAACAACCAGAAGCCGCCAAATAAGATTACTAATAAAACTCACATTTAACTAGGATAATAAAAGGAACTTACGTAAGCCCAGTGCCTGATATGTCAAATTCCAGATGAATACAAGAACGATCAGAAGCTGGAGTGTGAAGCTCCCTTCTTACAGCCACATTGGCTCTTCATGAAAGAACACAAGCTTGTGTCAGTTCATACATGAAATAAATCAGGAAATCAAATTGGTGTTCAAAATGTTGCATGAGCTCCCTGCCTAGTCCGCAGATTCAAACTATTAAGAAAAGTGCCCACTAGATATAGTGAATGAAACAAAGTTAAGATGTTTGAAACGAAGATGTTCCCTACTCTAAATAAGATCATAGTAAACCAAAAAGGGACTAGATCTCTTAGCCTGTGTTTTGCAGCCAAGGGTGCATAGACCTGACTTTCCAAGACTGCCACTATAGTACAGAAAAATAAGTAAATGAACACGAGTAGGCTTGCTACCTGCATGGGTGCAGAGCATCATAGACAGCATAGCCATTGGCATTACTCCAGTTCTTGTCTTGTAGGGATGCATCAGCAGAATCATGGAATACCACCCTATATTCTGCTACAGCAGCAGCGTAAGGGGTTGAAACACTCGTTGAATCATTTTCATCAAGGAGCAACTGATCCAATTCAGGCCATACCAACTCTCGCCTGAATTATTGCGAAAGATTAGTGTGTTAAACAAATTTTCAAGATAGGAAAAATAAAAGAACGTCTATAAAAATCCTGGAATAAGATAGAATTCTCCGCACCATGCTGTAAAGTCATCTTCTATACATTGGTCGTCGTCTCCAAGACCCACAGGAACAAGACGTTTCCCACCTATTTAAGTCAAAGGATCATTTTATTCGGTCAAGAAGTTCCAGTACAGCACATCAGCTTGAGAAGAGAAAAAGAGACAAAATGCACGCACGCTTAGATCAGAAGCTAAAACTTGCTCCAGTAAATGACAAAGCACCGTATTCTAATACACAAAACCTAACCTAAAAGGATTTTATATCCCTTCATCTTTACAGTGAAACAAAGGAGTAATAGATTGATAACACAGTTTGGCATAGAGATGTCATTATTGGGAAGAAAACAGCAGTAGTAATAGAATCTATGACTGCATTGATATGCTGATTACTTACTCCCAGTTTTTAAAAGTCATTTATTGAGTTCCCAACTTGAATAAACCAATTTTTACCTCCAACTACTATACTTTTCTCAGTGACAAATGTGGGCTTTCTGTATTATCAGAAACTTGGTAAAGAAAAAGTGAATTACATATTCGATCTAAGCCAGTTGACTCCCTGAAGTTCATTTTTACCAGCTATGCTAAAAACATATTTTGATGTCCTTAACAGCTGAAGTACTGGTGGACAAGAAAATCACTGCGAGTGTTTCAATCAAATTATCTGAAAAACTCATCAAATTCATCCGTAACACTTACCCAGTTCAACAATAATCTCATCAACAACCTTTGCAACCTGCAATCAATTAATTAAACCAGGCAAATTATCAGTTTTTGTAATAAACTGATAGCATTACTGCAACACAAATAGTTTAGGACAAAATAAAGAAAAGATTAGAAGAAAGTCACTTTCTTTTCTCTTTCCTGTGCCTTACCAAAGGCACCAAAGAAAACTCATGAAAATCAGCTTCCTTACCTAAAATTAGATGATTCAATTACAATAAGTTACACCACAAACCTTGTTGAAATGCTCATACTGTCTATTCCCCAATCCGAACACACCAAAGTTAAGATTCGGAAGCCATGGTTCCTTCTCTTTAGCCTAAAATAGTCAATAATTCATGTGATCATGAGAAACTTTCCCTAAAGGAGAAATCAATTATCCCACAAAAGCTAAACATTCTCAAAACTCACCACTTCTGTAAACCATTTATAGAATCTCGCAGCATTATCTGTTGGTTCACCGTCTCCGTACCTAATAAAAATCCCAATTTCCAGTATAGATATTATTAGTTTGAAGTTAAGAAGAAGAAAAAAAACTAATATGAAATCTCTAACTAATAAAACTTACGTAGCTAAAAAGAAAAGCGCTAAATTTTCTTTCTTTAGTTTTTCCTCAAACTCATCATCATCTGCTGCGTAATCATCCTGATCACATCAAAAATTCAGTTTAGATCTTCAATAATCAATCAAACACAAAATCCAGGACTCTCAAATCAGAATTATATAAATTTACCAGATCAACCACTTTAAAGACAGCTTTGTCATATCTTGCTTTTGCTTCTTCAGAAAGTGCCTAAATTACATCAAACAACGAATCAGAAAAACTCGAAAGATACTCCGAAAAAAAAAGTTGAAAATTGTGATAAAAACACTTGTACTTACTTTAGCGAAACCCTCAGCAGTACCAGTTTGAGTACCAAAGAAGATAGTAACTTTCTTTTTACCATCGTCAATTTCAGGTTCAGGTTCTTTAGTAAAACCAGTTTTAGGTACCTCAACAATTTTACTTGATTTCCTAAAAGATCTTCTCCAAATATAAAGGAAACCACAACCAATAAAAACGGCTATAGCTGTAGTCAATATCATCAAAATCTCACGATTCTCTATTAAAATTGAATCTGCTTGATCTAATTTCCCATTTAAAATTGCAGACATTAAATCAACTATCGATAGCTTCATCGAATTCGACTCCATCGAATTCAATTCTTCACCCAAAAATTCAAACAAAAAAATCACCAGAAAATGATTTTTTTGTGCGTCTGTGTGTGTTTTGATTCAGGTGAGTTCTGATTGAAGAACAAGAAGAAGATGAAAGTGTGAGCGAATTTTAGAGAGAGAAAGAGTTGTGATGGTTCCTTCTCTTCTCTCTCTAAAGACTAGTCTCTGTTTTTGTGGTGAGAAATTCTGAAATAGCGTTGAGAGAAAGGGGAGATTATATTTATGTCGTTGCAGCGACTAAACCAAACCCACAACGCCCACCAAACTCGACTACTTAATCAAACATTACTTCACGTCTTTCACCTACCAACATTTAACCAGGGTTAACTACTGTTACACTCTACTCTTCTGCTTAGTGCGTACCGCTGATTCGGGGTTTGAACAACTCTTTGTTATTTTGCTGATTCGGGTCTGACTTCCTTCGTATCGGGAAAATCCATTTGCCGAGTTAGTTGTCGAAAAAAAAATTACTACCTCATACCGAGAGTTGATTTGGGCCCGAGTCAAATCAATAGCAAAAATGCAATCTGGTGACGTACCTTAATTTTTTATTCGTACTTGGAGCACTGTTGGAGTTCTTCCCAAGATTAATGCGAGCACTGTACATTCGTCAGTACTTGGAGTTTCCTCTTCTGAGTCACAATGATCAGATGTTCCATCTGAGAGTCGCAGCAAAATCCTTGTTGCTGGTGTATTTCATGCGATTTGGACAATCATTAGGAAGGTGTCCAAACACTCGTATTTGAAGCACTAAAGCATATTCTCATCATCGTTATCTTTCGAGTCCTTGTTTTGGGGAGGAACACGATTATGTGGCTTGGCTGACGATGAAGGAGATTATTAGAAGAAACTTTTATTTCTCTTCCTCAGAAGAGTCCATGTTTTTAGGAGGAACACGATTATGTGGCTTGGGTGACGATAAAGGAGATTCTCAGGAGAAACATTTATTTCTCTTCCGAAGAAGATTTTCTAAACTTTCTAGTGATAAGAGATATTGTATATTATCAAGATCTTCATCTGACAATTTGCAACTTTCACCCTGATGTTTTCAAAGGCACTGACACTTTCATTTTTATCAAGTACTTCAGTGTTCTTTAAGGCTTTGAAAGCAATGTATTTTCGTCCTTAGTGTGTTGTTCATCATCAAAGATCTTAACTTTCCAACGAGAGTTCTTCTGAAAAGTGTTGTAAGATCGTTTCCTTCGGTGATGGCATGCTTCTTACACTCGTATCGAGCTGGCTAAGATCTCAGAACTTTCAGTATCCCTTTCAGAATAGTCCTACCTAATGCATGGGAGGCATTCGTTATCTCATATATTTTGTGATTAAATTCCTCAAACAAAGGTTTCCCGGTCAAAATTATGGTTTTGAAGCCTTACATTTTACTATGAGGTATTCCCTTCAAATACGGTTTCTAAGATATCCCAAGCTTTCTTCGACGTAGTGCACGTGGACACATGATATTGAAGATCTTGGCATATGGCATGGATGATAGCGTTTAATCAATCAGAATTATGCTTTGCATTATTGATTTCATCATCGTTATATGTAGATATGTTTTTCGCCTTCTGCAACTGTTGGGGGTTTATACCCATTTACGACAAGAACCCATGTTTAGAAATCACGACCTTGTAAGAAGGAGCGCATAGCTATTTTTTCACCATAAGTAATTTGTGTTATCGAAGGTTGTGTAGTACGTTAATAGAGATTGAACTCTTGTCCATAGATTATCAGATCGCCACAAACACAGACTTGTTAGGTTTAACGGTATTTTCATGCTCTCATACCAATTGAAAAGGAGTTGGTATCAAGTACACCACCAAGTTTTTTGTTCGGCAACGTCTATAGACAAAACTTAATACATTTGCAAGTAGATTTAATTAAAGATCCTTAAATAATATGTATATAGAGTTTTTCTTTTCTCTCTCACAATCTATGTCTAGACAGCAAAGTCCGTGAACCTGATTGTGTAAAAGAGTTCTTGGACGATCTCACAAATCAATATCCAAGATCAATCTAGTCGTATCCAAATCAAGAGGATTTGAATTCTGCCAAGTTTGAAACTTGTTATTTATCTTTCAAGATATGAATTCTATAAGAAAGAGTCTCATAATCGATCACAAGTAATAAGGATTTAAACTACCTAGATTAAATACGTACTACTTGTGTTATTCTTATTATAAATATGAAATAATATAATGCCGAAAAGGAAAAACATAAGACACCAGAAATTTTGTTAACGAGAAAAACTACACTTGTAAAAAAACTCCAAGACCTCGTCCATATTTGAACACCAACCCGTATTAAGCCGCTATAGACACTAGCCTATTACCAGACTTCATACTAGAATGTAGTTGACACCGAATTAACCATTCAAGCAATTTAGATACAATTGTGCTCCTTATGTCTCTTGAACCTTATAAGGCTCTACGCAATTGATTCCCTTAACTGGCGTCCAGCTTTGAACACCAAACCGTATTAAGCCGCTACAACCACTAGCCTACTATCATACTTCAGATTAGAATGTAGTTGTGACCGAATTAACTATCCAAATAATTCAGCTACATTCGTGCCCCTCATGTCTCTTGAACCTTATAAATCTCTACGCAATTGATTCCCTTAACTGACGTCATTTATAGCCTAAGAGTTGCTTTAACCTAAGTGAATAATTTTAACGCCAATCTGCCTACAGTAAAACTTCGATAAATTAATAGCCTTAGGACCGAAGAAAATTATTATTTTATCGAAATAATTAATTTATCGAAGTTCTACTGTATAACAGATAATCATATTTGATTTCTCTTTAGATCGTTTAGGAAATTTGTTTACAATAGACAAAGCTAGCAAACCTCACGAATCTGGAATACTTTCACTCAGTTAGATGAGAAGCCTGGATTACTAACCACCTCTCAAGAACAATCTTAAACTAGTCAATGAAGAAGATTTTTAGATATCTATCTTGAGGAATCACAAAGTCTGAGACGAAGAGAAAATTTGTGATTTTAATATATCTCGTTCTTGATTGGAGAATGACGAAAACCTCGACAATCAATAAAAACAAGATCAAGATACACAAAGTATCAAGGCAAAGATTTTCGTACCTGGCTTTACGAATCCCAAAAGTTTAAGTCATAAACCTAATTATGTATTTCCGAAGGAAACCAAACTGTTTGAGTCTCTTTATTTATAGACTTTCGAGACTATATGTAGCTTTGAATTCAAGCTAACATAACTTGAGATTCAAGCAAACACTTTATCACTTTAGATGAAACTCATGTAATGAGTTCACATAAGCATTGAGAAGTTCGTATTCAAATTACATAGAAGAATATAAACTATGGTTCAGGGTACTGGAACCGTGTTTAATAATAGTGCATGGAAAGTATGCCATATGAACTTACTGTCATAATCATGTTCATTTAACACTCAAAACTTAAATCACGATTCATAGACATAGAGTGATTTAGTGATCAAAGATATCTTAAAAGTGTTCATGAGAGTAGTATAAATGCCAAACATATTAGCAAAAATAGTTTGTGAGTATCTGCTTAATTATTATTGTGTAGGTATGTGTATAGGTAGACATACCTATGGACCATTTTGTTGATTCATGGTGCTAGGGTATGTGTGACAGACCGGAAAATTACGCCTTTGGCGCGTTGCCCCGCAGGCCATAACTTCCCCGATGTGCCATGATGAAGCTACGATCCGAGCCTTAAATCTAGACAAATGCACGTTCATCCGCCCTTGTTAGCATGCTCGTGGAGCATGATGCAGCTATTTAAGCTTCCACACAATTCCAACTTACCCTTTTTCCGCAAAGGATTTGTTAAGAAAATAAAAACTTTCTTAATACGGCAAAAATGGCCTTTTGAGACCCTAAAGGATGGAATTTGGCTAAATTCTGGTGACCACATGTCTTGATATTTGGGTCGTTTCCCATCAAAATGGACTCACGTTGAGCTAAATTACGACATTCGGGTTTTTAGCCTATGTCGAACTCCTTGATAGGAAGTATGAGTATCTTAGGAATGGAATGCAACTAGCCTCATCAAGTATGGACACAATCATCTCTTGCGTCGAGCTGCCGAGCCAGATGATATGAGAGGACAAAGTGTCGCAATCATCTCTAAATTAGATGATATGAGCGACAACGTGTTGGACCGGAAATGATGCAACTCATTGCGTCTGCCTACGTACCCTTCTATACTCTAAAGGGATCAAGCATAGACCATAGTTCATCATGGCGCATCGGGGAATTTATGGCCTGCGAGGAAACGCGCCAAAGGCGTAATTTTCCGGTCCATCACAGTATGCGTACTAGGTATGTGTTTTAAAGCATTGCTCGGTCGAACTCGCATGCGTTGCTATCTCGAGCATGTTTTTCAATGTTAGTGATCAAAACTAATGTCTTGATTTCTAGTCTACTTATAGCTTAGTCTCGGTCTATGACAGTTAAGTATAGTTGAGCTCCAGACTCCATGGCGATTATCTTACAAAGACGAAGAACTACTCAAGGAACTAGTGGAACTTCATCCGACTAAAAGGTATGTGGATACTTGAACTCATCTATCTCTCAAAAGTCTACTTTATCTCCTACTCTTGAGACAAAAGTCGTATAAGTATGATAGTTTTCATACATACACATATGATATTTTGAGTCGAGTTTACTCGCCTATCTTTTTCTCGAAATATGTGTTGGTAAGCTTTTGCTTTAATCATTTTCATATTTACTTGTGACGAAAGTCATGATGAAGTTTCAATCTTGAAAATAGCTTTGATGACGATAGTCGTGAATAACGATTGTTATAACATTATAGAAGAATGTTTCAATGATTGAAATGCAGAGTTGAGATTACCACCTATGGATATAAGCATATATAGTGTGTTCGCACATTAGTGTATAAATTCATGTACCGGAAACCAAGTGCGTGCATATGTGTGCATACGGTATTGGTGAAGGAGACAGCTTGGGTACGCGTACTGTCGGAACTTTCCTCCCAAAAACATCTGCCGAGTTTGGAGCTTACGAACTCATAAACCAGTCACCTTAGGTACACGTACCCGTATGCGTACTGGCAGAACTTTTTTACCCGAAAAATTCTGCTAAGTTTGGAAATTAAAACCAACTCAAAATCCGGTAGCTAAGGTACACATACCCATACGCGTACCCAAGCTGGTTATTTCTCAAATCGGTATTTCATGGACTTAAAACAATAAATTATAAGGAATGCAATCTTTGCAAACCGTGGCTATATTGTTCATGAATTGATTCAATCGAATCAAAACGGTTTTGTTTCGATTGTGTATATGTATAAAGATCTAAGCACCTGAACAACTCTTCAACTAGTTCTTTTGAGTCATTTGAACTAGTTATGAGAAAGATGAATACGGTTAATATGAAATTTCTCATATGGCTAACAATTGGTTAACTAAGTGTACACATTTAGGTACAGTTACTCAAACCTAAATGAAATACATTGTATTTGTGTGTGACAAGCTAAGTTTCGATCTAACAGTTGAAAGATATTAGCTTGGTAGAATCAGGTTTTTCATCTAACAGTGAATATTGAATGCTTTGTTACCAAGGTAACTTAGATTGCAAACCCTGATTTGAAAACTATATAAGGGGAACTCTAGCAACTGGAAAAACTAATCCCCACACCTCCTGTGTGATACTAGTTGGTTTTGCTAGAGTCGATTCTCCTTTAACCTTAGGTTTCTTCTCGAGACCCTGTAGGTTAATGACTTAAAGACTTCATTGGGATTGTGAAGCCAGACGAAACTACTTTTCTTATAGTTAAGCGATCTGATCTTGCCATTTTCTATCATACGAGTTCAATTGAATAATTGGCTTGATATTATATCTCCGACAGGGCAAGATAAAAAGAAATCACAAACATCTTCGTCTCATCGTTTGTGATTCTGCAATATCTTGTTTCACTACCATATGATTAAAATTATTGTGAGGTGATTGATAATTCTAGGATTTTCTTCGGGAATATAAGTCCGAGTTATCGATTAGTTCATGTTCACCTTGATTTATATCAAAAGATGGAACAAACTCATAGGTTTATCTGTGGGAGACATATTTATCTATTATCGCAGATTTTTCTGTGTTATACATATTTGTTTATTAAAGTCTTCGACTTTGAGTCGTATCAACTCTTGGTTGTGGGTGAGATGAGATAAGGGAATCAAGTGTGTAGTATCCTGCTGGGATCAGAGATATAAGGAGCACAATTGTACCTTGAATCAGTGTGATATTGATTAGGGCTCAACTACAGTCTAGACCGAAGTTAGTTTGTAGTAGGCTAGTGTCTGTAGCGGCTTAATATAGTGTGGTGTTCAATCTGGACTAGGTCCCGGGGTTTTTCTGCATTTGCGGTTTCCTCATTAGCAAAACTTCTAGTGTTTGTGTTATTTCTATTCTGCATTATATTTTGTTATATAATTGAAACATCACAGGTTATGCTTTGTATCGATCAATTGTGAAATCCAACCTTTATTTGTTGATTATAAATGATTAATCCTTAGATATTGGTCTTTGGTACCATCCAAGTTTATATCTCTTGTATTTGATAAAGACTCGCAGATTTCTATTTGTTTGAGTATAGATCAAATCGAGAGATAGAGATATTAACTCCTTGATATACTTTTTATCAAGATTGAGTCTGACTGTCTAGTTGATTCTCTTAAAAGTATATTCTAGTTAGTCCATATAGATTGCTTATCGAAATATTGGACGAGGTTGTTAGACCCCCGTTTTTTCAATATGTACCTTTAGTAGTCTATGAATTCGGGCCCTTAGGGTACGCGTAGTGGGTATGCGTACCTGATGAGTGCCAAATATTGCATATTCATACACCTTTTCATTGGCACTTAACTCATCTTTCGCGCTTCAAAGTCATATATTATCCCAAATTCTGCATTTTTACCATTTTCAAGAATAAATATTTGTATTAATTAATTTTGTGTTTTTAAGTACTAAATAAAGCTTGGAAGAATTGAGAAGACAAAAGAGAAGAAAGTTGGAAGCGTTGCAACCCGCTCGCGATCGGTGGCAACTTTGTTTACAAATTCATGGGATTAAACAACCCATGATCCAAAACTCATGATCCAAAACCCAAGACCCAAATCCATTTCCACCTCACCCCCATTGGATTCTTTCCAAAACATCCACCTCACCCCCATTCTCTCACTCAATCACTCCCAATTTGTTTCCCACAACCAAATATATTCCATCAATTAAGAAAACATGTTTTGTTGAGTGGATGAGTGCCAAAATTCGGATCCAAGTGCTTGAGGGAATTTTGTGTATAAATAGAGAGGGTTGTTGTGTTGAAAAACCATCCAAGAATAGCTTGTTCATGTTAGTTTATCAAATTTAAGTTTTGTTGTAATGTTCTTCATGTTCTAGTTTCATTTACTAGGGTTTAGATGAAGCCCTAATCTCATTGGTATGTATTCATATCTTGTATCTTGTTCTTGAAAGTTTAGAATTGTTTAAAGATATAATTTAATCCAAGTTTGTCAACATCTTGCTCTCACAATGTATGCCATGTATCCATTGTAGTTAGAATATCTCTATGTTGATTATGCTACAACTCATGCTTAACCAAATATTTATCTTTAGATTAGTTGTGCTTAATTAGACAATTAATGCTTTGGAGAAATACTTTAGTTGTGATTAAATTATCCATTGGAGAAACACCTTAGTTATACGGTAGACTTGAATCTACTATAAGGACAAGAATAATATTACAAGTTGAATGCATATCATAGGTTATTGGTGGATTTGAATACCCTAGTATCCATATTATCATTGTTTACATATCTTGCTATTTGCATCTTTTACTTTTATTATTTCAGTCACTTGAAAATCATATCGTCGTATCGACAAAAACAAACCCCTTTTGGTTACTCTCTGAATTAGGATTTAGAATCAACTTCTACACTCTCCAAGTCTCTGTGGTTCGACCTGTGCTTGCCCTGTGTTGCTTGTCGACACTGTGCACTTGCAGTTTATACAATAGTAGGTATCTTTCTGAGCCTACCAAGTTTTTGGCGCCGTTGCCGGGGACTCGGTAGTGGTGTAGTTCATTTTTCATCTCCTGTCACTATTCATTTTTCACCTCCTAGAACTATTCATAGTCGATTTTACACTTATTTTTGTTTTTTTTGTTTTTTTTTAATTTTTGCTTTTGCTTTAAAACTTCGAAACTCTAACTACCTCTTTTGAGCTCAACAGGTGCCGGAGTAGCTGTTGTAAAGGCGAAGGAAAGGAAGCGAAAGAAGTTTTTATTTTAAATTAAAAAAAAAAAAAAGAGAGTTTATTTTATTGTATTAGGATTCCTCTACTCTTGTAATTTTCTTTTTCTTTTGCACTTTATTTTGGACTTTGGACTTGGACATTCTATTTTTATTTTTATTTTTAAACCCTACGGAAGGGTATTATTAAATATCAAATGTTTGCAGAGAAGGACGGTGATTACAATATCACCTCTGCCCCTCGGGTTCGTTCATGACATAGGAGTCGTGGCCCGAGTCGACAACAACGGTTCATCCCCCGTATGGAACGGGAGGTAAGTTTGTCGAAACACTCGCGAATCCCTTGTTAGCGAGTTACTGTATTCCTTCGTTTGCATATATGTTGAGGAATTGAATACGGCTGCTTTATTTTCCTAGCAAAGGGCAAGGAATGGCCATACAAGATAAGGGTTCGGATTTCATCACCGTTCTCTTCTTGACCGCCTTAGGAAAACGATACATACGCGAACCTAAGCTTTAAAATTTTGAATAGAACAAGACCTATAAGGTAACGAGCTTAGTAGGAAAGTCATTTGAAAAATATTGGTTACTCTTTAAGCATACTTTGAAGTTCATGACGGTTTCTGTAAATTGAATGCGTGACTGCGCCGCCTTGTAATACGGTGAGGCCTTGGGTATCAAATCTCTAGAAGCTTCCCTCGCCTCTATTCAATTTACTTAAACTCGGATTGATTCCAGAGGAGTTTGCTCAGATTGTAACGAATTAAATTTCGAAGGAATAGAAGCTGGTCTAGAAAACAATCTAAGTGGAGCCATCATGCTTTTTGTTTGCTAGAAATCAGTAGGTTTACTGTGGTGGAGTCAGCCTTGTTTGTGATTGAATAGAACTTCCCTTCCTTGTTTGTGGTATTCTATTTTTATTTTTTTTATTTTCTCCATTAATTTTATTATTAAAAAAAAAAAAATGGTCTCTGTACCTCCCAATCTCTGCAACAAGCCTAGTGCTAGTTAGAGATCATGTCAGGATTTTGGTCTGCAACTGGGAATGAATACAGACACAATGGACACCTTGCACATGTGCATGCTTCATATTTTGAGAACCCCATAGATCATGGTATTAATAACTTTAGGGAAAATTATGGACCTTTTCAAGGTCCCGAGACACAATATATAGACCCTAGTTGTTATCCACATATGTATCACTCACATCCAGGGGATGCAGAGCAATTCTATACTCCCCGAGCCCTTATATGCAATCTGTGATGGAAAATCTCAAATTGATGGAACAAAATAATGCTATATCTGAATTGCAAGCATTGCATGATCATCCATATAGGAACATCCATGAATTTTCCTTCAATAGTGAATCTCATGCATCACCATGTACTGAATATTCATATGAAAATGAGATACCTACTATTGATGACTCTCCTTTCATTGAACAACATAATGAAATTTTAGAATTTGATCAAAACCTTGTGCAATATCAAAAGTTAACTGACCAAAGGTTTGCGAGTTTAGAACTCAAAATGAGTCAAATCCTTGATGCACTAAATGAGGAGAGGAAAGAAGTTCATGATGAGATGTTTGTTATCCCTCTCTGAATTAAATGTCGAGAATTGTATGTCAAGTCCTACTCATGTAACTAATATTGAATATGAGCCTCACCTAGAAAAGAATGAGTTTACTGAAAACAAAGTTTTTAATAGGGATGAGTATGCATACTACTCTGATGATGATGATGATGATGTTATGTTAGAAGAACATGTTTTTACTGAAAATATTGTCGAACCTTTGGGTTCAGAGACATTAGGCTTCTCTGCCTCGACCTTAATGAATGATGTTTCTTCTAATGTTCCATATACATGTGATGTGGTTACTAATCTTGAGCCTGTGCAGTTATCCTGTGAAAGAGATCATGCTACACAACTTGTTTGTGACTTAGAAAATGTTGAATCTTCTGTAGACACCAATGAAACTATGCATGGAAATAACTTTAATGTGTCGGATTCTCTGCCTAAGTCACAATGTGAAGTTTCTTGTGATATTCCTATGCATGAAACTGAATTTCTAGGGGATGATTGTGAACTGGGGCTTATTGATTTGTTTTATGAGCATGAGCATGATGTTGTACTTATGTCTGACATAGGTAATTTTGAATCTCCTGTCGACACTAATGATCTTATGCATCAAAATATAATTGACGTGTCTGATTCTCTACCTAGGTCACAACATTGTGATGTCTCTTTGGATTTGTATATTCATGAGAATAAAACTTTGGATGATGATGATTATGAACTAGGTCTTGAAGAATTGTTCTATGAATGTGAGCATACTGTCACACTTGTAGATGACTTAGGAGATGTAAATGTAACTAATGATAAGGGTACTCTTGATCTCATCCATATGAGCAACTTATACGTACCTACTCTCCTGCTTAAGTCACCAATCGATGGTCTTGCACTGGACCTAAAAATTGTTCCTTTTAAGTGTCTTGAATCAATGTTGTTGACAATTCCAAACCTAGGGTTAGAGTTATATGCATCTCAAATTCTTTTGTACTTTTTGTCCACTAAATATCATGTTATTGAGAAGTCATATCCTGGAATACCCTCATGTTTTTCTCGCCCATCCGACAAAATCCACTTTGAACTAGATCTTGTGCATGATGAACCCCTGAAATTGTTAGATTTTGTGCTCAAAAACACATCTATTGACAAGTTCAGGTTTGGGGGTAATGTTTTCACACTTGCAGTCTTACTTGCATTGTTGTGTTATAATTGTGTAAGGCTGTTGTTGTTTTCACACTCCGTCTTTTGGGTTGATCCTCAACTTTTTAGATTGTTGGTGTATGGTGAATTTTTATTGTATATAATCCAGTAATTAATTTTTGAATCTTCTTCATATATATGTGTGCTAACCAAACTTTTTGTCTTGCGCTCATATTGTTTGCTCTCAAAGCATTCATTCAATTATGGTTAGCACCACCCTTTCTGCATCGGGTAATCTCTTTCCTTTAAATCTTCTCTACCTTGTTCTCTTGATATGTGTTCTTATCATCTTTTGAAACATCGAGGACAATGTTAGATTTAGGTTTGGGGGTGTGTTTTGCATATAGAGTTTTTAGTCTTTTATTAAAAAAATCAAATTAGTCTTTTATTAAAAAAAAAAAAATCAAAAATCAAAAATTTTCTGATGACCAGCTGTGTAGCGGGTCTTTTGTAGGATTTTTTTTTTTTTTTTTAGTCTTTTGCATTTTATTTGTTGTTGTTTTTAGGATGACCAGCTGTGGAGCGGGTCTTTTGTATGTTTTTTTTTCCTTTGTAGTCTTTTGCATTTTTTATGACCAGCTGTGTAGCGGGTCTTTTGTAGGATCCTTTGTAGTCTTTTGCATTTTTTTTTCTTCTTTTCTATGACCAGCTGTGTAGCGGGTCTTTTGTAGGATTTTTTTGTAGTGTTTTGCATATAGATTTTTTAGTCTTTTATTAAAAAATAAATAAATCAAAAATCAATTTTTTTTTATGATGACCAGCTGTGTAGCGGGTCTTGTGTTTGGTATCTGATGATCAGCTGTGTAGCGGGTCACTAAAAAAATATGATGATCAGTTGTGTAGCGGGTCTTAAAAAAAAATGGTTACAAATTATCAAGGTTCTACGAAATTCCGAAGTTCATCATATACAGTTGAAGACCGAAGACAAAGACATTTCTATGGATGCTCTGATATTGGAGAAGGGTTTGTGGGTACTTCTTTGGTATGCCCTCACGAGACTACAACTCGTCCACTAGGGACACCTAGGGGTTTAAAGGCTTAGTGCATACGCTAAATGCATTCGAGAGACCAGCGAAAGTGGTATAGTTAGGATTTACGGATTTGTTTCACTTGAGGACAAGTAAAATTCAGGTTTGGGGGTATTTGATGAGTGCCAAATATTGCATATTCATACACCTTTTCATTGGCACTTAACTCATCTTTCGCGCTTCAAAGTCATATATTATCCCAAATTCTGCATTTTTACCATTTTCAAGAATAAATATTTGTATTAATTAATTTTGTGTTTTTAAGTACTAAATAAAGCTTGGAAGAATTGAGAAGACAAAAGAGAAGAAAGTTGGAAGCGTTGCAACCAGCTCGCGCATCAGTGGCAAATTGTTTACAAATTCATGGGATTAAACAACCCATGATCCAAAACTCATGATCCAAAACCCAAGACCCAAATCCATTTCCACCTCACCCCCATTGGATTCTTTCCAAAACATCCACCTCACCCCCATTGGATTCTTTCCAAAACATCCACCTCACCCCCATTCTCTCACTCAATCACTCCCAATTTGTTTCCCACAACCAAATATATTCCAACAATTAAGAAAACATGTTTTGTTGAGTGGATGAGTGCCAAAATTCGGATCCAAGTGCTTGAGGGAATTTTGTGTATAAATAGAGAGGGTTGTTGTGTTGAAAAACCATCCAAGAATAGCTTGTTCATGTTAGTTTATCAAATTTAAGTTTTGTTGTAATGTTCTTCATGTTCTAGTTTCATTTACTAGGGTTTAGATGAAGCCCTAATCTCATTGGTATGTATTCATATCTTGTATCTTGTTCTTGAAAGTTTAGAAATGTTTAAAGATATAATTTAATCCAAGTTTGTCAACATCTTGCTCTCACAATGTATGCCATGTATCCATTGTAGTTAGAATATCTCTATGTTGATTATGCTACAACTCATGCTTAACCAAATATTTATCTTTAGATTAGTTGTGCTTAATTAGACAATTAATGCTTTGGAGAAATACTTTAGTTGTGATTAAATTATCCATTGGAGAAACACCTTAGTTATACGGTAGACTTGAATCTACTATAAGGACAAGAATAATATTACAAGTTGAATGCATATCATAGGTTATTGGTGGATTTGAATACCCTAGTATCCATATTATCATTGTTTACATATCTTGCTATTTGCATCTTTTACTTTTATTATTTCAAGTCACTTGAAAATCATATCGTCGTATCGACAAAAACAAACCCCTTTTGGTTACTCTCTGAATCAGGATTTAGAATCAACTTCTACACTCTCCAAGTCTCTGTGGTTCGACCTGTGCTTGCCCTGTGTTGCTTGTCGACACTGTGCACTTGCAGTTTATACAATAGTAGGTATCTTTCCGAGCCTACCAGTACCTCCCCCTTTTGTTAATTCAAAACCTTAGGGTACGCGTATTGGATATGCATACCTCCCTTGTTTTGGAACTCAGTTGATTATGGTACGTGTACTGGGTATGTGTACCTCCATGTGTCCGGAATCTCATAAGTTCTGAAAAATCTCTTTCAGTGAATTGAAACACTTCATAGATATGAAATATCATTGCTTGGGCAATTTCCAAATGATTAACTTTAGTTCTTCAACAATAAACTTTTCTTAACTAAGATTGTTAATGATCTGTGAACATCATTGATGGAATCATATTTCGACATATTGAATAAGATAAGCTTGAATCGAAACTTCTTCTTTGCAATATGAAATCTACTAAATTCATACCACATAGTCTCGTAAAGAAAGAATGGTAATGCCGTTAGTAAATAGGATGGTCAAGTCTTCACATACTTATTTGTCAATAAAGTTCTCTAAATGTCTTTGTTTGATCTTTCGTCTTCAGTCTTCTAGGCTTATTCAGTGATGTATGATACTCAACTACCATACTTTAAGCCTAGTTCGATACTTGACTTTTGTAAAATAAAAATCAAGATATAGTTTGACCGAGTCTAATACGATGTAGATCTTTGATCAACCAATGATATACAACATAAACCATTATTTGATCGAATCCTCTTTACTTTCCCTCAATGAAAAATCCTACATTTAGTATCAGAGCTAAGGTAGAGAGTGAGTGGTTAGGGTTGAGAGGATTGAAATCTTGAGAGAAATTTGTTTTATGTTTGATTGATCATTCAAAGTATTTGGTTTCTTCTATGTGTAAAAAAGAACAAGTTTTAGTGTTATTGTTGTATCAGAAGTTGTGAGTCTAGACAAATGTCGGGTTGATTCCAAAAGTAATCGGTTTAGGGTTTGCTAATATCATCATCAAGAAGCGGATGCTGATAAGAAAAATTGGGAAAGTAAAGCACCATGACAGAGTTGAAGGTCTGATGTAGTGCTTTGAACGTATTCGTTGAATATCCCGACAGAATCATGTTTGTTTTTTTCTTCCTCAAAATTGCTTACAACTGTTTAGAAGGATTCTTATGAGTAAAGTATGATGATTTTTTATTTGGTTTCGTGAGTTTTGACAAGCAAGAAAAGAGCTACGGCTCTAGCTTGTTACAAAGATATTTTATGATATACATATACAGTAAAAACTTCATATAATGATACTCCATATATTAATAAACTCTATATATTAATAGAAAATCATAGTCCCAACTTGGGCCAGTTATAAATAATAATAACCTCCATATTTTAATATTAATAGATTTTTCTAGTCCCTCCATAAGGAATTTGCCTCCATATATTAATATAATCGACATTATTGGAAACTTATAGATCTCGTTACATCGAAATTTAAGATGACATAAAGTACTTATTTATAGTTGAGAAGAGGATGTAACTTTTTGGATTGTTATCGCATCTTTTGATTTGTGGATGCGCAAGACCTCATTACTGTGTGCACCTTCTTGTTGAAGGCAAAACATTTCCAACTTGTCGAGCATGTTTAAAGATTTTTGGCATGATACTTTTGGTATCATCATCAAGATTATTTCCCTCCACTTCTTGTCTGATTTCGTCGATGATTTTTTCTTCGGGTAAAGCATATATGACTTATTGCTCATTTGGATGATTCAGGAAGACATCCATATCCATTATATTTACATACTTTGAATTAGCAAAGGAAAAAAATTAGTTTTTTATGCCTCCCTATATTAATAAACCCCATATATTAATAATTTTGTTAAGTCCCAAGGCTATTAATATATGGAGTTTTTATTGTATATCACAAAAATGACAAGGTTAAAGGTCTGTTATGTGGAGTTTTAGACTCCTCGAAAGAAAATAAATATGATGCAGTTGCAAGAGGGGTGAAAGAAAAAAAAAACGTATCATCTTATTTTCATTCTAATTTTAATATATGGATCTTATGAATTGGTTGATTTGAGTCAGGTGCATGATATCGATCCACTTTTGTTTGTGATGTCTAGCGATGAAGTTTGTCTCTTTCTTATAGACCACAATAGTTTTTTGAAAAAAATTCAAGTTGGTATGATTTGTATGGGAAGGTTGTTTGTGACTCTTCTTCACAAGGTTAACGATGTTCCACTGTATTTGATATATGTATTCTTTGTTGTTGTTTGATTTTGGTACTTGGTGTAGCATAGTTAATATATTGGCAGTGCTATTAAGTTTCCTATATAGAGTATATAAAGGCATGGATTAGTGTCCGTCGATCGTGTGATAAAAATATATGGGGAACTGGGTTAGTAAGTTTCTTAAAGCTTATTATGTTGTTAACATTGTACTCATTTTTTATATGGGGAACCGTGTTATCAAGTTTCTCAAAGCTTATTATGTCGTTGTACTCATTTTTTTGTTGTCGTGTAACCTTTTATTGGTGCATCAATAACGTCCAGGAAGAGATACATGCTTTACATGATGGGCAGAAACAAACCATGTTCATATTACTTGGGTAAAGTTAAACAACTTCAAGATTTTGAAGTGATGATTAGCATGGAAGGATCATCAAGGATCTGTAAAATACGTGGTTATTAGGCCTATTCCTATGCACATGCCAAAAAAAAAACATGTTTGGCATACCAGGTGGCATAGAAAAGGAGTTTCTCTACTATGGGAAAACCACGGAGCGACATGAGTTTCTATCGACCGTTATTATCCAGAACGTTTCATAGCGCGATATAAATAGTATCGCTGGCGATATTAACATTATTGCCCAGAAGTTATTTTGAAACGGCTATTTCTCCATGCTGGTTCCTATATATATGCCCTTGTAATTCTCCAAGTTACTCACACATACTTCACCAATATCTCTATATATATTCTCAATTTTAAATTTCATAATCATCAGTGGCGAGATCCAATGAAGAGAGGAATGTTATTATGAATCGGTTTAGATTACAACAAGAAATGCATCAACTGAGGTTGCAACAACTTGATGATGAGGAAGATGAAGATAATAAACTAATTGATACTTTGATGCTTGTACATATGGGACAAATGCCTAGAGTTCCAGATTCACAAGAAGTATTCTCAAGAAGGTATACGTATCGAGGGAGGGAGTTGTACCATCAAAAGCTGATGCACGATTATTTTCTTCCTAATTGTGTATACTCTGATCAAAATTTTCAAGGTCAATTCCGCATGCCTCGTCATTTGGTGAAAAAGATTATTGAAGGGCTTTGTTAAGTAGAACCTCAATTTAATTATCAGCTTGATGCACTAAATATTAGAGGTCATAGTCATGAAAAAAAAGTTACTTCAGATTTAAGGATTCTAGATTATGGAAGACTAGCGGATACGAACGATGAGTACCTTTGTATGGGTAAAACAACTTCATTCACTTACCTTTCATTATTTTGTGAAGTAACGATTAATCATTTTGGTCCAACATATTTACGAAAACCAACCGAGGAAGATGTTTGACAAATATTGATGGAGAATGAGGAAAGGGGATTCCCATGAATGCTAGGTAGTCTTGACTGTATGCATTGGGTAAGGAAAGGATGCCATGTTTATTGGGTCTCTCAATATAAGGATAATTATCATAAACCAACCATTATCCTTGAAGCTTCTGCTTCTTATGATTGTTAGATATGGCACGCTTTTTTTGGTCTTCTGGGTTCAGAAAATAATATTAATATTTTGCACAAGTCACCTCTGTTTGAAGATCTGATGTATGGAATTTGTCCCAAAGTCCGTTTCACGATCAACGACCATTAGTACACTCATGGGTATTATCTTACGGATGGTATCTACCCAAAATTTTCCACCTTGGTTTAATGCTACCGTCAGCCTCCTACCGGTGCATTGGGGCATTCAAACCATTATTTTAACACTGCCCAAATGGAAGCGAGGAAGGATGTGGAACGCGCTTTTGGAATTTTGAAAGGAAGTTCACTATCATTTGTGGCCCATATCGTGGGTTGAGTTCTCGTGAAATGCACAAGACTATGCTCACTTGCATAATTCTTCATAACAGGGTCATTTAGGAAACCCGTAGTGATTCAGAGTGGATTAACTATGAAGATGAATATTTGAGGCCATAGATTCAACCACAATGATGGGTCCCTGCAAGGAGTTATGATCAAATGACTAATTACATTCAGAACCAGAATTTGTATGACAGTTTAAGAGATGATCTGAGAGTGATAGTTTAAGAGATGATATGAGAGTGAATCTTTAGGCAGAGCATGAAAGATAAGTTATGTTTAAGTTATTTTGGTTTAATTGTTATGTATTTTGGTTTAATTATTAAGTTATGTTGGTTTTAATTATGTATCTTGTTTTAATTATATTTATGTACTTTGGTTTAAGTTAATATGCGAAACTTATTTAAGTGGACTGCAACAACATTTCAAATTAATCAACTTTTCATTTCAAACTGATATTAGTAGAATGCAACAACAACATATCGAATTAAAATGCAATACTTCAAATTAAAACTTAAAAACATCAATCATCTAAAGGAAATACTACATCGAAATCATCATCGGACTCATCCTCATCATCATCGTGGTTGTTAGTAAATCCAGTTTGTTGTTCAATCTGTGCTTAAATCCTACCAAATTCGATTTGCCACACATGTTTTTGCCGGGCGTTCATAATTAAAGTGTTAGCTTGAAGAATGTTATGCTTGCTATAGTCAACCCCAAAATTTTCTTGAAAAAGAAGACTTTTATTACTCGCCTTGTTTTGAAATTTCCTATCAACTGCTCTTTGCTTCTCGACGGTCTTTTGATGTTCCATAAACTCCGTCATGTTAAATCCACCCGAACTTGCTCCTTCTTGGGATAATTTTCTAGCTAGTCTTGTATTGTTCCTTCCTGGAAGTTCTCTCTTACCACCATTATCATTGAGAACTAAGTTCGTATGGTGACCTTTCAGGTACTTGTTGGTTACCTACTAACACATCTGGATTATATTTGTTCAACACCTTCAAAATATGATAACAACTTTCGAAAGCAAATTGGTTGCCATGTTTTCGCTGCCAATCCTTACGAACCTTTCTTTCAACATCAACATCCATAAGACCACTATCCCAACATATCTTGGCTTGCATTATCAATCCAAAAGAAGCGGTTACTTCCTTGTTGATTGCAATGAAGTGTTCTGCCAACCATTTTGCTTCACGAGAATTGATGTTCATGGTTTCTTCTCATATTTACGAAATATATTTTCCCACAAGGTGTTACCATGTTGTTGTGCACCATCGATACAATCTTGGGTAAAAAAAAAAGTAATTACGACAAATGCATTCATCTTCTATCATGGTGTATTTTGCACCCCGAACTTTGACATTTTTACCTTTATTACAACCTTGGCTTTCAGATTGTGAATCCATATTACAAGAAATTAAAAATTGTAGAGAATGTGTGATTGTTTTATATTTAAAGAAGATTGAGAAATTATAGAGAGATATAGAAATTTTGGCGTGAGTTGAAATGAGTTTGAAATTGGGTATTTATAGAGGGGAAGAATTATAGCCGTTGGATGAGGAATTGATGAGCGATGATCAAGTCAGCGAGCAGTATAATGACTAGCGTTGGCGTTGGAATGACCAGCAAGCGATAATTTTACCATCTAGCGATGGAAACTCTATCATGTATGCCTATATTTTATAATTGACATATAGCCATATACGTTTGTCAGTTTGCATACCCAT
This sequence comes from Papaver bracteatum, assembly GCA_023529315.1. Taxonomy (NCBI): domain Eukaryota; kingdom Viridiplantae; phylum Streptophyta; class Magnoliopsida; order Ranunculales; family Papaveraceae; genus Papaver; species Papaver bracteatum. The sequence continues at coordinate 164,625 of JAJJWX010003180.1, forward strand.
AGTGGGTGCATATATGGAAAAATCTGAGTTTTGTCATATGCATAGGAATACACCTTATTCTTTTTATTTTGGTGATGGTTGTCAGTCTTTCATATACGAAACTGTTTTTTCTTAATATATTAATATATGATTCTCTCTGTGGATAAATTGTTATCAAGGGTTTCAAAATTGTCGGTGTATGTTTTGCAATGAGCTCCCGTTAGGAGTGTATATTCTATGTATGTTGGTTCAGTGATATTACCTCATGGTGTTCTCAAGGGTTGCTTCACAGATTGATGACATACTGCAAAAGTTATAAAAGGTATTTTTTACAGAGTTTATAGATTTTATGTGAAGTCATGTTGACGTGATATTCAAATTCCAATCAACAGTTTGATGTGGTGTGTTAACTTCATCGGTAAAGTAATCAGAAGTGAAAATCAAGTGGTGATTAAAGTTGTTTTAGCATAGATTTGGTAGAGCATTTCGGTATCGGTTGGTTTCTCGTATGTGGATAATTATTATTTTTTTTATTATTTTTTTGTTTCATGATAGATGTGTTTTTCACAGACTTAGTAATGGTCAAATGTGATACTATAAATCCAGTTGTGTTCAAGTATGGTTGGCAATAGTTTTGTGAGTTAATGGTGAAAGATGGGGTGTTGAAGCTTATTCAGGAAACTGTTCGAAATCTATAAAATAGGTTCGAACAAGTACATAGAGCCGCACCTCTAACTTTTTGGAAATGATGGTAGATACTGAGGTATTAAGGGATGACCATAAATAGAGGCTAGTGAATCCTTGTTGTGGAGTTGATACTTCGCGGATGAAACCAAAGGAACACATTAAGCATACTACCATGGTGGAGAATACCACTTGATTTGGAAGTTTATTTACTTACTCATGTATAAATTGATAAATAATGAAATTCAGCAAGTAGAAAAGGTGATGGCAGCAGTTAAGTTGATACAACAATAATATGTGAATCCTGGAGAAATGATTAAGCAAGTATAATCAGATGCTCGGGATTATTGATTCAGTTTAAATGATAGTGCAAAATTTATGCTTTTTTTAGTTTGATCTCAAGGGAGGCTGTTGGAGTTTAATCTCAAACAACAAAAAGCTACCTTTCAGGTTTGTTATGTGTTGAATTAGTCCAGGTGCGAGTCATTCCATGTTCTGAATCTTTAGTCATTTGTGATAATTAATAATTTTTTTTTGTTAGTGGGTTATTAGTTTCTACGAAGTAGGAAATGTTCATTATATTTTCTATTCAGTTTTAGTTATAAATATGAGTCTTGTAAGTTGCTATGATATACAATAGAATTCAATATTTGATTGAATCTAAAACGATGTAGATATTCAAGTTTTCAGTGAATTCTCTTTATGCCAAATCCTACACAATGGAGATATAAGCTGAACAGGTAAAATGATCTCGAGGGCAGGAACATTGATATTTTTATTATTATTTTCTTATTTATAGCTCCATTAAACTAGTAGCAAGAACATTGAACTTTTTTTTAGTACTCAAGCGTCGAATTATGCGTTTTTAATGGTGATTTCTTTTTAAAGAATGTCATGGTAACCAACAACATATAAATTTTTCATCTTAGGTTTTGAAGTCGGTAGTTGTGTATTGTTGACCCTTTGCATTGTTCATTCAATCCGTAGAGATACATAGAGTATCAATATGCGTTTTTATCGGCTTGGGGGTATCGCTCCATGCTCACGAACACAATAAAAATTCCATCACCAAACCTTAATGAACTGTTTAATTTAATTGGATATTGTACGTCTGTACGCATAATTGGAAAACCGTAATCATAAAATTATTTTGGAAATCTTGTACATCTCACATACTGTCAAATCTGTAGTGAAATTGACTAATTTGAGTACCTCTATTCTTGCTTAATGCTTGCATATCTTTTAAGGTAATTTTTTTGCAATATGTATAATTTTATTAGTACAACGGATATTATTAAAAAAAATGATAGTTTGTTCAGACCTCGAATTATTCCTAGGAATAACGATTTTCTTTTTTGATCGATCATCAGGGGAAATTAAATCCACAGCCTATAGGTTTGGAGTCTAACCCCTGGACAACTGGGCTAATGCCAATTAGTTTTTCATATGAATAACGACTATGATTAGAGATAACTATTTAGACCTCGGTTTCACGACTATAAATAAAATCGGAATAAAACCTGAACAAGTTCAATAAAAATAAATTTTATTAATCAAATCAACTGCCTGGAATAATAAATCTGAATACATTTAAGTTAAATATACATGAAAAAAAAAAACTCTAACTTGTGCAACCAACAAGGATGAAAACAACCCAAAACCGACTCAAACCATATTTTTCTATTTTTGGAAAATTTTAGGTTATCTAAAATAATGAAAGTACTCGCTCAAGAACAAGGTAAGACAGATGGTAAGAATGATGGTCCAAAGAAGAAAAAAGGGGACCACATGCCCGACCTGCTGAAGATGTTTCCTTGTGGCCATAGTGATACCGTTTACGGGTTACCCGGTGATGGAGAAAAGTTGTTATGGGGTTATAAAGAGAGTTGGGCCGCTGTCGTCTGCCATACCATAGTAACTACCTAAACCTTATGCTGTGTAATATAAAATTATTATCCGTGTAGTGTTTTGATTATTGTCCATCAGATTTGTTTTGTTTTATAGGATCACAAGGATGTCGTTTGTATTATGAAGCCAGGAACGTCAGTGAGTATGATGAAGAATTGGTCACTGGAAGAACCAGGATCAACCATTGGAGAAGTGGAGGAAGTAATTGAGCTAGTGAAATCTAGGGGGTTGTTGAATGCGGTCAACAATTTGGTTCTTGGTTATGACAGACCTCTTTGTTCCACTTTTGCCGAGAGAATTTACGGGGAAACGGATACTTTTCATCTTCCGTTTGGCGAATTGACAATAACTCCAAATGATGCAAAGTTCATTACCGGGCTAAGCATATAAGGTAAAGCCATGAAGGACAAAGACTACGCGCAAAAGCTTGAGCGGGAAAAGATTTACGAGTTCACTAAGAATGTGTTCCAATGGGATGAGGAGAAGACCAAGTCAGAGATGCTAGTAGGTCAATCAAAGTAAAGGATATTCAGTCTCGCATACTTGAGGTACAAATTCATGGGAACAAAGAAGCTTTGTGTTGGGGGAAAATAGGTGATCGGTGAATTTATCTTCGCCACGGCCAATCGTATGTCCTTTACATCCCGAGAGTTGTTATCTTCCCCGACGTTTCCGGTGCCCATTGAACGCCAACTTTATTCAGCTATTGCAACCATTTGACAAGATTCACGAATACTCTTGGGGCTCTGCCATCCTTGCACACTCGTTGAACGAGTTGAGAAAGGTTTCTACGGCTCAAAGGAACCAAATCGGAGGGAATATGGCTTATCTGCAGACGTGTATATATTTGCACTTCACAATACTTGCTGAAAGGACTTTTATGAATAAGCAATGGGACGATAATTGTTATAGAGAAATGTACACCTACAACAGTAAGTCGAAGTCCCCAAAAGAGGATTATCTGAAGTTGAGACGCCAGTTGGACAACTTGACGACAAAAGATGTTGTCTTTGACCCTTACAAGAAGGATTTGGATAAAGGAAAAGGAAAGATGGTTGGATGCGCCAAGCAAGAACGTTATTTTGGGACTTTGTTTCACCCAAAAGTATATGTAATGTACAACCCGACGAGAGTCGCAAGACAATGCGAATACGTACAAAAAATCCCAAAGGAGCACAAGAAGTTTAAAATCGATGAGAAAAAAAATGAGTCATTGGATAATGAAATTGAGATTGTTTACCACCCTTTACCATCATGTGAATACTGGGATGGGAGAAGGTACAACAAATACGATATGGATGGTCATTCGAAAATAGATGATGAGGCAATTTCGAGTTACATTCCATGGTACCTCAATGTTTCGCATACTCGAGTGATACGAGAAGATGATAGGCCCCAGATACAGGACAAAGATACAAATCTCGAATACCTGCTACGTATTGTTATTCAATTACAGTTTTGTTAATGGTTTTAGCATGATTTGTTGAATGTTTGTTATTTAAAATGGAAACAGAGAAGACGAGTCGGGCACTTGATAACCCAAGCAATGCTAGATATCAAGGAAGGGAAAAATGTTAAAGCCAATGAAAAAATGATTGATGAATTGAATAGTCTCGAAGATGTAGAAGCGGGTGCAAAGTTTTGGGAAGCGGAGGTGGTCGAGCAGGCGAAGAAAAAGAGGACGTGAACCACCGCAAAAAGGAAGTCTGAAGGTGAATCGAGCAGCGCCCAACCTGCTAAACGAGGACGAGGTGGTAGTGGGCGTGGTCATGATGGGAATATTGGTGGTGATAAAGATGTTGATGAATGAATGGTTTCAAACTTATGTTTTTAACTGTGGATAATTATGGAGTCAAAACTTATTTCTTAAACTTATTGTCGAATTATGTTTGGTTATGTTCCTAGTTTATGAATGACTGAATCTGGTTTCTTTTGAAAATTGTTTTTGTTTACCTAAGATGCGACAAAAGAACCAACTACAATGTGTGTTTGCAAAAAAAAAATCAGGATTCTGGCAGTTTTTCATTCAGAATTGGTTTACATTTACCTATATAAAATCCGATTCTGACACTCCGACACTTCTCCAGCGGTACAATTTCAGAATCGGGTTTTGTGGATGCACAACATAGACCAATTCTAGAAATTTCATTCACCTGGTTTGTAAGTATTCAGAATCGGCTTATACATATACTTTTAAAGTCCGATTTTGAGAAAACAAAAAAATATAGAGTTTTGAAAACCTCAAGAATCGTTCTAAGCGGGCATCCCATGTAATCCGATTCTTGTGAGGAAAAGCGGCAATTTCTCTGTATCTTTTTTTGATAAAAATCGGATTACAAGTGAAATATTAAAAACCAATTGTTTAGAGGAAATTTTTTGACTACCTTCAGAACCGGTATATGTGGACATTCCGTGTAATCCGATTCTAGTAAAAAAAAATTGGCAGTTTTTCGGTAATTATTTTTACCAAGAATCAGATCACATGTGCATTTTAAAAAACCGATCGTGGTTTGGCTGATTTTATATGATTTTGGAAGGGCACAATCGGTCTACGTGGACATCCCTAAAATCCAATTGTGTGAATTGAATTCTAAAAAAAATAGTCGTTGAGTCTTTATCTATATAAGGACAACCTCTTTGAGCAACTCCCACATCACACACTTATCCAAGAAAATCGAATGGGATCCGGAAGAAGATATGCATCTCATAGAGTGGGAACCGTATGAATATTTGTGTCTCGTTAAATCGTTTGCTAATATGTTCCATGAAAGACTGAATGAAATCTATTCAATGTTTTGGAAGAGAGTTAAGAGTTTTTTTACGGGCATACCGCGAATCCCAGTAACCACAAATTGAGAGACTTGGCATTTCGATTCAACTACATAAAAAGTGCAATGCGAGAGTATGTTAAAGTTAGAAATATAGTGTACCAACATCATCTACAAGCTCCCATTAGGGAAAAAGTGAGTAATCCGATAATATTTATATTTATATCATTTCTTTAAAAGTTCGCATACTAACATTTAAGAATTCATTGAATTTCATCTGGAACGTTTCAATGGGCTTTGGAGAAACTAAGTTCATTCACCACAAAGAATATACGACGTTGTACCGACGTGCTCGGAGGTTCATTGACGAACTTTTGATGTGTCAAATTCTAGAATTCCCGTACTAAATCCTATATATGTAATGAATATTAGGTTTTTTAAAGTAAGGTATAATCGGATTATGTGGACATCCATAAACACCGGTTTCAACAATCGGTTTATGTGAGTATTTAAAAAACATGATTCTGGGTTTACTTCGTCATTTAAAACAACTCAACCCAGAATCTGTTTACAACTGCACTAACATCAATAGATTATGGTTCGACTTTTAAAAAAAAAAAAAAAACAAGTTTTGCCATGGTAGTTAATTTCAGGGTTAACTTGATTAAACATCATCTAATCACTCAAATAAGTACTTATTAATTAGAAGAAGTTTTGCCATTTAGTAAAATAGTTGGATAAGGGGTTATCCATTTTACTTCAAAATAAAAAAATTTGTCTTGTAGTCACAGGCCCCAAATAATCACACTAGGCCCCGGTAAAGAACCACCTTGGTATAAAACCGTAACATAACAGTTAATAACAGATATGTGCATTCCTATGTTGTCTTCTAAATTAGAAGATTTTAGTATTAATTAAAAATTAAATCAGATCAAATTCTGTCGAATCTTTGGCCGGCGTCAACGGCACACGATAATCTAGTTGTGGGATTCGTCTCTTCCCACGCTACAAATGAGGAACATGGTAGAACGAAATGGAATCTATCCCCTAATTATATCACAACAGTCGACATTTCCCTATAATATAGGTATGTGTGGGAAGAAACCCTCACTGTTGTGCCTGTTCTTAAAAGATGGCGACCCCATAGGTGCTCTTTGAATCGTCGTGTCGCATATCACTCATTCTCTGATTGAAATAGGCCGCTAGACCAATATTTTATGTAAAATATTATATTCACACGTATTTCACGTGTGCTGGCTTACAAAATGTGCCGACTCACAAAATGATTGGTGTGCTCCCACATGCATCCAAGTATCCAACAGATAAGTCCACTAAGGGGTACTTTAGGAACTTGGTATTTAAACGGAGTTGGACAATTCACGGGTGACCACCATTTACGGAGGTGTAACGGGAGTTGAATTCACGGGTAATTTCGGGACGTGAACCAATCAGGGGCGGAGGTACAGCCGGGCTTCCCCTAGCTGAAGCCACCCCCAAAGCCCACAAAAACCATTTTTTGACAGCCTATTTTTATTGGGCCAAAATTTTATGTGCTAATTTTAGGCTTAAGCCCGGGGTAAAAAATGGTCAAGCCAGGGCTTTCCAACATTTCTGGTTCCGCCCCTGGAACCAATGGAATATTGTTCACCTTTGTGATCGCGTAAATTACGATGGTATCTAAGCGTTCACAAACAATGTTCGCACGCATTTGAAATTCACAGATGTGATGTAATATACATAAAGCGAAACGAATATAACGATTCATTGACTCGGAGTCTTCGGACTCGTCCTTGTCTGATCGTATATTTACCACTAACAACGTTCGTACAGTAAAGTAAATAAAGACCGACAATTAATGTAACACTTCGTATGCAAAAATACTGAATATAGAGTGCGGAATGTAAGTACTGAATGTAAATGAGACGAGTATTTACGTGGTTCAACACTAAGGCCTACATCCACGGGGTTGGAAGAATTTCATTATGTGTGTATTGATTACAAATATAGTCAAGTGACTTTGGAGTTTTAACTGAGGCTGCGGGATTAGGGGAACCACTTACTCTTCCTAATTCTCTCTCCTCCTTCTTTGTTTTCGAACCGACTTGCCCCTCTCTCTTAGTGAGGAGGGGTATTTATAGGGGTTCGTCGTGGGGTCCACCAATGAAATTCGTTGTATTCTTATCGTCTTGTGTTTTGTTCCCATACGCGGACCTCTTCGTCTTTCACGATGCCCCCACGTTTCTTCCTTGTAGCCGAAGAGTTATGGTCTTGTCTTCCTTCGGCTGGCTGACACGTATCCTGCCCAAGGCGTTTAATGCGGGTGGTTGGGTCGTCTGCACGCGCCAGAACACTATCTTCTGCCCCTGTCACACATGTGTCAGCTAGCTTGGTCCTAGCCGTCGATCTGGGACCTCTCTCGAGATGGGATAAAGCAGCTCCGAGGGTGTATTCAGTACTTCGCAGCAGCGCTCTATTTCGGTACCCCTTTACTCGGAGCTAAAGGATCTGCTAGATGAGGGCCCCTTCCTGATGACACGCGTTTCTTGGCTGTATGCACGTGCCATCGTCTCTTGATGCTCCGCGTCGCATGTCTTCCACGTAAACAACCGAGGACACGTGGCGAGTGGTGAAAATATGTGCATACAATTTGTCCCTTTTCTTCTGACTTAAGGCGTCAGTTGAAGTTAGAGGAAAACCGTCGCATATTCCCCACTCCTCCCGTAACTTCCCCTAGATTTCAGGACACGTTTTCCATTATGCAATAACTCCTTGCAATAACTTCTCCTTGGGTGAAGGGATGGTTTCAATCTTCTTTTATGTTTATAAGGGGAAGATAGAATGTGAATTAAATTTCATTCTCTGTCGGTCCTTCATTCTTTCCTCCTGAAATCTTCATTCTTCACTTTTGTTTGGATGCCATTAATTGCTGCTGCTACTGTTACCTGTTGCTGCTTTTGTCTTGAATAAGACCCGTCGTTGAATCCCTGGGTTCGTTTGCTGCTGTTGTTCGTTATTTTCCGGCCACGTTCTCCCGTTGTTTAAAGTTCTTGACATAGGTAAGGGGTTGGTCTTTGGTCTTGATTCTGATTATTAGCTCCATTTCTGCTACTGTGTTATTGGCTTTGTGATGAAGATTGCACAAATAAGTATATATACTTGCCCCTGTTCTTCGTCACAAAGGTTAGGAATTTATGGTTGAAGAAGCTTTCCTGGCGACGCAAGTCAGCTAGGGTTTTTTTTTTTTTTTTTTTATCGGATATCCATGATAAACTCTGTAAGTTTCAGCTTTTTGATCTTTGTTCGTGATTCTGCGGAACTTATAACTTGTTTGTGTGTCCCACAAATATGGTTGATCGTCAGCGGGTGCCTTATCAGACTTCGCCGTCTAGTCCTCACAGATCTCCTCTGCGTAGAGACCCGGATATGTCTCCGCTAGCAGGCTGATCTTCGTTTTCAAAGGGTTTCGTCCTCTTCGGGTCATAGACATTCGTCTTCCAAGAAAGGAGATCCCCCGAGGGATCCCCCTGGTTCTAGGTATGCTACTACCCGCGCTTCTTCTCGCTCACGTGATGATTCTAAAAATACGCAGGCTACTCCCTGCAACGAAGCTTTGGATGTTCTGCCTCTTCGTTCCATGGCTCCTCCGATGCCTCAGCAGAATCCTCTACCTCCCCCTCCAGTGATCCCTTCTAAAGGAAAATCTGTCAAGGGTACTGCCTCGAAGATTGAACCGCCTAAGAACGTTCCTTTAAAAAGAAAGTCCCTAGGTACGAGTCCTTCGAAAGACTCCATGGTAGACCCTTCTGATGAGGAAGATATTGCACCGGTTATACGAAGTGTCTCGGTTGGTAAGAAAAAGGTCACTTTCAAGCATATCGACCTGGAGATGTTCAAGGAGAATCATGAACTTCAAGCCTTCGAGGTCCGCTTTTATGCTCCCGATGATGATATCACTTACGATCTTATCTCGAGATATCAATTCGATGAGTTCATCTGCTGACTACCGTGGGGGCCTTCGAGGCGGGTCTTATGTTGCCTCTGTATAAGTCAGGTGATTCTTTTTACTATGACGTATTGGCTGGTCGTGAGGGTTCTTCTACAAATACCCATAGTCATTCTGTGTCACAATTGACTGGGAATTATCGTCGCGCTCTGAAAGAGTGCTATCTTCGGAGCAAAGGAGAAACGATGATGACTTGTTATGTCCCCAACCCTGCTTAGAGGGAATTGTATACTCCCCAGAATTTTAATAATTCCTTCGGGGATTATATCAATAGTAGGAACCGTAAGCCGTGGAGCGTGGGTCTTCGTAATATTGCTTCTTCCCGTGGCAAGGTTCGTCTTTTAAGTGAGGTGAGCGATGCCAAGTTGAAGTACGCTCCTGGTACTGAAGGGTCTGCTAACAAGAAGATTTTCCCTCCTCGTGAGAGGATTAAGCGTGATCATGATTACGAGTGGCATGCCACCGTTATTGAGATTATTGGTCCATGGGCTTGGGGTTGGATTCTTGGTCCCCACGGATGGCGTCCTACTGCTGATAGCCTTCCTCGTGAGGTTGCCCACACTCGTTATGGAGATTTATGCCCTTGGCACCTGAACTTCGAGGGAATGAATTTTCCTTATTCCCTTGATGTCATTGATGGCGATGAAGAATAAAGTTCAGATGTTATTCTCCCGTCGAAGAGTACTGCGACTATGAAGGTGTGAGTTCTTCTTATATTTGCCCCTTTTTTCTTTTATTTCACAAAACTTTTGAGCAGAAGGAAAAAAATGTTGATTTGTTTCCCTTATTGTTCTGTAGGGGAAGAAGAAAAGAAGGATTGATCCCCAAGCGCTCTTTCACCGTTGTAGTTGATGAGGCAGAGGTCAAAGAGGAGGTTACCAGCCCTGCTAATGAAGACTTTGAGGAGGATGAGGACATCTCCGATGGAGAGGAACGTACTGACACTTCCCCCTACCCATGAAGATGGTGGTAGTGTTGATGGCACGAAGAATACCCCTGGCGGTAATGATGCTGACAATATTACCGCTGCTGGTGATGGTGGTGGGGACAAGACTTCCCAAGAATTATCTTTTGGTAGAGTCTGCTCCGCAGGGGCGTCCTTCGATATGAATGATGCCATGGGTCTTGTTGAGGAATTTTCTTTGCTTTCCCCAAACGATGATTGGGATGTGTTGGATCGTACGGTTGTGGATGTTGATGACGCTGAGACCTTCGTTAATGAAGTTGAGGGAGCAGTTAAGATGGCAGCGGATGGAAAGGTTCCTGTTGTTGGCAAATCTTAGACCGGGTCCCCTTCAGATGATTTCCCGCAATCCTTGATGCTGGAGGGTGATGATGTCGTTCTTTCTTGGCTGAAGAAGAAAAATCTGATGTTCGTCCCGAACCCTGCTCCCGTGATTGCTGGGGAGAATAATTCTGATGCCTATACTCGTCGGATGATGAAGCTGTCCACCGCAAATCAGGTTGCTGAGGTTTGGGACAAGGACCTGAGGTCGCTGGAGGCTCCCTTAGTAGTTGATCCTCCAGCTACCGTTGTTGATATGATGGCCATAGATGATGGATATCAGTATGGTTATCCTCAGCAGCGGATACTAGAGGTACGTCGTGTTTTCTATGTTTACTTTTCTATGGGTATCCTATGGTTTTCTGACGTGATGCCTCTTCCCTGGAACATAGATAATGAAGAGAGAATACTGCAATCATAATTTGTACCAATTTTTCAAGTCCAAGTCTCTTAAGTTAGAGGGTAATCTTCGTCACAGAGAGGAGGAGCTAGCCGCGGCTGAGGTGGTCATCTCTGCCAGAGATAAGGAAATAAGTGAGCTGAAGAACCATCTTAAAGGGAAGGAACAACTCGGCAATGACGAAGAGAGGCTCCGTATGGAGCTTGCTATGGTGCGCAGCGAGTTGGAGAGCGTTCGAAAAGATACTTCATCTTTCACAGGTTTGCTTCCTTTATTCTTACTTAACGTTGTCATCTTCTAGCCATTAGTGTTTTGTCTGATTATCCCCACCCTATCTTCAGTGGGTGGATTCCCCGAGTTGATATGGCTTCGAAGTGAGAGAGAACGGCAGAAGACCCGTATTGCCGAGCTAGTAGAGCAAATTAAGAGTGAGTCCGAAAGATGGGATACCAAGGCCGAGGCATGGCGTCTGAGGCATACTCAGATAATGGATATGCAAAATAAATATAACGCAGATCATAATATCTTTAATGGTACTTTGTTATGGACGCGTGACAATCTCCGTGAAGCCCGCGAACTTGCTTCGTCTTTATCGGTTAAGAAGAATCTTCTAGAAGAAGAACTATGGCAGGCTCGTTCCTCTCATGATTCCGAAGTTGAGAGTATATGCAGCGTCTTGCCAAATAAAGGGATGATGCTAGGGCCAAGTCATGTGCCCTTGGAAAGGCCTTAGCCGTGTCTCGGGCTGACGTAGCTCGTCGGGCTGAGTCTGAAAGAAATCTTGAAGTTAATATGTACAGACTTAACAAAGGAATGGAGGAGCTAAATAATGAAGTCAACCATCTTCGTCATTTGGATTCAATGAATCAGGTAGAGTTAGATGCTAGTCAATTTTATCTTTCCACTCTTCAAGTGGATTATAAGAAAATTGTCGACGAGTATGACTTTCTTGACGAGGCTCGGGATGCGGTTGTTAATGAATATGAAATAGCTTTGGCTAGAGTCGAAGGTATATGTTTGCTTTGCCGAGTGTGATTTTGTTCTTCGTAGTTCTAACTCTTCGCTTTCTTTTTCAGAGCTCTAGGGACAACTTCTCGTTGCAAATGAAAAGCTTGAAAAATCTCAATCTGAGCTAGGGAAGGCTTAAATTTCCTTGGTGCACCAGGAGGGTCAGACCTCGTATTTCTGGGGCTTGTCTACGTCTCACGAACAGGAAGCTCACTTGGCCTCAACGGAGGTGATCCATCTGTCCACTCAGTTGTCTCAGGCAGAAATGAGAAATGTTGCCATTACATACAACGCTCTTTGTCAACTGGATGAGGAGACGAACAAGGTTTTGGCCAAGATAGAGCATGACCTCAAGACCGAGCATGGCCTTGTCAAGGAATATCCCCGTCGTCCTAAACCTCCGCCCCTGTCCAGTTCTTCGGGGCCTTCTTCAAGTGGGAGCATACCTTCGTCCCAGAGGGAACACCCCACCGGTGGAGCTGAATTATCCAAGTAGATTCTTCTGTTAGTTATAGAAAGTTGATCTTCGTTGATTATAGAGTTCTCATGGTATCTGAACTTTCTTCTTCTTTTGCTTATTTTTCCGAACTTGTAATCAACTTTCATGGAATAGATCATTGTTTATTAGTTATGTTTGCCCGCGTCCTTATTTTAGCTGCGTTGTTTAGTTAACCAAATGAGGTAGTGAAAATAAGTTAAGTCCTTAAGCTGCGTTTTAGGATTGAGTTTTAGTGAAAATAAAGAATGGAGTGTTTGAGTATGATATCGAAGGTATGTACCTTCATAATCGTTTTGAGACCTCTCACCCCATTGGCTAATCCTTGGCCAGAGGATTCCCAGACGGTGGGGGTCGATGCAGCGTTCTAGGATATGGGGTGTTACCATTTACATGTTCCCATTCCGTCGACCCGCTGACTTAGAATAGTTGGAGATCTCTTTCTGCTAGATGTCTTCCCCATGGTCTTACACTTATAGACGCTGATAGGGGAGTCCTGAGAGATCTTTCCAATATAGGTGCGTCTTTTTCGTAGCATATTTGTAGGTGTATTTACAAGTATTCATCATACTAATGCGTTGTCCCATGTATTGTCTTAGGATAATTGCTATTTAGTGATTTTCGCAAGAAAGTTTGTTTGATTGATTAGTTGAGGTCTGCTATTCCTCGTCCAGAGATAAAAACATGTTGATGAGATGCATCATTTTCTTTTTCTGGTACTCTTCACGCAGTTGCAAGATTGCGCTGCTATCTATGGATGGTATGGATTGAGATATTTAGCATTCCATGGATGGCGGAGGACTTCCCCTTTTAGGTTGTGCAGGTAATAAGATCTGTTTCCCGCGATATCTTGTATGACAAAAGGTCCTCCCCATGTTGGTGCTAATTTCCCCCACTTCTTTTCTCGTTGGTATTGGGGTATGGTTCTCAGCACATATTGTCCTTCTACGAAATTTCTAAGTTTAACCTTTTTATTGTACTCCCTTGATAATTTCCTTTGATAATTCTCCATTTTTTGTAACGTTGCTTCTCTTATTTCCTCGAGATCGTTGAGTCTTTCCAACATCGTGTCCGTTGTGAGGTTCTTTTCCCATGCTTCCGTATTTGTGGTTGGCATGATGATTTCCGTGGGGATGATAGCTTCGGCTCCGTAGGTGAGCAGGAAGGTAGATTCCCCTGTGGATGATCTTCGGGTAGTTCGGTACGCCCATAAGACGTTATGTAACTGTTCACACCATCGTCCTTTGTGCTCGTCTAATTATTTCTTGAGAATGAGAGCGAGGGTCTTGTTTGTGGCCTCTGCTTGTCCACTACTTTGAGGGTATATTGGTGTCTTCTTATTCTTTCAGATTTTGAAAGTGTCAAATAATAAATCGATGTTCTTGCCCAGTAGTTGCTTACCATTGTCAGATACAATATCTGCTGGGATTCCGAACCTGCAGATTATGTTCTGAAAAATGAATGTGAATACATCCGAGTCGCGGATTCTAGCCAATGCTTTAGCTTCTACCCACTTACTAAAATAGTCTGTGGCCACTATCAAAAATATTCTTTTCCCTGATCCTTTGATCAGGGGTCCCACAATGTCTATGCCCCATTTTGAGAATGGCCAAGGAATATCTACTGAGTTTAGCATCGTTGTGGGTGCGTGGATTCTTTTGGCGAACCGCTGGCATTCTTCGCATATTTTCGACATCCTTGCGGCGTCTCGTATCATCGTTGGCCAATAATACCCCTGGGTTTTTTCCTTGTCGGCCAGGGATCTCATCCCGCTGTGATTCCCTGCGTCCCCTCGATGGATATCTTTTAGCACTAGGTGACCTTCGGTTCTAGATAGGCAGCGTAGCAAAGGTCCGAGAAAGGATTTTCTGTATAAAATCTCTCCCCCTAAGTCGTACCTTCCTTTTTTTGATTGTACCTTCCTTTCTTGCTTTAGGTCCGTGTAGAGTGTTCCTTCCTTGAGAAAGTGGTTGATATCAAACCTCCAGTCTTTTTCTTTGCTGAAGTCTTCGTCTTTATTTTCTCTTGTCATGATGTCATCCTCTAGAAAGTCATCCACGATGTATTCCCATATATCATCGTCTGCTACGTCCTCTCTTGTGTTATCCTTTTGGCTGGCAGTGCAGAATTCTAGGGAGGGGATTGAGGGTTCGTAAACCCTGGTGATCTTGATTGCCCCGACATCTTCGTTTTTAAACATATATGAGATATATTCCAAAGCATATGCATGCATGATCTCCTTTCTACTTAAGTGCCAGAACTTAATGTTTGGTATTTGATGTGCCAGTGTCTGGACTAAAGTCATGTATGCTAACAATGTTTCATCATATATATTATATTCCAGTTCTATTTATCGGATGACCAGTTGTGAGTCACTGGTCAAACGTACATTTGTTATACCCATTTCTATTATTAGACGTAGAGCATGCACAACATCTTCGTATTCGACGATGTTGTTAGTGTGTCCTTTGAACTCTAGTCTGAAGGCATGTATGATTTTGTCTCCCGTGGGGGTAGTGATTACGATGCCGATATCGGCTCCTTCTTTATTCTTCGAGCTGTCAACGAAGGCTTCCCATTGTCTTTGGTTTGTTGTTTCGAGAATATCGACGGGATCTTCGCTTCTGTCGCCCTCTGGTAATCCTGCGGTGTTGAGCCCATCGACGAAGATGTCTTCATCATTGTCTAGCGGTAGATATGCTAGGAAATCTGCTAGGACTTGAGACTTCTGGGAATGCTGGAGCTCATGTATGATGTTATATTGGTCGAGATGAGTGTTCCATTTTGCAATTCTCCCTGTATTTCCTGCGCTTTTTAGGACAACCTCTAGTGGGGATTTGCATGGAACGCGGATATAGTGGGTCAGGAAGTAGGTCCTTAGTTTTTGGGTGGCCCATACTAACACCAAGATGAGATGTTCGATCTTTGTGTAATTTCTTTCTACTATGTTGAGAGTTTTGCTGACGTAGTAGATGGGATGTTCTATCTTCGTGTTGGTTTTAACCAACACCGCGCTGACTGCATCCTCTGTTGCTGCTATGTACAGGGCCAAGACCTCGTTAGGATCGGGGTTTTGCAAGATGAGGATTTCAGCAAGGTATTCCTTGATTTCTTTGAAGGCTTCCTCGCACTCTGCTGTCCATTCAAACCTGCTCCCTTTTTTAAGAATGTTAAAGAAAGGCTTGCATATGTCTGAGGATCTGGATATAAACCTCCCTAGTGCTGCTAGGGAGCCATTGAGTCTTTGGACTCTTTCAGGTTCCTTGGAGATGGAATTCCTGCGATGGCCTGAATTTTGGTAGGATCCACCTCGATGCCCCTTTTTGTTACCAGGTATCCGAGGAATTTTTCTGAAGTGACGCCGAAAGTGCATTTATCTGGGTTTACTTTCATGTCATGTTCCCTCATTTCCTGAAAGATATCCTTCAGATTTTGGTGGTGGTATTTCCGTAGCTTGATTTTGACTAGCATATCGTCCACGTAAACTTCTAGAGTATTTCCAATCCATGGCTTGAAGATAGCGTCGACCATCCTTTGATACGTTGCCCCTGCGTTTCGGAGCCCGAAGGGCATTATCACGTAGCAGTAGAGGCCATGCGGGGTGTAGAATGTTGTATGATGTTGATCCTCTTCTGACATGAATACTTGGTTGTATCCGGAGTATCCATCCATGAACTACATCTCTTCGTACCCCTCAACCGCTTCGACCAGTTGGTCGATGCTTGGCAAGGGATAACTGTCCTTGGGACACGCTTTGTTGAGGTTGATGAAATCGATGCATATTCTCACCCCGCCGCTCTTTTTAGGTACAATGACCATGTTTTAAATCCATGTTGGATATTTGACTTCTTTGATGTATCCAGCTTCTAGTAGCTTATGAAGCTCCGTTTCAACTGCTTTGTGGTATTCTGGGGATACTTTTCGTACCTTTTGCCTGAAAGGTGGTGTACCTGGCTTTATGCGAAGATCATGATAGATTGTCTTAGGGTCGATTCCTGGCATATCTCCCAGCTTCCATGCGAAGATATCTGCATACTCCGTGAGTAATCTTATCAAAGATGCCTCACGCTCCTCATCCATCAACGTTCAGATCTCGACCATTCTTGGTTCTCTTTCAGTTCCTATATTTATTTCTTTCACTGCTTCCACAGGTATAAACATGGGTTTTGATTCCCCTATGAGAGGAATATTCTTTGATTGTTATTTGGTAGGCTCCATGCCATCTTTCGCGGCCGAGGTAATTGCCTCTATGTTCCCAATCGTGTTTCCCTTTGAAGGGATTCTTCCGGAGATTTATTCTAGGCAAGCGTCGATGGTTTTTTATTTTGCGGCTTCTTTATTTCGGGATCTTCGGTTCTTTCATTGCTCATCTTGTTCATTTTTAAGCTTGTTTTGCAGAGTTTGACATTCTCGCGCCGTGACTTGGTCTCCCTTTATCTCCATTACCTCTTGGGGGTTGGAAACCTTAGGTATTGGTGGTAGGTAGCAGCCACTCCCTTGAGTTTATGCACCCATCTTCGGACGATTATGGCATTGTATGGCGAGGGTGCGTCCACCACGCTGAACCGGGTGTCGACCTTCATTGGCCCCGCGTCTACTTGCAAGACAATATCCCCTAAGGGCTTCGTGGCGGCTCCGTTGAATCCGTAGATTGTGTAGTATGAAGATAATAATTGTTCATCGTGGAGTTCCATTCGTTTGAATGTATCATATAATAGAACATTAACGGATCTTCCCCCATCAATGAGGATTTTCTTGATATTGCATCCTGCAATTGGCAGTGTGAGAACCAGAGGATCGTTGTGATCTTCCATATCTCCTTCTACATCGTTCGTGTCGAAGATCATGGGTGCGTCCATCCATTGTTCGTGCTCGTCCACTTCTTCCCCAGGGATGGTCCCGTGGACTCTGAACATGAGATGGTGTTAAGGGTGTGGTTGCCTTCAGGCAGCTGGACCTGTTTGCTTCGTTTAGCTTTATCTTCATCGATAGTCTTTTGCACATACTGATTGAGGTCTCCCGCGTCGACTAACTTTTGAATCATTATCTTTAGATTCTTGAATTTCTCTGTTATGTGACCATTGAAACAATGATATTCACAGTACTCCTTGGATTTTTCTGATCTTGGGGGTTGCTTCCCCTTAGACCATGTCCAGTCGAGTTTCTCTCAGCCCTTGATTTCTCTCAAGATGCGTGAGTAGCTGGCGTTCATCTTTGTGTAAACTTGGTCTTCCAATTTTCGGACATCCCCCCGTCGATTATCCCTGTGATCCCTTCTATCCTCGTTAGGCCGATTACCTGAGTTGCCCCTTTTTGATCCGCTGGATTGTTCTGCGGAGTTTGTGCGCGGTGGACGCTGGGTTTGAGCTTTGGGATTTTCTCGTTGGATTTCTTCTAGCCTGGCATGCTTTTCTATGATTACTCGAAGGTCTCCTTCAGTAGCAGGGATGGTGCCGTGGATCTCGACGAATAGGGGGCTCATCCTATCAAGCCCCCATTTGTAGCAGTTTACGCTGACTACGGGGTCCATGTTTCCGATGGCTTGACAGATTTTGTGCCACCTATCTATGTATTCTCTGATGGTTTCCTTGTACTTGACTGCTAGTGAGAAGAGCTTGTCCATTCCGGTGTTCACAACTTTGTTATACATGTAAGTTGTCAAGAATCTCTTAGTAAGTTGGTCGTACGAGTCAATGGAATTTGGTGGGAAGTTGTCGAACCAGATCCCTTCAAGCTCAAAGGGAAGTATCTGCACAATATGGTATCGTCATAATCCCATCGTTCCATCATTTTATTATAATAACGAAGATGGGCAGTGGGATCACTAGATCCATCGTAGCATTCGAAGGCCGGAACTGGACATTTCTGAGGGATGAGAGCTTTGTCCAAGAGTTGTGTTAGGGGGTAGTGCTCGCCTCCTTCATCACTTGCTCCAATCATCCTCCTCCTTGCCTAGATTTTAGTTATTTGATCTCCGCCATCATCTCGGCGCGGAGATCTTCCATTGTGCGATGATGTTCCTCCTGAACAGAGGGTCGTGCAAGACGGGGGGTATCGCTGTCGAAGTAGTCTGAGTTGTTAGGGTTGTAATCTGGATCGGATCTTCGAATTCCTCTCGTGTCTCTTTGGTTCAATGGCTCTGGGATGTTGGCCACCACCATCCATAGATCTTGATTCGGTCTTGGTGCCATTGAGCTAGCCTCGTCGCGCTGGACAGAAATTCCTATGTTATGGGTAGCTCTTTCTTTGAGTTGTTGATTTTCCTGAGCCAACAGAGCTACCGCGTCCGCGTATGTCTTTTGACTCCTTCTCAATTATTCTAGCTCTACCCTCATCTGGGCAAAGTGATTTGATTCCTGATTAGGAGTCTTTTCCTTCACCTGCCATCTAGCTGCTATCGTATGATCTTCGTCGATGATTTGAATCAAGGGTTCAGGTGGATCAGTATGTGGGTTTAACTGCTCCGGTTGTTGCTGAACGTGTGGGCTCGTTATTAGGAGCGGTTGATTGACTCGGAAGGGAACGTTATGTTCATTGGTGAGAGGCATCCCGTAGAGAGGTTGCCGCATCCTTGACTCTGTCATCCCTTCACGTTGTTCGTGCGGTTGGGTGGCAACCGTCACTTTGGAGGCCCCTCCCTTGGATGCCCCGGCTTTTGATGCTATGTATTTGGCAGCCGCGGCCTTTAGAGCATCCGCTGGAATAGCGCTGGCATCTAAAGGCCTCGAGCTTTCTGCTCCATTCTTCGTTTTGTCTACGGATTTGAGCTTTCCCCCCTTCTGCTTGCTCCTGGTCATTACTGGTGTTGTCCTTGGTGTTTATTTTGACGAGGGCCTTGTTTTTCATGTATCTTTGTTCTTCTCCATTTCTGATATTTTCTGAAAAGGTTATCAGATATAAAAGGGCGATCATAGGGAACCTGTTAGTAGAGTCCTGGAAATCAGGTCCCGGAGGCGTATAGAGATTATTCGGCTATTATTTCCCTTTTCAGGGGTATCTAATCTCTTGACTACCCCCGGTTCATTTTACAAGTTTGATCACAAGCATGCACAGTTTGAAAAAGAAACGTAAACATGATAAAAGGTATATCGACGAAGAGATATTTCACCCAATACTTTTAAAATCGTATCCATGGTGTGGAACCTCTAATAAATGCATGAAATGAACATGGGTCTATCCATGAGTTTTATTATAAATGATTTCAAAGATGTAGATCTATTAAAATAGACGTGGATCTATTCACACGCTTTATTTTCGAACAACAAGGGCTTTAAAACGTTTTCGAAGATATAGATCTACTAAAATAGGTGTGGACCTATCCACACATTTCATTTTCCAATAACAAGAGCTTCAAAACGTTTTTGAAGATATAGATCTACTAAAATAGGTGTGGATCTATCCACACATTTCATTTTCCAACAACAAGAGCTTTAAAACGTTTTCGAAGGCGTATAGAGATCTACTAGTGCATTTTCCAACAACAACAACACCGCTATTTTCAGAGAGCGATGCTCAGAACAGCCGGAGCGTTTAAATCACATGATAATATAAATCTTTTATTGGGACAAAGTCCCTGTTTCTAGCGCCAGATTGTAACCGCGTAAATTACGATGGTATCTAAGCGTTCACAAACAATGTTCGCACGCATTTGAAATTCACAGATGAGATTTAATATGTGTAAAGCGAAACGAATATAACGATTCATTGAATCGGAGTCTTCGGACTCGTCCTTGTCTAATCGTATGTTTACCACTAACAACGTTCGTACTGTAAAGTAAAGTAAATAAAGACCGACAATTAATGTAAAACTTCGTATGAAAAAATACTGAATATAGAGTGCGGAATGTAAGTACTGAATGTAGATGAGATGAGTATTTACGTGGTTTAGCACTAAGGCCTACATCCACGAGGTTGGAAGGATTTCATTATGGTGTATTGATTACAAATATAGTCAAATAACTTTGGAGTTTTAACTGAGGCTGCGGGATTAGGGGAACCACATACTCTTCCTAATTATCTCTCCTCCTTATTTGTTTTCAAACCGACTTGCCCATCTCTCTTAGTGATGAGGGGTATTTATAGGGGTTCGACATGGGGTCCACCAATGAAAGCCGTTTTATTATTATCGTCTTGTGTTTTGTGCCCATACGCGGACCTCTTCGTCTTTCACGATGCCCCCACGTTTCTTCCTTGTAGCCAAAGAGTTATGGTCTTGTCTTCCTTCGGCTAGCTGACACGTATCATGCCCAAGGCGTTTAATGCGGGTGGTTGGGTCGTCTACACGCGCCAGAACACTGTCTTCTGCCCCTATCACATCCGTGTCAGCTAGCTTGGTCTTAGCCGTCGATCTGGGAACTCTCTCGAGATGGGATAAAGCATCTCCGAGGGTGTATTCAGTACTTCACACCAGCGCTCTATTTCGGTACCCCTTTACTCGGAGCCAAAGGATCTGCTAGATGAGGGTCCCTTCCTGATGACACGCGTTTCTTGGCTGTATGCACGTGCCATCGTCTCTTGATGCTCCGCGTCGCATGTCTTCCACGTAAACAACCGAGGACACGTGGAGAGTGGTGAAAATATATGCATACAACCTTGACTGAATTTAAATCTGCTAACGATTTATGATCAGACGTTAATACTGGCTCATACGGCATTGTTTTCTTTATTTTTATTTTTTCCCCTCCCTGAAAGAGGCATTGTTCAGTATGTACACGATAACCTGACTAACTTGAGGCCTATCTAATGAATTAAAAAGTAGGATATCTTTAAGTAATTTTGAAAACTTCTTAGACCAGTACTGTCTCGCAAGATAGGGTGGGATAATATAAGCTAGTAGGTTCTAGCAAGATATATGCATGGCTGTTAGAAAAGAGAAGTAGTCGCAGAAAAGGCTTTATGATAAAATGAAATTCTTATATATTTGCTTTCTCTTTTGACTTTAGACCGTTCTTCCCTACTTCCTTTCTACCAAAGTGAAACTTATGATCTACCATCCACAATGATCCTAAGAGCTACATCATTCTTTTATTATAATTAATAATTATAATTATCATCATCCTTTATCATCAATTCTATGCCCTAAGGGATTTTTTTCACAAAAATCCCTGATTTTGATCTCAACCCTCTCAGTGCACAAGCCATCGACGCATAAATACATTCATGCAAAAGCTAACACTAAAGAAGCAACTATTTTATTTCAGTAAATACATAAAATGAAATATTATATATATGCATATATATATATATATATATATATATGTTTTTTTATATTCAATTATTGAAAAAACAACCTCTATAAATTTTATTTATTCCATTGACATGAGAAAACGACAACATTCGATAAAAAATATCACCAACAATCAATAGATCACAGTGAAATACCAGACTACATTCATGATCGATTTTAACAAATCATTCCATGCAAACAAAAACAATCGTAGTTTATTTTTATTTTTTTAGTTGCGAACAATATAAGATGGAAAGAGATAATTTGTTGGTGTGTGTGTGAGGGTGGGGGTTAATATTTTTCTAGTCGAAAAGGGTTTAAAAGTTTAATTATAATGGTATAAAATGTTGACTATCACCGTAGGGGGTGACATGAAGAAAAAATAATAATTTTTAATTACAGCTATACCCACTACTTTATCTGGAAAAGGTAAAGGATAACTACATTTGTGGTCTAAGTCGTAAAACCTATCATCTAATAGCTTAAGCCCCGCTAGCTTGAGAAGTTGTTAGGCTCTGTCGTGCAGAGTAGCACAACCCAACTTCTTATGCACCAATTTTTGTTAATGGGCTAATTTATTCATGATTAATTAGTGTTAATTAATTTAATTAGTAGTTAAATTATCTTGTTAGATGTGTTGATTAATCATCAAAACATGAAAAATTCGAAGAAAAAAAATATTTCAATATTTTGGAATTTTGGAATTTTTTTGGTTAAAGAACAATCGGTCGACAAGGCACCTATACGGCGGCTAATTGTTCTTGGTGTTCTTGATCCATGAAGAACATCAACTAAGAATTGGCATATTTTTATCATATTTGTAGACGATTATTCTTGATGTTTTTGATTTATGAAGAACATCAATCCGGAATCGGCATATATTCTTCATTTTTATGGCTGATTGATCACAATCGGCTAACACAATCATCCACAAGTGTCGATTGATAAAAAGAATCAAAAACGATTTTATTTTATTTTGCATAAAATATGCCCATAATTAGTGGAAAAGGTTCCCTACATATACCGATTGTAAATTAATCAAACTCAAGAGTTTTTCTGGAATTTTTTTTGCTAGAATCGGCTGATACAAATGTACCTATCGGCTGATCTTAAACCTAGGCATTTCTTCGACTGTTTTTCTCATAAGTTCTTCGTCCGACGTCGAAATGACCTCATTATTTATGCATTATGTAAATGACAAAATATAGCATCTACCCAAGAACTGACAGATGAAGAGTAATATAACTGAAATGTGAAATAAGACTCAAGGTTAGATATAGAAGGTTTGAACCAGATGTCGAAGACTCAAACCACGGGTTTCCAACTAGAATAGAAATACAAATATAAACGCGAAAAACATGAGTCTAATGTCTGGAGCTCAGAAAAAACTCAGTGATGTCAGCTAAGAGAAGACCTGGAAAGCAAAATAATTATGACGAAGAGCTGTCCTAGGTCCGAACAATTACAAGGAGAGAAAGTTATTTTGGGTCTCAACCGTTACATGTTTTTTAAGATTAAAATCATGTTCATACAACATATGTATATCCAGAAAGGCTGATAATGAAAAACAAGAACATTTCATTAATAGAAATCAAACTTCGAACATTTATCTCTCCTATTTGATTGTCTTCTAACTGCCTTATTCCCAAACCAACTTATAAGATAATCAGAAGCCTTAACTTAAATCACCCGAAATCCGATCAGAGATCAAAGATTATGGTGATAACAACGACTATATTCCCAAATTAAAGACTATGATCACCAAATTGTAAGGGTATGCTTCTCAGTATAATTGATGCATCTTTATTGGCGCCGACTAGGTTTTTAAAACTTCATGATTTTAATCTTAAAATTGATCAAAAATCTAACTTATATGTATGATTCAATTAAGTTACATAATACACTTGCACGAAAAATCATGCATATGTCTTGATGATCTAAGTGTTTATTTGAACATATATGATGATTTAAACGAGATCGAACTTTAAAATGGTGATTTTAGGGAATTTAATCCTAAAAAAGCATTCGCCATGATCAGATCTAAAGATCGATGATAAAAATTTGATGAAAATTCCAATTCCAATTTTATATATAGGCTTTTCTTCGTTGTTGTTTTTATGAATAGAATCTTGAGAAACGTCTTATTTTATTAATAGTAATATTAGATCCATACTTGCTAAGGTATATTGTTGATTTTTATCATAGAGTCTTGATTATTCCCCTAATTAGCATGAGAATCTATTTAGATTTATGCACATGTTTGTCCTTAACATGATGATATGAATAAATAGTTCAGATCTAATTTTCTGGGTACAAATCATACGTATTTAGCTATATATGATGCATAATCGAAATCTAGTTTGGTTTTCACTAACAAATCTTTATTTAGATGTTTGTATGAATATATATCTTACGAAATGCATGATTATTGTCCATAAAAATTAAAGTAAACTATTATATTTGTTTAGATCTCGAGACTCTGATCTTAAAATTGAGATCCATTATCATACTACGTGATAATCATAGTTTAGTTATTGATTTATGCTAATATTTCAGATGCATGATAATTAAGTCTTTTAATAAAATTGGTGATTCAGCAAAAAAAAAAAAGTCAACCAACTCAAAAGTTTTTCCGCCAAAATCGTATCGCGATGATATTTCAAAAATCAGATCTGGTCAATGATTCTCATTGACTATATTTCAATCAAGGTTACTTATATAAAAACTTTTGTATATGTGAAGCTACACAATGGAATGCCAACAAAGACGGTTACCACCTAGACCAAGTGTAACCTCACCGTTGTGACAGACACCAATAACGCCAATTATGGAATGCCAAAGTGTACAAACACCTGAGGTATCCATAAAAAACGCGACAACATCAAGTACACCAATATCAACTGTGAGCCATAACTAACAATTGTTCAACGAATAATCGTAACATCAAATATCCATAGGGGTACTTTTTTTTTTAGTTTTTAGCACATCTAATCCAACCTCTAAAGGAGGTTGGGTCATAAAAGGTGGTTGGAATTTCTAAAAGATTGGGAGAAAGTTTATTGGTCTTTTACCGAGGACATGTATGAAAAGATATTGAACATGTTTATTGCCAAATATAACGAAGTGTATCCAAGTGCCGTCTCATATTATCGGGATAATTGGTTGGATAAGTTCAAGGAAAAATTTGTGCGTGCGTGGACAAATTGATATAGACATTACTGGAATGAAGCATCTAGTATAGCGGAGTCCTCTCATGGGAGATTTAAAGATCTCATCCAGTCCGGCCAAGGAAACATGGTTACGGTTACCGAGGCAATGGAGCAACACTTTAAGGCCGATATCGATAGGATCAAGAAGGCTTTTGAGAAAAGCTCAATGGAAAGGATGACTTAATTTCTTCAACATACTAATTTGCTCCAAGGAATAGAGTTTAACGTCTCCCATTGGGAAATAAAACATATGATGAGACAAATGCAGTATGAGTAAAATTACGGAAAACCGGCTGATGTGTGTATTTGTCCCGACCTGTCTTCATTGGGGCTTCCGTGTCGTCATATGCTTCTGAAGTATGAAGATGTGATACCTATTGATGTTATTGATCCATTTTGGAATCAACTATCTTTCGACCTTCCCCCTATGAAAGCTCCCGGACAATCACCATGGGATACAAAGGAGGCCAAGGAATTATATGAAGCTTACTCACGTGGAAACTCGGGTAGCCGACAAGTATTGTTGAGCCAACTAAGGCTAATTACACGCCCATGGATAACACCAAGTGAAGAGACAACAAAGGGAGATCCGTCCGGTAGACCACAAACTAAAACTTCAAGGAGAAAACAAAGGAAAGAATTGAAAGAAATGACTCGACGTGAAGAAGAACTCGCGGAAACTAAGAAACGAGATCTATCCGCAAGTGAGATTTCGGAAGCAAGATTCGCGGAAGCGCCGGTTCCAAACAAAAGGGGTAGGCCAAAGAAGGAACTGATATCAAGTCAACAACAAACGACATGTTCTGAAGCCACACCCATAGTCGATGTATCAGAGGTTCCTAGGAAAAGGGGAAGGCCGCCGAAGGTACCAACATTAATCTACCAAGGAAAACAAGGTGAGCATTCCGAAGCTACACTCATAGTTGATGTATCAGATGTTCCTAAGAAAAGAGGAAAGCCTCTGAAGGTACCAACATTAAGCTACCAAGGATAACAAGGTGAGCATTCCGAAGCTACACTCATAGTCGATGTATCGGAGGTTCCTAAGAAAAGGGGAAGGCCTCCGAAGGTACCAACATTAAGCTACCAAGGATAACAAGGTGAGCATTCCGAAGCTACACCCATAGTTGATGTATTGGAGGTTCCTAAGAAAAGGGGAAGGCCGCCGAAGGTACTAACATTAAGCTACTAAGGACAACAAGGTGAGCATTCCGAAGCTACACCCATAGTCGATGTATCGGATGTTCCAAGGAAAAGTGGAAGGGGTAGGCCAAGAAAGTATAATCTCCCATCACATACTGAAGACATTGATAATGCCGAGATTGGAGAGGATGGTTTGGATATAATTAAGATAAACAATAGTAATATGAAGATGTTTAAGAAATCCTCGACGGGTAGGACTATTAGACATTACCATACAAAGGTAGCGTTATACATAAACCAACTTCCTGAGGTTATTCGCGAGTTTATTGTGTATACGGATAATGTCGATGGAGATGGAAATAGTGGATATCATGCCGTGACCGAACAATTAGGAATCTTCGATACGGCGGTTATTAAATAAATGACACCATGCCGATATGCTAGAATGAGGATGGCCGATCAACTTGTGAAAAAGAGGAGCTTTTATAAGCAATTGGTTGGTCACGACGAGGGATTTGGTGATATGTGTGCTCAAGTGTTAGGACCCAAGCAGGAGATGGAATTTATTCCTTCTCAATATTGGATGAGGATGCCGCTTTGTGGGCATCTAGTAGCGGATACATTTAATTATGTTGTTCATTATTTTACCCCCACCGTAGTCACAACATTTACACCAAAGTGGCAAAAATGCGAAGGATCCCTTGTTAAGATAAGAGTTGTTTTGGCGTTCGTGAACGATAATCATTTCGTTATTCTAAAACTCAAGAATAATTGTCCATTGCCCTCGGTTTGTGGGATGGTTAAAAACAAGGATATAAATCCCAATATCTGGAAGGGACGGATGGCATTGTATGAGGAGAATCACCAATTATGGAATGCGTTGGCCTTATCGAAGAAACCTCTTGAAGATGAGGAGATTCAAGTTAATACGTGTTGAGGCGATGATGAGTAATTTGGATATCTGGTGTTCGTTAATATACAACCTTTTGTTTTTTTGGAAGTTTGAATTGTAATCATTAAACCATATGCCATGTATATGCCGGCATGATTTAATTCAAACTTTACAATGCTAGAAGTTTGAATTGTTAGTCAAAGCGTGCAACTTCGACCATTCAAGGTCCAGACACTCAACTCCTTCTGCAATTGATTTGCCGATAACGTTTAAGCCTAGAATGTTCTGAGCATCATCAGGGATCAAGGCCATCTCTTCCCATGGGAAGTGCATTGTATCAGTTTCACCATGGTACCTTTCGACGAAGAAATTGGCTGTCACAATATCTGTCTTCACATAATTTTCAACCAAAGTATATAGACCAAAATCCTTTACTATTGTTTGGACATCATCATGCTCCAAAGACAAATCCCAATGAGCCGCGGCTTGGTTTCGGCAAACACGAACAGCCTTAGTATGATCATACAATTAGAAGATAATACGATTAAGAGATTTTGCATAAATCCAAAACAATACATATGCACAAAATAAAAAATGCTTACATAGGTTTGATAGATAGTACGAGCCCAAGAGTGCTTGTATCCAAATAGTACTTTCGGTTCCGGAGATTCACCCAAAATTTTACCACGTTCAAGGTCGGGTATCATGTCATCAATGTGAGGAAGGTGACAACCTTTAACTTTGGGTTTCCCCTTGCCCTTGCCCTTGACCTTGCCTTGTGTTAGTTGTTCACTCGGCCCACCAACTTCGCTTTGGCTTGCTAATTGACTTGGGGAACCTCATCATCTTCCTCCTTATTTTCACCTTCATCATGCTCATCGTCCTCAAATGTTCCAGTATGTTCACGGATTACAAGTGCACTACGGTCACCACCACTCTCCCAAATTGCCCCTCTTGTTTCAAACCCCAAACGCTTCTTGCGACCTCCATCTTTCCCTCGTGGAGGCAGAGACTGAGGAGTATCAAGACCGTCCTTCCTCTTTCTCTTAGTAAAAGCATCTTTATTTTTTTCCTTTGTTAGATTACTTGGCTTTTGACCTATAACATAAGCACATGAAACAAAAATAAGACAAGTCATATTGGAAGTTTAAGTACCGGCATTGAGACTCTTAAACAGATGAAGCCGGTTTAGTGCTATCGGCATTCAAACTTAGCTATCGAGAATGCCGGTAAATAAATGGGTCTCTTCTGGATACCAAAAGACAACTACCGACACTCTCAAAATAAATCAATTCCGTGCCGGCAACAGTGTACCGGCATACAATGAAAGAGAAATAGAGTGCCGGTACTGATCAACAAATCATATATGTTCATGTATGTTTAAAGTTTACTACCGGCGTACACGAGTTTAATCAAATCTATGCCGTTTTTCCTATACCGGCATACATGAAACCTAGATTCAATGCTGGTACTGGTGACAAAGTTCATAATGTTTTTGTGTGTTTTAAGTATACTACCGGCATACACGAATTACTATTAAGGTATGCCGGTAACCTAAAACCGGTATGGTATTCAACCCAATTTGTATGCCGGTACTAGAAATTCACTTTCAGGATTTGAAACCGGCATGGTATTCATCCAAGATCGAATGCCGCTACTGAAAACCGGCGTGGTATTCATCCAAGATAGAATGCCGGTACTTTGTGTAACTCGACTGTTTCATCTATGTTTGGAGATTC
This sequence comes from Papaver bracteatum, assembly GCA_023529315.1. Taxonomy (NCBI): domain Eukaryota; kingdom Viridiplantae; phylum Streptophyta; class Magnoliopsida; order Ranunculales; family Papaveraceae; genus Papaver; species Papaver bracteatum. The sequence continues at coordinate 193,365 of JAJJWX010003180.1, forward strand.
TAACCTAAACCCATTGCTATAAATCGATTAAAACAATTTTAAATGAGTTCAAAACCACTAACCTTCTCAGAGAAGCCATGGTGGTTGATCGTCCGAGTTCGCCGCCTCGTCCTCTCCTTGTTCTTCAGCAATCGAAGCAATTCGTTGTTCGTGTTTTTGTTGACCAATCGATTTGGTCTTCGGTTTGGCTTTTGTTTTCTTTCGTGGAGGCAAGGTTATGATTCTGGTAGGTTAATCGACGAAGAAATTTTTGATTTAATGATTAATCGTCGATGAAGAAGATGAAGGAATATTTTTTTTTCAGAACCCTAACTATGCCGACAGTGAATTGAAATGGGGGATAAATTGATTTGGTTTTTGATTTTATTGTTCTAGGGGAAAGGGCATAACAGTCTTTTCATTATGTTTTGTTATTAATCTAAGGGTGTTTTGGTATTTTAGCCCCCAAAAAACACCCCTTATCAGCCACCTTTGGTTGGGGGAAGTAATTCATATCCCCCAATTAATTCCCATATCCCCCAATTGCGCGTTCTTTATTAGCTACGGGGTCCTATATTTACTACATGTGTCAACTCTCTTAAATAAAGGTCTTAATGAAACTTCCACGTATGTTTTTTTACTCCAACTGTTGGAGATGGTCTTAGTGATTTGATCTAGCTAGGTGTATGTGTCTTCTTTAATCTTGATTTTCCATATTCTTAGTACCCATTTTTGCACTATTTTGGTATTTTGTGTCTTTGTATGTATTTTTGGAGAATTAAACATGTGGGGAGAAATTGGCTCGGAAAGTGGTATTTGGATCCACAGGAGAAAATTACTAAAGGCACCCAGAAGATGTGTTAAAGGCACCACGGGAATACATTGGAGGCACCCCATAAAAGTTATATTTAAACCTCAGAAAAATCATTAAAGGAACCCCCTCAGTTGGAAAAGGGGTACCCACTCAATAAGGGGCAACTACCTACTATTATCACCCCATCATAGGATAAGGGGAGGTCATCTTCTGTAATTCAAATCTCAAATTTGGCGGACAAGTTTGTACATCAAATTTCAAACTTAGGGTTTGATTTTTCGGCAAGATTTTGAGAGACTCAATCGTTAATATTGGTTGGGGAATTATTAAGGTTGAACAGAGTCGGTATAAGTCTTCGATTTGATCAGAATTGGCCGGATCATTGAGTTTGAAGAGAGAATTACTCCAAGTTTTCATAGATATGACAAGTATGGGCCTGTCATAACCAAACAAGTTTGGTAATTGTATTGGGTTCGAAATAAGGTTTTGAAATCAGCAAATAAATAAGTTACCGTGAAAACAAGGAAGACAATATACTTGGAGTTGGTTTTGTGATATAATTAGAAGTTACGTGGAGACTTTAGGAAGGATATTCTTTGTGCTGAATTCGGTTTTATATTTGGAAAGAGTTTTGACAACTCAGAAGACGTGTAAAGAGATTTTGTAGAGATTATTTCGTTACTTGGCCGAGGGGAGAAACAAGATAATCGGTGAAGATTTTTGCCCTATATATGATTTGTTGGGTATATGTATGAGAGGTTCGAGCCACATAAGTTTTTATCTAGAGTTTAGGGGTCGATTGGTACCGAATAAAGATGGAGAAGAGAATTTCAGGAAGCTTCAGAGCTAAGAACAATAGATGCAGACGAGTTCCGGAGAAGTAAGAAAAAAAACAGAGAATTGCAGAAGAAATAATCACAGAAACTGTTAACCTAGGCAGTAGTTAGAATAAATCTTTTGTAATTGTAATTTGAATCAGCTACTAAACTTCTGTAACAATAAATCTTCAATGATTATATCTGTTGCAATTGAGCTGTTCTCTTCTTTTTCATATATTTCTTCAATAAAAACACCTTTTGATCCATGTTATTATCTTTTGAGAGTGTTTTGAGCATGGTGATCTAAACCCCAACACTGAAACGACAGACGAAGCTATGTTTCACATTTGATTGGTAACTATAATTGATTCTTCATGACTTTTGCATTGAATTAATTATTTTATGATTTTTATTAATTATTTGTGATTTCATTTGAGTAGTAGAGGCACGAGTCCCACTTGAAGTCAACAAAGTCATGGAAGTGGAAGAAGTTTGAGACGTCGTTCTATGAAGGAGGTACCAGAAAGTTCTACTCCAAACCAAGTGTTAGATAATCAAGTAGCACGTGGTGGTGATGAAAACATTGGCTTGGTTAGATACAACTACTGCACGTCTGTTTAGTCATTTGCCAACTAACATAATGACTCCAGGTGGTGGTGTGGACATGGAAGTAATTAGGAAATCGATAATGTATACCCCAGTTGCCTCCACCCCCCAATTTCCTCAAGATCATCAGCATTTCAACCATTTCATCAAACTCCTCTAGCATATCAACAACACATATTTCAATATTTGTATCATGTTCCCATACACCCTTATTGATGGTGGTTTTTAGTACAGGGTTAAAATTGTAAACCTTGCATTTAATATGCCGTCACTCTGCAAAGAAACAGAGTCATGTAAAGCTGTGAGTGTTCAACCTCTCCACTAGCACATTTATTGAGCAAGTCAATATTTCCTCATGAAATTTACCTAGAATGGTGCATGTAGCAACAATCCCAGACATTCTGTAAATTTTGGCACCTTGCCTGTATTATTCAGTTAATATAAGTTTCTTTGAATGCTTTCTGTGCTATGCTCCCCAGCTGAACCCTTAATGTTGATATGGCGTGACAATTTGTGTTCACTCACAGCAGAGTAGCATGAATTTCCAAGTATCAAGGATAAGGTCCTGCATAAAGTATTCAATCAGAAAGCATACTTCTCTCTGGAAATGAACTTAAAGAACTCTGTGTCAATTTTGTAATAATTCACAAGATTCATATATCACCCTGACTAATTTGCAAAAATTAGGGTTTTGCGCCTTGTGCAATATATTAGACCTTGCCTGTCGAAATTAAGCTTAAGCAAACTAGGTAATTAATCCGCCATGGATTAGTAGGTGCAAAATCTTTCCCAGAATCAGAAATCGAAAAATAAAGGAGCCACATAATAGGAGCAGCATCAAAGGGATGCGTAGCCATGCCTTAGGACAATCGATGCCATTTTCCATTGGACACGCCCCATGTTGCCTAACCGTCCCTATTTCCCATCGACCAATCAGGTCGCCTTAAACCCGCCACACATTGGTTGGACCCATACTTGCTTGCCCTATTCCCATCAACTAATCAGATCGTTTTAAATCCACCACACGCACACTAGAAGTGTGGCCACGCCCATGCTTGGCCGTCCCCTATTTTAATCGACCAGTCAAGTCGCTCAAAACCTTCCACAGTATTAAAAGATGCAAAATGGCGTCAGATGGTCCCAAAGCAAATTGGCTTTCCAAAAATCGCGCCAACATGCCAAACGTGCCATGTTGCACCAATAAGTTGAGCGGCATGCCATTCTGCCACGCCAAACGTGCTACTTTGTGGCAGCATGCCAAAACATGCCAGCGTGCCGTAAATAGCGCGCCTACGTGCTAACCTACCTTTTATTCGTGGCCAATGCCATGATGTGCTTAAGTTAGGGTTTTCTAGTCAGAAGCACGACTCTACTTTAGGCGCATTAACCAAAACCCTAATTTCCAGTAGTAGCCCAAAGTACGCCATTTTGGCCCCACAACAGGCCACGAGCCATGTGGGACCAAGGAAAACCTAAGAATGGCACCATACCATAGCCACTCATAGCAACCCTTGCTCCTGTGGCCGTTTCCACATTGTAGCCTTGTTATAATTACTTTGGAATAGCTATGGCACCGTTTGCATAAAAACACCACTGTGTCGCATGCCACGCGCGCTAATTAGGGTTTCGATATGCCAAACCCTAATTCAGCTAGGATTGTCATGCTAGCCAAGCCAAGTAATTCTCTTAAGGCCTTTAGTTCGATATAGCAACAGGACCAACGTTGCCGAACCAAAATTTGGGTCTAACACCAATATGCCAAAATAGCTGCTACGGCTACGCCAGGCACCATTATGCCACTGACATGCGTTAAATATGCCATCACATCGTTGGCATATGCCAATGACGCCACTTTTCTATTATCAGGTGCTAACGGAAGTGGCCATAATCAATGGCCACCTTTTCTCATGGGCCACAATCTCAGCCGTCTAAATTCTCCACATACAGGCATGTGGCAAGTCTTAGGCGACCGGCTAAGACAAGTCTAATAGCATCACATGCTATTTTCATGCGGTAAGTCTCCTGACTTTGACTTGCCACACATAGCAATCTTCTACACGTTTTCCATGAAAACACTCAAGACATCAAACATGTCACAAACTGGGGGATACTCATCAGAGTATTGGTCTGGCGGTTTACAGCATACGAAGTGCAAGACGCCCATTATAAGAAAGTGTCAGGAAACAGGGAAGTTAGTGGTGGCAAGAAGTAATGGGTGTAAACAAACATATTTCATTCATCGTGGAAACGTGGTTTCTGGCGGTTACATATTACTCCACTCTTCCATCACTCAATCACCCCCACTTCTTACGAGACCAGGGTACGTTCAATTATGACTTGTATAAATAGGTTTCACCTATTTCCACCAAACAACAAGGTTTGGTTAGAACAACAACAGAATATCCAGAAAAATACCAAAGAACAGATAACTTTCATTCCGCAATCCAGTTCCAAATTCTGATACAAGTCATAAAATAGCCATACCTTCAGAATTAACCATTCTGGTCTCAACACCTTCTTCGCTTCACTCCCTAAGACCAACCCTTCTCCTTCACTTTGTGACCAAAGCAAGAATGGAACGACCATTTCTTATTTTAGGACATGATTGTACAAATTGATCTCTCGAATCTAACGTACTCCCTTGCAGTGCATTTGATTTAGGTTTAGATTTGTTTCTCATCCGCACACCCAAATTACCAAAACTAGCAGAAATAATTTTTACCCATAAACAATTGGTGACCACAGTGGGAGATAAATCTCTCGGTTGCAAAAATAAGTTTATCAGGATTCATTCCATTTTTCTCAATTTCAAAAGGGTGGATCTTAGATCCAATTCAATCATTAAACTTAATTTAGGTTCAACAACCAATTTCCATTTCGGTGTTCTGTTCGTTAAGAAGCTTCACAAAAATGCTATTCTAAGAAATGCTACTGGAAATTCCTTGGATAGCTGAGCACCAGAAAATCTCCCAGATGAAAGACACATGAAGACGTGATTACTACTTAGGAGGGCACAATGGCTTCTCTTGAGGTCTGAATGGAGTGGCCACATCTGCAACACCGTAAGTTTTATATGGAGCAAGCCGGAAACGCCTCAAAGTTATCACCGATATTAATGTCTCCAGGGTCCACACTCAGAGAGATAAAAGGAAGATTCGCATAGCCGCTGTTCCAGTATGGAGATAATCGACAACAAATCTCAACACCAGTGGAGTCCTAGAAAGTCACATGCAGAGATCACGAAAGTGAGGGTCTATCTCCATTCCACCACTACTACCATTTTATGGTCAGGAGTATCCGCTATCACTTCATCAGCAAAATGTGTAGATCCAGACTATGACGCAATTCTGGGAATTCGTACATCTACAATAACAAAGGAGGCTTGAAAAATCTTCAAATCATTCATAGGGGTTCTCCTATTATGCCGACCCAAGAAAGAGCAAGCCAGGACATCTTCATATCTACTAGAGCCGACACGTCAAGAGAGAAGCCTCAAGAATATAATGGTTCCCTCACCATCATGTCAAGAAAGAATCCGCAGCCGAGATAACTTCACATCTTCTGGGAATCCGTACATCTACAATAACAAATGAGGCTTGACATATCTTCAAATGATTTATAGGGGTTCGCCTATCATGACTATCCAAGCAAGAGCAAGCCTGGGACATCTTCATATCTACTGGAGCCGACACATCAAGAGAGCAGCCTCAAGAAGATAACGGTGCCCGCACCATCATGTCAGGAAAGAATTCGAGAAGTTTTTGCACCAAAAGGATCCACGTTTCCCATATTCCCTTTACCCAAGGAAGTGGGTAATGCAGAAGAGTTCTCCAAATTGCCTACCGGAAGAACCTACACTGGGATGTTCCAGCAAAATAACAGGCATCTCGATGTATACGTCAGGAGATCCAGAATTGAAGCCATCGATTTCCAAGTATACTGTCGGTGCTAACACATCAATACATAACTCAAAAAGAGAGACACCTCATCAGCAGCGTCACCCGCGAACATGGCATGTGGTTTAGAAAGGTTATGGGTCGTTTTGCAAGAACTTCGTCATAAACGTTTTTACACTGCCCTCCGGAAGAATTGAAACTGGTGCTAATTGGTGAAGAAACTGGGAGTGATATGTATACCATACGATTCATATGGAAGTCTTCTACAACATACTAAAAGGGCACATCAATCCTATGAATGAGCTATAAGTAGAAGTCGAAACTCTCGACTACGTGACAGTTGAAAACCTACATAATTCTTCCTGAGAAATTTCTGAATTCTTGGTGTCAGGTACTTTTCACCCACCAAACGGACTCTGCATGAATAAATTATTTTTGCGAAAGTTATATTTTCCTCTTAGAAAAAGAATGAGATGTTAATCACCTCATTCCGATATCAGACAAAGATTTTGCGGCCTTTTTGGCAAAGAGACACGAATCTGAAATTTTCATCAAGTCAATACACCAAGGTCGTAGGCAAGCAACAATAGGCAAGCTGCCACATGAAGATAATCATGGAAGAGCTACTTCGCCGAAATAAGAAAATAGAAGGATAAGAAGAAATTACCTCACATACATGAGTTATATTAAAAGGAAGAATCCTAGTCCGAGCAAATCCTTGCGTGTTACCAAAGGTTCGTGCCATATCCGTCACTCCCTCCTGCCAAGGTTCATGCCCGTAGCCGCCACTCCTTCCTGCCAAGGTTCATGCCCGTAGACGCCACTCATTCCTACCAAGGATCATGTCGTAGCCTCCACTCCTTCTTGCCAAGGATCATGCCGTAACCGCCACTCCCTCCTTCCAAGGTTTGTTCCCGTAGCCGCCACTCCTTCCTGCCAAGGATCGTTCCGTAGACGTAACACTCCTCCCTGTCAAGGATCGTGATCGCATCTATCCAAGGTTCTTAGTTGTGGCCACTTTTTGTCCCATCCCGCAAAAGCTCATGGTCGTGGACAGTTTTACTCGCTTACACATCCATCCAATCCCTTTGCTTCTATGGACGCCCATGCAATTCCAGCCAACCTACTTTGTTCCCACGATAATGTAGTCTCTTCTGATCACAGCTGCTGCCAAGAACCTTTGCTGATTGTTTGTTGAAACCAGCCATAGCTTCACCATAGCGACAACAACTACAAAGGTAATCCATACTTCTCCATATTTTAGTTTCACATGGAAGAAGTAATATAGGTCACCAGTACGAATGCATGATGGTGATATCTTTATCATGGTCAACCCACCGACCATACAAGATAGAAACATGTAAACCACACTTGGGGGCACAGAATCCTTTGGATTTCAAATCTCAGAAGACACGGTCAACCAAAAGGTCATATCCACGACAAGGTCATATACTCTTCAAAGGTGTAACGTAAGGATATCATCACCTCTCCGTCTAGAAGGCGTATGCAACACTTTACGAGGCCCACGACGGATCCCAATCCTACTCAGAGAAAACAACTTCAATAACCAAAGAGAAGTGCGACTGGGGAATGCTCATAGCGGTCCATCTCCGATAACAATCAAGCATTCATGATATAACTCCAGAGACGCGGCTGAAACATTTTCTTGAAGAGACAGAGGGAGACACGATTAATGACATAACTCTCTCACTTCTACCTCTTCGTTATCCGGAATATTTTGTCCATGTGATGTTCCAAGCATCCCAGTATCACATCCAGGAGAGTATAATAAGATTGTATCAAATACCATAAATATGGATTCAAGGAGATACAATTAAAGTAGGCTACACTTGGGGACTGAAGCCTCCTTCAGGTTTGGAAGTTTCGACGCAGTCACCACCTTACCAGTGAATGTAGTAGAAGCACATGTTCCACAAGAAAATAGGCTCAGAATAATTAAACATGGGGACTACCAGCATGGGATGCCTTCACTTCCCTCAACCAGGTTATTTCTGATTTCAAAATCATCACTGTCGAAGCTTTACGAGCCACATAAATTTCTCAACATGAAGCCGTACACGTGCATAAAAGACTCTAAAAGCACGCCACGGAGATACATTCAAATATCCGTCCACGCCATCAGATATAACAAAAGTATAACTGGGGACTGCTCATCGCATCCCATTCCATACAATAGTCCAAGATTCATAAGATGGTTCAAAGGATGTCGCTTGGAACGAAGTCCTTGAAGACTTGATAGCAGCACATCGGGCAAGGGAACGCCTCTAAACTCATCTATTTCACCCAATGGCTTCGGAATATTTCGACCATATGATCATCCACAGCATATCATCAGAAAGACTAGGCACCAAATAACCTAAAGTCAAGGATGGACCAACGGCGCAACCACAATCTCCATGATTAGCCCTGACATAATTATTTCCGAGAATATATTTCGTCCATCCATCCCAAGAGTGCAATGGAGTTTGGTAAATTTTGAAATTCACTGGAGAGGTTAGATGCTCATTCTTCTGGAGTCAGAACCTTATTACACATTCTAGAGAAGATCGATGGTACTGTTGGGTGGCTACATGTACAAAATAGGAGAGAGCACCTACCTTGAGTTCTCCTGGCCTGCCTTGATGTTGATTATAACTATTAGAGATAGATTTGTTGTCATTAATGATCGCTATATCACCGCTAAAAAATGAGGAGCATACGAAATCACTGAGCCGGACGAGCAAAAAAAACATAAAAGGGTCGATACCCCTTTTCATACGAATGGAGTTTCTAGAGTTTGAGTAGAAGAAGGATTCCTTCTTGCTCCATGAACGGGAATAGATGACTTAGCGCGCCACACTCATGCTTCGTAGCCCAATCCAGCAACGCCATCATTAATGCTCTGTATCCCAAGCCAGCAATGCCATCATTACTGCTCCGTGGCCCAAGACAACAACGCCATCATCACCGCTCCGCGGTCAAAGTCGCAGCGCCAGCATCAATGGTCCGTGGACCAAATTGCAGCGTCGGCATCAGCAATCCATGAACAAAGTTGCAGCGCCAACGCCAGCTTCCTATGGCCAAGCCGGAAGTACGCCGAGTTGCCAACACAGGGATCATAGACTACTCATGTCTCCTGCCAGAGGTTAGTCGAATTTTTCCTGGCAATCTCTTCATGACTTGCCCTTTCGATTTTTATCCTTGCATGTTACCATCTCATGCTTACCTCGTAACAATGCTACTGTTACGTGCTAAGCAGGGGACTTAATGTTGATGGTGGTTTTTAGTCCAGGGTTAAAATTGTAAACCTTGCAATTAATATGCCATCACTCTGCAAAGAAACGGAGCCATGTAAAGCAGTGAGTGTTCAACCTCTCCACTGGCACATTTATTGAGCAACTCAATATTTCCTCATGAAATTTACCTAGAACGGTGCATGTAGCAACAATCCTAGATATTTTGTAAATTTTGGCACCTTGCCTGTATTATTCAGTTAATATAAGTTTCTTTGAATACTTTCGGTTCTATGTTCCCCGGCTGAACCCTTAATGTTGATATGGCATGAAAATTTGTGTTCACTCGCAGTAGAGTAGCATGAATTTCCAAGTATCAAGGATAAGGTCCTGCATAAAGTATTCAATCAGAAAGCATACTGCTCTCTGGCAATGAACTTAAAGAACTCTGTGTCAATTTTGTGATAATTCACAAGATTTAGATATCACCCTGACTAATTTTCAGAAATTAGGGTTTTGCGCCATGCGCAATATATTAGAAATTGCATGTCGAAATTAAGCCTAAGCAAACAAGGTAATTAATCCGCCATGGATTAGTAGGTGCAAAATCTAGCCCAGAATCAGAAAATGAGAAATAAAAGAGTCGCAGAATATGAACAACAGCAAAGGGAGGCCTGGCCATGCCTTAGGCCAGCCATCACCATTTTCCATTGGCCACGCCCCTTGTTTCCTAACCGACCCTATTTCCCATCGACCAATCAGGTCGCCTTAAACCCGCTACACGTTGGCTGGGCCCATACTTGCTGGCCCTATTTCCCATCGACCAATCAGGTCATTTTAAATCCGCCAAACTCACACTAGAAGTGTGGCCACGCCCATGCTTGGCCGCCCCCCTCTTTTAATCGACCAATCAGGTTGCTCAAAACTTGCCACAGTAGTAAAAGAGGAAAAATGGAGCCAGATGGTCCTAAATCCAATTGGCTTTCTAAAAATCGTGCCAACATGCCAAACATGCTATGTTACGCCAATAAGTTGAGCGGCATGCCACTCCGCCATGCCAAACGTGCCACTTTGTGGCAGCATGCCAAAACATGCCAACATGCCATAAATAGCGCGCCTACGTGCTAACCTACCTCATATTCGTGTCCAACGCCATGATGTGATTACGTTAGGGTTTTCTAGTGAGAAGCACAACTCTGCTTAATTTCCAGTAGTATCCCAAAGTACGCCACTTTGGCCCCACAACAAGCCACGAGCCATGTGGGACCCAGGAAACCCTAAGAATAGCGCCATACCATAGACACTCATAGAAATCCTTGCTCATGTGGCTGTTTCCACATTGTAGACTTGTTATAATTACTTTGGCATAACTATGGAACCGTTTGCACAAAACCACCACCATGCCACATGCCAAACGCGCTAATTAGGGTTTCGATATGCCAAACCCTAATTCAGCTAAGATTGCCACGCTATCCAAGCCAAGTAATTCTCTGAAGGCCTTAAGTTCGATATAGCAACATGACCAACGTTGCCGGAGCCATATTTGGTTCTAACACCAATATGCCAAAATAGCTGCCACGGCTACGCCCTGCGCCATTATGCCACTGGAATGTGTTAAATATGCCATCACACCGTTGGCATATGACAATGGCGCCACTTTGCTATTATCAGGTGCTAACGGAAGTGGACATAGTCAACGACCACCTTTTCTCATGGGCAACAATCTTAGACGTCCAAATTCGCCACACACATGCCTGTGGAAAGTCTTAGGCAACATGCCAACACAAGTCTAATAACATCACATGCTATTCTCCTGCGGCAAGTCTCCTGACTTTGACTTGCCACACATAGCAATCTGCTACACGTTTTCCACGAAAACACTCGAGACATCAAACATGTCACAAACTGGGGGATATTCATCAGGGTATTGGTTTGGCAGTTTACAGCATGCGACGTGCAACACGCTCATTATAAGAAAGTGTCAGGAAACACGGAAGTTAGTGGTGGCAAGAAGTAATGGGTGTAAATAAACCTGTTTCCTTCATCGTGGAAACGTGGTTTCTGGCGGTTACACATTATTCCACTCTTCCATCACTCAATCACTCCCACTTCCTACGAGACCAGGGTGCGTTCAATTATGACTTGTATAAATAGGTTTCACCTATTTCCACCAAACAACAAGGTTTGGTTAGAAAAACAACACAGTATCCATAAAAATACCAAAGAACTGATAGCTTTCATTCCGCAATCCAGTTCCAAATTATGATACAAGTCATAAAATATCCACACCTTCAGAATTAACCATTTTGGTCTCAACACCTTCTTCGCTTCCCTCCCTAAGACCAAACATTCTACTTCACTTTGTGACCGAAGCAAGTCTGGAACGGCTATTTCTTGGTTTAGGCCAGGATTGTACAGATTGATCTCTCAAATCTAAAGTACTCCCATGCAGTGCATTTGTTTTAGGTTTAGATTTGTTTCTCATCCACACACCCAAATTACCAAAACCAACAGAAACAGTTTTTACCCATAAACAACCCTGGCCCATTATTTATCAAGGTTATGGTGATTCTGATGAGACTCAAGCACCAAGTGAGTCTCAAACCGAATCGCTGACTGATATGTTGAACAACACTCTTGATCCAGAAAAAAGGTAATTAGGTCTTTGGCCAGGAAGAAAATGACCAAGGAAATGAGTAGTTTATGGACGTAATTTAGTTTAAATATTTCAAATGTAGTCTTTTATTTTAATTAATGAAAACTATATTTTATATTAATATTCAAATAGAAACTAGTTTTACATTTCATTAAAAATTAACCTTAATTGCATAACATAATACTTAAAAATTGAATCCCTGCACATGAACCATATAGAGTTCATAACATTCGTCGTGACTAAACCATCTTCTGTTGTCTTTGTAAAATTTGGTATGAGCCCTAATTTTTAGTTCTTCAGTTGAAAACCCACGATTATCCCTTTTAATCATCCACATAATTTTCTGATACTTTCTCACATTGTTTTTGACGAAACAATAACGATCTTGAAGACACTCATTTGTTTTGCTTGAATTTACGTGACTTAACGTCATAAACCTTTGAAACACAGTGTCCCATAAGTTAAAAGTTTCTAAATTTAAATCTTTATCACTTGCAACTGAAATCCCACATCGAATTAGAGAACTATCTTCTTTTCGAGTGAAATCCAACTCTGTTATGCGAGCACTTAGGCATAGCGAAATGAATTTGAAGTTGGGATGATGTGAGTTGAAATGGGTATTTATAGTGGGAATAGTAGATGTTGGATGAGGAACTGATGAGCGATGATCAGATTAGCGAGCGACATACCGACTAGCGCTGGCGCCAGAATGACTAGCGAGCGATATTTATACCATCTAGCGATGGAAACTCTATCTCTAGATGGAAAGTATGTCGTGTATGCCTATATGTTATAATTGACATATAATTATGGCACTTTGGCATACCCATAGTGGGTGCATATATGAGTTTGCCATACCCATAGGAATAAGCCTTATTATCGGATGAGCCTAATTTTGGCATATCCCAAATAAGAAACAAGTCTATCTTTTAGAAACATAGAGAATATTTTTTTTGGATGATACAAGCCATTTGTACTCCTAATTAGGTTAATATATATTATTTTTTTTACAAAGAAATCTCCTCAAATTCGAAAAATAATTTTCATTACGCATGATATGAGTAGGGTTGAGCAAAGCTCTCATTTCCACGGATTTTATCCGGCCGACCTCGCATTTCAACTGGTGGACACCTGGTTTGGCATTTGGTGGACTCGATTCGACGCGTGCGCTTTTCTTATCAAGGTCATCCTGGCGTGTGCTTTACCCCTTGTATTGGAAATTCTCTTATGACGGACTGACACGGATGAGCTCTTCATATTTAGTGATCCCAATTTTACCCGTAGTTACAAGGATACCGATAAATATATATTTATTTTCATATTACTAAAAATAAAATAATTTTCCAATCCATCTACATGCAATCCATCCATCAGCCTGCCCACGAATATCAAATCTGCCAAGTAATAGACTGGAAGCAAGTGTATTTCTAATAGAACAATTAATTGGGGGATATGGATTTTAATTAGGGGATATCACTAGAGGACAAAATAGGGATCCGAATATCCTAGTTGGGTTACCCCTTATGTAATTAATTTATTATTTCCTAATCTAACCCTCCCTAATTAGGATTAGTTACTAATTAAGATTAGTAAAATCTTAATGATTTGGGGGATATATTTAGTGTTTTTGAGTTTATTTGAAATTTTTGTGGGTAGAAGGAGGGGAAAAAAATTTAGAGTAGAATTTTTTTTTTTGAAAATGGAAGATGAATTTGAAGAGAGACTTTGAAATTCTTGAATCCTTGGCTCAACTACAACAACAATCATATCTTCAATCTTCGTTAATGATAACACCTCCCAATTGGAGTTATATGATGAACCAACACCCTTGGATCACGATTTTCGTGACCATGAGGAGTTATGTGAAGAACCAACTCAAGAAAGTAAACATGTTCAACATACAAGCATCCCCAACACACAGGTAATGCTTCAAAGAGGTCGAAAATTTGTTTTTTTTTTTCGAAACCGCCATTTCGTCCGAAAAAGCAGAAAACCGGCATGCGCGTTATATGAATACCATGCCAGAACCTCTATAACCGGCATTGTATTCATACAAATTTGAATGCCGGTTTAAAATATCCCCAAGTTCAAGAACATACCGGCGTACCATTCAAACCAAGATTGTATGCCGGTTTGAATTTTTACTTTTTACCAACCACCGAATATTGTATGGAATACTCAAACCGTCACTAACCGTACATGACACACCATGCCGGTTTGTGATACCGGCATAGATCCTTGCATGTCGATGGTGCCGGTTTAATAGGAAAAACATACATAAACAAATTATATTTTGAACTTAAAAACCGGCATTCCTTTTTTTGATCTATGTATGCCGGTACTATATCCCGGCATAGTAACTTAATTTGTAAAAATGCCGGTTTAATACTGGCATAGAATGACAATTACCTTGTATGCCGGTTTTGAAAACCGGCACTTTAATTTACTTATCGACACTGCCGGTTTTAACTAATCCAATTTTATTTTCATTTAGATAATTCTGTACAACGATCAACCAAACTCCAAACCGCTCCATCGGGATACGTCGGAACACTATAAAATACCTCGGGTATGTTACCAAACAAGTCTTCCACCTAGTTTTTACAATTTAATGTTGGGATTTGCTTGTAATCTCTCATTATTATGTAGGGAATAAAAGATGAAAAGGAAGTAATTGCTTGGGCAAAAGAGACGGCTCTTAAGAACATGTGTGTCTTAGTGAGGAATAGTCAACATTCAGATGTTCGTTTTGAGATGGTTTGTGAGAGAAGCGGAAAATACAAGGAGAATAGCCATAAGAGAAAGGGTTATGTATATGAAAAGAAGACTAAGAGGGTATACAAAACAGTTACGAGAAAGGATGAGTGCCCCTTTAAGCTTGTATTCTATCTAAGAGGAGAAAGTAAAGAAGAAAAAGAATGGGAATGTAAGGTGTGGTTGGCCGTCACAACCACCCCGATCCGAAAGATTTTGAAGGTCACTCCCTAGTTGCGAAGCTAAAACCTGATCAATTCGAGGATGTCAAGATGATGACAAAAGCATGTATCAAACCAAGAGTGATTCTCCGAACCTTCAAGGCAAAGGATAAGATGAACGTTTCTTAACTAAGTACAATTTATAGCGCACAAGCAACTATTAAAAGGTTGGAATGGGAAGGGAGGAATGTTACGTAAGAATTTGAGAAGATAGTTTGGGATCACAACTACACGCGTATCATTAAAAGAGGTACGGACGAAAAGCCGCTTCAAATATTCATTTCGCATCCTTTGCTTTCACAATTGGCTCATACGTGTTGTGATGTTCTTATGATGGACTGCACGTACAAGACAAACAAATACAACATGCCATTGTTCAACATCGTGGGGCAGACATCGGACAAGGTAACATTCACATTGGCTTGGTGTTTAATGGAAAACGAGAGGGATTACAATTATCATTGGGCATTGCGACAATTGAAATTATTGTTCCCGGAAAATCGTGGTCCGAAGGTCATCATAACCGATCAATTTGACGCACTAATGAAAGCCATATCCGACGTATTTCCGGATGCACAAAATTTCCTATGTACATTTCATATAGGTGAAAATGTGAAAAAACATTGTCATGCTTTGTTTGAACCCTCTAAGGCTGATATTAAAAAGAATGGTTGGTCAACTTGATGAAGATGTTCGTAATGAGAAACTATCACCCGAAGAAGAAGAAAATGAAAGAGGAAAGATTAAAGAGCGAGTCGACAAAGAACACGATGAAAACCATAAAAGGTGGTTGGAATTTCTAAAGGATTGGGAGAAAGTTTATTGGTCTCTTACCGAGGACATGTATGAAAAGAGATTGAAAATGTTTATTGCCATCTATAACGAAGTGTATCCAAGTGCCATTTCATATTATCGGGATAAATTGTTGGATAAGTTCAAGGAAAAATTTGTGCGTGCGTGGACAAATCGTTATAGACATTACGGGAATGAAGCAACTAGTATAGCGGAGTCCTCACATAGGAGATTTAAAGATCTCATCCATCCGGCACTGGGAAACGTGGTTACAGGTCGCCGAGGCAATGGAACAAAACTTTAAGGCCGATATTGATAGGATCAAGAAGGGTTTTGAGAAAAGCTCCATGGATAGGATGACTCCATTTCTTAAACATACTAAGTTGCTCCAAGGAATAGAGTTTAACGTCTCTCGGTGGGCAATAAAACATATGATGAGACAAATGCAATATGAAAAAAATTATGGAAAACCGGGTGATGTGTGTATTTGTCCCGACATGTCTTCTTTGGGGCTTCCGTGTCGACATATGCTTGTGAAGTATGAAGAAGTGATACCTATTGGTGTTATTGATCCTTTTTGGAAGCAATTATCTTTCGACCTCCCCCCTACCGAAGTTCCCGGACAAACACCATGGGATACAAAGGAGGCCCAAGAATTTTTTGGAGCTTACTCACGTGGCAACTCGGCTACCCGACAAGTATTGTTGAGTCAACTAAGACTAATTACACGGCCATGGATAGCACAGAGTGAAGAGCCAACAAAGGGAGATCCGCCGGGTAGACCACAAACTAAAATTCCAAGGAAAAAAACAAAGAAAAGAATTCAAAGAAATGACTCGCCGTGAAGAGGAACTCGCGGCAACAAAAAAACGAGATCTATGTGCAAGTGAGATTTCAGAAGCAAGATTCGCGGAAACTCCCGGTTCAAATAAAAGGGATAGGCCGAGGAAGGAACCGATATCAAGTCAACAACAATCGACGAGTTCTGAGGCTACACCAATAGTCGATGTATCCGAGGTTCAAAGGAAGAGGGGAAGGCCGCCGAAGGTTCCCATATTAAGCTACGAAGGACAACAAGGTCAACATTCCGAACCTACACCAATAGTCGATGTATCCGAGGTTCAAAGGAAACGGGGAAGGCCGCCGAAGGTACCAACATTAATCTACGAAGGACAACAAGGTCAACATTCCGAACCTACACCAATAGTCGATGTATCCGAGGTTCAAAGGAAGAGGGGAAGGCCGCCGAAGGTACCAACATTAAGCTACGAAGGACAACAAGGTCAACATTCCGAACCTACACAAATAGTCGATGTATCCGAGGTTCAAAGGAAGAGGGGAAGGCCGCCGAAGGTACCAACATTAAGCTACGAAGGACAACAAGGTCAACATTCCGAACCTACACTAATAGTCGATGTGTCCGAGGTTCAAAGGAAGAGGGGAAGGCCGCCGAAGGTACCAACATTAAGCAACCAAGGGCATGTATTTGAGCAATCCGAACCTACACCAATAGTCGATGTAGCCGAGGTTCAAAGGAAAAGGGGTAGAGGAAGGCCAAGGAAGAATATTCTCCCTTCTAATACCATAGACATTTGGAGTTTAGGGATTGCAGATGATGGTTTGGATATAATTAAGCTAAAAGATGGTAATATGAAGATGTATAAGGATCCCATAACAGGTAGGACCATTAGAAGTTATCATACGAAGATAGAGTCTTACATAGGCCAACTTCCTGAGGTTATTCGCGAGTTTATTGCGTACACGGATGATGTCGATGGAGATGGAAATTTTGGATATCATGCCGTGACCGAAAAATTAGGAATCTTCGAGACGGCTGTTAGTAAAGGAATGACACCATGCCGCTATGCTAGAATGAGAATGGCCGATCAACTTGTGAAGAAGAGGAGCTTTTATGAGCAATTGCTTGGTCACGATGAGGTGTTTGATGATATGTGTGCTCAAGTGTTAGGACCCGAGCAGGAAATGACATTTCTTCCTTCTCAATATTGGATGAGTATGCCGCTTTGTGGGCATCTAGTAGCGGATACATTTAATTGTGTTGTTCATTATTTTTCCCCCACCATAGTCTCCACATTTACACCAAAATGGCAAAAATGCGATGGATCCCTTAAGATGAGAAGAGTTGTTTTGGCGTACGTGAAAGGCAATCATTTCGTTATTCTAAAACTCAAGGACAATTTTCCATTGCCACCTGTTTGTGGGATGGTTAAAAACAAGGAACTTGATCCAAATATATGGAAGGGATGGATGGCATTGAATGAGGAGAATCACCAATTATGGGATGCTTTGGCATTATCAAAGAAACCTCTTGAAGAGGATGACTTGCAACTTCATACGTGTGGAAGTGATGATGAGTAATTTGGATATATGTGGTTTACTTATACGCCCCCTTTTTGTTGTTTTTGAAGTTTGAATTGTAATCATTAAACCATATGTGCCAATGTGATTTGATTCAAACTTTACTATGCCAGTACTTGTACCGGCGTTTCAATATATGTTCTCTTTTGTGCCAAAATAACACCATAAGTTCACAGATATTTTTTTTTTGTGCCTTCATTGGAAAAAAATGCATAACACCACCGGTAGAACACATAGAAAGTTTATTCACATAGGAATTTTAGAGTACCGGCATAGTACACAAGATAATTCTACTATGCCGGAACTCTATTTTTTCAATATGGAACTAAAAAGAAAACCGGCATGGTTCACAGGATAAATACTATGCCGGTTTTAAAAAAATAAACTTAGAAATTGGATATTGCAAGACACATAAAATAAAATAAGCAAAGATCTAATCCCATAAAATGACATAAGCAAAGTTTAGACAAACCAAATGTAAAGTTATGATGTTCCAAACCGAAAACAAATGAAGCAAAGATGTTCACAGATTACCAATCCACACAAACAAACATAAACAACAACAGTACTATCAAGGCCACACGATCACTCGGTTCTTGGCCTCTTGTATACCCTCTTTTTATTTTCGCCCCACAAGTCTTTTGCCTCAGTATCTTCTATTTGGTCTAACTTTTGGACGACGTTCTCCATTTCTTTCTGGTCGACAACTCTCCTTTCTTGGTCTTCTTCTTAAAGAACCTTGACAAGTTTCCAATCCGCTGACGCTGTTAATGGATATTTTTCAAAATGTATTTAGTATGTACAGTTTTATAATTTGATAGATTTAGATTAAGAGAATAGTAATGAATGCACCAACAATGTAACGAGCTATATAAGTGCGGGTACAGTATCTGGAGTTGTGGATGGACGTGGTGGTGGTGGCGGGACCGCTACCGTATCCCGGCGTATAACATAAGGATGTGAGTACTGTAGATGCCCGCTTAGGAATGTGGGTTCACTATCAACACCGTTCTCAGCCAATTCCCAATCATCCCTATCCAGCACAAGTTCTTCTTCTTCCCTTTCGATCCAATGTGCAAGAATTGGTTCAGGGTCGTAGCATACCAGAGTATGGATCTCATATGATTGGCATTTAGTAAAGTCATGAGAATATTTATGATATGATGTATCTGTGAGATCTTTCTGCTTGTAACCGAGTTGGCGCATCACGCGGAGAGGGTTATGCATAACATATCCTTTTGGATGAAATAACGGCCCGTTGTAAAATGAAACATTATCATGTCTCATAAGGTGAACTCCTCTGACATTCCTATAAGGGTCAAACACAACATCTTCCACAGAAAATGAGTCCAAAGCTTCTCTCATTTGTAAAAATCGTTTCTTGTTAGGAGTAGGGGTATTGCCGAAGAAGTATTTCTGAGCTAGAGCCATATTCGGTTCATAGTCATGCCAAATTTTCAATCCTCTATACCCAATGAACAAATCTCGGAAGTGTTCGTAAGCCCACACCTGTGCCCATAAAATGTATAAGATAATTAATATTTGGAAACTAACAAATGTAATGATAACAATAAAAAAAAGTAATTCACCATACCTGAATCACAGTGAAATTCCCATTAAATTGACGGCCTTTCGCCTTAGAAGCTCGACGCATTTCTGCCAAAAAATGTGCCAAGAAAGCGGTGCCCCATGAATACTTATGAACGTCTTCCAACGGATCCAAAAACTGTAGGTTGTTCAAATGCACCCTGTTACCATTAGAGTCGGGGAATATAGCGGTTCCCAAAATGAACAACATATATCTTCATGCAGTTTGTTGAGCTTGTGCGGGAGTCAATTCCTTGTTCTTTGTATTCCCAAACAATTGAGTGAGTTGGACGAATGTTATAGTCTTTGTCTGAGAAGTTTGTTTCTTGTACAAATTTGCCATCGTGGTTTCCTTGTTCCATCCAAACAACTTTTCAGTTAGCTCATAGATCTTTTCCCACCCTAGGTCCTTCGACTTGTCTTCTACCTTAACCGGTTTCCCAAGAACCTCTAGTCCTATTATCCTTTGGACATCTTCAGGGATAATGGTCATCTCGCCAAAATGAAAATGCATGGTGTCAATTTCACCATAAAACCTCTCCAAAAAGCAGTTTGCCGTGACGGTATCAGTGGCCACATAATTTTCTATCGCAGGATACAACCCAAATGCTTTGACTATATCTTGAACATCCGGACACTCATCCTCCAAAAGCCAGACATCCGATTGTTGATGGCGGCTAACACGCCAGGCTTTCCTGTGGTCCTATAAAATCATCACGAACTTTATTAAATTGATCACGTGTAAATAATAGAATAACAAGATACAAACGTCTTACATAAGTTTGATAGATCCATCGAGCCCAAGAGTCTTTATACGAAAATAAAAGTTGCGGGTTTATAGGTTGACCCCAATATTTTCCATCATTTCTGTGAGGAATTAAGTCTAACGTATCAGGGAAGTGAGGTGGGGGTGCCTTTTCATCATTAGTTTGTCCTAAGCCACCTGCTTGTGAAGATGAGCCACCTGGTTGTTCGGGTTCTTGTGGAGTTTGATTCTCATCATCATCATCATCAGTGTGAGTTGAGACACCTGTAGTAGCCGCTATTCCTTTTCCTTTGTCCTTTTTTGGTGCGTGAGACCTATGTTCCAACACGTTAAACGGATTTATATAGTGCATGCCGGCATACAAAATGAACACACACAAAACCGGCATTCACGACTTAATACTATTCTATGCCGGTTTAATTCCGGCATTATATCAAATAATACGAAGATGCCGGTTTTTGTTGAATTGTATCCAGGAATTTAAAAAATTTAGGGAACAAAAACCGCATTGTATGTTACCATACCGTGAACGCCGGAACAATTACCGGCATACCAGCAGTAATTTTTGGAATGCCGGTTTTCTGTAATTTTTTACCCAAAACTTAATTATTTTTTTTTTGTTTTTCAAATTGAACTCAATTGACTAGAATGCAATTTCAAAACCCTAAAATGATATTTTAATCCATCATGAACTCCTATCAAGTTTCACTTTGTGTTGTATATTATTGGATAAACCCTAAAACTACTTCAATTCAACGGGAGACTTTGTGTTATACATGACTTACCGAATCAAATCTGTTACTTCCGCCTCACCAGGAGACTCTTCATGAGTTTGTTGCGCATCAACAGGTATTTCTGCATTGGGGTTATCACGAGATTTGCGACGAACCATTGTTTTGGTATAATAGATGAAAAAAATAGGGAAAGATTGAATAGAACGAATAGTTTTCTTTCCAAAACCGTCACTTATATAGCTTTGGAAGTTTGAAACCGTCATTAAAGGAACCCACGATTTTGTAACCTTCCAATGACTCATTAAATATTTGGAAACCGTCATATTTGGAAACCGTCAAACAAATTGAATGAAATTGTAACCGTAAAAAAATTTGAATGAAATTCTAACCGTCAACCAAATTGAATGAAATTTTAAACGCCAAAATACCGTCATTGACAATTACATACCGGTGATGCCGGCATTACAAGTTCATTATTTTTTTAACTTCTTAGTGTGGTAAACCGGCATCTTTCGTAAACATATACATGATGCCGGTTTTAAGATTTCATAACTTCTTATTTTTTTAACTCATAGTGTTCTTTGGTATTTGAACGAAATTTCACGAAATAAACATCATTAACCACAAACATAAGATCTCAAGCATTTTCCAACTAACATCATTTAAGGGAATAACGTTACACATAGAATTAAAGATATCAATAGTAATACAATTTAAAATAATTTATTGGAATTAGATTGAACAAGCAAAGCGACTTGAAATGCCTAAAAGGCTCTTGTCTCCACTTCGTATATGCATCCGAGCTTTATACCTATCACCACCGTATCTTGATAGGAATTCGTTGTATTTGAGACATGATTTGATGACTGCAGTTGTTCGAATGCGTACTATTTGATCAGCGTATTCAGTTTTGCGTTTCTTACCGTTAACCGTGTAATGCTTGTAAGAACCATTCATTACAAGGCCCCAAAACACTTCGACGGGCGTTCATCCTCCGCCAAATCCAATACTAAGTAGTAATTCCTAATCCATTCTGTTTCCTCCTCAACATCTGCTTCTATCTTAGCTTCTTTTTGATGTTTAACCTCTCCCGAGCTTCCGCTCTGATGTTATCTATTTTTTGACGATAACGTTCAATCTTTGCTTCCTCTTTTTCTTCTCTCTTCCTTTTACTTATCTCTTCCTCCATTGCGACAATTGAGTTGGTGGTTTCTTCCTTCCTTCTTAGTTTTTCTAGTATTGTGGCAATGGAGTTGGTCGTGGTTGATGATTGAATTCCTGTCGGAGTGGACAATATGCTCCTCAAACGTTTTTCTTTTTCGAGGGAATTGATGAACTTGGCAGGCGGTGAGTAATAATCCATTGGAGATATATCTGTGAGGTATCAAGTGAAATGGGTGTATCCATTCCTTTAAATAGATTTAGTCATAACGGCTCTTTTCCACTTTAGTAACGGCACAATAAGAAACTCAGATCCCACGCCGGAACTAATGTTTTCTAGAGTATGGTTTAAAAAACTAGCCGTTAGTTATTCAATGCCTGAAACCGGCAGAAAATGGATGAAGTAAAACTACGCCGGTACTATGTTCCGGCACTCAACGTAATACAACGATGATGCCGGTTTTGAGGAAATTCTATTCAGGTTGAGGAACCAAATATAACTACTATACCGGCATACAATGTTTAATAAATTCAATGCCGGTTTTGGGAACAGTTCCATTAGGAGATAATTAAAGAGTTTTTGAATACGGGCATTCTTAAAATGAATATTCATATGCCGGTTTTCTGTCACTTATTTAATAGTTTTTGGAGATTTTGAATACCGGCATAGATCTTAGCAAACACAACAATGCCGGTACATGTCTGATTTTGAATTTTACTATGCCGGTTTGTGAAACCTGATGAATTCAGAAATGCCGGTATGTGTAACGGTATTTCAAACAATGAGCTGTCCTATCTTAGGAACATTTTAACTTTCAAACCAAAACTCTAATCATGTTCAACATAAACCAAAGTAAATAAAGAGTTAACCCACAGTACAAACCAAAACAAGTTTGAAATTGTTTTTGACGTAACCATAAAACTAAAGAGTTAACCATCACTAATTAGTCTTTTGTTTCTTTTGGGTTGGCGCCTTCCTTGTTTCCCCATACATAGCTTTGACAGTAGGGTCGGTTTCTTCAATTCTATGAAGCTTTTCCTCGAGTTCCTTGATTTCTTGAAGAGATAGCAAAACTCCATCCTTATGCTTGCAACCTAACATCTTCGTAACCTTGCCAAGTCGACGTCGCTAGTTTAATACATCAAATACATAATCAGGATATATATTAATATATGATTATGTTTACATTTAATAACTATAACCAATTAAGAAAACTTACCACCATTCCGAGAGTCTTGAGAAGTTGGGCCATCGTAGGTGGTGGAGGTGGAGGAATTTCAACAAGAGGGTTTTCTTGGTGTAGAGCTTCCACGGAGGGAGGGCGCACGACATAAGGATGTGACCATTCCAGGTAATCCCTCATATAGATGTCATCAACTTCATAACCATTTTCCGCAAGCTCCCACTTACTAATATCTACCAAACGACGTGGGTCTCTTTCCCTCCAATGTGTTGGTTCCGGTTCTGGATCATATACTACATGCAACTTGTTGGGAGTTGAATTGCACCGAGAAAAGTAAAGAAGATAATTATCATCAGAGGTCGACCAAAAACGGGATAATTGTTTAAATCCATGTTGGCGCATCACACGGCATGGGTCGGCCATGATGTATCCTCTTGGGTGGTACAAAGGCCCATGGTACAATGCAACATCTTTTGGGATTTGACGGTATCCTCTAATCTCCTTATAAGTGTCGAACACAACGTCTTCCTTCCTCATAGCATCCAGAGCCAATCTCATATCGATGACTCGACCTTTGTTACCGGGCTTCGGATTACTGTGAAACTCGAACCTCTGAGCTCTAGGGATATCGGGTTCAGGAAGGTCTTTGATCTTCAAGAATGGGCAGTCCTTGAACAAGGTTGGGAAGTGTTCATAACACCACACCTAATCCAATGTGAACAATATACATGTGAACAAAAGTTAAATAAATACATGTGAACATAGATTAAAAAAAATTGTACCTGGAGTATAGTGAAATTCCCGACAAATTGGTTTGTTTTAGCCAATGAAGCCCTTCTCATCTCCGCCATCAAATGTGCCATGACCGCGGTGCCCCAAGAATAGCCACACACACCTTCCAACGGGTCAAGGTACTGGAGAAAGTTTGCACTTACCCGGTTTCCATTACTGTCAGGGAATGCCCTAGTGCCCAAGAGGTATAACAGGTACGCGTCGGCGGTATAGCGAATCTGTGCAGGGTCCCATCCAGCCTCCAAGCTTCTAGCCTTTGTATTTTCAAACATCTTCTTAAGCATCGTCAGCTTGAATGTCTTCGTCTTACTTCCGTTCGATGCTACATAAAAGCTATCCGAAGAAGTTTTGAAGTCCCAACCAAACAACTTTTCAGTCAAATCGTGCAACTTCAGCCAATCTAGGTCCCGAGACTCAACTCCTTCTGAAATTGATTTTCCGATAACATTCAAGCCTAGAATGGCATAAGCATCTTCAGGAATCAAGGTCATCTCCCCGAACGGGAAGTGCATTGTATCGGTTTCACCATGATACCTTTCGACAAAGCAATTGACGGTGATGATGATCTGGATTCAAGTAATTTTCAACCAAAGAATACAAACCCGAGTTCCTTACTAATGTTTGGACATCTTCATGTTCCAACGACAATTTCCACTCAGCCGCGGCTTGGTTTCGGCAAACACGCACAGCCTTAGTATGATCCTACAAATAAGACATAATACGATTAAGAGATAATGTAAAAAATAAAACAATGCACATGCACAAAATAAAAAATACTTACATAAGTTTGAAAGATTGTACGAGCCCAAGAGTTCTTGTATCCAAAGAGTACTTTCGGTTCGGAGCTTGACCCCAAATTTTACCATCATCGCGGTCGGGTATCATGTCATCAATGTGAGGAAGGTGACAACCTTTAACTTTGTGTTTTCCCTTGCCCTTGCCTTGTGTTGGTTGTTGACTAGTCTCACCAACTTCGGTTTGGATTGCTAATTGACTTGGAGGAACCTCATCATCTTTATCCTCACTGTCCCCTTCATCATTCTCATCGTTCACAAATGTACCTTCACGGATTCTAAGTGCATTACGTTCACCACCACTCTCCCAATCTAACCCTCTTGTTTGAAACCCCAAACGCTTCTTGCGACCCGCATCTATCCCCCGGGGAGGCAGGGACTGGGGAGTATCAAGACCGTCCTTTCTCCTTTTTTTAGTGAGAATATGACCTTTATTTTTCCTCGATACTTTGGCTTTTGACCTATAACATAAACAAACGAAACAAACATAAGAAAAGTCATCACAGTTTGTAAACCGGCATTGAAATTCTTAAAACAACTAATTCCGGTAACATGTACCGGCATATATGTACAAATATCGAGCATGCCGGTTTTTGAGTTTTTCTTACTGAATGTTTCAAGTGTCAAACCAAGCATACACGAATTGAACTACCTGATGCCGGTATTTCAAAACCGGCAATGACGAAACCTAAATATAATGCCGGTAAAAAAAAAAAAAAATCCTGTGTGTTTTAAGTTGACTACCGGAATAGCCTTCAACCCAATTCGAATGTCGGTCCTAAAATCTAATTTTCAGGAACTCAAGCCGGTTTGGTGTTCAACTACTATCGTATGCCGGTATTGATATTTCAGGTTCAGGAAGTTAAACCGGCATGGTGTTCAAACTAAGATTGAATGCCGGTTTTCTCTGCAACTCCACAGTTTCACCAATTTTGGCGATTCTAACCTAAACCCATGGCTAAAAATCGATTAAAACAATCATAAATGAGCTAAAAAAACACTTACCTTCTCAGAGAAGCCATGATTGGTTGATCATCCGAGTTGGATGCTTCTTCCTCTTCTAGTTCTTGAGCAATGTTCTCGATTCGTTGCTCATGTGTTTGTTGAGCAATCGATTTAGTGTTCCGTTTTGCTTTTGATTTCTTTCGTGGAGGCATGGTTATGGTAGGTTAGTCAACAAAGAAATTTTTGATTCAACGATTAATCGTCGATGAAGAATGAACGATGAGGAAGACGATGAATAAATTTTTTTTTTTTCTAAACCTAACCCTATGCCGGTACAAAATGAATTGGGGGATATATGAATTTGGTATTTAGATTTTATTGTTTTAGGGAAAGGGCATTACAGTAATTTCATAATGTTTTTTAATTAATGAAGGGATATTCTGGTATTTTCGCACCCAAAAGACACCCCTTATCAGCCACAAATGGTTGGGGGAAGTAATTCATATCCCCCAATTAAAATCCATATCCCCAAATTAATAGTTCTTCTAATATCCTCTCCACGAATATCAAATCTGCCAAGTAATAGACTGGAAGCAAGTGTATTTCTAATATCCTCTATTTGGATGGACTAGACGATGGTGGCACCAAATCCACATTCACCCCACCCCTGTTTGGATGGTCTGGACGAAGGGCGAAGTGCCAGACTTACCGAACTTTTCTCCTGCAAAGTGTCCTGATAGAGAAATGGACGGAAGAATTTTAAACTCTCTAGCATTTGGTTTGGTAATGAGCAGTGGCGGGTCCCATTTGTATTAGACTCGAGAGAAAATTTCGGGAAATATATTCGGTCAACATATCATTTCCGGGACGAAGGTGGCACCAAATCTACTTCCACCCCACCCCACCCCTACATGTGTCAAGGAGTCCGAATTTGTGCACACTCCTTAACGAGTGTGCGCATAATATTTATATCTCTACCTTTGATTTAATTTAGGGACTTATGTAACGAGGGTCGTGATTCTAAACCTGGAGGGTAATGAGCCATCAATTAAATAATCAACCAATCAGAAGAATATATGAAATATACACTCGTTAGTGGAGCGTGAACAAATTTGGACTCATGTGTCAAGTATGAACCGTGGAAGGAAATCATCCACGCGACCATAAAAGAATCCAGTAGTATCATACGTGGGACTGGGTGGTGATTTTGACCCATTAAAATTGTCTTCGACAACACATCATTTAATCCAACGGCCCACATGTTTTGGCCTTCTTTGGCTTGTGACCAAGTCGGTATTGTGCACATTTCTGATGTGCAGTCTTTTGATTTATCAGAAGTCTTGTTTCCCAGCACGCAAGACTCTTTTTTGTCTCGCAGTTAGCTAAAAAAAATTAGAAGAAGAAACGGACGCATAGAGAATGAACCAGAGAAGGTCAAGAACTGAGAACTCTAGAAAAGAGTAAAAATCGGCCAAACAAATCCAGGACCACTAAACCTTCAAGGAGGGTCGAAAATGACCTCACTCCACCTGACAATGATCTTTCCAAAATAATTCCAGCAAATTTAGGATCCATATAACTACACGGTAAGCAATAAAAAGCCTGGCATTTTTAGGGGCCATAAAAAAGGATAAAACAAAAAAAGTCACCCAAACGTAATTGTAGCCATCCCTTATTTCGCGTAATTCGTAATGATCAAATTGCCCTTACATAATCGGTAGATAATATATTATTTTTATCCTCCGAATGCATTCGGTAGACAAAATAAGAAGGATGCGTTCGAATGTAGTGTTGGCCCCTAAATCCTTTTTGTGGCCCCTAAAAACGCCATGTAAAATCCTAGTGTTTTTATGATTTTATGGGCCACCGTATATTCGGGAGTTTATTCAAATGACATATCCTCCGAATATTACTGTGGAAGAACTTACCATGCCATGGCTCAAGGTGGTTCCAAGGACCATTTTAGAAGGTTAGGCAACATATATTCGGTAATAAATTTAACTTTCGAATGTATATTGGCCCCAAAATGAGATTTTTCCAAAATCCTAAAATTTTCTAACTTTGGTACTACCATAATCGGTAGTAAAGTGTTTACTTTAACCTCCGAATATACTCAATTTCGAATTTTAGCACTACCATAATCGGTAGTAAATTTGAGTTTTTTTTTCCAAATCTGATTTTTGGGCCACTCTATATTCGGAGGTTCAAGTAACAATATAAACCTCCGAATATGGTAGTGCTAAGGCTCTATATGCCGAGGCTCATGGTGGTTCCAAAGCCTTATATGCCAAGGCTCATGGTGGTTCTCATTTTGGAGCCAACAAATATTCGGAGGTTAAATGAGTTACCTGTCTTCCGATTATGACTAGTACAAAATTCGAAAATTTGAGTTTTTTTTTCCAAAATCTGATTTTTGGGCCACTCTATATTCGGAGGTTCGAGTAACAATATAAACCTCTGAATATAGTAGTGCCAAGGTTCATGGTGGTTCCAAAGCCCTATATGCCAAGACTAATGGTGGTTCTCATTTGGGAGCCAACAAATATTCGGAGGTCAAATGAGTTACTTGTCTTCCGATTATGACTAGTACAAAACTCGAAAATTTGTGTTTTTTTCCAAAATCTGATTTTTGGGCCACTCTATATTCGGAGGTTCGAGTAACAATATAAACCTCCGAATATAGTAGTGCCAAGGCTCTATATGCCGAGGCTCATGGTGGTTCCAAAGCCCTATATGCTAAGGCTCATGGTGGTTCTCATTTGGGAGCCAGCAAATATTCGGAGGTCAAATGAGTTACTTGTCTTCCGATTATGACTAGTACAAAACTCGAAAATTTGAGTTTTTTTCCAAAATCTGATTTTTGGGCCACTCTATATTCGGAAGTCTGGTTAACTACTCAAACTTCCGATTATTTCAAGTCCTCCGATTGTAAGTTTATCTCCCGAATGCTACTCAAATGTTCTTGAGAAATGAAGAACATGACTACATTCGGGAGATAAAAATCATGAATATCTCCTGGATATGGGAAAAAACAGAAAAATCCTAGAAGAAAAAAAAAGAAAAAAAAATTCATTCAAATACTGCACCCACTACATTCGGACACATACTTCTTATTTTGTCTACCGAATGCATTCGGAGGATAAAAATAATATATTACCTACCGATTATGTAAGGGCAATTTTGCCATTAAGAAATATGTGAGATAAGAGGTAACTCACTTTACGTTTGGGTGACCCTATTTTATTTTATTGTTGGCCCCTAAAATCATTTTTGTTGGCCCCTAAAAACGCCTGGATAAAAAGCTAGCTTAACCTTTATCACAATCTTTTCAATTGACTAGCATTTTGAAAATCCATAGCATCCCATTTCTGACACGGGCACCATAACTAAGGCCTAAGGGTCATTAAAGCCGTCAACAGTATGGAAAACGCAGTTGCACCTAGTTTAGAAGAGTATACTAATAACACGAGAAAGTAAAGAGTTGTTTACAGCATGTTTATGTGATTCTTCCATCTAGATATGGAATAGGCTAAAAGGTTATACTCGCTGTATACAGTGTTATATTTGGCATTCCGAAATAATTCTATGCATTCATTTGCAGAGCAAGTGGATAAAAAGGTAGGTGTTCTATGCCTTTTTGATATCTTTTATTGGTGCCAACTGACAATGTTTTGGAGGCCCATTCGTCCGTTTCAATAATTCTAACATGGTCTTTGAGTAGGGGTGAGCATGGGCCGGTATGGACCGGTTTTCGCCTCATCTGCATCCAATCCATTGCACTACGGATTTCAAATTTAGCATCCGCATCCAATCCATATCCAATGGATGCACGGATGGACGGATTGGATACGGATAATCCAATAGATTTGTTTTATTTAAAATTTATAGTAAAGAAAATAAAGTTAACACAAATGACTCCTTATAAAACCTACATATCCTATATATTTATACAAATATAAAAATGCCATATACAGCACCCCAGGCAAATATTTTAAAAATTCCTAAATGATCTATAGTATTTTCTAGAACTACATAAATGCCCATAATTTAACGGATATGGATGTCCAACGGATTTTCAAGGTTGCATCCGGGCCCGATCCGTTATCCGTTGGATTTCAAAAATTCCATCCGCATCCAATCCATTGACGAACGGTCCGGACATCCATCCGCAAATGAACGGTTGGTCCCGGTTAAATCCGCGGATTACGGGTCAAATGCTCACCCCTATCTTTGAGCTACCTAATGTTCATACACTGGCTTTACCAAGTTGCAAAAACAAAACAATCTCTTTTAATGAACCCTATTTTGGGGCAGACCCAATAATTTTGGGGCATACATATAGGACAAAAACATGGGTGCCAATAATATTTCAAGGGTGGCCCTTATCCTAATGATTGTTAAGTTACTATAATACCCCTTCCCAGTTTAAATTACATTACTACCCTTCCACTTAATTAAATTCTAATCCTAAAACAATCCCACTAATTAACCAACCACCCACTTAATTAACTCACTAATCATTACTAATTAACCCTTCTCTCTCACTCTTCTTCTCCAAAAACATAAACAAAATTTTGAAAATTTCTTTGTTCGATTAAGTTCTCGATTAGACACATTAATGGCACCGCGTGTTAAGCGATGCCCTAGAAATATGGTGCTGAATCCTGATATTGCTTCTGTAGCATCTCAATCTAGGGTTTTTGGAAAAGATGGTGATGAAGAGGATAGTGAATTGATTGGTGTTGGAGAGCGAGAAATAGAGCCTGATTCTTTAAAATTGCACATAAAAAGCTATTTCCCACAAACCCATTGCTTGGTTTTTCTGATTTCGTTGATTTGCGACATGTAATCGATGATTCCTCTGGGTTTTGGAAGTTCCAGAGTAGTGTTCGGCTGAAATTTAGCAGCCGAACTTCTTTTTTTTTACAGACGAAGAACAGTTCGGCTTATGTTTTGAAAATCGATTGCGCCGAACCTTCGTGTTCGGCAAATATGTTGCAACCTTTCCCGGCCGAACCTGAAAAATGAAATTTACCCCAGGTGGTTGTCAGGTTCGGCTGACTCGATTAGATTACTTTAAAGCCGAACTTATCTCTGTAAACACTTCGAAAATCTTTCTTTGTATGCTCCAGGTTCGGCTAACTCGTGATGATAAGTTATCAGCCGAACTTATCTCTGTACTCTCAAGTTTTTATATTTTATTTTGGCCATAACTTCTTCGTCCGATGTCGGAATGGCCTCATTATTTTTGCGTTGTTTTGGCCTTTTCATTCTCTTGAAGATGACGATAATATAGAATTTATTTGAATGAGTTTATATATCCACAAGTACAAAACTTTAGTATGTTGTATGCAAAATCATTAATAAAACTAAAGTTTTGTACTTGTGGATATGTAAACTCATTCAAATAAATGCTATATTATTGTCATATTCAAGAGAATGAAAAGGCCAAAAAAATGCAAAAATAATGAGGCCATTCCGACATCGGACGAAGAAATTATGGACAAAATAAAATCTAAAAACTTGAGAGTAGAGAAATAAGTTCGGCTGATAACTCATCATCACGAGTTAGCCGAACCTGGAGCATACAAAGCAATATTTTCGAAGTGTTTACAGAGATAAGTTCGGCTTAAAAGTAATCTAATCGAGTCAGCCGAACCTGACAACCACCTGGGGTAAATTTCATTTTTCAGGTTCGGCCGGGAAAGGTTGCAACGTATTAGCCGAACACGAAGGTTCAGCGCAATCGATTTTCGTGGGTGTGTTCTTCACAGCTTTCTGGGATATAGTAGGTACGGAGGTGGTTAATTCTGTTCAATTTTTTTTCAAGAATGGTTGGCTTTTCCCAAATGCTAACCGCCATGTGATTATTACACCAAAAGAACCAGGAGCTGATATGATTGAGAAATTTCGCCCTATAGCTCTTAGTAACTTCCATTTCAAAATTATTGGTAAGATCCTAGCTAACCGCTTGACTCCTATAGTTTCAAAGTTTATATCTCCTCAACAGAGAGCTTTTCTCAAGGGAAGAGACATTTTTGACTGCATTGGAATAACTTCGGAAGCGATAAACCTGTTTGGACTACAAGTGCTTTGGAGGTAATGTGGCTCTTAAATTTGATATTAGAAAAGCATTTGATACACTCGATTGGGATTTCCTCATTAAGGCACTGCAAGGTTACGGGTTCTGCGATACGTTTCTGGGTTGGATTATTTCAATTCTGAATTCGGCTAGGCTATCTGTTGTGATTAACGGAAAGGCGATAGGATACTTCAGCTGCAAGCGGGGATTGCGTCAGGGGGATCCGTTATCTCCATTGATATTCTGCTTGGCGGAAGATGTTTTAAGCAAGGCTCTGGCAAATGCTTTTACTCAGGGAAGAATTAACCACATATCTTCGACAAGAGGTACAACTTTTCCTTCTCATGTTTTGTACGCAGACGACATAATGGTCTTCTGCAAAGGAACTAAGAGAAATATTACGGCTTTAATGGAAATCTTTAAGGAGTATGGTCAGAATTCAGGCCAATTCATCAGTCCTGAAAAGTGTACAGTGTACACTAGCAAATTTCATCATAATAGAATGGCAGGGATAGCTGATTCTTTTAAGTTACCAATGGGGACACTTCCATTTCGATATCTGGGGGTTCCTATCTTCAGGGGTAATCCAAGAGCTATATATTTTAGGGACATAATGGACAGGATAAAGATTAAGTTCTCTGCTTGGAAAGGAGGGTCTCTATCAATGATGGGGAGAGTAGAACTGGTAAACTCGGTGATTGAAAGCTCGGTGATGCACAACTTCCAAGTCTACAGCTGGCCTGCCGCGCTCATAAATATTTTGGAGAAATGGATAAGAAATTTTGTTTGGTCGGGGGATATCAATTCAAGACTGCATCACACTGTGGCCTGGGAGAAGGTATGCCTACCAGTAGAATGAGGGGGTCCGGGGATCAGGTCAATAGCTAGCTTGAACAAAGCTGCCCTGATGAAGATGACATGGAAACTGATGACCATCAACTCTACTTTTGGTTCCTTCATTAAAAAATGATTTGCAGGTGCAGCTTATAAAAGTTCATCCATCTGGTATGGATTTAAACAGCAATGGGGCATTATTAATGAAAATGTCTTATGGTTGGTTGGAAATGGTAACAGAATTGACTTCTGGAAGGATTGCTGGAATGCTAATATGGAGATGTCGATCGCGGAGTACTTGGATTTGGATCATTCAAACCTTCATAACTTGGTAGCAGATTTCATAGTGGAAGATAGATGGTGCATTCCATCTTATATGCCGGAGTTGTATGGTCAGGTTGAGCAGTGGATAAGAGAAACACCATTTGCTGTTCACTCTGAGGATAGTCAAATCTGGAAGCTAAGTTATTTTGGGAACATCAGCATGAAGGAGGCTTATGATTTTCATAGGCACAAAGCCCCGGAGTCGAGAGACTTCAAGGATCTTTGGGCTATCAAGATTCAGCCTCGTCGAGCCTGCACAGTCTGGAAAGTGCTACATCACAGGGTGGCTTCTTATGACAATGTGAAGTTTGTTGGAAGGGACACGGTGAACTGCTGCAACCTATGCCCTTCCCCGTGCTGTAGAAAAACACAAAATCACTTATTTTTGGATTGTATGTTTTCTTCTTATCTCTGGATCTGGATTATGCAGGTCTTCAATTATAGGTTGAATTTTTATAGTGTTCAGACTATATTTGATGATGTAAGGGGGTTCGCGGGCTGCACACATACTAAAAATCTACTCTGGGTGGCAGTGGTGAGCTGTATTTGGTTAATTTGGTAGTGCCGAAACAAGCTAAGGTTTGACCATATAGCGACTTCTCCTCAGCAGGCGGTTAAGCATCTGGCTAAGCTGATAATGGAATCTGGCACACATAGCGGAGGGTGCTCTTTCAATACTTCAGCGGATAAGCGTATCTTGGAGAGTTTAGGTATCAAGTGCAGAGCGCCTAAAATGCCGAGCGCGGTGATGGTAAAATGGCTGCCGCCGCCGAAAGGGTGGATGAAGGAAAACACTGATGGATGTTCGTTGGGTAACCCGGGTCCTTCCGGATGCGGGGTGGTGTTCCGAGACTCAAAGGGTCTAGTAAGGGGATGTTTGGCGCAAAATCTGGGTTTAAATAATTCATTGTTGGCGGAACTGTGGGGGGAAATTTACGCCTTCAGGATAGCGAGGACTCGGGGGATTAGTCGACTGTGGTTGGAGTGTGATTCTGACTTCGTCTTACAAGCTATCAACAATCCTAGTATGGTCCCATGGTGTCTATCTACGCACTGGAATAATTGCATCAACTTCGCCTCTACAATCATGATTAAATGCACTCATGTATTTCGAGAAGGTAACTCGGTATAAGATTCTCTGGCTAAGCATGGGGCGACGGTGGACAAACCCACCTAGTTTCACAAGAAGAAATATAGCGATAGACAATTCAGTTTTACCTTTATATAGATTTCGAAATATGTAACCGCGTGGGTTTTTTTTTTTCCTGGTTTTCTCTGTTCTTTTGGGGGTATGGCACTGCCCTCCCCTTATTTTTTATTGGTTTAATAAAAGTCACCAGGGTACATTTAAAAAAAAAAGGCGCAATCGATTTTCAAAACATAAGCCGAGCTGTTCTTCGTCTGTAAAAAAAAAGAAGTTCGGCTGCTAAATTTCAGCCGAACACTACTCTGGAACTTCCAAAACCCAGAGGAATCATCGATTACATGTCGCAAATCAACGAAATCAGAAAAACCAAGCAATGGGTTTGTGAGAAATATCTTTATATGTGCAATTTTAAAGAATCAGGCTCTATTTCTCGCTCTCCAACATCAATCAATCCACTATCCTCTTCATCACCATCTTTTCCAAAATCCTAGATTGAGATGCTACAGAAGCAATACCAGGATTCAGCACCATATTTCTAGGGCATCATTTAACACGAGGTGCCATTAATGTGTTTAATCGAGAACTTAATCGAACAAAGAAATTTTCAGAATTTTGTTTGTGTTTTTGGAGAAGAAGAGTGAGAGAGAAGGGTTAATTAGTAATGGTTAGTGGGTTAATTAGTAATGGTTAGTGAGTTAATTAGTGGGTGGTTGGTTTAATCATTAACAATTAATTAATTTTAATTATCATTAATTTAACACTAATCTCATAAGGGTATTTTAGCATTTTCGAAAAAAGGAGGATAAGGGCCACCCTTGAAATACTATTAGCACCCATTTTTTTGTCTTATATGTATGCCCCAAAAAATTTGGGTCTGCCCCAAATTAGGGTTCCTTTTAATGGTTTAAAGGTCCAAATATTACTCTTAAGACCACAAATGTTGGCTAGAAATTACAGAATATCCGACTAATAATGGTGATCCGACTAATCATGGTGAGATTTTTACATGGTTGATACAAGAAGACAGTGGTGGAACAGGATCGAGAATTGGGAGGGATCGATTTTATTATAGAGAGATTTTTTCCTTTTAGTAACCCGAATGTATGATTTGTTCCGTGGTCATATGATTATTTGCGAAATAAGCTAATTATACTTGTGACTCTATTTAAATCTGGAAACAATTCATAAGACTTCACTACCCTCCTTATTTGATTTATTTTTTATTTTTTTATAGATAAAGAGATAAGAAAACACCTCAAACTACAAACTAGAGCTGAGAGTTGGTGTTGTTGAACAGACTACCAGAGACCTTTTTGTTTACAGTTACAACATTTAAAACATTTAAGTCTGTTGTTACATTGTCTCCCTGATGGTGACTTAAGTTTAAAGAGAAAATACCGCCGCTGATGTTTTGGATAATATTTGTTACATAAAATTGGTCCCATGACCTATTAAAGTTACAGTCGATGCAATGTTTAGCCAGGTTGACTGCCAAGTAGTTCCCTCTGTCATTTGTTGTACTCCAAGTGCCAATTTCGAAGACATCCTTTCCGTCGTGATCTAACGAGAAACGAGTTCCCACCTTCTCTGCATACATATTCCTGATCAGCTTTATAATTTGGCAGGAGTTGGATTCAAAGTCCAATCTGCTACCTAAAGAAACTGTACAGTTGTAAGCATCCAGAGCCGCCTTTTCCATAATTGGAACTTTTCCCAACCACTGCTCCTCTTGCTCCCCAGCATTTTCCTGTGTGATCAAAGAGAATTAACCCTATTCCATAATTCCCTGAAATAGAGTCTAGGAAAGTTGCCACATTTATTTTCAGGGTAAAAAGGATTGGATTTTTCCTTGTTAGCCTGAATTCAATGATTTGGTTTTCAGCCTCCTCTTTGGAGTATGACACATTCGTGATATTTAGTTTCTTTCTATCAGTGGTAGATTTTTGATTGTTAATGTAATGGATGATATCTTTTGCTATTCTAATCGCATTTGGTTTTTTATTTTCGAAAACTAGGTTGCATATGGCTTTCCAAATGTGCCATATAACAGTTATACACATTTCTTCCCATCCCATGGAATGATCATTGTGTCTTTTGTTATTTAGGAGAATAGATAGCCATTCATGGAAATCATTTGTGTTGCTGAAAACTTCATTTGGCTCCAAGTGTAATTCTCTCCACACCTGATGAGCTAGGGGACAATGAATGAATAATTGGGAGATGGACTTCTCCTGGAAGCTGCATATTTTGCACATTTTTTCAATGTAGTGCAAGTGTTTACTCATTCTTACTCCAGTAGGGAGGATATAATGAGCTGCTTTCCATAGAAAGACTTTGATAGAAGGAGGGACTGCTAACTGCCAGATGGCAATCCAGTTTTTTGTTTCCAACCCATTCTGGTTATTATTGGTTAGTTTCTTGTAGAGGGATTTCACCGTGAAATTACCCTTCTTAGTCAGAGGCCATATGACTTTATCTTCTTGTCCCGCATTTATACTTGTTTGCATTATTTTTCAAGCAATGGGATCAACGAAAGTTTGTAGATAAGGGTACTATCCCATTGTTGATTTCCATCAATGAGATCAGAAACCTTTTCAATACTTGGGGGACAATTGTTGGGCTTACAAATTAGAAACTCTAGATCTTTGACCCAATTGTCCTTCCAAATATTGATTTTGTTTCCATTGCCCACTTGCCATTTTCCAATTTTTTGGATGTTGGCTATGCCATCCAATATTTCTTTCCAAACCTAAGAGTCTGTTGGTTTGGGAATGGCCAGCATATGTATGATATTTGATTTCTCAAAGTACTTTGCATGCATAACTTAATCCCCCAGAGTATCAGGTTGTTGTAGCATTCGCCAACCCATTTCGGAGATTGCACTATTAAATTTTTCTAAGTTAATGAATCCTAGACCTCCCTCTTCTAAAGTAATGCAAGTTCCTAACCAAGCTTTCAAGTAAACTCCTTTTGGTTTTCCTTATTCTTTTCCCCAAAAAAAGTCCCTTTGGATTTTGTTCATCTCTTCTGTTATAGCTTTTGGGACCTTAAAAGTGCTCATCTGATAGTTAACCATGGTGGAAGTGACATGTTTAATCAAAACCATTTTCCCTGCTGGGTTAATAGTTTTGTTGTTCCACCCCCCATCATGTGCTTTATGAGGTCAATCACAGGGTGGAAAGCTTTTACTTTATATTTATTAGTGAAAAATGGTGATCCCAAATACTTATCTTTAAGAGATTTGGGACTTACTTTCATGACACCTGTTATAATCAACTTCTTTTCAGGAGATGTGTTATTGATATAAAAAACTCCTGACTTAGCTAGATTGATCATTTGCCATGAGCAGGAACTTAATCTAGCTAAGATGTCAAGGATATTTTCAGCCTCATAGGTGTTTGATTTGCAGAAGATGATGCAATCATCTGCAAACAGTAAATGGCTTATAGGTGGTGCTTTTTTCATTATCTTTATTCCATGTATTTTTCCTTCATTCTAGTATTTTTTCAAGAATGAAACTGGATTCATCCATATATTTGAAAAACAAATTACTTACCCAATTTTAGCATTTTTTTCTAGTGTATATTTGTTGCACTTCAAAAAGAACGCGCGATTGGGGGATATCAAAACTAAGAGAAATTGGGTCAATTGCCCAAATATTTTTAATACATGGTTCAAATGGACGAGTAAAAATTAGTATGGGTGAAATGGACACCAAAAAAATAGCAAGAATGAAAATGGATTCATCCTGGCTTAAACTTAAAAAATAGCGAGTGTAGGTGTAAATTATCTACAGATACAGGTGGCAACATCCTAGACCCAGTGCACCCAAATACAAAGAAACACGAAGTATAGAGCAAAGATTAAAGAGCGCGAGATTTAAGGAAGCCACGTGGATCAGGAGTAATAATGTCGGACAAGACTTGACCCAGACTTCTGATAAAGCTGAAAAGATAAGGCGGGACGGGACAAACGAGGAGCTACAGTCAAAAAGGCAAGAAAGTGTGGAACACATCGGCTGATCATAAGGGAGACTATCGAGACAGCCGACATCGCATCAACATAGGACCATAAGAGATTGGCTCGAACGAAATACAGGCGAGGAGCCAAGATGCATCGACCGCACAAGACGACGTGAGTCGGAACGATCACAGAACAACTAATTAGATATAACAGGGTCAACATTCTAACTTCGTTGTATAAACTTTCTCCTATAAATAGCGGGACTTGTATTCTAGAGAGGCAGGTTGTAATTTTTGGGAGAGAAAGGAGAGAGAAACCCGAGTTAGCATTAGAAAGAAGTGAATGAGAAGTAAGTTCATCTTGTAAGGAAATCCGACTAAGAGCAACACCTTTGTAACACCGTGAAGTAATAAGATTCATCATTTCACCCCCGTGGACGTAGGTAATCATACCGAACCACGTATATCTTGTGTTCATGGTTGAGTGTTTACTTTCGTTTGAGAAGAGTCGTACATTTCTATCCTTTGGATGTAGTTTGTAGTAAAATGCATCTACATTCTGGCGTCGGCTAAGGGGAGACGACTAAGATCTCCGGATACCTTGCCATTAAAGTCTTCAGAGACGATCAACAGCTCCTCAATACACGTTAATGTGTTGGAGTAGAAGCTACGATGAACTATGTTGGCCGAAGTAATGGTTGTTTTGAGTCATTTACTGAGCATTTAAAGTCATAGTAGTAGCAGCGTCTTCTTAGCGTCTTCAACAGTTTGATCGACAGAGAAACTTCACGAGCTCACCAGCGACTAACAGTTCGGGTTAGAAGCTACGTGAAGAATCTGTTGAAGGGATGACTATTTGTTCTTGATAATTGTGTGTTTGTTAGCGTTAAGCGAGTTGTTTTTAGCTGCGGTAAGAAGTTGGGTGCTCGGAGTTACCAAAAGTTAGCGTTTTAGATGTTTCATCGTGTAATGAACTGTCGACCTTGTATAATTTTTAGCCGACGGTGTAGCGTAAGTCGTCGGAAAGGTCATAATTAAATCTCGAGAAAGTGGAGTTAGTACAAGTTCAAATTAATTCTAGGGGTTACTTTTCGTACTTTCTAAGCATCACGTGCATAAGATCAATGATTTGGAGCATGTAGAACAAAGGACAAACCAACTTAAATGCATAGGTAGAGTACGGAGAGCGACGTCGTACGGAGTGATAGTGACGGGGAAGTGAGTACAACCACAGATTCAGCATAAGACCAAAATAGGGTAGATAAACGGAACCCACCTGATAACCAAAGTTGACCCTGCATAGTAACAGTAGTCGTAGAGTCGAACGTTTCGCCTTTTTTGTCTGTGCATTTTGTTAGAAAAATCAGGTCGAAGTAAGGGGTTCTTTTTCGTATTTTCTGACGTAGGGACGGGCGATACTCGGCTTATCACGCGACGTAACTAATGGATAGCACTTCAGGGATGATAAGGATGTTGAGGAATCGCACGGTCACTAGCAGCAGCATGCAGGCAGGGATAACGGGGCCGAGGCAAGGGAACAGTCGACAACCACCGCCCGAGGAATCTCATGAAGCTGCGCGAGGGATGCCTGTTGTAGACGAGGAAGTAGATTTGGGGCGGGACGATAACACCTTACCTCTGCACCAGATTATACTAACTCAGAGAAGAGTCGATCAAGTCGATGGACTCACAGCTTCAGACACCTATGACGATGAGGAAGCACTTGCAGCGCGAGCTCAGAGGCAATCGACGAGGCGACAAATTGAACACCAGGAAGCTTTGGGAATGGAACAAGAGCGTCTTAGGCAGATTCAGTTGGGGCGAGCAATAGCAAGTGACATCGGCCCGACAAACGTTCAAGCTGTCAATCATATGACCAATCCAATACCGCCCCCACCACCCACATCAGCACCATTACAACCTCGGCCACACCAACCCAATGGACATTCCAGTCATGAGAGTACGGACCCGACGTTGTTGGCCATTTTGGAGAGTCAGAGGAGACAAGAAGCGGCACTGAGGGAACTCCAGCAGCAGAATTTAGCCTTGGAGTATGAGAACTACCAACTGAGGAACCAATGGACCAGATCAAGAGGATCGTCAAGCCGAGGAACATCGGGTTATCGTGGCCGATCCGATCACTTGCCACCCATGATGGGGCAGAGTAACATTAATCAGCCCAATCAGTCAGGTCAGCCGCCATTACCTCCGGTTCCCCCAACGCAGAGATATGGACCACCCGAGGACTCGTCCACCGATGAAGAAAGGCGAGGAAGGGACGGGAGACAAGATCAGACAACTAAAGACAAGCTTAAGGAGTTGGAAGCAAAAATCAAGGAACTTTCGGGCGGAAGCGAAGAGGATAAGCTGGCCAAGATTATGAGCGAAGCCGAGAAAACGCCTTTCTCTCAAGAATTGGAACAAATGCCGTTCCCACATAAGTGTACTTTACCTTCATTCCCCTCTAGATTTGATGGAAATGGAGATGCGACCGAACACCTTAACATGTATACCATGTCACTGATCCAATGGAGAAGTAACCCGGTAGTTATGTGTAAATTCTTTCCATCTAGTTTGGAGGGCGAGGCGCGAGATTGGTTTTATTCGCTCGCACCTGGTTCGATCAATGGGTACGATGCGCTATTCGAGGCCTTCCTTGAGACCTATATGCATAACAGTCGACCTAGGCCAAGAATGAACAAGCTGTTTACCCTCGCCCTAAGATTCAGAGAGCCATTGAGAACCTTGACCGACAGATGGAGGAAACTGTGTACTGAAATTGGGAAGGTACCGGTGGACCAAGCCATATTTGGGTTTGAAAACGCGTTGGGGAGATCGGACCCCATTTGGATTACCATGTTTTCTGAAAAACCTAAAACCTTAAAGGAGATGAGAATAATGCAAGAACACTACATCGACTTGGAAGAAATTCAGGCCGAATCAAGAGATAGAGGGGTACAAGAAGCCAGTGCAGAAGTCGGTACTGAAACTAAAACGGTCACGGACGACCATATCAGGCGATCAGAAAAAAGATCGGACCCTCCCCCGAGGAACAGTGAGAAGAGGGAATGGATGGACAAAGGGAAGAAGCCAAAGCAGGAAGCCCGATCGTATACCCCACTAAACGCTTCTTTGGAAGAGGTGTTCAAGGAAGTTGAGAAGAGGAGCGACATCAACTACCCATCATCGAGGGGGGTACAGTTCCAAAAGACCCGAGATCATCCCGAATACTGTCACTACCATCAGTATAGGGGCCATTCCACCAATAACTGTCGAGAGGTGAAAGATATTGTTCAACACCTCATCCGCGATGGATATTTAAGGCAGTATGTCCGCCACCCCCTTCGGCCGGAAGCAACACCCGATGCGCCAGTTCATCAAGTCCGCATCGATAGGGCGAACCAATTCGTAAACACCATTTCACATTCGGCTATGCAAAACTACACTCTCGGCCCAGTAATCACCACTAGGATCCATAAAAGGGATCGTGACGGTAAATAGATATTCAGCGTAGCCAAGTCTCTTCCCATGGAACCCTGGATGACGGTGCCCATATCGTTCTCGGCTAAGGATGTCCCAGCAAACAGACAGGCACACAGCGATCCACTGGTCATCACACTGTTGATTGAAAAGTAGGGAGTAAGAAGGATTCTTGTGGATAGCGGAAGTTCAGTCGAGGTGCTGTTCTACGACACGTTCAGAAGAATGAAACTCTCAGACGATATGCTCGTCCCATCCACATACCGTATCTACGGCTTCAACGGCAAGACAAAGAACCATCCCGAAGGGCTTAAGTAACTTTAAGAGTTTCAGATGGTGGTGGCTACCTCGACACACTAACCACTTTCTGTGTAGTCGACGTCGCTTCAACTTATGAGGCCATTATCAGGCGCCCATGGGTTGCGGGGATAAAGGGCGTAGCATCGGCCTACCATCAAAGGTTAAGGTTCCCGACTTGCAAGGGAATAGCGGAAGTTATGGGCGACTCCCAGGCGGCACGACAATGCATGAAAGTTGATATAGAAATAAATG
Organism: Papaver bracteatum; assembly: GCA_023529315.1. Lineage (NCBI taxonomy): Eukaryota > Viridiplantae > Streptophyta > Magnoliopsida > Ranunculales > Papaveraceae > Papaver > Papaver bracteatum. Next base: position 235,857 of record JAJJWX010003180.1, read on the forward strand.
AGCGACGGCGATCTCGGCAAAGGCAAGAAAAGAACAAAGAAAAGGAAGTGAAGGCAGCAAAAGAATTGGAGGAGGCGATTTCTCAAGCGGTCCTGGCACACGAAACGCGAGAAAAAGACCCTTTATAGCAATTAAAGGAAGCATCCCCAGTCGGGGAGACCAAATCAAACTTCTCGACAGTCGAGCCGACTAAAGAAGTAAACTTGGGAACGATAGAGGAACCTAAAGTAGTGAGGATCGGGGCATTACTATCGGACGAAGAAACCAGTAAACTCACGACGCTATTAAAAGAAAACCTTGAGGTATTATCTTGAGAAGTGCATGATTTGGAGGGTATTGACCCAAAGGTCTGCTGTCATCACTTAAAAATTGATCCGAAGTTCAAACCGGTTATACAAAAAATGAGGCGTATCGCGCCAGAATTGCAAGCGGCGGTCGAGGTCGAGCAGAAGAAGTTACAAGAATCCGAAATAATAAGGAAGTCCCACTACCCACAGTGGATATCTAACATGGTCGTGGTACCAAAAAAGAAAGGGGGAGTCCGAATATGTATTGATTTCAGCGACTTGAACAAGGCCTGCCCGAAAGACAGCTTCCCCCTTCCTAGTATAGATCAATTAGTAGAATCAATAGTGGGATACGAGGCGATGACTTTAATGGACGGATACATGGGATACAACCAAATACCACTGGCTCCCGAGGACCAGGAACACAACTCCTTCTTCACGCCAAGAGGATTGTATTGTTACACCAAGATGCCATTCGGACTTAGGAATGATGGGGCTACGTACCAGAGATTGGTAGGCGATATGTTCGAAGACAAGATTCACGATACCATAGAAGTTTACGTGGAAGACATGTTAGTTAAGAGTCGGAAATCAAAAAACCACGTCCGAGACCTTCGAGAGATCTTTCAAACAATGAGGAAACACAAGATGAAGATTAATCCTGCCAAGTGTGACTTCTGGGTCACATCGGGGAAATTCTTAGGCTACATCATCACTCCCAGGGGAATAGAAGCGGATCCTGAGAAGGTACGAGCCGTCCTTGACATGCCATCTCCCGCGACGGTGAAAGACGTGCAGAAACTAAACGGTTGCATAGCCGCATTGAGACGATTTGTGTCACGATCATCGGATAAATGCAAGGCTTTTTACGACATCTTGAAGAAAGGAGAAAAATTCCGATGGACGGACGCAAGTGAAGAAGCTTTTCAAATTATCAAGCTACATCTAGCTAGCCTCCCGGTCCTTCAAATGCCTGAGCCGTCAGAAATTCTCACTTTATACTTAGGCGCGACACCCTATGCCATAAGTGCGGTATTGGTTAAAACAGAGATGGGCGTGGAAAATCCGGTATACTTCGCCAGCAAAACTTTAAGTCCGGCCGAGAAGAATTACACTAGAATGAAGCAGATGGTGCTCGCGCTAGCCTTTGATGCCTCTAAACTACGAACATATTTTCAAGCTCATCGAATACGGGTGCTCACCAAATCGCCTATCGAAGCGGTCTTGGATAGTGCTGGGCGATCGAGGAGAATCTCCAAGTGGGGAGCCATAATCAAACAATATGATGTGATATACGAGACAAGAACCGCGATCAAAGGACAAGTAGTGGACGATTTCTTGGCAGACTTCCCCCTCAGTGATGAGGACGAGGTAGAAGATATACCGGGAATGACAGAAGAACAAGAGGGGCCGGCGGACCTGCTAGCCGCTAGTATCCCAACACGATGGGAAGTATTTGTTGATGGGGCATCTAACAAAGACGGATCGGGTCTCGGGTTGGTGTTCACCATGCCAAAGGGGAGGAATATTGTGCATTCGTTCAGGTTAGAATTCAAGGCAACGAACAACGTCACCGAATATGAGGCGGTGATCCATGCCTTATGGATAATTGTGGAAATGGGGCTGCATGAGGTTCGAATGACTAGTGACTCTCAACTAGTGATCCGGAAAATTACGGGCCAATACGCTACACACGATCCAGTGCTGCAAAAATATTGGGAGCTCGCCCAATTTTACATCAAGCAAATCCAAGATATTAAACTCCGCCACATCTGCCGAAAGGATAACAGACACTCGGATGATCTATCATACATCGCCTCACATTTAGTAGACCCGAGCATTAAAGGGATACGCGTTATGAGGCTACTTAACCCGTCTATCCCTGAAACGCCAGAAGCACGGATCGAGGTGGCCATTAACACAGCCGAGAGATACAAAGAAGGCGACTGGAGAAAGCCGATACATCAATACTTAGAGACGGGTGAGCTACCTAAGAGTCGGCCCGAGATGAACAAGATCAAAAGTAAATCGGGAGCCTACGAGTTAAGGGGGGGGGATCTTATATCGGAATTCCTACCTAGGGCCACTCCTACGATGCTTAAGAAGGGAAGAAGGCCATATAATCCTACATGAGCTACACTATGGGGCGGCTGGAAATCACAACTCGGGAAGAATCTTGTCGGCTAAAGCAAAAACAATGGGATACTTTTGGATGTATATGAACGAGGACGCAAAGCAAATGGCAAGAGCTTGTGAAGAATGTCAGCGTTTCGGGAAGAAAATCCATGCTCCCGGCGTACCGTTAAACTCGATCATAAGTCCGTGGACTTTTGCTAAATGGGGAGTGGACATTGTCGGGCCGTTACATGTAGGAACGGGGCAAAGGAAGTATTTGATCGTGGCTACGGATTATTTTACCAAGTGGGTCGAGGAGGCACCACTGAGGCATATTCGAGACAAAGATGTTTTTAAGTTCATTTGGGAACAAATCATTTGTCGCTTCGGGGTCCCGGCTGCCATCGTCTCTGATAATGGAAAACAACTACAGGGCGAGAACATTGATCTTCTATTTAACACTTACAACATCAGGAAGAGCAAAGCTACCCCAATTTACCCCCAGTGCAATGGGCAGGCCGAGATCACTAATAAGACCATCGCCGATAACATGAAGAAGAAACTGGACGGGGAATATGGCAACTGGTGCGATGAATTATATAACGTCCTATGGGCATACAGAACCACACGGAGGGAAGCTATGGGGTTCTCCCCTTTTATGCTTACCTACGGAACCAAGGCGATTCTACCAACAGAAGCAATGATACCTACCACAAGAACTGAAGCGTGGAGGAGAAACGTGTCGTCCGATCTGATCTTGGCTAAACTCAACGACTTGGAAGAAACAAGAGAAATGGCGCTACAAAAAATGGAAAATTATCAAAGGAGGTTACAACGGGAGTACAACAAGCGCGTTCGACCAAGAGAGTTTAATCCCGGGCAGCAGGTATTGAAATTTCTAGCTGAATGGGAGCGCGACAAAAAAGGCGGAAAACTAGCACCAAAATGGGGCGGGCCATATATAATCGAATCTAAGGCGGGCGAGGGATCGTATCGACTACTGCGACTCGGCGGAACAAGAGAGCTCAAACCATGGAACATCCGATTCCTGAAACTATATCATCCTTGACGGGCAAGACGAAAAAAAAAAAACGGTAAGCAAACGTGTCTTCTATCTCTGTGAAACCGTGAGGGGTATGGGATAGGGCACAAGAGACTAATGGTCATTCGTACTTGGGGCAATGCCAGTGTGGAAGTGCCGAGGTGACTTACACTCGAATGGTCATTCGTACTCGGGGCAAAGCCAGTGTGGAAGTGCCGAGGTGACTTACACTCGAATGGGCATTCGTACTTGGGGAAATGCCAGTGTGGAAGTGCCGAGGTGCCTTACAGTCGCCTGGATATTCGAACTCGGGGAAGTGGAAGTGTGCAAGTGCCGAGGTATCCTAAGGGTTCTGGTGGTTGTAAACCAGTTCCAAAGGTTGTTTAGACGCGAGGTCTACTCAGCTAGGTGGCCTACTTACATCTGAAAGGTCACCACCATCGCAAGTGGGCGTGTCCACTTGCCCGAGATCGGTTGATCGATAACCACTCGGGACCATCGGGCCTAGAACTAGGATGACTGATACCCTTCCACTGAATCCAAAGAGATAGTGATGAGATACCCCGATCAGGACATGGCATAGGGCCCGATGACCCTCCTTGTTGGGTGTGTTCGACAGAAATGGTTAGAGTTCTAACATATAAAAGAAACAATTGCAGGGCATAACACCAGGAAAAAAAGCGAAACAAATAACGTCGTGCGTTAATAAAAAAACGGTCGGGGCAACATACGGAACAAGAAACAAATCGATCATGTCGTGCAACAACCAACACCCATAGGAGCAGCATACAAAACGAAAACCACATCGATCGCATGGTATATTAATCAACAATCGCCAGAATAACATAAGAAACAAAATCTAAATCGATAACACCAAGCGTCTGATAACAAAGTACGAAAAGCATCGCGCGGACATACGAAATGAAAAGTTTAGCGGAAATGAAACAAACAACATCGGTGACGCAGCACCCCCATTAAAATGAACAAGCCAAGTAGCGGAAATTAAAAAGGGGAGAAGTGTTTAGAGCGATTTACAACCCGATGGAAGGGGCAACATAGTGACGCAGCACCACAAAAAGAAATCTTAAACCTTGGGAGGAGCCGCGCCGGCCTTCCTCTGCGCGACCTCGAGCCGCTTCTTCTCCACCCAGTCCATAATTCCAGCATGAACTTTCTGATCTAACTCCTCTGCATGGGCGACCCGTTCATCCTCGAGTTGTTGGGTAATCTGGGAAGCGTTTTCCTCAGCCTCAGCTAACTTGAAGCCCAAATCGACCTCGACCTGTTTCAATCGGCGAACCTCCATATCAAGCTCCTGCGAACATTTTTGCGCGGCTACAAAACCAAAAATATAGGATGTTATTCATCGAATACAACTTAACATTTTTGCAAGAATAAAGCGCGATTTGGATCTGAAAAATGGCCTCAACACATCGGCTAAGAGACCTTACAGGGCGGGTAACACCGACTGAAGCGACTCTACCGACTTGGAAAACTCATCCTCGGTCCTGGACAACTTCATGGTTAATTCGTTATAATGTTGCTCGTTGAACTCGTTAGTAGGGCAATACTTCTTATGCTCGGCCCAATCGTTCATTAACCGATTACGCGACGCTTGGAGAACCATAAGCTGCGATCTACTCCACTCTAAATCGCCCATAACTTCATCAAATTCACGCACTCGGCCCAGTAAATCGATGTTAGCTCGCTCCACCACATCCTTATCTCTCAATATTCGTCGGCGGTCCTCGTGAAGATCTCGATTCTGTAATTGAAGAGCGTTTACCCTTTGCTCCAAACTCGTGGCTAAAGCAGTTTTTTCGACAAAGAAGAAGACGCGAGAAGATCCCAAATGAGCCCATAAATTGTCCATCTCGGAAGGATCATAATCAAACCGGCGATGTCGTTCTAACTCGTCCTCAAGACTTGCAATCTCCTCAGTTTGACGGTCTATTTTGTCGTCTTTGTTTGCCATTCGTTGACGAAGATTTTCCACAAGGTCTTTCTCAATATCCCATTTTCTCTTCAGAATCCTAAACTCCGAAGTAGCGTCTATACCTATACAAGATAACTCGGCTAAGAATAAGGATACCCGACTCAGGATACTGGCACGATAAACTCAATCAACACAAGTCAAGAAGAATCATATACCTTGAGCATCGGCAAGTTTGATCTCCATCTCGTTCGCGCGACCCTTGTCATTCTGAAGTTGAAGTTGGAGAGACTCTATCAACTGTTTATCTCGAAGGCGATTGGCGGCATCCAAGCGTACACGGTTCATGATCTAACACAAACAAACGAGTTTGCATCATAAGCGACACTAAGGACAGAAATCATAAGTGGGTCATTACTATACAGAACCGAGTCGCTCACCACAGTGTCAAGTGTCAAGGCGATGTCGCCATAACATGGTATATCATTCAACATTTCTTCACCAGTATACTTCCCAAAATCGGAGGAAGTAAGCGAACCCAAGGAATTCATGATCGGTCCAGAAACAGTGAATCAAGTCTCGGCGCTAGAAGACGATCCCTCAGTAAACCGGGGCACACAGGGAAGCTTTACCGGAACACTAGTAACAACCTTCTCTACAACGGGCGTCTCCGAGGGCTCCTGCTGGTCGCCCACACCTTGTTCACCGACTTTGTCACCCGACACAGTCTCTCCAAACAACTCATCCTCATCGGAAAGATCAATGAGAGGGCTCGTTTTCGGCGGTGGCTTAGCAATTTCTTTACCTCTACCAGGATTACGCCTAAGCGGAGTAGGGTCGACATCGTCAACGTCATCATCATCGCGCCTCGGGTGTTTCTGCACAAGTGTCTCGTCAGAACATGTGAAGGCAAAAAACAGGGGCAAGTACATGTACTTATAAGGGAATCATTATGTTTGTTACCTTCCCCTGGTTTTCCTCAACCCTTGTGCCAGCACCTCTTTTCCTAGAACCGATAGTTTTTGTGGAACTGACCTGAGATTTTCAAACAACAACAAATGACTAATTGACGCCCGAAGCTAACAAGATAGAAATCAAGAAAAGCGCGTACCTTATCGACCTTGTCATCATTAACCACCCAGAAAGAATAGGGCTCGGCGGGAAAAGTAGGCGACGGGAAGTCACCATGAAGGATATGACCTCGGACAAGAAGCGGAACTCGGGGATAGGTCAGATCATTAGAATGTCGGGCTCGCCTGTTGGAACCATGTCCGATAGGATCGGCATCCAGCATCATTCTTTCGACACCCTCGGGCATAGTTTTGACCCGATGAGGACTTGCAGCAAACCCAGCAAGATCGCCCAAGGTCGAAGTACCAGCTCGATAGTTGACAAGGAAATTGGCAACAGATACTCGAGGAGCGTCCTCGGGCTTGTAGGTCGACCACTCGGCAGCAGAACCATGACCATCGCGGCGATCCCTCCACTCGTTCATAATTCGGAAAGTATTGCCAGTCCATTGAGCTAAAGCACGAGAAGGATGAATCTGGGACAAAATCTCGTAATAAAATGGGCTATCAGGGTTGTATAAGGGAAGACGAAGGCCTAGCTCCAGCTGACCCAAGGTGATGACCACACAATTAGCCGATTTCTCGTGCTTCTTCATATCGGTTTTCTTCAAACTACCGTTTCGGCCCGAGAGAAGGGTCACTTCGTAATTTTGAAGATCGTAGTCTCCTTCAACTGTTCAATGAACTCTTCATCGGAAATATCTTTCACCCTTTTCTCGGACCTGCACGAAATAGAAGAAGAGCTATCAGCAAAAATAGATCTCATTGCGCGATCATCATACCTAGAAGGGCTCTCAAGCAAAAATAGAGAAGCAAGGGGGGGAACATCAAACTCGGAAAAAACATCATCAACAGACCTCTTTTCAGCCATGGAAGGAGAAGAAGACATTAACGAAGATAATGCAGAACTCGGTTTTCAACAAAGAAAGATGAGGCGACAGCAGCTACTGTAACGATCGATGAGGAGAAAATGACGAAAGAAAATCAAGAAAGCTAGGGTTTTTTGAGAAGCGTAAGATATGAAGAAACTTAGAAGAAAACCACAGCAGCAGAACAGAAGGGCAGAGAAGAAGAAGGAAGAAATGAGCGGGCTATTTAAAGAAGAAACTTTGTAACCGACGCTGACGGTTACCAGTCATAAAGTGGAAATTAGTGGGGCGCTGCATGGCGGGATTAGCGGCATGAGCGAAGACATGGGCGGTTAAGACGATGTTCTTCCACTCGTTCCTCCCACACGGGTGGAAGAAGGGGCATAAATGTAGGTGTAAATTATCTACAGATCCAGGTGGCAACATCCTAGACCCAGTGCACCCAAATACAAAGAAACGCAAAGTATAGAGCAAAGATTAAAGAGCGCGAGATTTAAGGAAGCCACGTGGATCGGGCGTAATAATGTCGGACAAGACTTGACCCAGACTTCTGATAAAGCTGACAAGATAAGGCGGGACGGGACAAACGAGGAGCTACAGTCAAACAGGCAAGAAAGTGTGGAACACATCGGCTGATCATAAGGGCGACTATCGAGACAGCCGACATCGCGTCAACAGAGGACCATAAGAGATTGGCTCGAACGAAATACAGGTGAGGAGCCAAGATGCATCGACCGCACAAGACGACGTGAGTCGGCCCGATCACAGAACAACTAATTAGATATAACAGGGTCAACATTCTAACTTCGTTGTATAAACTTTCTCCTATAAATAGCGGGACTTGTATTCTAGAGAGGCAGGTTGTAATTTTTGGGAGAGAAAGGAGAGAGAAACCCGAGTTAGCATTAGAAAGAAGTGAATGAGAAGTAAGTTCATCTTGTAAGGAAATCCCACTAAGAGCAACACCTTTGTAACACCGTGAAGTAATAAGATTCATCATTTCACCCCCGTGGACGTAGGTAATCATACCGAACCACGTATATCTTGTGTTCATGGTTGAGTGTTTACTTTCGTTTGAGAAGAGTCGTACATTTCTATCCTTTGGATGTAGTTTGTAGTAAAATGCATCTACAGCGAGGTTGAAACTGGATGCATCCTGATGTAAATTAAAAATAAGAAAAAATATTTGAAAATGGGTAGGATGAAATTGTTTACATCCTGGATATTTTTACATTCTCGTCCATTTAAACAGTATCAAATTTTACATGTCTTTTTCACCCAAGAATTGTCGTTATTGGGTTAATTGACCAATTTTGTGCAAAACTAATTGGGAAATATAAATTACTTCCCCAAACCAATAGTGTCCGGGGGAAGACCATGCCGGAAGTGATTAAGACCATGCCGTTATAGATGAAGACCATGCCGGTAGTGATGAAGACCATGCCGGAAGTGATGAAGACCATCTCAGAAATTATTATTTTTTACATCGCTGGTAGTGATGAAGACCATGCCGTCACTAAATGCCGGAATGCTCGATAGTAATCTATCAATGCCGGTAGTCAAGTGAAAAAAAAATCAATTTTCTGAATAATTTACATCATGTGCCGGCATAGAAATTTAAGCAACATACTATGCCGTTAGCAACACCGGAATGCTCCAAAATTAACTGACTGTGCCAGCAGTAGACTGATTAAAACTAGAAAAAAATTCAAAACCAGAAAAAAATCGGATAGTGGCGCACATTTATGAAAATTTCCTACAAATGCCGGCATGGTTTTTTTTGGTTGAATGCAATGCCGGCTCTCCTTTCAAAATGGGGGATATTGTTGGTCGGCATGGACGTAGTATGAATATCATGCTGGTAATGGTACTACCGGCAATGTATTCATACTACGTCCATGTCGGCACAGAGCTATTTCAGCTGCAACAATGGTGGATTCAAAGAAAAAAAATCAAATTTTCAACACATTGACACTTTTACCCGAGTATTAGGAGTGCTTGTACAATCATCCTCCAATTTTACCAAAAAAAGTTCCCTCTCATTTTTTTTCCCTTCTTCTACTCTCACCTCACTCACCCAAATACAAATAAAAATACACACTAATCATTTATCAAACAATCTTATGAATTTACTAATTATAATTAAGCACTAAACCTGATTAGTGAGGAGTAGATTAGGTATTATATAAAATACTTAGATAAGGGGTGACCCTGATTTGATATTTGGATCCAGATTTTGTTTTTTTCCTCTATCCCCAATTAGTTTTGATATCTCACTTGGGCATTCTTCAAAAATGTGAGTGCACAAAAGCTTCCCTTAAATCTTTTCAATCTTATGTTTTCTACAATTCAAGGGAAGCTTTTGTGCACTCACCTTTTTTTCTAGTAGTTCCCGTGCATTTTTATTTTTTTCAGTGCTTCCGTTGATTTAGTTGTAACCAATCAATATAATTTCAATGTACTCAATTTATTATGGCGTGCATTTTAAGTTTAATTTAAATAAATTATACATAAAACAGGTTTGGATAAGTTTGTCTTTGTTAGTGGTGGTCAGGATTTGTCTGGACAAACATAAATCAAGGGTTGTGGTTCCTTAGACCACCCCATACATCTCGCACGTGTGGCGTTCATTAAAATATTATGAATGAAAAATGAGCACTCAAATCAAGATATGGAACTTCAAAAATTATAACGGGGAAGTTCGAACTCATGACCTATTGTGTCATAAGAGTGGCCTCTAACCAGTGTTCCACCTTGGTTGGAATTGATAAAAAAGATAAATCAACAGTGGTGCTTTGTTCAACTTAAATACCATAATTTCTTTATTAATTAGTGTTTCACTAATTGCACATAATAAATAATGTATTCATTATAAAGTGTTTCATTAATTAGTGTTTCACTAATTTCTCATAATAAATGACTAATTATTTTTTAATTATAAATGTTTTCTTAATTAATTATAATATTTATTTCTATTAATAAGTAATTTTGATAAATAATATCAATAGACATTTTCTGCGATAATGAGTAGTAGAAGAGATGGAGGCCGAAAGATTAGTGGTGGTTAAGGGCGGAGCCAAGCACAATTATATTTATTTTTGTTCTTTTATCGTAAAATTGGATACAAAGTCCATTTTTCACATGTATCTAACTTGCCAAGAATTTTTTCTCCCTCTCTCCTCAAAATCCTGGCTCCGCTCCTGGTTTGTGGTGGAAGAAGTAGTGACGGTGAATGCTGGTGAGTAGTGATGGACAATATTAATTTTATGCTTTCGTTACAACATCGTAGTGTGGAAGATGTGGTTGGTTGTTTTTAACACTTTTGATAAATGAAGGTACCATATATTTCAGGGATGATATCATACAAGACAATATTTTCATGATCGTAGTTGGATCACCCAAATGGTACCCCTGTTATCTTTGGTATCATATCGTATAAATTATGATTTTTTAATGTTAAAATAAAATTGATTGCAATACAAAAAATAATATATACACGGAAAAATAATAATGAAACTAATTAATTGACGAAATTTTGCTCAATCTAAACCTCATACATGGCATTTGTGATTGAAAATTAGAATTGCGTCCAACAACCTACATGGGATGGGCGGCAGTGATGGTGGCAGTGGTGGAGTCAAAAATTTACAATGAGGAGGCCTATTTTTTTTTAAAATAAACATGTAAACTTTGGTGGACTAAACCATAAATATATATGGACAAAGTACTATCTATAAATAAACTAAAAAATTTATGTGGTTATTAAAATTTTTAAGGGTTACAGCCAGGTTAGTCAACCCTTGGCTCCGCCACTAGGTGGTGGTGGATAAAAAAAAGTAGATTCATATGATTTTATGGTGGTGGCGGGTATTGGTGAACAAAAACATATTATGCTAATTTTGTAACGCCACAAAATATGTAATGTTATATTATAAAGTATAAAACGTGGTTGATCATTCTAATGTTAAAATAAACTCGACAAAACACGTGTCCATTTAAAAAAAATTGGTGTAATCTATTACATTCTTTTTTCTGAAAGACCAACAATGTCGAGTTGTTTCGCGACAACTACCTACAAAGACAACAACTTTCACTCAATTCCCGATATAAAACCTTATTGACCGGGAAAATGTATTTGCATTCTAAAATATTTGTTTGAAATTATGTTTGTTCATCAAAATCATCATAAAAAACTCTAAATCATAAATCTAAATTTCGCCTCCGAAGTTTATAGAATATTTTTTATATTTTACATTCTCAAATCATGCGACCTCTTGATGACAAATCAACAATATCAAATTACGGATCAATATGTGTAGGTTTCATTCACTGGGTTAGAAGGTAGAGTATACACAGACGTGTATATCACACAATGCAGAAGATGACTGAGAATACTTCAATAATTTGGTCAAGAGATAGGGTCAAAAATTTAAGATTAACTTTCTATAGGACTAATTAGATCGGCTTCGATAGGAGCTGACTAAAATATGGATTAATAATAATTTTCACGTAAGACAATTTCAAAACATAGCTTGGCTAACTCTGCCTACGTAAAGAGCGGTCAAGATTTGTCATTCCGCAATTGCTATGTTATGTGAGAAGAAGGTGATATATAAGATTGAGGTATAATTCAAATCTATTAGATTCATACCATTTACAACTGGATGCCTAGAAAAAAATTGACATGTTGTTATTCTTATTACAGGCAAGGGATACATTTACATTGACCACACTTGCGCAAATATCTCACTTCGCAAATGATTGGTGTTGCATGTATTGTCTAGAATGCAACGAGGAATTTGAGGAAACAAGGCACCAGAAGCAGTGTCCGGAGTATTTTGGATATAGTAACTTAGACCCGATGTAATACTTATGTTTTTTTTTTCATGTAGAGCATTATCTCATTATAAGCAATGAACCTAAATAAAAAAGTGTTTGGAAGTTAAGATTATATTTCTTTCATTTGAGAAAATCTCCGGAGGTAAAATATTAAAGGAAAAAACAAAGAAAAAAAGAGAGGAAAATCCCAACTATTTTTATGACAAACACATATTAAATCATAAGGAGTTGATAAGTATTCGGGACACAAATTATAAGATATATTAAAAATGAACCAACATCATGGCCCTCCGTAAGGGCTAGTATATATATATCAAAACTATGTAACATTTCACTTGTTTATAATGTACTCCAACATTGTTTTAAAAGGTAACAAAAAACATGTATAAAATATTTTTCGTGCAGCTCATATGCACCAAAAAAATTTAAGGGAAGCTTTTGTGCACTCACATTATTTTTTTTTTGATAAACAAGAAACCTTTTCATTAATGAGATTTTAAGGTTATAATGAGTTTAAGATCAAAAATAAGAGAATACAAAGTAACAAGAACATATCGTAATAGTACAATACCGAGAAATCCGACAAGAGAAATAGAAGGATTACCGGAGTAAGACAAATACAAGTATGAATAAGATCCGATTAAATTGGAAGAAGGATGGTTTTTCTCGGAAATAAATTCCAACCATTTAGATTGTTTTTCTTCTTTAGAAAGAAATGCTCCCAAAGTAGGAGTGATTTGCTCAAATCTCTTATAACTAGTGATGAAGCTTCCGTCGTCAAAAAGACCACCTATGGAGATTCCGTCGCTGGATAAGTTGATGATGAAGATTCCGATGAAGATTCCGTCGCCGGAGATAACCAATATGAATATTTCGTCGTTGGTGAGCATGGAGAGCATCATTATAGATCTTAAAACCCAAACCAATAACCAAGAATCGCCATTAAAGCGAAGATAAACCTCAAAAGAGTAGATAAAACCACCAAAATGGTGTAGATAAGAAGAAAACATAATAAAAACCAAACTAATCTACTAACTAAACTAATAAACAAGGAAAAATGAAGAAATCTGCTCAGATGTTGTCCATTTTTGGACTAGATCTGAGCAGAGAAGGATTTTTTTTTTGATAGTTTTATTGGAGAAGAAAAAGGAGTGGGAGAGAGGAGAGAGAATTTTATCCACTGCACTCACCTTTTTGAAATGCAATAAATATATACTAGAAAAAAATGCTAGAATTGTAGAAAAAATAAAATTGAAACAATGAAACTAGAAAGAAAAAAAAACTCATACGCTATAACTTCGTATATAAATTGTTGTTGAATTCAGCTTTAAAATAATTTTCCAACAATGTTTTGGCTCCACAACTCGTGACGCACTACTTTAAGAGGTTAGTGGCAGGAAAAATAAAAAGAGAAAAAAAAGTGGCTTCACCATAGGTAGTGTAATGATTAAAAAACATTAGAAGCGAATCCATCAGTATGTGTTGAAAGAGGTTAAGTCGCTGGACACTCTCACGCAGTTTCTTTTCATTGATTTGAAATCATGTTTTCAGTACAGACTCGAACACACCTTCTGTGTGTTTATAAACATTTGAATTCTGTTGACCAGCTACTGCCAGTTACAACGTACACCCGACCTATTACTTTCAGTTACACCACAACATATATTTCATACGCTTACAGGACTCGACCACAATGGACTAGAGTCACACAAAACTACACCACAATAAACCATGGCTAACACCCTCCCGCAAGTCCAGAGTTCATGCATGTCCAGAGACACTGAGGTTGTATCGCAGGAAGGAGAACCTGACAGTTGATAGTGTCACATGCCCATTTAATCGCCTAAAATTTTCACGGGACATGACCTGCAATGACTGCGGTTCAGTGAATCAACTTCACCCAAAATCATTCAGCCTTACATACTTGCATCAAAGTACGCATCTTCCTTCACTCATAAGGCATTGCACAACGGAAGTCTTTTCTTATTTCTCTCTAACTCTTCATGCCCCCCATAAGCATAAGAGATTTTCCATGTATAAATGTATTCAAACAAGTTCACAAGATCAGCAACATCATGAACACAAAGAACTAACACAATAAACCCATTTCATTGCATTAAGGAAAATTATACAAAACAGTACATCACATGGACTAAACAGTCCATTCACCCTCTTGGTGAATGCCTAACTCTCTCTACAAAATCAGTGGTTCTTCTCCAATTGAACAACACTAAACTTATTGAATCCTAAGTTATTTATACTAACTACGATCAGGCCAAAACTTCTGTGCAACCGCTGCTCAAGCCTTGAACAGCCAAGTGTCCAAGTAGTTTCCATAACCGTCAACTTCAACTGCCACCTTTTGAGTTGTCACGCCAACAGGCGCCACACATGTTCTTGGTGGTTATGAACACTCACAAATGGTTATAAACTACCTTTATAAGCGTACTCCCTTGTCTCACATATTTGTCATGCTGGTAAAGCTCGTAACCAACTTCTAACCGCCACATGAGCCATATTGCACAACTGCTGTGCTTTACCGAATCCTGACTTGTTCCAATACTCAGCCACCTTGGCACTGCATGCTTATTGCTCTAAACTAATTCGCGTTCAATCCTTGTGCTTCAATCATCAAGGCCAACTCCTTAGCTAAATCTGGTTATCTGGCGCTACATGCTTTACTTAGCCAATCTGTTTGACAATAGTAATGCCACACTTGCATTACTAGCTTGTTTGTATTGTTCAAGATTTGGACAGCCTTGAACTAATTCCATAGACCAACGCCTGGCCTATTCTTCATTCTTGCATCATCCTTGAGTTTGGGACAACTCAATTCCACGGATATGCATAAATGCCAACATCGCATGTTGCATCTGTCAATTTTGGCCTCGTCTTGGCTTTCCCTCAAAGAAGCCTTATTGTATCGGTCAATAAGCTTCATTACTTAGCCAAATGTCTTTACAGTATAGCACCACTCTGGTGCTTCACTGGCCCTACAGGGTGACACTCTCTTAGTGCTTCACAGTCTATACAATATAACGCTATTATGGCCATGCAATGCGCTATTATGGCTTTGCATTGCGTCGTTATGGCTGAACACTGACTTGGACTGCAACACTGTGACGCACAATCATTATACTCACTTGATGGACCGGTCATAGACCTTCCCCACCTAATCCGTTCAACGCCCTCGTTGAACGCAACCAAGTATAAAGTTTATACTTGTTTCTCTGGCCTTGTACGCTTCTGGGCCCTTCTTAGAAATCAACAAACTTTGCTTGGCCTTCAACCTTCCCAAAACTTCTTTGCCTAGTACTTTATGCCATCACTTAGTTTCACTGCTTATCCATTGATCCTACTGATCTTGAACTTTGTTGTTACGTTACGCATACGTTTAAACTCTCCTCCAAGCCGCATATCAATACTCAAATGCACTTGTGATATGTTGCTATGCATTTTCATAACTCCTCTGAAATTCGACAGTACTCTTTTGGCTAACCCTAAACCAATGGTCCTCATTCGATTGCATCTGCATCACAAATATTTTCTTCAAGCCACTCCGTACCTAAGTGTACACTTCAAACAGCCAACATATCACTCTGATATGCATAACTTAGCTTACTGCCTTCAGTTACGACTGACATTGCACCCTTGCAATTTAAAAGGCCTTACTGTAGACTAAGTGTTCTTCAATCATTTTGCAACACTCTTGTGTAAACTCGACTGAAATGCATAACATTACCCATGACTTAGGATACCCGGGTTTTTACGATTGTCTCACTAGACAGGTTCCTCTTCACGCGCCTTTGAACAAGCACTTTAAGCATCACTTGATCTTTCAAACTGCTACGCTTTAATGTGGCAGAAAAACAACATCATGTTCTTCCTAACAATGAGTTACTCTTAACTCATATACTTGATGGACTTACATCTTCATTCTTTCTGCGTTATTCCATGTATTCTCTATCAAATGCCTTCGCACCTCCACATAACTCTCAACAGCAAACTCGACTATGCCACCAACTCCTCTATTTTCTTCTTTCACTTTTAGCGTCTTCTATTGCATATCCTGGCTTAATATGCTATGTAGCATCTTCCACGCGAACTAGCTTTACTTTGAACGAAAGAGGCAAGATCTTTCCCTTCAAATACCCTCATTCACTACTACCTTAATAGAGAGACTTCATTCCAACACCAAGGTCCACTCGACCTAAACTAAAAGTATACTCAAACTAGAGCAAATACTCGCGCCAACTGATTATAACTTGTAAGACCTAACAAGCCTTGCAATACTGACTTTAATTTCGCTTCTAAGCAACAAATGAAGTGAAACAACGCCTACTGTCCCCAATGTAGCAATTTATTTTGCCACATGCACTCTTCCAACTATCAACGTTCGTATGCCACTCCCATAACGAAGCACACTATAATTGACAATTAGTTGAATACTCCTTTTAGACTGATGCTATCATTTTGCTTTAGCTTTCATGAAGATTTCTTAAATGGCTACATGCCATCTTTATGCATCACCACTACTTTTTCCTTATCTTTCCCGCATCCACAATTTGGCCTAACTTGCATCTCCAAATGCATCATGCACTTTGGACATTCCCAAATCTCATTTGGCGCATGCCACTGTTAACTATTTGTTATGCCAGTCAACACCCGAATTTTGATGCAAGCTTGTGTACCTTTGCACAACTGGAACGGACTTAACTTGGTGATTCTGAGCATCACCATAGATCTCAGAAAAGTCATGTCACTCAATGAATTTCGTGGATAAACACTTCGGACAGTTATAAACAAGGCCACAATCCTTGAAAATAAGGCGCCACTGCCTACGTTCCATGAAGCCTGAATGTCGCATTCTTCCTTAAACTTGGAACTCATTTTTATTGTCCACGCACAACTGGCAACTCTTGTCTCTTCCCTTCTCCGAAATCAACTTCAGTAGCAACAATTGTTGATTTGCAGTAGACAAGAACATCCGCTTGCGGTTATGATCAAATGCAGGTCTTTGGACACCCTTGTCCAAGCATACTGATCCCACTCATAAACCAGGTGCAAAGACACTCCTTGTGTGCATCTAGCATCAACAAACAACTCTTCGCAAATGCAAGACCGTGGTGTATCGGTTTTCCCATAACTTGCGCTTTTGTCTTCAGCCTTTCCATAAGCTTTATGCTAGATAAGAATTGGCCATCCAATTCTTATTTTATGGCATCATATTTACACAAAAATGCTGGTTCGAAACCAGACTTTTCATTACCACCAAGGTACATGCATTCGAGAGAGATAATTATAATCTTCCATCAACTGGCTACGATGAAAACACCTTCAATCTATCGCATAGACATGTTCTATATCTTTTTTTCCACTGCAAAGGCCATCAACTTCTTTAAGTTCAGGAATTTTCGCAAAATTCCCATTACAACACGTAATGCACTTGCTACTGATAACACTACGATGTTATGCATTCCAAATGCTTAATCTTCGCATACTTGTGAGAAATATGGACTTTGACACCTGAATTGCAGCTTAGAAGTCAGCATACTCCTTAATTTTGTCATGAAATCACTTGAAAACCCGGTTTTCAATAACTCTTGCACGTTCTTCTAACACTTTGGGCAGGAATTTTGACACCTTCGTCATAAACTTTCGTGGTATGTCGCTAGTTCAATCTTCAAGTTCATTCCAATTGATCTTTCCACAAAAGAACAACTTTTTCTAGTCTCCATACTAGTGAAACCCAAATAATTCTTCACTTAATTTGAAAAACAAATGACACCAACTTGAGTAAAAAGATAGAAAAATCAGCAAATGACCTGGCGCTGATACCAGCTGTCACATGCCCATTTAATCGCCTAAAATTTTCATGGGACATGGCCGGAAATTATTGTGGTTTAGTGTATCAACTTCACCCAAAATCATTCAGCCTTGCATAC
Organism: Papaver bracteatum; assembly: GCA_023529315.1. Lineage (NCBI taxonomy): Eukaryota > Viridiplantae > Streptophyta > Magnoliopsida > Ranunculales > Papaveraceae > Papaver > Papaver bracteatum. Next base: position 253,957 of record JAJJWX010003180.1, read on the forward strand.
TTGCATCAAAGTACGCATCTGCCTTCATTCATAAGGCCTTGCACAACGAAAGTCTTTTATTCTTTCTCTCTAACTCATCATGCCCCCCATAAGCATAAGAGATTTTCCATGTATAAATGTATTCAAACAATTTCACAAGATCAGCAACATCATGAATACAAAGAACTAACACAATAAACCCATTTCATTGCATTAAGGAAGATTATACAAAACAGTCCATCACATGGACTAAACAGGCCATTCACCCTCTTGGTGAATGCCTAACTCTCTCTACAAAATCAGTGGTTCTTATCCAATTGAACAACACTAAACTTATTGAATCCTAAGTTATTTATACTAACTAGGATTAGGCCAAAACTTCTGTGCAACCGCTTCTCAAGCCTTGAACATCCAAGTGTCCAAGTAGTTTCCATAACCGTCAACTTCAACTGCCACCTTTTGAGTTGTCATGCCAACAGGCGCCACACATGTTCTTGGTGGTTATGAACACTCACAAATGGTTATTAACTACCTTTATAAGCATACTCCCTTGTCTCACACATTTGTCTTGCTTGTAAAGCTCGTAACCAACTTCTAACCGCCACTTGAGCCATATTGCACAACTATTTTTCTTTACCGAATCCTGACTTGTTCCAATGCTCAGCCACCTTGGCCTTGCATGCTTATTACTCTAAACTAAAGCATGTACAATCCTTGTGCTTCAATCATCATGGCCAACTCCTTAGATAAATCTCGTTATCTGGCGCGATATGCTTTACTTAGCCAATCTGTTTGACAATAGTAATGCCACTCTTGCATTACTAGCTTGTTTGCATTATTCAAGATTTGGACAACCTTGAACTAATTCCATAGACCAACGCCTAGCCTATTCTTCATTCTTGCATCATCCTTGAGTTTGGGACAACTCAATTCCACGGATATGCATAAATGCCAACATCGCATGTTGCATCTTTTAATTTTGGCCTCGTCTTGCCTTTCCCTCAAAGAATCCTTATTGTGTCGGTCAATAAGCTTCATTACTTAGACAAATGTCTTTACAATATAGCGCCACTCTTGCGCTTCACTGGCCCTGCAGGATGCCACTCTCTTAGTGCTTGACAGTCTATACAATATACCGCTATTATGTCCATGAAATGCGCTATTATGGCTTTGTATTGCGCCGTTATGGCTGAACACTGAGTTGGCCTGCAACACTGTGACGTACAATCATTATGCTCACTTGCTGGACCGGTCATATACCTCCCCCACCTAATCCGTTCAACGCCCTCGTTGAACGCAACCAAGTATAAAGTCTATACTTGTTTCTCTGGCCTTATACGCTTCTGAGCCCTTCTTAGAAATCAACAAACTTTGCTTGGCCTTCAACCTTGCAAAAACTTCTTTTCCTAGTACTTTATGCCATCACTTAGTTTCACTACTTCGTCATTGATCCTACTGATCTTGAACTTTGTTGTTACGTTGCGCATAAGTTCCAACTCTGCTCCAAGCCGCATGTCAATACTCAAATGCACTTGTGAACTGTTTCTATGCATTTTTAGAACTCATCTGAAATTCGACAGTACTCTTTTGGCTAACCCTAAACCAATGGTCCTCATTTAATTGCATCCGCATCACAAATATTTTCTTCAAGCCATTCCGTGCCTAAGTGTACACTTCAAACAGCAAACATATCACTCTGATATGCATAACTTATCTTACTGCCTTCAGTTCCGACTGACATTGCACCCTTGCAATTCAAAAGGCCTTACTGTAGACTAAGTATTCTTCAATTATTTTGCAACAATCTTGTGCAAACTCGACTAAAATGCATGACATTATCCATGAGTCAGGATACCTAGGTTTTTACGGTTGTCTCACTAGACATGTTCCTCTTCACGCGCCTTTGAAACCAACACTTTAAGCATCACTTGCTCTTTCAAACTGCTACGCTTTAACGTGGCGGAAAAACAACATCATGTTCTTCCTAACAATGAGTTACTCTTAACTCATATACTTGATGGACTTACATCTTCATTCTTACTGCGTTATTCCATGTATTCGCTACCAAATGCCTTCGCACTTCCACATAACTCTCAATAGCAAACTCGACTATGCCACCAACTCCTCTATTTGATTCTTTCAGTCTTCTATTGCATATCTTAGCTCAATATGCTATGTAACATCTTCCACGCGAACTAGCTTTACTTTGAACGAAAGAGGCAAGATCTTTCACTTCAAATACCCTCATTCACTACTACCTTACATAGAGACACTTCATTCCAACACCAAGGTCCACTCGACCCAAACTAAAAGTATACTCAAACTTGAGCAAATACTCGTGCCAACTGATTACAACTTGTAAGACCTAACAAGCCTTGCAATACTGACTTAAATTTCGCTTCTAAGCAACAAAGGAAGCGAAACAACGCCCATTGGGCCCCAATGTAGCAATTTATTTTGCCACATGCACTCCTCCAACTATCAATGTTTGTATGCCACTCCCATAACGAAGCACACTATAATTTAAAATTAGTTGAATACTCCTTTTAGACCCATGCTATCATTTTGCTTTAGCTTTCATGAATATTTCTTCAATAATGACCACATGCCATATTTATGCATCACCACTACTTTGTCCTTATCTTTCCTGCATCCACAATTTTGCCTAACTTGCATCTCCAAACGCATTATGCACTTTGGCCATGCCCAAATCTCATTTGGTGCATGCCACTGTTTCCTATTTGTTATGGCAGTCAACACCCGAATTTTGATCCAAGCTTGTGCACCTTTGCACAACTGGAACGAACTTAACTTGGTGATTCTGAGCATCACCAGAGAGCTCAGAAAAGTCATATCACTCAATGACTTTCGTGGATAAACACTTCGGACAGTTACAAACAAGGCCATAATGCTTGAAAATAAGGTGCCGCTGCCTACGTTCCATGAAGCCAGAATGCCACATTCTTCCTTAAACTTGGAACTCATTTTTATTGTCCACGCACAACTGGAAACTCTTGTGTTTCCCCTTCTCCGAAATTAACTTCAGTAGCAAAAATTATTGATTTGCAGTAGACAAGAACATCCATTTGCGGTTATGATCAAATGCAGGTATTTGGACACCCTTGTCCAAGCATACTGATCCCACTCATAGACCAGGTGCAAACACACTACTTGTGTGCATCTAGCGTCAACAAAGAGCTCTTCGCAAACGCAAGACCGTAGTGTATCGGTTTTCCCCTAACTTGCGCTTTTGTCTTCAGCGTTTCCATAATATTTATGCTAGATAAGAATTGGCCATCCAATTCTTCTTTTATGGCATCATATTTCCACAAATATGCTGGTTCGAAACCAGACTTTGCATTACCACCAAGGTACATGCATTCGAGAGAGATAACTATAATCTTCCATCAACCTCCTACGATGAAAACACCTTCAATCTATCGCATAGACATGTTCTCCATCTTTTTTGCCACAGCAAAGGCCATCAACTTCTTTAAGTTCAGGAATTTTCGCAAAATTCTCATTACAACACGTAATGCACTCGCTACTGATAACACTACGAAGTTATGCATTCCAAATGCTTAATCTTCGCATACTCATGAGAAACATAGACTTTAACACCTGAATTGCACCATAGAAGTCAGCATACTCCTTAATTTTGTCATTCAATCCCTTGAAAACCCGGTTTTCAATGACTCTTGCACGTTCTTCTAACACTTTGGGAAGGAATTTTGACACATTTGTCATAAACTTTCATGGCATGTCGCTACTTCAAGCTTCAAGTTCATTCCAATTGATCTTTCCACAAAAGAATAACTTTTTCTAGTCTCCATACTAGTGAAACCCAAATAATTATTCACTGAATTTAACAAACAAATGACACCAACTTGAGTAAAAAGAGAGAAAAATCAGCAAATGTGTTCCAAAACCTGGTGTTGATACCAGCTGTCACATGCCCATTTAATTACCTAAAATTTTCATGGGACATGGCCGGAAATGATTGTGGTTCAGTGAATCAACTTCACCCAAAATCATTCAGCCTTGCATACTTGCATCAAAGTACGCATCTGCCTTCACGCATAAGGCATTGCACAATAGAAGTCTTTTCTTCTTTCTCTCTAACTCTTCATGCCCCCCATAAGCATAATAGGTTTGGCATGTATAAATGTATTCAAAAAACTTCACAAGATCAAAAACATCATGAACACAAAGAACTAACACAATAAACCCATTTCATTGCATCAAGAAAGATTATACAAAATAGTTCATCACATGGACTAAACATGCCATTCACCCTTTTGGTGAATGCCTAACTCTCTCTACAAAATCAGCGGTTCTTTTCCAGTTGAACAACACTAAACTTATTGATTCCTAAGCTATTTATACTAACTAGGATCAGGCCAAAACTTCTGTGCAACCTCTGCACAAGCCTTGAGCATCCAAGTGTCCAAGTAGTTTCCATAACCGTCAACTTCAACTGCCAGCTTTTGAGTTGTCACGTCGACATGTGCGACACATGTTCTTGGTGGTTATGAACACTCACAAATGGTTATAAAAAACTTTTATAACCGTCCTCCATTGTCTCATACATTTGGCATGCTTGTAAATCTCGTAACCAACTCCTAACCGCCACTTGAGCCATGTTGCACAACTGTTGTTATTTACCGAATCCTGCCATGTTCCAATGCTCAGCCACCTTGTCCCTACATGCTTATTTCTCTAAACTAATTCAAGCACAATCCTTGTGCTTCAATCATCAAGGCCAACTCCTTAGCTCGATCTGGTTATCTGGCGCCATATGCTTTACTTAGCCAATCTGTTTGACAATAGTAATGCCACTCTTGCATTACTAGATTGTTTGCATTGTTCAAGATTTGGACTGCCTTGAAGTAATTCCATAGACTAAATCATAGCCTATTCTTGATTCTTGCATCATCATTGAGTTTTGGCCAACTCAATTCCACGAATATGCATAAATGCCAACATCGTATGTTGCATCTGTCAATTTTGGCCTCGTCTTGCCTTTCCCTAAAAGAAGCCTTATTATGTCAGTCAATAAGCTTCATTACTTAGCCAAATGTATTTACAGTATAGCGCCACTCTTGCACTTCATTATCCCTGCAAGGTGCCACTCTCTTAGTGCTTGATAGTCTATACAGTATACCGAGCAATGCGCTATTATGGCTTAGCATTGCACTGTTATGGGTGAACACTGACTTGTCCTGCGACACTATGATGCACAGTCATTATGCTCACTTTCCGGACCGGTCATAGATAGCCCCTTAGTAAAAATATATGCAATTTTCTCTCTGGTAGACAGAAAACGTACCTCCAAGGCCTTGGCAGCAACTAGTTCACGCACAAAGTGAAAAGCAATTTCTATATGCTTCATTATGTTGTGAAATATTGGATTAGAAGTTAAGTAAGTGGCTCCCATATTGTCAAACCACATAATTGGATTTTTGGATCTTGGAAATTGAAGTTCAGATAATAAGGAGTGAACCAAAATCAACTCAAATATAGCATCATCCAAAGCCTTGTATTCTACCTCAGTACTAGATCTGAAAACATATTTTTATTTTCTAGAACACCATGATATCAAGTTGGGGCCTAAAAAGATTGCTAGTCCTCCAGTAGATCTTATGTCATGGACATCACCAGTCCAATCTGTATCAGAGTAAGCTTGGAGATGCAAAAAAAGGATTTCTTAAACTGCAAACCAAAGGAAATTATGACATGAAGATATTTTAGAAGCCTCTTAACAGCTGTCCAGTTGTCCACAGTAGGAGCTTTCATAAACTGACAAGCCTTGTTAACAGCAAAGGCAATGTCAGGTCTGGAAATAGTTGCATATTGTAGAAATCTAACAGTGCTTCTGTAGGGCACATCATCTTCAAAAGCACCAAGCGTTGGTATGTCAAGTTTGGTTATCATATTTTAGTGAGCAAAAACTCATTTAATAGTCGCTTGATTTAAATGTATTAGAGTCAACTTCGTATAGGTAAGCTTGATGATTGTATACTAGAGTCAACTTCATATAGGTTAAGCGTTGGTATAAAGATTGTTAAAAAAGCTCCAACTGTGAGCCATTTACTTTTTGCAGATGATTGTATCATTTTCTGCAAGGCACACATGGAGGAAGCCAAAAATATCTTAAACATTTTTGAAGAATTTGGTTTTTGCTCAGGCCAAATGATAAATTTAAATAAATCTGGAATTTTCTTTAGTAAGAATACTCCCAATGATATTCTAAAGGAAGTCACTCATATAATGGGAATAACTCCAATTCCCATAACTGACAAGTATTTGGGATCCCCTTATTTACAAATAAGTCTAAAACAAAAGCTTTTCACCTAGTGGTGGGAATCATGAAAGGGAGACTTGCTGGATGGAAAGGAAAAACTGTCAACCCTGCTGGAAAAGTGATTATGATAAAACATGTCACATCAACTCTGGCAAACTACCAAATGAGTACCTTTTGAATACCAAAAACCATAATAAAAGAAATGAATGGTATTCAGAGAGATTTTTTCTGGGGAAAAGAGGAGGGAATAGCAAAGGGATCCACCCCAAATCTTGGATGGTTGTTTGTAAAACAAAGGATGAAGGAGGTCTAGGTCTGGTTAATAACCTTAAATTTTTTAATGATGCTATGATATCTAATATGGGCTGGTGAATGGTCAAACAACCTTACACCCTTGGAGCTCAGATTATGCAAGAAAAATACTTCCCAGAGACTGACATTATCCACATGTCCACTGAACCAAAACCTACACACTCTTGGGTCTGGAAAGGAGTGCTATCAGGAATAGAGAATATTCAAAACATAAGCAAATGGGAAGTGGGGAGAGGTAAAAGAATCAAAATATGGTCTGATAACTGGATATGAGAACATAGTAATTCTATAACAAGACCAACCAACTGTCCTGAAAACATCGAAAGAGTTTGTGATCTAATAGTGAACAATACTCACTGGAATGAGGAGCTTATAACTGAGCTGTTCAACAATGAAATCGCTGGAAAGATAAGAAATACCAGTATTCACAAGGACCAGGATGATGAGGTCATCTGGCATCTAACAAAAGATGGAAAGTTCACAGTTAAAACCTTATATAAGGAGTTGACAAAAACAAGAACTAACCATCATGGAGGGGAAAAAAACTAGAAAGCTATCTGGAAATTACAGATTAGTCCATCCATAAAATTGTTCAATTGGAAAGCGGCACATAACATTCTACCAACATGAGCTAAAGTAGGGAAAATCTTAAACTACTTTGAAGACATCTGCAAAATCTGCAACTGTCAAAGGGAGGATCTAACTCATTTATTTATGGAGTGCCCTCTAGTTATACAGGTCTGGATAGAATTAAGATTCAACCCTAGAGAAGTCTATGAAGGTTTTGAGGATTTTCATGAGTGGTTAACCTACTTACTGGATACTAGAAGAACAAACCACATAAAGAAGGACTGGCATGAACTATGTCTAACAGTTCTCTGGCATGTGTGGAAACAGAGATGCAACATAAACTTCAATAAACCCACCAAAACAGCTCCACATATAGGAAGATCTGTGAACCATTATATGCATATTAAATGTGTTGCTGAGGCACAAAATAAAGACAATTTCATGCATATAGGGTTTGCAAAAAACGAAGCACCAACAAAAACCATAGAGTTTAGAATACACTGGATACCACCAACTGTCTTTACTCTAAAAATAAATGTAACTGTTTATTACAATGCTCTTCAAAACTGTTATGGTGTAGGTCTCATTCTTCATGATTTTACAGGTACTTGCACAGGAGCCAGAGGGTTCGGGGGGATGCAAGGGAGCACAATAGAGATCCAAAGGAAAGCTGCTTAGGAGGCTTTTGACTGGGCTGCAAAATTAGAAAGCAGAGTGGAGATTGGATCAAACTCTTGTAATCTGATAAAGCTAACCAGAACAATTCACGCTGAGCATATTGGAAGAAGATTTAAACCAAAGGAAGACAAAGTTAATTATTTTGATATAGCAACCTGAAGTACTACAAACTCAAATGAAAATTATCTGGCTTTAAATTTAGCAACACTGCAATCAGTTTGTAATATTAAGAAACAATGGGAGGCATTAGACATTCCACCTCTTTTGCAATAGCTGAATGTTGACAGTACTACAGATACTAGATCTGGTACCCTTTCTGGTAATATGTATCAGTAGAAACTTTGCTTCTTTTTTTATAAAAAAAAAACACATTTTTCTATTGCAAATTTTCTTGGCAGGTATGAAACTCCTTCTTAAGAGCACTTAACATTAAATGGATTTTCTTTGATATTGTTAAAAAGAATTTTATGTCTTGGCACTCAAACAGGTTAAGAGGGAGGAATAAATATATAAGATACTTTGATTTTGGGTCCCAATTTTGTGATCAGTGTTGCTTTTGGGTCCTAGAAAGTTCCAAATTAGAGTTTGGGTCTCAGGACTGCCGTTTGCCGTTGACCACGTTGACAGTTACTAAAAAAAAATTATATTTTAAAAAATTTACATCAATCTCTATTTAGTTAACGTCGTCAATTATTATTGCCATATGAATCTCAAATGCAACTTATAAACAGATCTAGAACGACTCAATTATCTACCTTTTCCCACCCGCTCCGTCGTCGCCACCGACAAAGATGAACAGAAAAGAAGCAAAATATTGAAGATTACATATAAATCTCATTACTTGCTCTTAATTCTTTATTTTCACAACTAAATCATTCAAAAAATTGATCTTTTTTGCATACTAATCTCGAAACAATTATATAAATAAATCCCACACCGATAGGATTATCCATGTAAACCAATAAATCAACAAATCACGAACAACAATGTTTATCATCTGATATCAAATCTCTTTATCCAACCACACATAATTGATACCAATAATTCCATTAGAATCATTAAAATACTTCACCATAAATCTCTACCTTCTTGTGAAAATTAAATAAAATCCAGTTTCAATTCTCTGGGTAAGAGCTTGTATTCATTTATTTAAGTACATATGATGGTTCTCTTACCATTTTTTCCGTTTCTTTAATTGTTTTAAAGATCCGTCCTCTCATCTCATCCTTTTTATCTTCATTAGTAGTTACTAAACAACTCTATCCATTCCAAGATATAAATAAAAACAACTATTAACTATCCTATGTATTCACCAAAGCCAAGATATGACTATCTCAAGAACACTTCTCAATCTAATTTCTCAACAACCTCTCACTTGAAGAACTTGTCCACTCTTTATATCTTAGCCTGGTATTTATAGGCGAAGTGTTCATACAACTATAGTACAATGTTAAACACATGTATCAACGTCGTCGCGTGCCTTCTCGGGTGTTGTGTCCCGATCTCCCGATGTGTTGCTCCCGATACCCTTTCTACTTCTCCCGATGTGGTGATTGTCCTGATCTGAACTTTGAGTGTCATGCAAGTTTTCACCTAGCGGGGACCACTACACGAATATTGGACGAAGATGATTTGATCAAATTGTTGGAAAAATAAGGTTTTATGTTAATGAAATTTTATAATAAAACGGTTTTTCAAAATAATAAAAATACCTTCCAAATTTATCTCTTAGTTTTATAGGGTAAGTTTATCTCTTATATATATATATATATATATATATATGGAAATTGCACTAGGATTTTTCCTCAAGAAAAAAAAACGTCTCTTGTATCCACCGGTATGTACTTCTTCTTCGTCTTCTATGTTTTGGTATGGGGTTTTTTAAGTGCAAATATTTCATGAGTTTTCCGCTGCCAAGTTCTAGAAGAACAAGGCTTGAATGTGCTATTCAAGCTTTGTTAAGATTGTTGTATCTTGGAGGCAGATGTCTAGTAGGGTTATAACATCATCTTTTTCAGAGTGTAGCCGATATTCTTGTCTTAAGGACAACATGTTGAACATGTGCCTCAATCTACCATTACCAGTTTCTTCTTTCTATGGTGTTTAACATAGATGTTCAAGACATCAACAATTGAATCAGAGACGACACAAAAAATCTGATAAGTGCCTATTATATTAATTAGTTCTTTGATATATTATCAATTTTAATTGTTATTCCCCAACAATCTTAAGACAAGATTTTTTTCATAATAACAATTAAAATTGCGGAATTGGGTTTAATATTTAGGGCAGTGTAGCTGGGTGTTGTTCGTGATTTTTTCTAAAAAATAAAAATCTATCGAATCCAATGATGAAAAAATCCTTACGATGGGTAATTGACACCTAATTATTGATAAGTATGTTAAGATTGGTTGTTTCTCGTTCCAAATATGTCAAAAGTGTTACATGATAAAGTGCAAACTAAAATTTATGCCACATAGATGTTTGATGCTTTGCCTTTGAGGAACTGTTTTCGTACCAATTTGAAAGTTGAGACCATGAAGATGTACTATGTCACGTTGTTCGGTTAAAGTCAAAAAAAAATATTTGTATCTTATGGTCTTCTGAACTCACTACGTGGATTACTAAATAATTTAGTTAATTTGAGATGTTTCTTTCGTTTGACATTTGATTTATTAGTGTTTGATTCTTGTGGCCAGCTGAAAGCTATCGCATGTCTGGTATATTCATAAGCATATCAACTTTCCGACTTGACGCTTGGGAAAACGAGATGACAGAAACAAGTTATCATATGGTCCAGTATCTACATGAGGGTGTCGACGTTTTGTCATGATACGCATGCTAAGGAGATGACAAGGGAATATCGGAATCAATTGGCCTTTGCACAAGGAGTAGGTCATTGAGTTCCTTTTATTGGTATGACTCTGCTAAGGTATAATTCTATGGTCCTTCAAATTCCAAGCAATAGTCTTACTTCAAAGACAATCAGAGGGTCAAATGGTACCCGGTGTTCCTCATTGTAGAAATACAATACGGGTTATGAAAGAGAAATTTTGTGAGGTTGAATGCACTTGTGGGGTACAATTTTATTTCATTTTCTCATCAAAATGCCACTCTCCTTGCTCATGCTTGATGTGGGAATTTTGGGTTAAGAAATGTAAGGTCGAATCAGAGACAGTTAACTGGATTACAGTCAACACAAAGTCTTGACTGAAATGTTATAAAAAGAAAAAGAAGACACTTGAAGAATATATACATAATTAGTTTCCCCATCCTTCCTCCTATTCCCCACTCCATGTTAACGTAGTATCAGTGAACAGTTTTAAGATTGCAAGTTATGTTACGATGATAAGATTAACCAAGGTTTTGGTTTTCGAGCCAGGGTTATTTTGTTTGATTGGATCTTGCTGGTGTATATAGTTTGTTGCATTCTGAAACTAGAATCATGACCTCTTCGAGACGTGATCAGTTATCTCAGTCTAATGACAGTGAAGCTGATGAGCAGCAATAGCAGTCTGAAATTCATTACCAATATCAGCCCCAAGCACCTGGAATCTTACATCTTGGCATAGCATCATCCTTGGTGGAGTATATGATGCCTCCTCACTATGAAGTTGGATATGCTGTGGGACAAGCTTATCCTTACCCAGATCCGTATTACAAAAGTATTTTTTCATATGGCGCTCAACCCATGTTGAAGAGCCTGTATATGTTAATGCTAAGCAATATCATGCTATCCTGAGACATCGCAAATATCGTGCCAAAGCTGAGTCAGCAAACAAATTGATCAAGTCTCGGAAGGTAAACAACTTCCATGCAACATGAGGCAATGAACATGAGCACTATGTTGTACCAACCAAAGTGTATTCTCCATTGACAAAAGAATCCACGATGGTACTAATAAGTATTGTGCAACAATTCATCTCCTTCAATATCATTCTGTAGATGGTGGATTTTCGACAAAGGGTAGAATTGTAAAACTATACTCCAGAGTCGGCAATCGGATGAGTATGGAGGCTCATGTCTCTCGATCAAAGCATGAAAGCTCATGCCACAAATCTCTGACTGAGAAGGATGTCTCTCAGAGTACATGAAGATGTGTAGTCTACCAGCTGAAACCATGGCACATCTCAAAAATACTGAGCAATTTCAGTAATTACTCCGGATCCGGCAATCGGATGATTGTCGAGACTCATGTCTCTATGCATAAAAGATCATGCCACCTATGATGGAGAAAGTTTCTCAGAGAAGATGCAGATGTGCAGTCTCCCAGCTGAGACTACGGCCAATCTCATAACCCTCTGATGAAGAAAGTCTCTCAGAGAAGATGCAGATGTGCAGTCTCCCAGCTGAGACCACGACACATCTCATAACCCTCTGATGGAGAAAGTCTCTCAGAGAAGATGTAGATGTGCAGTCTCCCAGCTGAGACCACGGCACATCTCATAACCCTCTGATGGAGAAAGTCTCCCAGAAAAGATGCGGATATGCAGTTTCCCAGCTGAGACCATGGCACATCTCATACTGTATAGAATCGAAAGATTGGGAGATAATGTCTTCGGGATGCGACCGGTTTTCCCCGACTATGAAGAAGGAATATGACACTCCAGCAAGTTAATATTGCTCAAACCCTCAGATAATTAATGCTCCTAGGCAGGAAGCCCTTCTAGTATTGAGCCACCGATTAATTATCTAAAATCGTCTGAATATCCAGCAATATTCTACGAACTATCGTCTGAATATCCAGCAATATTCTACAAATCATCGTCTGAATATCCAGCAATATTCTACGAGCCATCTTTAATCGTCTAAATATCCAGTAATATTTTACGAATCATCGTCTGAATATCCATCAATATTCTACGAGCCATCTTTAATCGTCTAAATATCCAGCAATATTTTACGATTTTCCGTTATATTTCGTCACTTCAATTCGTGGTTCTTCCCAGCAGAATGCCACGGGTTAGTGATAAATATCCGACGAAACAGGCATCTGAGCATCGAATAAGCCCTGACAAAAATGGCGCAAGTGTAATTAGCAAATAATGCACAGACCAGCATTTTGAATGCACGAACGAGCATTTCAAAAAATATGAACGAACGAGGAACCTATGTAAAATAGTAAGGAAAGATAACAGTAATAAAATATTAGCAAAAGCGACAGGGGACTGGGTTCACCATCCGGCCAGTCTTGTCGTGACCAGTCTCGCGCCCAGTTTTATATTTTATCATATTTTTATTGTTTTCCTGATCTTATGAAAATCCACTCGTTCGAGCAAATTTTCTTTATTTCAAAGAAATTATCTGAATCACATGATTTCATCAAAAAATAATAAAATTGGGGAAAGGTGTCATGGGACCACCAGCCGGTCGGTCATGCCTTGGCCGCGGTCGGTCCCACACCTCATGTCCCCATTATTTTGTTATTTCTCTTAAATTATGAAAATTCCTTGATTTCATGTATTTTCTCTAAAATTACCTAATTTCATGTATTTTTATCACATGATTTTATCAAACATGGTAAAATTAGGAAAAATACCATGGGACCGACCCCTTGAATTCTTCCTGAATTTTACTCCCGGGCTGTTTTCACCTCCTGAACGAGCTTAAAACCTACATATTCCCGCGTTGGGAGATAGGAAATTCTTTTCCGTGCAGAATGGAGGGGCGGACCATCAAAATACGAGTCCGTATGAGAATTCTACATCGATTCTACTAAAGGGCGCTAATTAGGGTTTCAACCTAGCCGGTCCCGTGTGTCCATTGTTTTATTATTATTTGGCATTTTATTTCATGATTTCATGAAAACTCTCTAATTTCAACAAAACTCTTTGGTTTTCAACAAATCTCCTTGATTTTATGAAAATTATCTAAAATCATCAAAATTTAGTAAAATTGGGAAGAGTGGCTTGGGACCTGCGCCCATTGGCCGGCCGGCCATGCCGTGGCCATCTCCGGTCCAACACTCCCATTCCCTATTTTTTATTTATTTATGTCTCTCATCTTATGGAAGTTCCCTAATTTCATCAAAACTCTCTAGTTTCATGGAATTTCGCTTAAATCAGAGAAAAATACATAAAATCACATAAAACTGGGAAAATCATGTGGGACCGCGTGTCAACCGGCCGGCCATGCCCTAGCCGTGGCCGTTCCCACAACTTGTAATTTCTTTTTTTATTTATTTTTCATCATCTCATGTATTTTTCCCAGTTTCAGCAAAACCATGGATTTTGCATATTTTCTCAAATGTTGCTCAAATGTGCACCAGAAAATATCAAAATTCTCAGGACTGAAGCGCGAATACCATGGTGACACAGGCACATCCCCTTGACCGACCAAGGGTGACCCTAAGGATTGCAGACTGCTGGTCCCGCATGTTTTAATAATTTTAACCTAATTTGCTCAGTTGCTCATATTAGGTTCAAACTTTTTCCAAGCAATTGGGAGTTTGCTCAAACGACCAAAAATTGGTCCTGTGACCACCAAGAGCCGGTCCCCAAGCTCTCTTGGTCGGTCCCTATCTCTCATATATAGGTTTTATCATCTAATACTAAACCCAGCAGTAATTCAGTAAATGATGAAACCAGCATTTAATTATTCTTTCACCAACTGGTCTCAGGAGACTTTGGTATTTTTGCTCATTCGAGCATTTGGGAGATATATGATGAACCCATCATCCCATATAGCCGGTCCATGTGTCATTCTATATTGATTTGCAATAAATCATCACTTTGATAAAATTAGGGTTATGAATCCAGAGCTCTGCAGAACGTGATTCTGAGCAGATTCAAACACTCTGATAATTTTATGTTGATTCCATGATTAACATTTTTATTTATTTTGCTCGACCCAGCAGTCAGTAAATTAAATTAATATTTTATTCGGTTCTGCTACCAATAAATTCATCAAACGAGCAATATTTGCTCGAACCGGCAATATTTGCTCGGATCAAAGAATATTGGTTAAACTATTAATATTCGACAATTCAGCAACACAGTTTGCTCATTTTTGGTTACAATGGTACCTCGTCTCAGCAGACATACATGAGTTTCAGAACATTTGCTAAAACCTGTTCAACTCAGTACTACATGGACTCATCGTCCCACAAAGTCATCAACTGACTCCACGATCACGAGATTTCAATCGTGTCACATGGGGGGATATTAACTAGGGTTTTGGTTTGGCGGTCTACGACACGTGTGTTCATCCATGATGAGAATGTGAGCAAGTCGTGCAATCAGTTGGAAGAATCAGCAAAGTAGTGGGTGGAAAATTAACCAAGTCTCCGCAAGATGAATAATTGGTTTAAAATGATTTCCCACTTTCCCACTCTCTGATTCCAGAAACTATCACACTTCATGGGATCATGGTGTTTTCAACTCCGGCATTATAAAATGTCTCTGAATCCTGATTGAAACAACAACATTGAATAAGATTCGAACAATTCAAACATTCAAGAAACATTCGCCTAAACGAACAATTTCTTATCAAAGTTCATACATACAATCTTTTGTCTACAAGAACTCACAGAAATCTCTCTCAATCATGCAAAACTCAATCATTCATAGCATTTTCACGCTGAAATCACAACACACCTACAATCTCAGATCACCATTGATCTCACGCATTTCTCAGCTTCCCTCCTATAGATCAACCCATCCTCTCTTGTGACCGAATTTACTATGGAACGACCATTGTCTTGGTTTAGGCCGGAGTACTACAGATTGATCTCTAGAATTCAAAGCACTCCCTTCTTGCAGTGCATCTGTGTGAGGTTCAACATTTCGCTCGGTTCAAGGAGTCTCCACACGGTCGACTCTTCAATTCCATAAAAACCAGTAAATCATTTTTCCCCATCTACAGATTGGCGACCACAGTGGGAGATTAATCTCTCGGTTGCAGTCTCATGATTTCACAAGGATGGTCGGTCTTAGGAATAACTCAACCGCTCCTGATCCCAACCAGAATTGCTTGAACGATAATGTCCCTCACATCCTTTGAACAATTCTGGTTATAATGAATTATCATATTTTACAACTCCATTTATCCCCGGTGAACCAATCAACGGAGAAACCCCAAGCTTGGCTGAATTAGCACAGAGACAAAAAGACTTGTCAAGGAATGTGGACCGGCTGAAGAGGGAAATCGATAACATGTTCACTTGTCTAGTACACGTGACAAGGATTTTAGGAGGAGAGATGGTGGAACCTCCAAGTCTCTCGATTGATGATCCTTCTCGGACCAACAGTTTCACCACATATGAGAAACCAGTGGAACAGGAGGTTACACATCTGATTGAAAATTTATGTGAACTCCTACACTTCTCCAAGGATCAACGTGAAGACACGTTTACTGCTCTCATCCAGATATCATCTGACATGCAAATAACTTCACCAACCCCAGCGGTTGAAGAAGTATCTTTGGTGTCTGGACATACCATCGACAACATCACCTTTGGAGAAGAAGATCGCATGGCAGACGAAGGACACAACCAGGCGTTATATGTGACTGGTTTCATCAAAGGCACCGAATTTAGAAGGGTTCTCGTCGACACCGGTGCTTCCACGAACATTGTCACTATAAAGACTCTTAGGATGGTCAGATTCCCACAAGGTAAAATCATTCGCTATCCCATTCTAATGACAGGATTTGAAGGAAGCCAAAGTCATACATATGGATATGCGTACATAGATTTGAGAGTGGGCCAAATTCAGTCGAAAGTGAAATTTCACGTGATCGAGCAAGAACCTGGCTATCACGTGATACTTGGATGACCATGGCTCCACGACAACAAGGTGGTTTCCTCAACCTACCACCAATGCATGAAGACCTTACTTAACAACAAAACCATTCGCATAACTGCTTCAGCATCTCCTTACGCTCTCGCCTATGACGCTGAGTTCAATGAATCCCAGAGGAATGTCCCCGAACCTCCTAAGAAAATCTACACTACTCCACTTCCAAGTTGGAAGACGATCGAAGCACCTGTTGCGGACGCATCATCATCTCCTTCAGAGGCAGGACTGGTCAGGTCATCTACTACACCAGTCAAATGACGAAAAGATAAAATCACGATCCCGGGATCCAATTTTATGACCACTCATGATGCGGAAGGAAGGGTCATTTACCGGCGACGTAAATATTAGCAATTAACAGGGGAGATTGATCAAGAGTTTCCCCGCACTGATGAGTTGTGTCAGAACGAACATGAGGAGGAAGTTCAGGAAGCTCCACAACAGTTGCAAGATGGAACGAATTCTACTACTGATGACCTTGAAACAATTAACATTGGCACAGAGGAAGACCCAAGACCAGTCTTGATCAGTTCTGCGCTATCACCGGAAGAGCGTGCAGGCCTGGTGGAATTACTGAAGGAGTACCGAGATATATTCGCTTGGACGTACGAAGAAATGCCTGGTCTGGATGACAAGCTAGTCACTCACCATCTACACATTATCCCCGGATCCAAAACTGTCAAACAACCACCTAGGCAGTTCAGGCATGAAGTTGAGGATAAAATCAAGATCGAAATTCAAAAATTGCTGGTAACATGATTCATCAAACCTATTCAGCACCCAACATGGCTGGACAATGTTGTTCCAGTTAAAAAGAAAAATGGCCAAATCAGATGCTGTGTGGATTTCGGAAACTTGAATAAATGCTGCCCGAAGGATGACTTTCCTTTACCCAACATTGATATGCTCATTGACGCGAAAAGTGGCCACGGTATGTTCTCATTCATGGATGGTTATAGCGGGTACAACCAAATAAAAGATGTTTGAACACGATGCTGCCAAGACCGCGTTCCGTACTCCCATTGGGAATTTTTATTACATTGTGATGCCCTTTGGATTGAAGAATTCAGGTGCCACCTACCAATGGTCCATGACAGCAATATTTCATGATATGATGCAAAAGCAAGTAGAGGATTATGTCGACGATATCGTGGTGAAATCAAAATCTCGAGCATCCCACTTAGGAGTTTTAAGACAAGTCTTCGAAAGATTCAGAGAATACAAGTTGAAGATGAACCCTCTAAAATGCGCTTTTGGGGTTTCTTCTAGAAAGTTTTTGGGATTCTTGGTCACCTCCGAAGGAATCAAAGTCGATCCAGACAAAGCAAAGTCGATATCCACCATGCTTTCTCCACGCACTGTGAAGGAACTACAGAGATTCATGGGTAAAGTGAATTATAGCAGACGCTTCATACCAGGATTGGCTCAACTTATCGCTTCATTTACTCCTCTGCTGAAGAGAGGAGCAAGTTTTACCTGGACGGACGTTCAACAGGAAGCGTTTCAAAAGATACAACAGATACTTTTGTCACATGC
Source organism: Papaver bracteatum (assembly GCA_023529315.1). Classification (NCBI taxonomy): domain Eukaryota; kingdom Viridiplantae; phylum Streptophyta; class Magnoliopsida; order Ranunculales; family Papaveraceae; genus Papaver; species Papaver bracteatum. The sequence goes on from JAJJWX010003180.1 coordinate 272,131, forward strand.
AGTCATGAGGTCTCCAGTGCAGGGACGACCGTTGATACTGTGCATGGCTTCCAGTGACGTCGCCATAGGAGCACTGCTAGCCCAAGAAGATGAAAAAGGCGTCGAACATCCAATTTATTATTACAACCGAACCATGAAGGATGCTCAACTCAGATACCCTAAAGCTGAAAGAACGTGCCTGGCGTTAGCTCATGCGATACAGAGATTCATACATTATTTACTATCCAACAAAGTTGTGCTTGTATCCAAGGCTGATCCCATAAAGTTCCTACTCTCAAAGCCTGCCCTGATGGGAAGACCTGCCAAATGGCTGTTGCAGATGTCGGAATTCGACATAGTATGTGTCTCCCCTAAAGCAATCAAGGGTCAGGTAGTGGCAGATTTGATGGCTGCCTTTCCAGGAGAGGATTCCACAACATTGCAAGATTATGTACCTGGAGAACTTCCCGAAATCTCAGTCGTCAAAGAAGAAACATGGTTGATGTACTTTGATGGATCCGTCACTCCTAGAAATGATACTTGAGGAGCGGGCATATTCTTGGTCTCGCCATCGGGGGAAGTATTCTCACATTCATTCAAGTTAGATTTCCACTGTACAAATAATTCAGCAGAATATGAGGCTTTCTTACTAGGGTTATCCTTAGCTAAACAGGCAGGGGAAATGCATCTGGAGATCAGAGGAGATTCAAAGATGCTGGTCAATCAGATGAATGGTATATATTCTCTCAAGGAGATAACGCTCGCTCCATTCAGGGCTGAAGCACAATGACTCCTGACTCATTTTGCCGATGCGACCATCATCCATACCAGCTGGACCAACAATAGACATGTTGATTGTTTAGCAACTCTTGCCTCCAAGTTAAAATTCGAAGGGTCATAAAAAGCTATCATAGTGCAGAGACGAGCTGTGTCATCCATGTGGCTTAATCAAACTAAAGATACTCCAGCAAGTGATTGGAGATCACCTATTATTCGAGAGCTAAGCAGTTCCATTACAAAAGGAACAATCAGCCTCAAATAATTGAAGAACTTCTTCTTACTTCATGGAGCGTTGTATCATCGCAACCCCGATGCTTCTCTGTCACGATGCCTTGGAGATAAAGAAGCCAGAGAAAAACTCGAAAGCGTACATCAATAAGTATGTGGCCAGACTCTAGTAATAACACTTTACATAAGACTTCGAAGGCTGGGATATTACTGGCCCTCCATGGAAACTCAATCAAGGGCTCTACAAGGAGCTTGTCCTGAATGTCAGACGCCGCCTCACCATTTGGAGGTCCTGACACTCCATCGTACTGGGGACTGGAGACAATCTTACATCGAATACCTTCGAGACAACAAGTCCCCGCCATAAAAGAAAGATGCAATCAAGATCATACAAAGAGCTAAGAGATTTGTCTTTCTTGATGGAATCTTACACCGCAAGAGTTTCGGGGGAGACTTGTTGAGATGTCTATCCGGAGATGATGTTCTGATGGTTCTAAAGGAAACACACGAAGGAGAACATCAAGGGAAAAATAAGTTATTTCTCCAAATTTATGAGAAATATTACTGGCCAACTATGTAGGATGATGCAGCCGCCTATGTTCAGAAGTGTCACCAGTGCCAGGTTCACGGTAATCTTATTCATACCCCCTGTCTTCCACTATATTCTGTGAATAGTCCATGGATTTTCTATAGCTTGGGACTTGATATTATCGGGAAGATCAATCCAGCATCCTCAAAGCAGCATGAATACATCATCACATCTACCGAGTATTTTACCAAGTGGGTTGAAGCAATCCCACTCAGAGGTACTACGGGAGTAACTATTGTAGCCTTCATCAAGGAACACATTATATGTAGATTCGGCGTTCCTAAGCATATCATCACAGATAATGGAACTCCTTTTTCCAATAAGGATGTTGAGAAGTTACTCATGGTATATGGGATCAAACAAATCTTCTCCACACCGTATTATCCCCAAGGAAATGGAAAAGCGGAGAGCACCAACAAAACTTTGATCCGAATTATCAGTCGAACGATTCATGACGATCCAAAATCGTGGCATGATCAACTGCCCATAGCCTTATGGGCTTACAGAACTACACCAAGGAGTTCAATCGGAACGTCACCTTATTCGCTCGTCTATGGGTCTGATGCTATACTCCCGGATGAGATAAAAGTTCCTTCAACAAGAATTGCAGCAGCCAGCGGAATACAGTGGAATGAAGCTAAAGTGTCCAAGTCAAGAGTTGCTGAACTAGACATGATCGAATCAAGGAAGACCAAAGTAGAAAAATATGTAGAAGCCTACAAACAGAGGATATCCAGAGCCTACAACAAGATGGTAAAACCTCGAACTTTCCAAGTAGGATATTTGGTATTAAAGATGACGAAGCACATTCAACAAGATATGTCCGCTCCCAAATTCTCTCTGAAGTGGGAAGGACCATATGTTATCACCAAAGCAGTGTCTAGCGGATATTACAAAATTTTAGAAATCAATGGAGGAAGGAAAGGAAATATTATCAACGGTAAATGGCTCAAAGCCTATTATGCTTGATCAACAGCAGATAATTAATCTTTCGTTCAAATACATCTCAAATGTAATTTATTTTCTTCAAAGAGCATGCAAGATGCTCGTTTGTTCACCAAACATTCATTGAACAAATTTCTAGACTATTCTACCTCATTAGAAACCTACCCCTCAATTATCCTGATTGCTCAGAGAAAACCATCCAGCAATGGATAATCCCTATAAGAGACTCTGTCAAGTTTCTTCTGAAAAATCCTAGTCTTTGCTCTCAAATCCTCAATAGCTTTCTCAACCCTTGCCGACTCCAAAGTTAGAATCTTCTCATCTTCCAATAAGGCAGTAGTCATGGAGATAGCATCAGCAGCCTCTTCCGCCTTATGAATCTTGATTATCTCAAGCCGATGGCGGAGCCAGCCTACATGGAATCGCAATATCTCACAGTTGGAAATCATTTCATCCCACCTATGCAGTTCCTGATTCTTGACGTCCCGCAAGTGCATTTGGTTCATCTCTTCAATGATTGGCAGCAACCCTACAACTGTGGTTAAGAGAGTTGGTGGGAAAACTTTCCACACTTCCATAGTAGAAATATGCCCGTACTTCTTCCAGATATTAGTATACAGAGGCGCATGACACTTGGGAATGACAAATCCACCAACCGCTTCATTATCTGGGAAAGTATTGATAAAAGGAGCTTCAAACAAGAGTCCAGCCGTCGGGTATTGACGAGCATGAATGCTAGCTTCCGCCTCCACAAATTCTGCAGAGTCTTCGCATACGAGATCGCTACTATATTCAACCTCAACCACGGTCACGGACTTTCCGCTCCTTCTCCTTCTGGCGTCAACAACGACACGAACATCCGCTTGTGATGGGATGGGATACATTTAACTTCGCCAAATTAGACGTAAGGAAATTTCAAGAAGTTATAGAAATACTTATAGATGATCCAGCCTCAACATGAGCCGACCTGTACCGGGTAGGGGTTCTAACAGTCCGCTTAGGTCTTGGGTTGTGAGAGGAAGAATTCTTCTGGTTACTCTATATCAAATCGATTCCTTGCAGTCAATAACCTCGATCAAGAAAAGTCAGAAAAGATGAATAACGTACTGAGATGGGTGTTGCTAATCCATGCTCCGAATGAAGTCCATTCTGAGAAGAGGTATTATCACTAGACATGGCGTAAGAGGTATGGCGATTGAAATTTCTTCTGATAAAACTAACCTAAATATGGAAGAAGTGATTGCGCAAGTGATAAATCCTAAATCTTGAAAATATATACAAGATACGTCCGATGCTTATCTCCGAATCAGTTGCGAGTTTTGCTGAAACCCTAGATCTTGAATAAAGTCAAACTGGAGATGCGGAGTGAAATTTGTACACTGGGGACTGACCGGAGTCAGTCATGACCAGCAAGGCACATGGCCTCATATGCTATACGGTTATAATTGAGTATTTCCGTGAAATGAAGAGTCACAAGAGTTAAGGGAGATTACAATGGGTTCGGCATGGAAGTTGCTTGATTCAACCAAGAAAAACTGACATTAATAAAATATCTCATTTAGAAGGAAAATCTAACTACTTCAATAAAAATTGTTTGAATGAAGACATATGTTACGAAAATTAAAAGTATCCAAATACTAAAAGGGAATAGAGAATCAAAAGTGAAGCTACTCGTCGGATTCATCATCACTGTCCTTCTCGGAGTCTTTATCAGAATCCTCGTCTTCAGAGTCACTGTCAGAATTGTTGTTGACGGCTGGACGAGCATAAAAATCATCATCATCCGAATCAGAATCTTCTTCGTATTCAACTCCAATTTGCTTCATGGATTTCTGGTACTCTTTTTTACATCGAACAAACCAAATATTGTGCTGTGGTACCTCCCACATGTCTTCTTCAGAATCATCAGCATCAGAGTCAGCAGGCCTCCCGTCCAAGAATTAACGTTTCTCTTCAACTCATTGCGATTTGCGCCGGACCCTATCCTTGTCACGTTGACGGGCTTCTTTTTCATCATCTTCAGCTTTCCTTTTCCTGAGTTCAGCGAAGGTGACTCTTCGTTCATTCAAAGGGATGCTAGGTTTTGTCCCTTCATTACAAGTTTCCCTGGCTCTCGATTTAGCTACAGAAGATTTGGAGGCTTCGTCAGAAGAACTGTTGCTGGAAGTCGGCATTTTTCTGAAAACCAGGAACACGGAATTATCAACATGATAAGTTCATCGTCAAAATGGTAATTCTTAACTCTTACCTCTTTCAATTTCACTAAACAACAGTGATTGCGCCGTAGGAATTACCACACGAAATTAGTTCGTTTCTTGAAACCTGCAGTAACGAACGAAACTTCATTAGTTCACACAAATGATTTTCTCATAAAATCATAGAAATAATTTTCATAATGTGAACATTCACACAACTGAACTTTGAAGTTTACAACAAGACATTATTTCATCATAAATAAGTTGTCTAGTTTCGAAGGTTACTCAAAACCCGCGCCTTGATTTTAACAAAACAATAATTAATGCGATTTATTCACGTAAATTTTCAAAAATTTATTTAATGAGAACAAATCCATGTGAATAACATATGTCATCATATCCCACATTATATGTCACGGTTGCATGTATATAAAAAAAAAAACTATTTTCCTTCGTATTAGCATTTTCTTTTAAAAACGAAGGTTTATGCTAGTTTTGTGAAAGCTCACACTTCTTGTGATAAAATACTAATTCTCATGAAAGCTCATACATAAGGTTTTATCACTTAACACAAGTTATATTCATATAATATGTCACGGCTACATATTTATAAAAAATCTATTTCCTTCGTATTAGCATTTTCTTTTAAAAACGAAGGTTTTTGCTAGTTTTGCGAAAACTCACACCTCTTGCGATAAAATAATAATTCTCATGAAAGCTCATACATAAATTTTTATCACTGGACATAAGTTTACGTACATAAAAAAAAATTCCTCAAATGAACCCTATTTTCTAAAACGAGGTTTACTTCGGTTTTGTGAAAGCTCACAACTCTTAACATAAAGTTTTGTTTCCCATGAAAGCTCATAAACAAAATTTTACCACTGGACACAAGTCTATTTTCAAAGAAAAATATCTCATAAATCAGAGATTTATTATTAATTTCAAAACTAATGATTGAACGAGCATACGTTTAATAAAATAAGGGTTTTTCTACAAAACTCACATTAACATACACACATGTACAAGATTTCAACATAATGAAAGCATGAGCAACTCATGAAATCAGCAAAAAAAAAAAAAAAAAAAAAAAAAAACTTACGCACCTTGGTCGGTGTCGGCCGGACGATGCTATCTCCGGTCGGCAGCTGGTGATGCTCCGACGAAAATCCTCCTGATTTCTCCTACTGCTACGATGTGAGGAAGGAGGTGATGATGGTGGTCGGACGTGTGGGAGAAATTTAAAAAAAAAAGGATTAATTCCTTTTATACCTAATTTTATTTCCAAAACCTAATTCCTTAAGGATTTCCTTTTTGGGCCCGGACCGTAAATCCTAAACCAACCAAGATTCCACCATCGAATCAGCGGTTCAACACGAATTTATGTTCACTGGATGACGCCCTATTATGCCATTGAGGTTTCCGCTCAGACCGTGGTTTGCTCATTCAGTCGAAATCCGGTAACATCTTATCTTATAACTAAGTTCAATTACTTATTTCTATTTATACCTGGAAAATCACCATTCAATGCTGACTGAGGAACATGACTGTTCCTCACTAAGCAGGGGACTTAATGTAGATGGTGGATTTTCGAAAAAGGGTAGAATTGTAAAACTATACTCCAGATTCAGCAATCGGATGAGTATGGAGGCTCATGTATCTCGATCAAATCATGAAATCTCATGCCACAAATCTCTGACTGAGAAGGATGTCTCTCAAAGTATATGAAAATGTGTAGTCTCCCAGCTGAAACCATGGCACATCTCATAAATACTGATCAATTTCAGTAATTACTCCGGATCCGGAAATCGTATGAGTATCGAGACTCATGTCTCTATGCATGAAAGATCATGCCACCTCTGATGGAGAAAGTCTCTCAGAGAAGATGCAGATGTGAAGTCTCCCAGCTGAGACCACGGTACATCTCATAACCCTCTGATTGAGAAAGTCTCTCAGAGAAGATGTAGATGTGTAGTTTCCAGCCGAGACCACAGCACATCTCATAACCCTCTGATGGAGAAAGTCTCTCAAAGAAGATGTAGATGTGCAGTCTCCCAGCTGAGACCACGGCACATCTCATAACCCTCTGATGGAGAAAGTCTCTCAGAGAAGATGCGGATGTGCAGTTTCCCAGCTGAGACCACGGCACATCTCATATTGTATAGAATCGAAAGATTGGGCGACAACGTCTTCGGGATGCGACCGGTTTTCCCCGACTATGCAGAAGGAATATGACACTCCAGCAAGTTCATATTGCTCAAACCCTCAGATGATTAATTCTCATAGGCAGGAAGCCCTTCTAGTATTGAGCCACCGATTAATTATCTGAAATCGTCTGAATATCCAGCAATATTCTACGAACTATCGTCTGAATATCCAGCAATATTCTACGAATCATCGTCTGAATATCCAGCAATATTCTACGAGCCATCTTTAATCGTCTAAATATCCAGTAATATTTTACGAATCATCTTCTGAATATCCAGCAATATTCTACGAGCCATCTTTAATCGTCTAAATATCCAGCAATATTTTACGATTTTCCGTTATATTTCGTCACTTCAATTAGTGGTTCTTCCCAGCAGAATGCCATGGGTTAGTGATAAATATCCGACGAAATAGGCATCTGAGCATCGAATAAGCCCTGACAAAAATGGCGCAAGTGTAATTAGCAAATAATGCACAGACCAGCATTTTGAATGCACGAACGAGCATTTCAAAAAATATGAACGAACGAGGAACCTATGTAAAATAGGAAGGAAAGATAACAGTAATCAAATATTAGCAAAAGTGACAGGGGACTGGGTTCACCATCCGACCAGTCATGCCGTGCCCAGTCCCGTGCCCAGTTTTATATTTTATCATATTTTTACTGTTTTCCTGATCTTATGAAAATCCTCTCGTTCGAGCAAATTTTCTAATTTCATCAAAAAATAATAAAATTAGGGAAAGGTGTCGTGGGACCGCCAGCCGGCCGGTCATGCCTTGGACGCGGTCGGTCCCATACCTCATGTCCCCATTATTTTGTTATTTCTCTTAAATTATGAAAAATCCTTGATTTCATGTATTTTATCTAAAATTACCTAATTTCATGTATTTTTATCTCATGATTTTATCAAACATGGTAAAATTAGGAAAAATACCATGGGACCGACCCCTTGAATTCTTCCTGAATTTTACTCCTGGGCTGTTTTCACCTCCCGAACGAGCTTAAAACCTAAATATTCCCGTGATGGGAGATTGGGAAATCTTTTCCGTGCAGAATGGAGGGGAGGATCATCAAAATACGAGTCCGTATGAGAATTCTACATCGATTCTACTAAAGGGCGCTAATTAGGGTTTCAACCTAGCCGGTCCCGTGTATCCATTGTTTTATTATTATTTGGCATTTTATTTTAGGATTTCATGAAAACTCCCTGATTTCAACAAAACTCTTTGGTTTTCAACAAATCTCCTTGATTTTATCAAAATTCTTAGGACTGAAGCGCGAATACCATGGTGACACAAGCACATCCCCTTGACCGACCAAGGGTGACCCTAAGGCTTGCAGACTGCTGGTCCCGCATGTTTTAATAATTTTAACCTAATTTGCTTAGTTGCTCATATTAGGTTCAAACTTTTTCCAAGCAATTGGGAGTTTGCTCAAACGACCAACAATTGGTCCCGTGACTACTAAGAGCCGGTCCCCAAGCTCTCTTGGTCAGTCCCTATCTCTCATATCTAGGTTTTATCATCTAATACTAAACCCAGCAGTAATTCAGTAAATGATGAAACCAACATTTAATTATTCTTTCACCAACTGGTCTCAAGAGACTTTGGTATTTTTTCTCATTCGAGCATTTGGGCGATATATGGTGAACCCATCATCCCATATAGCCGGTCCCTGTGTCATTCGATATTGATTTGCAATAAATCATCATTTTGATAAAATTAGGGTTTTGAATCCAGAGCTCTGCAGAACGTGATTCTGAGCAGATTCAAACACTCTGATAATTTTATGTTGATTCCATGATTAACATTTTTATTTATTTTGCTCGACCCAGCAGTCAGTAAAGTAAATTAATATTTTATTCGGTCCTGCTACCAATAAATTCATCAAACGAGCAATATTTGCTCGAACCGGCAATATTCGCTCAGACTAGCAATATTTGCTCGGATCAAAGAATATTGGTTGAACTATTAATATTCGACAATTCAGCAACACAGTTTGCTCATTTTTGGTTACAATGGTACCTCGTATCAGCAGACATACATGAGTTTCGGAACATTTGCTAAAACCTGTTCAACTCAGCACTACATGGACTCATCGTCCCACAAAGTCAGCAACTGACTCCACGATCACGAGATTTCAATCGTGTCACATGGGGGGATATTAAGTAGGGTTTTGGTCTGGCGGTCTACGGCACGTGTGTTCATCCATGATGAGAATGTGAGCAATTCGTTCAATCAGTTGGAAGAATCAGCAAAGTAGTGAGTGGAAAATTAACCAAGTCTCCGCACGATGAATAATTGGTTTAACATGATTTCCCACTTTCCCACTCTATGATTCCAACAACTATCACACTTCATGGGATCATGGTGTTTTCAACTCCGGCATTATAAAATGTCTCTGAATCCTGATTGAAACAACAACATTGAACAAGCTTCGAACAATTAGAACATTCAAGCAACATTCGCCTAAACGAGCAATTTATCATCAAAGTTCATACAGAAAATCTTTCGTCGACACGAACTCACAGAAATCTCTCTCAATCAGGAAAAACTCAATAATTCAGAGCATTTTCACGCTGAAATCACAACACACCTACAATTTCAGATCACCATTGATCTCACGTATTTCTCAGCTTCCCTCCTACAGATCAACCCATCCTCTCTTGTGACCGAATTTACTCTAGAACGGCCATTGTCTTGGTTTAGGCCGGAGTACTACAGATTGATCTCTCGAATTCAAAGCACTCCCTTCTTGTAGTGCATCTGTGTGAGGTTCAACATTTCGCTCGGTTCAAGGAGTCTCCACACGGTCGACTCTTCAATTCCGTAAAAACCAGCAAATCGTTTTTCCCCATCTACACATGCAAGGGTACATTGGATTTCACGTCAGGTACTCACCCACCCCATCTAGAAAGATGCTTTTAATTGCATGTTTATTTTGAGTTATGTAATCTCTTCTTGGCGTAAGAATTGATGAATTATGGTAAACATACCTAAGATAGCTAGTTTATGAGACTGTCATTGAGAAGCTATTTAGGTTGTCACCTTTATAATGATACTTTAGAATAAGAAAATTCTAAAATATGCTGAGAATTTCAAATAAGAGAGACGAGGGTCGGTTTATCTCATTGATTTGATGTATTAGATGCCATTTTGAACTTATTGAAGGTAAGAGATAAGCTTAAATAATTTTAAGGCAATTACTAAAATGTGGGGGACCTTTGGCCATAGTCATACCTAGACGTGTTCAAGGCATTTAGACCAGTTGGGGTTTCTTATGTATTTGTAGGCTTTGAATGAACGTTGATGTATACACAAAGATCATTGAATATTTTTTTCCCTGAGACTTAGAGTGTTGTTTACAAACACCACTCACAAGTTAAAGGGTTGTTGAGTTGTTTAAGAACTATTATATAGGGATCTGATTCTCATAAGGTAAGTCAGGGGCGGAGCTGTGTTGGGACTAGGGAGGACAGTTGTCCTCCCTATAATCCCAAAATTATAAAACCAACCTTTAAATTTTAGGTGTTTTTAAAATTTGTCCCTCTTGGATTTAAAAGAAATGAACTAATATAAGCCTAGATTGTAAGATTATTCACAGAAGTCTTATAAAATGTCTTAAAAACATTAGTTATAGGTGTGATTGGTATTAAAATTTTCTTATGAGTATCAAATTTTGTGATGATATTCGATGATATCATAAATCTAATAAGAAAAACGTCCCAAAATTTTGGGCGGCCTTCGGCCCCATATTTTTGGAAGGATACCAAATTTTACCATATACATTTGTCCCCCCAACCAATATTTCTTGGCTCCGCCCCTCATGTAAGTCAAGATTATCCCTTTTATTTATTTGGATAGTGCACCTCAGTGTTCCCTAAAGGCACACTTGACTAAGACTAATTGTGAATCTTCATAGAAGTTCTAGAAATAAGATGAAATCACCAGTAAAATCACATGATCGGGCACTAATTATGTGTCGTTGTGTATTGATGCACAAGTGGATTTTGAGAAAGTATCCTTAATGGTTAATCAGATGTGGGACAAACTACAAGGTTTAAAAAATATGAAGTGTACCTGATATAACCAGATTATACATATGTGTATAAACCTAGATATATATCGTACCAAATGTCTCTATTATGATATTTGTGATGTGATGAAATCTTGTGATGTGACAAACATATAATTGTTTTATATCTACTAATAAATCAGTGTTGTTTAAGATTTGACAGGAAACTAATATGCGGTTGACGTGGTCTAAAGGATCAGTAGTAACCAAAAGAAATTTTGAGAATATAGTTTTTGTATAACGTTTTTAGTATGTGTTGTAAAACAGATGTGCATGTCCGTGTTTACCCTGGGAAATCACAAGGATGCTCTGACTAGAGGACCAGAGATTGGAATGCATGAGGTACATATTTAATTTTAAATATGTGATATATATATTGCACTAACCTTAATTTTGAGGAAGCTGTAATGAATGTTCTGGTGAATAGTACATGTATTACAACCACCTATGAAATATGTGATATTTATGATTTAAATAAAAGACCAAGTTGGTTGATATGATCTAAAGGATCAAAGGGAACCAGAAGAAATTCTTAAAGAAATGGTTTTTTATCAAACTCTATGAGTTTAATGTGTGTTGTAAATGTGCAGTATATGAAGTGTATACAAATACACTAGTATCTCAAAAGAATTACTGGGATGATCTGATCAGAGACTTGTGATACTTGAGGTACATCTTAAATTGTGTATCTGATACATATTGTACTGACCTTAAGAGATGTTGTTGTTTCAGGCTATGGAAAATCTTAGCCTATGTGTGTACCCTCTTAAGGAGTGTTTATATAAGGAATTCCTTAAAACAGACATGATGAAATTGATTTTTGAGAAATCAAAGTTCATGCGCTTTAATTCAAGCATGAGAGGAAGACGAATGGCCTATAAGATATGATATTAAGCTATGCTTCTTAGAAGATATTCATTTGTGCCTGAAGCGTGTGACCATCATTGCAGAAACTCAATTGACTATGTGAGTCTAAAGTAAATGAGAAGTCACAAAGTCTAGACATACTCATAGAAGGCTAATTTTGTAAGACAACTATACTCTCTAATGAAGTAATTTTAGTTGATTCGCAAAGTCAAAAAGAGGTCTCAATAGACATGTGAAGTCAAAAGAGAACCTCGTAGACTTAGTGAAATCAACAGAAAAATTAGTGTTCCTTTGACGAAAGCCTTATCTAGAGAGATAGTTTGTAATTATACATCAAGGGGGATGTGACTTAAACTCATAAAATAAACTTTCCATGAAGGATACTCAACCTTGCTGACTGGAGATCCCAAGATCAAGGTTTCGAATAAGACAACTAATTTGTGGTGGGTAAAGGTAAACACTATCAGGGAGTTATATTCTTTGTCCCTTCCCTATGGTGTAGATGTGATAGCATGACTGCATGTGAAGGATTGCTTTTAATAAGTCTTAATGAGTTCTATAGTTTCAATTTAAGATTGAAGTGGGGTGTAGCAGTGAACACTCTTGATGGAACTCACCTATTTGAATGAGAAAGTGGGTCGCTTCCTATGAGAATATGAGTTGATTCTCTAGAGCATTCTGATAAACAAGATACGTCCAGGGCCAAAATGGACAGAATGTCATGAGCTTGGCAGCAACCTTGGAGATATCAAATTGCGGGGTTGTTATCGCGAATACACCAAACGTTGGACAGTTCAAGACATCGCGTTCACTGGCTAACAAGTAATTTCGGAAACCTCTCACTAAGCAAAGGTTCAAGGCCTAATGCACACCTGTGCTTATTCGTGATATTTCCTGTTTTTCGTGTTTTATTCTATTTTCATTCATGTGGGGGATTGTTGGAAAAATAAGGTTTTATGTGAATGAAATTTTATAATAAAACTGTTTTTCAAAATAATAAAAATACCTTCCAAATTTATATCTTAGTTTTATGGGTACTAGGGATTAACCCGTGCCGTTACAGTTATGCATTTTTCGACATATGAATATTAAATATAATATGTATGAATATCATATCCTTTCTAACATTTTCAAATATAATATGTATGAATATCATATCCTTTATCTCATTACAAAAGTAAAGGAAAACCCTATAGATATTTTTATTCATCACTTCACAAATCCTTTCTAACATTTTCCGCCTTGACATTTTCCTATACTATGCCTCTCCTTTCTCGAGTTGTATCCCCAAGACAGCAATGGGATTTGAAAATGCGGGGGTCTAACAACCTCACCCAATATTTCGATTAGCAATCTGTATGGACAACTCCGAGTTGTTTTCTAGAGAATCAACTAGATAATTAGACTCAACCAATAGAAAATACTCAAGGAGTTATTATCTCAATCTCTCGATTTGATTTACTCAAGCAAATATGATTCGCGAGTCCAATCAAAGAGAGATAACTTGGATGGTACCAAAGACTAATATCCAAGTGTCTATCGATTTAAATCAACAACCAATAAGGTCGGATATTCTAATCGATTGAACAACGCACAACCTGTATTATTTCAATTATATAACAAAATATAATGCGGAATAGAAATAACATAGACACCAGAATTTTGTTAACGAGGAAATCGCAAATGCAGAAAAACACCGGGACCTAGTCCAGATTAAACATACACTGTATTAAGCCGCTACAGACACTAGCCTACTCCAAATTAACTTCGGTCTAGACTGTAGTTGAACCCCAACCAATCTCACACTGATCCAAGGTACAGTTATGCTCCTACACCTCTGATCTAGAAGGATACTGCGCACTTGATTCCCTTAGTTGATCTCACCCACAACCAAGAGTTGCTACGACCCAAAGTCGAATACTTTAATAAACAAATCTGTCTCACACAGAAAAGTCTATAGGTAATAGATAAATCCGTCTCCCACGAATAAACCTACAAGTTTTGTTCCATCTTTTGATAAATCAAGGTGAACAGGAACCAATCGATAAAACAGACTTATATTCCCGAAGAACAGCTCAGTTTCATCAATCACCTCACTATAAACTTAATCGACGCAACGAAGAAGATTATTGAGGAATCACAAACAATGAGACGAAGATGTTTGTGACTACTTTTATCTTACCTATCAGAGATAGAAATCTCAAGCCAATTATTACAATTGTACTCGTACGATAGAAACAACAAGATTAGATCACACAGCTACAAGAAAAGTAGTATCGGTCTGGCTTCACAATCCCAATGAAGTATTTAAGTCGTTAACCTGGTTTTAGAGAAGAAAGCCAAAGGTTAAAGGAGAATCGACTCTAGCTTTAGCAAACTAGTATCACACAGAATGTGTGAGGATTAGGTTTCCCAGTTGCTAGAGTTCTCCCTTATATAGTCTTTCAAATCAGGGTTTGCAATCAATGTTAGCTTAGTAACAAAGCATTCAATATTCACTGTTAGATGAAAACCTGATTAGATACAAGCTAATATCTCTCAACCGTTAGATCAAAAACTTAGCTTGTCATACACACATGTACTTGAAGTTTTGAGTTCGTGTAACCGTACCCAAACGTGTACAATGGTTGGTTCAATATTAGTCAACCAAATGGTTAGCCAAATAATAAATTTCATATTAACCATATTCTTCTTCATCATAACTAGCCCAAATGACTCAAATGAACTAGTTAGAGAGTTGTTCAATTGCTATGAGATCCCAAGTATTACAAGAGACAAAATTGAATCAAAAAAGACGTGATTCACTAGATTCATTTCATGAACTATAAATCCACGGTTTGCAAAAGCATTCCTTAGTAATTTAAGATTAGTTCACGAACAATATTTCCAGACATAACCTCTTGAGTTCGCGGACTCAAGCTAACCGGTTGAAGTTAATAAACTCTAGCAGAATTTCACGGGATGAGAACTTCCGTCAGTTCACGGACAGGGTTCGCGGACTGCACCTGAGCTTCAACTTCAGCAGATATTCTCGGGTTCGAGAACTTACGCCAGTTCACGGACTGGGTTCGTGGACTGAGTTGCTGCTCACGTTCCGGTTCCACTTGATCGACAAAGTTCGCAAACTTCGGTTCAAGTGTGAAAGACTTATACATATATGTGTTTCCACAACAATGTTTATATCCCACAATGGTTATATAGTCTAAACTCTCAATTCAATCATTGAAACATTCTCAGAGGGCGTTATATAGTTGTTATTCACAAACTATTTTTCGTTAGAGCGATTTCTAAACTGATTAAAGCATAACATGACTGTCGTTACTAGGCAAAGATGAACTTGGCTAAAGCGAAAGCTTTTCCAACACCCATTTCGAGAAATAGATAAGCGAGATATACTCATATCGAAATGTCACATGTGCATATTCTTAGTCTATATAGTAAAACGACTTTTATCTCAAGATAGGAGATATAGTAGATAGACTTTTGAGTGATAGATAAGTTCAAGTCTCCACATACCTTTTAGTCGATGAAGATCCACTGGTTCATTGAGTAGTCCTTCGTATTGTATAATGATCGCCATGGAGTTCTTGAGCTCAACTACACTTTCTATCCTAATCCGAGACCTTAGCTATAGTAGACTAGAAATCAAGATTTTATAGTTTTGATCACTGAGATTGACAAACACGCTTGAGATAGCAACGCATGCGAGTTTGACCGAGCAGTGCTCTAACAAGATTATATCAAAATTATTTTTTACATATTTTGGTCCCCAAAAAAACGTCATTTGATATGTTTTTTAGTTTATAAAGATATCTTAGCGATCCTTTGAATGGTATTACTTTTCTGCACCTTCTTTATTTTAGTGAACGATGTTAGGATTTTCATGGACCAAAAGAACCTACTATAGGCCCGACCACATATCACTGATGAAGTCCCTACTTGACCACCTTGGGATAAGAGGTGTTCGGTTTTAATCTAAAAGGCCTCGTTGCTATGTAAGGTTCCCAAGATTATTAAGCTTCATATGTGTTGTTCTTTCTTCCATGTTGGACTATCCCTATCTATACTTTTGTGTTTTATCGCACCACATACTCCAACAATCTCCACCTTGGCGATATTAAACCACTTCACCATTCCAATCAGACCCCACCATATGATTACCATCTGTATATGCTACCCATCGATCATGATTATTGTCACTATGCGCCCTAGAATCCTACTCCACCTTGAGTTGATGAGAAGGCAAGCATTAACTCTACCTTGAGAATTTATTTTCCCACCTGGAACCCTGCTTCACAGTTAATATGTGAGACACTAACTCCACCTTGAGAGCCAATTCAACCTTGAGCATTTCCTTGCTGGTCTAGAACCCTACTCCACTTGAGTTAATGGGTGAGATACTAAAATCCACCTTGAACGCTAGTTCAACATTAGGCCTTGCCTGCTCCACATTGAGTCTAATTCCACTTACACTCTAAACCGGGTGACATCCACAACCACTTTAACGTTCGGATAGTATCCCCAACCATGGTCTATGATACCAATTTTTAAGATCTTCACGGACCATCATACACTACTCAAGTCCCGACCACATAACCTTGAACCCCAATTTACCACCTTGGGATAAGAGGTATGGGGGTTTTAACTAAAAGACCTCAGTGATGTGTATGGAGATGCCTAAGATTATTAAGCTCCGCATGTATTCCTTTTTATTCCATGAGGGACTATCCCTAGATATACATATGTGGTTTATCGCGCCACATACTCCAACAACCGAGTGGAACCAAAACATTAAACTATGTAAGTTGTAACAAATTACAACACCTAAAACTCATTTGTCTCAAGAATAATTGTGTAGATATTAACAGTGTTCGGATCCTTGTTGCTTTTATCCCCTTTAAGAATAGTCTGGAATGAGTAAAACTAAAAATTGACTCAACAGTACATATCGTATTGTATGTTCTTACCATTTCAATGACATAATGAAAAGCTAATTCATTCACTTAAGGTATTATACTTTAAAATGTTAAGTCATTTACGATGGCAACCATTTTACTGACACACGATGTAGTTCTAGTTTTTCAAAATTCCCATATATATTATTTATGTAATTCAATTCGACAGAAAGAGTTCACCGAATAAAATACAGGTAATGCCTTGTACTTTCGTAACATTGTGGCCTTTTCAACGTAGTTGGATCCAGAGTTGGTAAAAATCACTCAATTTATGTTTTTACAGGCGAAGTAATCTAGGGATGGGATACCTCCCAAAAAACTGTTGATGGATGACCGCATCAGTGTCAGTTTAAAATCCCACACTGTCGGATAACCATAGTGACTAAGTGGGGACAGTATTGGCAGAGGATCAGGTCCTTACAAATGGTATTAGAGTCGACTATACGGGTTACCTGTCGAGGGTGAAAGAGTATTCTTGACGGATTGTGTCGGGAAAGGGTCTCATGAGTGAGAAAAAATGCCAGAGTCTAGGATTGAACATATTCTAGAACCAGTGACGGCTCCAAATTAAGTTGGTGGTATTATAGTACTCCAACTCAGCAGGTAGGATTCGTCAAATGGAATATAGGTAATGGTTTGTGCATTCCTAACACCGAGACCTTTTCAAAATAATAGGATTCATATTTGGTGAAAAACTCTATAGTTAAACATGCTCGGTATTGAGTAATCCTAGGATGGGTGACCTCCCGAGAAGCTGCTGCTGGATGACAGCAGCGGTCTGAAAACCCATACCGTCAGATGACCGCAGTGACTAAGTGGGGACATTATAAGTAGAAGGTCAGGCCATTACATTCTACGACATTACGCTTACAAATGTGAGGTTATTTGGTGCATAAAAATAATAAAACCATGATTAGTTAGTAAGTCAAATCGTTAAGTACGTAACCTAATAACAATAAGCTCTACTAACAATAAACTTTGTTATCCATCATCACTAAATAAAAATAATGTTAAATCATTTATAAAGAAATACGTGAGATGATGCGAAATTATTCACTGGGCACTAATACTTGCCACCATCACTATGGTCCACTTATATAATTGTTAGCCAATCTAACTAAGTTTGGTACTGATTTTTTTCTTTCAATAGAAAAGTACTTTGAAAACATATTTGTAGCAATATTTTTTTCATCATAGTGTTTGGTAATTAAAGATTTCATAAAGTGTTATTTTTTTATGCAAAACACTTCCAAAATCTATCAATTTTAAAAGTGAGGGAGAAGGAGCTTTTAAAAACTTCAAAAGCAAATACTACGATTCACCCTAATTTCATATTTTATTTTCCAATTCTATCACATCTTTTTTTATAACTGATAATAAAATTATCCTTGAATCTATATATAATCACACCAATTTTTATTCGTTATATTTTATTCTTTAAAGATAATTATTTTTTATTTTCAAACTACATTTTATGTTATACCACATCACTGAAATATACTTTTATTTATCAACAATAAATATTAAGGAATTATTGATTTTTAAAAATTGGTTAAGAAAAATAATATTTTCCAGTAATAATACTAATTAGTAAATTTAATATTACATATATGTACTCTAACAATAGAAAATTTACTCATTTTATGCTCAATAAAATAAACAATTTTCATATATGTTTGTTTTTGTCATTTTCTCACTAACTATAGCTGAACCTAATATTTTCTCAGACACAATTTGATTATTTTTTTAAATAGTTTAAGCTTTAGTTTATAATTTCCAACCATTCAATAGTGTTTTTTTTTTACATAGCTCAGCACAATAACGTACATCAAAAAATATTCAATTGCTTTTTTTACATAACTCGGCACAGTAACGTACATCGGAAAAGCACTTTTGTAAAGCTCGCAGCAATATCAAACTAATCCTAAGTATTAGCTAATAAAAATATATTTATTATCATCATTAGTAGAATAATTAATATATTATCATTTTTAGTTTCTCATTTAATAAAATATTATCATGGAAAACTAATAGAGTATTTATTATGAAATTGAATAATTTATATATTATCTTTTTTAATTTGACATTTAATAAAATATTATCATGACAAATTAATAGAGTATCTATTATGAAGAATTATGGAACCTTAATGACATGATAAATTTTGTCCGTTAGATGCTTTTGTAATGAACGCGCAATTGGGGGATATCCAAACTAATTGGGGGATATGAATTACTTCTCCCAACCAGGGGTGGGTGATAAGGGGTAACCTTTGAATATGAAAATACCAAAATACCCTTTCCTAATTAAAAACCTTTATGAAAAGACTGTTATGCCCTTTCCCCTAAAACAATTAAATCTAAAAACCAAATAAGTTTATCCCCCAATTTCATTTTATTGCCGGCACAGTTAGGGTTTTTATTTATTTTTTCTTCATCTTCTTCATTGTTCTTTGAGAAGGTTAGTGATTGCTGAAGAATATGAAGAAGAAGATGAAGAAAAAGATGAAGATGAAGAAGAAGAAGAAGAGGACGACGCGGCGAACTCGGACGATCAACCACTCGCAGTCATGGATTCTTTGAGAAGGTTAGTGATTTTGAACTCATTTATGATTGTTTTAATCGATTTATAGCAATGGGTTTAGGTTAGAATCGCCAAACATAGCTGAAATTATCGAGTTACACAGAGTACCGGCATTCTATCTGGGATGAATACCACGCCGGTTTTAAGTACCGGAATTCGATCTGGGATGAATACCACGCCGCTTTTAAGTACCGGCATATTCGATATAAATATATCCATGCCGGTAGTCAAGTGAAAAAAATCAAGTTTCTGGATACTTTTCATCATGTGCCGGCATTAATTATAGGATGAATACCACGCCGGAAGTGAGTTCCGGCATGGTTATTTAGGATGAAGACCACGCCGGAAGTGATGAAGAACATGTCGGAAATGATGAAGACCGCGCCGGAAGTGATGAAGAACATGTCGGAAATGATGAAGACCATGCCGGAAGTGATGAAATTCAATGCTGGTACTGAGTTCCGGCATGATCGATATAAATCTTTCCATGTCAGTAGTCAAGTGAAAAAAAAATATCAAGTTTCTGGATACTTTTCATCATGTTCCGGCATAGAAATTTAATCAAAAACCATGCCGGAAGTAGTTCCGGCATGCTCGTAAACTAGATTACCATGCCGGTACCTATTCAAAACCAAAAAAAAAAATCAACATTCTTAAGATCAAAACCAGAAAAAAATCGTAACGAGAGAGCTACGCCCCCCCGAACCCCCCCCCCGGATAGGGGCAATAATTTATGCACATTTCCAACAATGCCGGCATGGGTTTTTTATTGAATACCATGCCAACACCGAGCTTTTTCAGCTACAACAATGGTGGATTCAAAGACAAAAAATCAAATTTTCAACCTCTTAGCTGCAATTCTCTCATCACAATCATCTTCCATTTTCAAAAAAAAAAATCCACTCAAATTTTTTTCCCCTACTTCAACTCCTCACTCACACAAATTAAAATAAAAAATCAAACTAATCTATCCCCAAATACTTAACATTTTTACTAATTATAATTATTCACTAATTAGGACTAGTCAAGGCTAGATTAGGAATTAAAAATAATAATTACATAGGGGGTCACCCAGAATTGTTATTGGGACACCAATTATGTCCTCTAGCTATATCCCCCAATTAGTTTGGATATCCCCCAATTGCGCGTTCTTTGTAATTCCAATCACAACCATCACTTATGACAAACAATTACATCCCTATATTCATCTCTTGTGAGGAAAAATATGGACCACCACTTACACAGGAAAACTTAGCCAAACTATGCTTTATACTCTTGAGATATTAGATTATTTAGTGAAAATTATTTCTAATCAAATTCTTTTGGATTTTTGAACAGAAGCCCAAAAAACAGGGCATTATATATACATAAATTGTAAATGCCAGCCGATAGTCAAATTATAATGTGTAATCTGAGTAATTTTAGTAGTTTCTCGCTAACTGTATCTATCAAGATGAATCCAAAATGCTACTTCCACTAAAGCCTAAAGAAAATTAAAAAAAAAATGGTACTTCAGAAAATCTCACCTTTATGGACCAAAAATTTGTGAATAGATTTAAACCTCGGCGACCTATGATAGCCAAATTTTCATAATCTAGCTAATAAAAAAGTACAGACACCCAAATTCAACCACGACGTTATTGTAATTAAGTAGGCTATCGTTGAAACTTTATACTTCATTTAAATATATAATAAATGAAATTCAAGAAAATGATAAAACCCCCAAAAATTCATACATGAAGCGATGTCAAAAGAAATGGTTTTCTCAAATATTATTACCTAGGAATAATTTGATTGGTCAGATATGTACTTTTTGATGGAAGAAGATTCAGAAAACATGGAAAGAAGATTGACCAGACGTATATTTTTGGATTTAAGTCTTTTTTTCTTCTTTCTGCAATCTATCTCCTCTTCCTAATTTTATTTCTGATTTTTGTTTTCTCCAAAGTGAGGAATTAAAGTTTTCAAAATCCACTCATCCTAACGGATATGAGTGAGACAATGAATTGTTCTTTTTATGGGAAAATAGGCTTGTTATTTAAAGTTGATCAAATTTCTCAGTTTTGATTTTGAATTTTGAGATGGGATGAAGAGAATATGTAATGAATTTCTCTCAACTAAAGTGTGTATTCGTAGGATCGACCGCAGTCGTGAATTTATCAATTGGGAGGAAAAACCAGGACCGGTCTTTATCTTTCTTAAATTAGCAAAGCTTCGATTTATAATACATTACAAACAAATAGATAGAAAAGTATACCTAGCTAGGGTAGAACCTTACCGTAATGACAAATCTCGACAATAAGTGATTTTTTGTGTATGTATTTTGACTTGTGCCATTTACCTTTAGTAATTATATGACATGACATTCTGTTTAATCTTTCATGTACTTTAACCTAGACTATTTTATCATTGAGGAAGATCAACCACATCTTTTAGTTTATAATGTTACCCATTTTGTGGCGACACAAAATTAAAATAGTTTATTACTAATCACCAACCGCCGCCGCCACCACCACAAAACCATATGATACTATTTCTCCACCATAGCCGCTGCCCACCTACCGTTATCCGTTGTTTGTACTTTTAATTTTGAATTACAAACACCATGTATAAAGTTTTAGTTAAACAAACCTAGATCGTTAATTAATTTATTTCATTATATTTTTTTATTGTTATATTCTCTTTGTACTGCGATCAATTTTCTTTTAGCATTGAGAACCATGATTTATACAATTAGGTACTAAAGGTAGCAGGGGTACCGTTTAGGTGATCCGGCGGTTATGATTATTTTTTTCCTAAATTGCATGGTATCATCCTCAAAATATGGTATTTGTTTATATTAATCTTATTAAAAACAACCGACTACATCTTTTACAATACGATGTTACCCGTGTTTTAAATATACAAAACTAATATTTTCCCCGATTATTTACCAACACACACCACCATAAACCACCCATCGCCACTATTACCACCACCACTCACTAACACCCGCCACCGCTTCTATCAGCCATTACTTCTTACACTACCACCATTAATTTCTATTAATATAATTTTTACTTAAAATTATTATTGGAATACATATTTATTAGATTAATTAAGAGGACATTTATAATGAAAATTTAATGAATTATTTATTTATTATGATCAATTAATTAATGAGACACTAATTCATAAAACATTCATAATGTTTTTAAGTTGAACAAACTACAGCCATTGATTTATCTCCTCCCTAGACAAATCTGGACCTCTCTTTATATTGCCTAACTTTTCCAAACTGTGCTATATATTCTTGAAGTTTATCTCTTATTATATATATGGAATTGCACTAGGATTTTTCCTCAAGAAAAAAACCTCTCTCGTATCACCGGTGTGTACTTCTTCTTCGTCTTCTATGTTTTGGTATGGGGTTTCTTAAGTAAAAACGCTTCATGAGTTTTCTGCTGACAAGTTCTAGAAGAACAAGGCTTGAATGTGCTATACAAGCTTTGTTAAGATTGTTGTATCTTAGATGCATATGTCTAGTAGGGCTATAGCATCATCATTTTTAGAGTGTAGCCGGCATTCTTG
Organism: Papaver bracteatum; assembly: GCA_023529315.1. NCBI lineage: Eukaryota > Viridiplantae > Streptophyta > Magnoliopsida > Ranunculales > Papaveraceae > Papaver > Papaver bracteatum. The sequence goes on from JAJJWX010003180.1 coordinate 295,105, forward strand.
TCTTGAGGACAACATGTTGAACATGTGCCTCAATCTACCATTACCAGTTTTTTATTTCTATGGTGTTTAACAGGGATGTCAAGACATCAACAATTGAATCGGAGACGATACAAAAAAATCAAATAAGTGCCTATTATATTAATTAGTTATTTGATATATTATCAATTTTAATTGTTATTCCCCAGCACAAACTTGGATCGTGATTTGTGAATCCCGTGAAGGAAGTTTCTTGGAAAATATTTAATAGTAACTTATATATATCCTTACATATAAGATCAACTTTTTAGGTTCCGTTGGAAAAACACAAAATTGGTTAAAAAACCAAAATCAACAATTCCTGGGTGAAAAAGACATCTAGAATTTGATACTGTTTAAATGGACAAAAATGTAAAAATAGTCAGGATGTAACCAGTTTCATCCTGCCAATTTTCAAATACTTTTTCTTATTTTTAATTTACACAGGATGCATCCAGTTTCATCCTCGCTATTTTTTAAGTTTAAGCCAGGATGAATCCAGTTTCATCCTTGCTATTTTTTTTTTGTTTACCCATAAAAAATTTTACTCGTCAATTTGAACCGTGTTTTAAAAATATTTGGACAAATGACCAATTTTCCGTTGGAAAAATCATTGTACGTATAATATTCTTGACATAAAATTCTAAATTTCCGAAGATGGCGTCTTATTTTTTGAAATGTGTAAATAAAGCCTCATTCATGAAGGTCTAAAATGATAGCACGGTCCCAGAAAAAAGAAGCTCTGAGAATCGGGAGGAAAACCGATTCAGCTCACCCTTCGTCAAATCTCAAATCCTTCTCATCTGCAACCCTAATCCCCATTTTAACTATCATGATTGACCAATTTCTCTTTAGCTAATCGTCATATCCACCGGCCTTTCAAGATGTAGTCGATTAATTTATGGGGATCTGATTAATTGTTGGTGTTTTCCTCTAAACTTAATTTATGATGCTGCAGTTTTAACCAAAACCGTCGTGTGATGTAGTCTCTTCAATGAAGTTCTTCTTCAATTGATTTCAGATGACATATTGTGAAGAATTAATTTGTGGGATTTTATGGTCTCTTATCGATTTGATTTCTCCCAATAGTATTTTTAGTATCGACCATCGAAGATCAAACTCATCACGAGCTTTCACCTTTTCCTTCTCTGTTGAGACAAAGGGTCCCCATTGCGGATGGTCTTTCTACAAGTTCCAAGGAGCACTGTTCATCCCCCTGATGCGTTGTTGTCTTCTCAGAAGAATTTTGTATCCCCTTTTCTGCTGAGGACTTTGAAGTGGAAATCGGAGATTAATCCAGGTATTTCTGAGCTTTATTTTTAGCTGCAACCAATTCAATTCATCCAGTACAGCCCCATGTTTTCTGCAAAAACTAATCATCACAGTTCAAAAATTATCTTGATTTCTTCATTTAAAAATAATCTTTCACCTGTTCAATTACTCTATAAATACTACTTCAATCCTCTTTGCCTTCATCCCTCTTTTTATTTTCACCCTAAGTCCTTGCTTGTTTTCTCCTGTTAATCCTTATGTTGTCATCTCTACTAGTTGTATGTTTAGAGATGTTTTTTTCAATAGATTTTTTAGTAATCATGCTAGGAATTCTTCTATTCCTGATAGGCTTTGGCAAGATCAATTAGTTGGTTGTTTTTTAACTAAGATGAACAAAAATTCCTTTCATTTAAGAAATGCTTTAAAATATAGATGGAAGATTCTTGGTGAGATCTCTATTAGCAAGCTTGGTAGGGGTTTTTTCTAATTAAGTTTGAATCCAGTAGTGAGATGTTTAATGTTCTTAAGCAAGGTACCAGGGTGATCTATGGAGATACCTTTCTATTTCAACCATGCTCCTTTTCTGTTCTTCCACAAAATTTGAAATCACCTCTGAGATTTTTGAGATAAATCTTCACATGGTATACCCTGAACAGACTAGAATCAATAATATCATGAAGAACACTAAGGTTTCTGGAGAACTTATAGCTTATGATGATCCCATTCACCACTTCAATGGTTACAGTTCCATGAAAATAAAGCTCAGAATAAATATCTCTCAATCACTGTCAGTTGGTACTTATGCCCCTAATGATAGATTGAGTGTTAACTAGATTGACTTTATTTATCAAGAACTGCCTAGATTGTTTTGCAGCTTCTATCACAGGCTTGGTCATGAACATCAAGATTGCATTGATATATTTCTACTCAACAACCAACATATGCTGCCTCAAACTCCTTCACCTTCTCCTTCACCAGCTCCTCGTCAGCCCAATATTCATGCTCTTGGACACTTTGCTGAACCAGAATATGATAATGAGTATTACGAAGATATGATTCACAATGTGTATTTTGAAGATCCCGATCCTGGATGGAGTGACTGGGGCTCAACCCCTTTTGGATCCCCTGTATCTTATGATCAAAACAAGTCAGCTATCTCCTTCCTTGATGGAGAAGGATACAGGCAGGAAGGTTTTCACTCTGATTCTTCACCGGACTCTGCAAAAACCATCTCTGAGACTTGGCTAGTTGAAGCAAACAACATACTAGAAGATCCAATAAATGAACTTATGCCTCTGCCACCATCTCATCCTGTTGAGATGCATCAACCTTTCAGCCCTTCCATTTTCCTGGTATTGTACATTGAAGAATCAGAGCTAATTTCAGACATTGACCTTCGAAGCCCAGCCATAAAGCGTCTCAACCCTGAGCAGCAATCCTACCTTCAAAGTGCTTGCATTGGTTCTTCATCAGGCCCAGAATCTACAAGAATAGTTAATGTTGAAGAATGTGATCTTTGGACTAACATCTCTCAACCGTCTAAAAGGTTCTAGTATGACAATTTGGATCAAACAGTAATTGCAACTTCATTAGGATCAATCATCTGCACCTTCAACTCTGCCTCTATTGAAGAAAATTCTACACAACCTTCCACTTATCCCCCAGCTACAGCCACTTTGTAATGACAACACCAACAACCTTCTTGATCAGATTCCCCCAAATAAGAAAAGATACATCTAAGGGCCGGTGGATATCTCATTTTCTTGTTTCACTCTGTTAATATTTCATATATGTATGTTTAATTATGCTTGCTAGTTATATCAGTTAGAATCTTTTATGAGATGGTGGTTATAAGCTTTTGGGTACCACCTTCTGCTTGCTCACTTAGGTTTTTCTACATGTTTATATTCCTTGTGTGTATGCATATAGTTATTCTGTTCGATAGTAGTATCTCATCATCTACTTTTTCTGTCTCTAGTTAAATTTCTAAGTTTCATGCTTTGAATCTGCTAGTTGTTCTGTTTGATAACTGCTCTCTTTTTTATCTATGTATACTGGTTGTTTTGCTTTTACACTATCAGATATCTTTCTTCTTAACTAGAGGATTCTTCAAATTTGTATCTTATTATATTTAAGTTCATATCTTTAACTCAAAATACTTCAAGTTTTGGCAACTTCTTTTCTGGTGTTCTGTTAAGTAGCTATCAAAACCTTAAGTTAAACAATACCTTCCTTTTAAGCTTCTTCACTACCTCCTTTCAGCTCAGTTCCTTTTTCTATTCATTGTTTGAATTAATGTTTTGATTTTTATCTTTAATACTAGCTTATCTAACCTCCTCATTTTATAGTTTCCCTAGGAACTTTCTTTGGTTTTCCTTTTGCAGGCTTTCTCCCCCTTTGCAAGCCCAATTTTAACATCTCTCTCCTCTACAAAGCCCATTTAAAACTTCTAATCATAATCCCATAATGACTATTCTATCTTGGAACTGTCAAGGAATTAACCTCCCACCGTCTATTCAACATTTAAAAGGGTTGATCTCCCTACACAAACCGAGCATACTTTTTCTCTCCGAAACTTTAGCTAAGGAGCAACACATGAGAAGATTATCACAAACCCTGCAATTCAATAATTATTTCATTGTGCCAAAAATAGGAAGAAGAGGCGGATTATGCTTAATGTGGGAAGATAACCTAAATATCCAAATAATTTTCCACTCTCAAAACTACATCCATACAAAAGTTACGCCACCACCTTCAGCACATCCATGGTACTGAACAGGTATCCATGGCCCACCTCACCCAGATACAAGGACAATCTTTTGGCAAGATTTCCCAACAATCTTTAGCAACATAAATCCATCCATTCCTTGTCTTTTACTAGGAGATTTCAATGACGTCCTAGATCAATCCGAAAAAAAGAGAGGAAGACAAGTAACATTTGCTCAATCTCAACCTCTACTCAATCTAATGGATCAAATGGGTTTTATAGATTTGGGATTCCGAGGAGACCCCTTCACCTGGACAAACAACCAAATGGGGCAAGACAACATTCTAGAAAGATTAGATAGAGCCCTAGCAACCCAACACTGGAGAACGGCAAATCCACATGCAGCGGTTACTCATCTTCCAAGAATAGTGTTGGATCACGCACCAATTCTATTACAAGAGAAAGCAATAGACTAGCAAGGAACAAAAAATTACAAATTCGAACACCTATGGCTCTCTTATCCACAACTCAATCAAGTAGTTGAACCAGCATGGGAGAAACAACAAGATAGTGAACCTACACTCGATCTTCAACTCAAACTCATAACAACCGGACAAACACTCTTGGAATGGAAAAAAGTAACTTTTGGCCACCTACCAACAACGATCAAGAAATATACAACTAACATAAAGCACGCACAACATCAATGTGCAACCCAATCGGGCTCCGATCTGGAATACTGGCTACAACAAGAAAAACAACTACGAACGATTCACCTGGAACTTCTACAGTGTCACGTGACATACTGGCAACAAAGATCTAGAATTCAATGGCTATAATCTGGAGATCTCAACACAATTTTTTTTCACATTAAAGCTACCATCCACAGATCCTGTAACAACATACAACAACTTCAAGATCCACAAAATAACTGGATTAACAAAAAAAGAAAACGCGGTTCAACTCATTCTAGATCACCATACTCAACAATATACGGCGTCGCCTCAGTCATAAATGAAGACCTCCTTACAAATATCAGACCGAGATTAAGTCCCAGACAATCAGAACTACTTACGAAGGAAGTAACTACTTCAGAAATCAAACAAGCCCTCTTCTCCATAAACTCTGAAAGCGCTCCGGGTCCGGATGGATATACAAGTAAGTTCTTTAAAGTGTTCTGGGAAACAACTCAACCCCAATTGGTAGCAATGGTTAAAAGTTTTTTTAATAACTTAAATATGCATCCTCTAATGAATCATATGAACATAACACTAATACATAAAGTTGACCATCCTTCAAAACCATCACAATACAGACCCATAGGGCTTTGTAACGTCGCATATAAAATCATCTCAAAAAAATTGGTCAACCGAATTAGACCCATTCTCCCCTTTTTAATAAGCCCCTACCAAAGGGCATTTGTACCACAAAGATCAATACACGATAATATAGAAATTGCTGGAGAGCTCTTCCATTATATCAAAATTTCAAGCCTCTCCAAAGACCCAAAAAAAGCCCTTAAGCTAGACATCCAGAAGGCATATGATAGCTTGGATTGGGGTTTCATCAAAACTTCATTCACAAAACTAGGATTTCCACCAGCTTTTATAGAATACATTATGCTATGCGTAACAACAGTTACATACTCAATCAACATAAATGGTACACCCCATGGATACATCAACCCAAATAGAGGTATCTGGAAAGGAGACCCATTATCATCCTACATTTTTATCATATGTGCTGAGATCCTATCTACAAATCTAGGAAACCTTCAAAACCAAAATTTAGTTCTAGGAATTAGTATATAAAAAAAAGCACCACCAATTATTCATTTAATGTATGTGGATGATCTATTAATCGCATACAAAGCTTCAGACTAGAGTAACCAACACCTTAAAACCCTGCTCAACTCCTATAGCACTTCTGCAGGACAAATAATCAAACTACCAAATCAATAATCATCCATCACCCGAACCTAAACCCAATCAAGATAAACAATCTCCAATAATTTTTTAATATGCCGACTACGTCAAAACTACCAACATATCTAGGAGTCCAGTTCAAACATGGAAGGACATCCATTCAAACCTTCGCTCCCCTACTACAGAGACTAGCCCGAAAATCTAAGGTTGGATGACAAAATGCCTAACTCCATCCGGAAGACTCACTCTAATAAAAACCTCCCTAACTCCAACATCCAATCACATCATGCAAACCCAAAACCTACCTACCACTAATCACAAACAAATATATTGCATCACCAGAGATGTTTTCTGGGGACACGACTCAACAACCAAAAAATTACACCCTATAGGATGGGATAAAATGACAAAACCAGTATCAGAAGGAGGATTAGGAATAAGAAAGAGTAGTGATCACAATAAAGCACTCCTCATGAAAAGAATTTGGAATTTGCATGAACAACCTAACTCTATCTGCGGAAGTCTGTTCAGTGCAAAATACCTTGATCAACAACCAATTCTACAAGGCATTGATACTATACCCTCCTCTTCCAGTCCTCAATGGAGACAACTAGCATCGATAGTCCCTATCGTACAACATCTAATTTTTCATCGTATTGGAAATGGATTATCAACCCCAATAGAAGCCAATTGGATCCCACACTCAACTAACTTAAACCTAGCATAATGCTACCCAATCTGAATGGTAGAAGATATCATTGATCCAATATCTCACTCCTGGAATCATGAAAAATTAAACACCCTTCCTATTCATATAATCCAAAAAATCATAAACATCCACCTTCCCCAAAATAGTCCTCAAGATAAAATTATTTGGCCACACTCAAAAACTGGAAACTACACTACCTCTTCGGGATAAAAATGTCTAACCCAAGGTCAACCAACTCACACCCCTCTACCACCAACCAAATTTCTATGGACCTTACCGTGCCCACCAAAAATTCTGCTTTTCTTGTGGAAAGCCATCAATGAAGGATTACCAACCTTCTCTATTACATCACATCCATTTGACCAATACAGACATATGCCCAACATGCAACACAGACCCAGAATTAGAAAGCCACCTCCTAATTCATTGTCCCAAAGCAACTCTCTCTTGGAACACCTTATTCAGTCAAATTTCAAACTCATCAAATTACAATACCACCTAAACTTTCATCTTAGCACCCCAAACAACCATTTCCCGAATCCTCCAACAACCTACTTCAGCATCTACAATATCAACCTTCCGTTTCCTTTTTTGGACCTTATGGTTGGCTAGGAATGATCTAATATACCAACAAAAGAAAACAACCTCGGAGGAAATCTTAGCTTGGGCACAAAAACTGCAACAAGAATACTACGTGGCTATACACTCTTCACCACCAATCATTCCAGGAGATACACCGTTAGTTAATCACCCAATAAGGGATAAAAAGATATCAACAATATTGGTAAAATGGTCCATTCCAAACATCAACTAGATCAAGATTAACACAGATGGAGCAGCCAGAGGACATCCAGGATTTGCGGGGGCGGGATTCATCTGCATAGATTCAGACGCTCGAACTTTATTGGCTCTATCTCAACCGCTAGGAATTACAACTGCTTTAACAGCGGAAACTTGGGCTCTCCTTTTAGCTTCAAGAACAGCAACAGAAAGACAATGGCCAAGAGTTCTCTTTGAAACCGACTCAGAAAACTTATTGCGTTTCATCACTTCCTCTACACCTCCACCTTGGCACATAGCAGAAATGATTGAAGAAATAAAAATAAGATTTCAACAGATCCCGCAGGCAGCTATTCAGCACAACTACAGATAAGGAAACCAAGCAGCCGACAGACTGGCCAATCATGCGGCAGATGGAAGTCAAACAGGAAGCTCGTCAACCAAAATTTGGGACCAGGCAATCCCATTTTTCATTAGCCAAATTTTATACCATGATTCTTTGGGTACCGCATACCCAAGACAAGTTGTAAACAAATTTCTGTTAATAATTTTCATGCTTCAAAAAAAAAAAATGAAGGTCTAAATACACCCTCTATTGGAGGTGCTTTTATATTATGAAATAACTTTCTAAAAAGATTATTTTGGATACAATTTACACCAATTTCTCTTCTTGTTTTTTTCCTCTCTTTCCATAAGTTTTACATGAATATAATAATTAACCGAAGAAACCATCAAATGATAGTAACTAGAGATTAGCAGTTACATATGCAAAGTTCTAATCCCTTGTATCTAACCCTTCGTGTTTTCAATCCTTCTTCAATATCCTTCATCATTCAAACTATTTAACTAGATAGGAAACCAACGATCACCAAGAAAGCTCCACCAAGAACCAAACTGACACCCGCACGTGTACCAGCAGACTTTGGTTTATCATCTGCAGGTTTATCAGCTGGAGCATCAGCAACAGGCCCTGCAGCAGGTGTGGGAGCATCAGCTGCAGGTGCTTCAGCAGGTGCATCAGCGGGTGATGGAACGTCGGCTGCTGGAGAATCAGCTGCTGGTGCTGGTGCAGGTGATTTAGAAGATTTAGGAGCCTTAGCTAGTGCAGGAGCTGGAGCTTTCTTTGATTTAGTGGGGGAGGGGGCAGGTGCAGCGGAAGGTGGTGGTGGTGGAGATGGTGGCGAGTTGTCAATTCCTTGTGGAATTATGAGAGAGCTAACTTCCAAAACGGAAATGTTATATGGTTGAGCCGCCACTGATTTAACGAGCTGGGCATTAAGTTGTGCACCTTTAACAGCTGAACCAAAAGCAACCTCACCTGAGCTTAAAACTGTAACATTCAAGAACCCTTGTTGTCCATCAGCAACACCACTAGATTGAAACAATGTGGTTAAAAGAGCTGTTTTCTTTGAAAGCTTATGAATTTTTTGATCATCAAAGTAATCAAGAATTACATGCAAACTCATAACATCTTTAATCACATCTTTCGATTTTCCTTCTAATGATTTCATGGCAGAGTTAGGAACAGCAAGTACGGTTATTGTTTGGCGTCTGTTGATATCAGAAGCAAGATTTGCTTGAGTTAAGTAGCTGTTGAAGGTGCTGTATGTGGGATCATAAAAAGCAAGTAGTTTAGTAATGTTAAAAGCTTGAGCTGAAGAAACGTAAAGAAGGATAAGAGAGATGCATAAGAGAGATCTAGGTGCAGATTGGCTATCCATCTTTGCTTGGGATTTCGATGAACAGCCTCAATGAGAATGAGAGATAGAAGGTACAGAGTTTTTATATACATTGAGAGAGTTAAAGAGATTGTAACTGAAATCAAAATTAGGTGTGGTTTAAAAGAAATGTCTTGATGGGTTGCAAAAATTGTGGAAAAATAACTCTGTTTGGTTAGAATTGTATGGACGCAATGAGATATCGAGGATTGCGAACTAAATTTGCAATGTTTTGGTTGCAAATTACAAGAAAAGTAAACAGGAGTTGTTTGTAACTGTTTCTTGTTTCTAGATTTAGACGTTGGATTTCCTAGGGTGATTATTGAGGGATGTTCCTGCTTGGAAATTGAATATTGTCCCTATATTTTTAAAGGGCCTTCACAAATATCCCTAACAGACTTTATAAATATCACTGATGTCATAATTGAAATTTTCATTAAAAACTTAATACTAGTAATTCCGTGTTTAACTTTCCTCCCCATTCACACCCACACGGACTCATCTTCTTCTTTATTTCTATCTAACAAAACCAGGAGATAAATCTCCATTGCCTCCGTCGCTCTCACCGTTCAGATTCATGGCGATCACCACCATCTTCATCGTTCCCATCACCACCACCATCAGATTCATGGCGATCGAGAGATCTGGTTTCTTTGGTTTCTCTGTGTGATGAACTGTGAAGAGATCGAGAAGATGAAGCTATTTCTAAACTGAGATTAAAGATGGGGAGGTTGCAGTCATTTGAAGCAGAAAATAGGATTTGATCGCCACCACAACTAGCACGACCACTAGTATCAACAGATCTGTCACGATTTGCTTTTTTTGATTTCAACTGATTTCATACAGATTCAAAGATCGATTTGCTTTTGATTTCATACAGATTCAGAGATCGATTTGAGTTTTTGTTTTTCAATTTTTGGTAATTTCGATTTTGGATTCAATTGCAAGTGGATGTTGAGTTAGAGATTTGAATTCAGTGATTAGAGCTCCAGATTTGTTGATTCTGAAACTGGTAAGGTTCGACTTTATTTTTAGGTTTAGGTTTTGCAACTCCTCTTTCTATTTATATGCTCAATTGCTTATCTTCTCTGAATTGTGTGGTGAATGGTACTATAAGCATGATTAGTGGTGAATGGTACTACCCATATTTCTTTTTTGTTTTTGTGATCATATTCTTCATCATATATTTGCAATTTATTTCTTCGGTTATGGATTGTGTTCCTTGATTTCGTTTAGAGACTTTTGCAGCAGTACTGTCAATATCAAGGAAATTAATCAGTGAAGTGTGAATTTTAAGTTGAGGATGTAATAGATGGTGGAAGAATGGGTATGTTGTGCAGATGCAGATTCAAAATTAGATGAATGTTAGGGAAGCGACAAATGTTGCTTGGTATGGTGTTGTGTGTTGTAGTGGTGTTTGTTGCGGCTGAAATATAGCAAGCAGAAGATGATGTTGGTGGCTACTGCAATGAAGGAGATGAAGTTGTTGTTTTTTATGAAGCTACAGGTGATGATCAATTATTGTTTTTTTTTTATGGGATCAATAGTTGTTGTTGATCCAATTTTTTATGGGATCAACTACGGTTGTTAATATATCTATTGGATCAGCTCCTGTTGTTGATCCAATTTTTTATGATCAACTACGGTTGTTTATCCATCTATTGGATCAACTCCTCTTGTTGATCCAATTTTTTATGGGATCAACTACTGTTGTTGATCTTTTTCAACTCCTATTGTTGACGATATTTCCTTGGATAAGTATAATCATGCTTGTAGTTTAAATCATGTAAATTTCTTCTAATGTTGAACTTGTGGTGCAATGGTAGCATGACTGACTCCATGTCAGATGATGCGTGTTCGACTCACGCCAAGTTCACTCCATTTTACATGGATCAACTTTCATTGTTGATCCAATTTTACATGGATCAACTTTCATTGTTGATCCAATTTTAGTGAATCAACAATGGAAGTTGATCCGCTAAATTGGATCAACTTCTCCTGTTGATCCTTTTTTTTTATCAACTATCGTTGTTGATCCCCTAAACTAGATCAATTTCTACTGTTGGTTCTATTTTTATTTGGATCAACTACTGTTGTTGATACAAAAATATCTGAACCAGTGGTGGCGGCGGCGACGACGAACTAGTGGTGGTGGCGGCAACAGACTAGTGTTGGTGGAGGACTTGTGTTGGTGTAATGGTGGTGCTTAAGGAGTGGTGGTGAAATATTAGTGGTGGTGGCGGTTGGTAGGTGGTGGTTGTTTGAACTGTGGTAGTGGAATGGTAGTTGAATGTTGGCGGTGATGGTGCTAATAGTGGTGGTGAAGTGGTAGAGGAAGAAATTTGTTCCATTTTGAAATAAAAAAAAATATTATATGGGTGAAGGTATTAAGGTAATCTAATATTAAATGGATAAGGTTATAAAAAAAATATGGACATATTTATTGTTGAATAAGGATATATTTATCCTGGCTTGATTGGGGTATACCCAGATTAATTGGGGTATACCCAATAAGACAAAATAGGGTCATTTGGAAGTAAAACAAGCCACCCCTTAACCATATATTTTCTAAATGGCCAATATACCCTTGTTTAATTAGCACTAAAAATTCTGATTAGTTTAATTAATTGAGTTTAGATTGATTAATTGAGTAGATTAAAATTAATGAAATGAAATTTTGTTTTTGATTGAACTTATTTGGGAAGATTTTTGATGAAAAAAAATTGTTTTGAGAAAATCTTTTGCAACGGAAATGAAAGCACACAACCCAAACACTTCTAAAAAAGGGGATTGCAAAGTTGTTGTATGAAATCATACTCAAAATTAGATCAAAAATCAACACTTTCAGTTCTGAAAGTATAAAAAGTCGGAAAGGTCGTTGGCCGGCATGATCTTCATTCGTCAACCTTTTCGATTTTATTTTTTTGACACACATGAGACGACAGAAAAAAATTATTAGCCGGCAAGGTCTTCAAAAAATACCCTGCCTATTTGTCGAAAAAAATGAATTAGCCGCAAGGTTTTAAAAAATACCCTTAAAATTTGTTTATATAAGCAAGGTCTTCAAAAAATACTCACGTATTTGTGTATTAGCCAAAGATGGTCTTCATAAAATACCCTGCCGGTTGTTTAAAAATTTACAGTCGCCATGGCTATTATGAAAAGTCGGCAAGATATGCATGTTACGACCTTGCCGGTTGTATTGGCTGGCAAGGTCTTCAAAAAATATCCTGTCGGCTGTCGGAAAAAAATTTATAGTGGCCATGGCTGTTATGAAAAGTCGGCAAGATATGCATGTTACGACCTTACCGACCAAAAACACAGAAATCATAATTTTCGATTTCTAGCCTAATATAACAATCAAATCACACAACACAATGATTGGTTTGAGTTTAAACATCATTTATAGTCTTCTTTTCGCTGGTAGAGTCAACAATTTTAAAAAAAAATCAAAGTTCAAGATTTTTATATGGCTTTGGTTGATGGAAGATGAAGATGAAGAAGAAGAAGAGAAGATTAAGAGTTGTTAGTTTTTTAATTTTAGGGTTAATAAAATTAAGAAATGGGTTTAGTTTAAAATTTAATTAGTTCAAGGGTATTAAAGTAAAATCACCCTTTTTAATAATGACATGTCATGTCCCCTTGAAATTGGGTATAACTCATCAAGCCAGGATATTTATTGGGTGTAAAAAGTAGGGACATAGATAAATTTCTACCCCTAAATGAAAAAGAAAACTGGTGTGTTCTTTCGAAGGAAATCCGGACTTCTGTACTAAGTAGTCAGTGCAAAAAAAGTCTATTTGACTATATGCCAACCTGCCGCTTTTACTGGTGTGGCAAAATCTGGTTTTCGTATATGCACTTCTAAGTGCATGTTTGATAAATGCTTGGTAGTTCCTTTGATATAATTTGATAAAACGAACCTTTCAATCTATTTATTCTGAATTAAGTGCAAAGAAACAATAACAAGAAAGAACAATCTTTTTCATCACAAATAAAGAGGAAGAGGGAATTTAAGGATGATAGAGATGACTCCATCAAGAAGGCTTTCCAAACATGACTTAGTTGTGTCTCTATCACTCCTAAAATCTTTATTCTCTTCCTTCCTTCTTCTTCTTCTTGAGTTCTGCAAAAGCTTCAAAAGCCCTTCAAATCTACGAAACCAATTACAATGCAACCCAAAAACAAGAAACAACCACTACGAATACAGCAACGAAGACACCAGAAGTCATTACTCTCCAACCCGAGGACTTCTTGGCAGAAGCACCATCAGGAGCATCCGCAGCAGCGGGAGCATCGGCAGCGGCTGGAGCGTCAGCGGCAGCAGGAGTCGGTGAAGGAGGGGAATCAGAAGCTTTTGGCGGAGAAGCCTTTTTAGATGATGTTGGAGCTTTATCGTCAGATGACTCTGGAGGTGGAGATTTTGATGGTGACTTAGATGGGTTGTCAGCAGAAGGCGGTGTTTTCGACTTTGAAGGGGCTGGTGCAGCCGCCTTTGGCGCTGGAGGAGTATTAGAGTTCTCAATTCCTGGTGGCATGATCAGAGAACTAATTTGCAAAACTGAAATGTTGTAAGGTTGAGATGCAACTGACTTAACGAGACTAGAACTAAGAGATGAACCTTGAACAGCAGAACCAAATTTAACATCTCCAGAACTTGCAGTGACATTTAGATACCCTTGTTGACCATTAGCAAGTCCAGTGGTTTGAAACAAAGTAGTAAGTAGAGCGGTCTTGTTAGGCAGTTTTTGTAATTTGGGTGCCTCATAGTAATCAAGAACAACATGTAAACTCATGACTTTCTTGATCACTTCATTAGATTTTCCTGATAATGAAGATATACCCGAATTATCAACAACGAGAACAGTTATCGTCTGGCGTTCATTAATCGTTGCCGCAACTTGACTTGAACTGAGGAAGCTGTTGTAGGTACTGAATTCCGAATGAGAGTTGAGAAGCTTAGTGATGTCAAAAGCGGTTGTGAAAGAAGATGAAAGAAGGAAGAGGGAGAAGTAACCAAAGAAAAATTGGGATTTCATTTTGAGTATATATAAATGTTGATTCACAATGTAAAAAGAGCAATCAACTGAAGATATATATAATGTTTGAAATTGGATTCTAAATTTAGTACTGCCTTCAGTAGCCAAATGTTTAAAGTTAAAAAATAGGTGTTAGAACTGTTTTTGGGCCATTTTGTTCGAATCTGTTTGGAGAAAAGCACTTTTGATACCTAGGAAGTGGATAGTTGAATGTGTCCACTGAAGTGCAAATAGAATCACAAAGAGTAAGTGTCCATATTTGTTGACCTACTCATGAAATAGGTGATCGAAACTCACCTAAGGAACCAACAAGGATTTTCGGATTCAGATTTTCTGAAACTTAAGGATGGGTTGGTAGCTACAGTTTGACACTCCACAGTCTATCATGGGATGTTAATAACAAAAGAAGTAAATAGGTTATAAATGATGAAAGTAGCAAGCAATCACACCATATAAAAGATAATATTTGCAAGAAACTTCAAGAAGAATGTCTTGTATTTGCCATGGCTAAGCTTGTCAGATGCAAAATGATAAACCCATGTAAACAAGATTACAATTAGGTTATAACCGATTAACCGTCATGTATTGATTAGAGCTTCAACAGCAAAAGCAAAAAGACACTGGAAATATAACAAAAACGCAAAGCTCGTAATCAAAATATCAGAAGTGGACCCTGATTGCAATCACCAAGTCTGGAGGCTGGGAATAACAGGATAATTTCTATGCACCAAAATGTACAGCACCATCTAGAGTAAAAGTAAACTTTCAAGCTACTGGGGCACTTTTTATCTTCCCAACTATGTTGGCAATAACATCCTCCATGACGAGATCCGTCATCGGCTTGAATGGTCGTTTCAAGTCCTGCAGTTGAAAAGCAAACAAACAAGAAATCTATCAGGTTAAGGAAGATTGCCTTTATGATGCATGAGACTCAGTTCAGGCTCTTCATTGCTTTTTAAAGCAAAGAGATTCCCAAAGCTTTTAAGATATGCAATCTCTGAACCAGCAGAAAACAAAAGGTTTCTTTTGGATTTATTCCAGCATAGTTGTGTCCTTGTCATATGTTGTTCGAATCACAGTTTCTAGATATCACACAAGCCATGTATATAACACTACATGTGACTCTAGATGCTACAGAACCATTCCTCGGTATCTCATGCACCCTAATAGTTAATTTTAGAGAAACTTTTATCAGTTCTAAGCATAGATATCCTTGATTACAATTCAATAGCTACCTAAAGCTGGATGTTATCAAGTTGATCATCCTAAAACAGACCATTTTCTAGTGGTAAGATTAAAACAAGTCCTTATATAATTCTGGCACCAGTTCTGATTCAAACCATACAGATCCAGTAAAGTGGAGTACAATAAATCCTGACTATGAGAAGAGAAGCAACAAAGACCCCACATACACATGCAGTCTATTAGTTTCAGGCAGTAAACAGTTTCATCTTAACGTTAGCGTCTGTTAAACAAGCTAAAACGTGATGCCATGAGCTGCCTTAATGAATAGAAATAAGACGCACAGATTGTACTTAGTGGCTGAAGAAAGTTTACCAGAAGAGAAATGAAAGTTTCACCACCTTCCTTGCGAATCTCAAAGCATCCCCTTCTCGGCTGAAAGGTAATTCAAGTCGTAAGTATCTGACATGATATTAGGTGGAATATGATCCAGATCCATGTAGTAAGTGCGATAAATGAGAAAAACATATGAAGATCCAAACTCATAAATAGGTAGCTAACTAGCTTTTCAATAGTCAGATATAGCTATATATGATTAGTAACCTCACCCAAGAAGGCTCGTTGTTTTTGAGCACTAAATACATAATTGAGTTATGGGCCACTTTCACAATAGATAAACAACACGAGAGATGGTTACCAATTAGCAACCAACCTGTACAGAACAATTCACCTAACAGCTAGCTCTTCTTTTATGATTGTCTATCTTATTTTCTCTACCAGCTTACCGTTTGTCAATCAAAGGATGGTAGATAACATAAAGAACATGAACACCAATTTTTTGCATAAACAAATTAGATGATCAACTTGGTAGTTGCTAAAAGCATCATACGTGTGCATGCAGTAGACAGAACACGAGGCGAAACTACTTGCCAAGGCTATAGGATACAAAGGAAGATCAGGATTTCGTAATTCTAAATATATAAAGAATAGCGAAGGTATACGCATACCTTTTCTGGGTTAATTACAACATTGATTCCAGGAACCCCATCCTCCAAGCCAGCTTTCACCTGATGAGCCCTTACCTTGAATCGATTGCATTGTTTGCTACAGCAGGAATGTATTACATGGAAAGTATGAGTACTACAGACTAGAAAACAGATGTTGTTATGTGGCAACATGAAAGGAAAACCAACGTTGGCAACACCAAAGCATAAGAACAATATTGAGCATATTACACCAGTTATATCAGAGCCCAACAACACCAAGAAAGAAAGATCAGAAGTATAAATCAATAAGGCTGGAGGATTTGGACCATTCTTGGGCAACTTATATGGTGTACACAAGAAAGCTCAAATCAGTTTCTATTCATGGTTTGGAAATCTTAGAGAGTACAAAAAAGGTTTAGTCATCAATATACTCATAGAATTGATGAATCCAATAAACAGAGAAGTGGGATTTCCTCTTTTGCGCTAGATCTGATTATCCTTAGTACCCCTTTGTAATCATTTTTATCTCAATCCTACAAGGAATCAGAGCATAGTTTATCCGTTTAAGTATGACATTACAAATAACTTAAGGTTCATACCCATTGATTTCTAAGGACATTACAGGAATCTCATCAATTAGTGGCAACAACTTAATTAACACGGGATGGAAGGTTTACAAAGACTCTTGGCTTAAAAAAAAAATTAAAATTATTCACCTTAAAATCTTATCAACATCGACACATACACCACAGAAGAATAAATCATTTTGAACTACTTCCGAAACGTGCTTAAGAAAACAAAATACAAAGTGATCCCCTCAAAATGTCAAAATAATATGAGGATAATATAAGGAAATCAAACCAAGAAACCCATTCTTAAAAGACCCCACAGTAAAAAGATCCTAAAAAGCTAAAAATTACACCCTGTAAGCAAAACAAATAGCAGATTTGTGTGTCAAAAGTGCAAAAATATGTATAAATCGAGAAACCAGTAGCACGGATGGAAACTTCAATCTGATTTTAAAGGAAACAAAACATTCCAGGAAATCAGATTAGGGCTTTAGTCTTCTCAACTATCCCTTATAATCCAACATACTATCTAACAAAAACCCTTTTCTAGATTCAATAGATAAATCTCTTCTAACAAAATGGGTTTCAAACGTAAAAACTCTATGCAGAAAGAAACAGATAAAAGAAATGTCTAGGGTTTGAAATAGCCATTGAAGCCCAGATGTCCTATTCCAAGGAATAATAGCGAAAACCCATACATGGGTTCTTCAAATAGTTACTATGAAACACAGATTTAAAGAAGAAAAAAATACATAGTAGAGCGTTAAACAGATAAAAAAATGTATTACCAGTGCTCAATAACAACAGTACTTCCTTTGTCCTGTTCCTCAGGATCTTCTTCAGCTTTCGCTGCTGCTGCTGGCTTCACTTCTTCAGCTTCTTTCGCTGGTGCTGGTTTCACTTGTTCAGTTTTGAGCTTCTTCTTCCTTGGTTCTTTCGCTAAAACTGGTGCTACCTTAGTCTCAGGATCGTTCCTCCGTTCACGTCTAGCAGTTCTTGCATCTTTACTAGACGATTCAGCAACTTGTTGCTCAGCTTTCTTTGGCGCCATTATCAAAAAACCCTAGAAACTCTAATCTCTCTCCCTCTTTTTTCTTTGAAAGAGAAACTAGTTTCTTTACTGACAGAAATGAGAGTGAAGCCTGGTTGGTTCCGGGTTGTATTTGTAACCAGATGGTCTGCTCCACTAAACTCACTTTCTTTTTTCCCGCCAATTTTTTCCGGAGAGATTCTAACAATAACCGCTAAGTAGATGTTTTATGTTACAGCGGTATCATGTGATTGCGCCACGTATAGACTAGACAAGCACCTGACACGTGGTGGAGAAAGGATGATATGGTTTCGGAAGAGACCAGATGGTCATTATTACAAAATCTCATTTAGTTTTCATCTCCACCAATGACTGATTCAATAGTGTTTTTGGATTATTTTATTTTTTTAGATCGGCCTTTGATGGCGAGCTTCGAACCTAGATCACTGATATCATTATCCAGTGATTTTATCATTGTATTACAATAATTTTTGCATAGATTAAGATTCTAAACATGTGAAAAGACGAGGGTATCCAAATATACCTCAATCTAAAACTTTTTCACCTATAAGTCCTTTCTCCGAAAGTGATTGTCTATGGATACGAGATCGAGACAATACACAACAAGATAACTTGTGTGATTGAATATGGATACAAGATCGAGACAATATAACAACGAAGTATGTTTACTTGATAAATGGTTCAGACTTAACCAAACACAATAGAATTACTATCAAGTAAATAGGAATTAATGTTTGTGTATTTTACTTCTAATTATAATAAAACAATTATAATTGCGGAAATAGAAAAGTAAAAGACACATCAAGATTTTGTTAACGAGGAAACCGCAAATGCAGAAAACCCCGGGACCTTGTCCAGAATTGGATACTCTTAGGATTAAGCTGCTATACAAAATCAAACCAACTTCGTATAGTTGAGACCAAGCAACTAAACCTATAGTTCACCTAGTTCCGTCTGTATTCATGCGCCTCCAACTTGTAAATAAGTCATGCACTTGGAATAATTCCTTTGGTTCGTATTCCAAACAATAAAGGAACAACAAATTTGTTCAGTAACAACTCTTTTCAACCAAGTGATATGAGTTCGACAAAAGGCTCTTCCGTTTATCCCAATAAACTCCTTTGTCAGGTCCTTAGATCTATCCAATAACAACTACCAAAGTAATTGTCAAGATTTTTGCAATCAATACTTTGAATCACAAAGAATTGTATTGATGTCGATCTACTCAACTAATCAATCCAATCTACCACAAGGATAAACCGATTATAGTTGGATCCTCTTTACTCGAAACAAGTATTGTGCACACCAAAGATTATGAACCCAGATCAGAAATCTTCAAAGTCTTCTTTGTCTTCAAATCTTCTTAGATCTTCAATAAACACCTACACACAATCAACTTAAATCTCTTGTGATCAATCACACACAGAACGGAGTCTGTTAACAATGGATTATCACAAGACGTCTTTATATCTACAAACAGTCTAAAGATCTCCGTCGAAACTTCGATCTAGTTTAAGTGAATCTTATATCAGAAGAGAAGATTCTCAAGCATAAACAAACCAGGTGCAATCAAAGTTCAACAACCGTTAGTCAATCAAATCAATCGAAAAATAATAATAAACCGCAATTATCTAGTTTCCCACCAACGGTACTAATAGAGCTTCTCAATCCCAAAGAAGTCTTTAAACCGAGCGGCCGTAAGAGATTTCGCCTAATTAGGTTACTTTCCTCTCCGAATAGGCGGCTCCACCAGTAACAACACAACTAGGTAGTTTTGATGGCTCTGAGGATTAGTTTGCTCGAAATGCAATCTATTACATTCTTTTTTCTGAAAGACCAATAATGTCGAGTTGTTTCGCGACAACTACCTACAAAGACAACAACTTTCACTCAATTCCCGATATAAAACCTTATTGACCGGGAAAATATATTTGCATTCTAAAATATTTGTTTGAAAATTATGTTTGTTCATCAAAATCATCATAAAAAACTCTAAATCATAAATCTAAATTTCGCCTCCGATGTTTATAGAATATTTTTTAGATTTTACATTCTCAAATCATGCGACCTCTTGATGACAAATCAACAATATCAAATTATGGATCAATATGTATAGGTTTCATTCACTGGGTTGGAAGGTAGAGTAGACACAGATGGGTAGATCACACAAAGCAGAACATGACTGAGAATACTTCAATAATTTGGTCAAGAGATAAGGTCAAAAATTTAAGATTAACTTTCTATAGGACTAATTAGATCGTCTTCGATAGGAGCTGACTAAAATATGGATTAATAATAATTTTCACGTAAGACAATTGCAAAACATAGTTTGGCTAACTCTGCATATGTAAAGAGTGGTCAAGATTTGTCCTTCCTCAATTGCTATGTTATGTGAGAAGAAGGTGATATCTAAGAATGAGGTATAATTCAAATCTATTAGGTTCATACCATTAACAACTGGATTCCTTGAAAACAATTAACGTGTTATTATTATTATTACAGGCAAGGGATACATTGACCACACTTGCGCAAATAGCTCACTTCACAAATGATTGGTGTTGCATGTACTGTCTAGAATGCAACAAGGAATTTGAGGAAACAAGGCACCAGAAGCAGTGTCCGGAGTATTTTGAATATAGTAACTTAGACCCGGTGTAATACTTATGTTTTTTTTTTTTAGTTTTTCCACAATCTATTTATTTAAGAAAAATAAACATTGCAAATACATAACATCAACAAAAATTAGACAGATTGACGACAATGGCTACTGATGGTCCGGAAACGGAAAAAGAAAGGAATTGTTGTAGAAGAATTATTGGGATATACAACGGATTACTTGATACGAATGAAAGAGGTATAACTATTTCGATTCTGAAATCACATAAAGTTCACAGTAGAAGATGACATCAAGTTTAAAGTTAGTAACAAACATAATATGGCTAACTAAAATGTTAAAAACAAACAAGATACATAAACTTAGAAAGCCGTGGGACTTGAAGAGGCCAATTTTGAAAACTATAATCTTAGAAAGCAAAGATCCACGATACCATAATTTTTTTAAATAAATATTCAACGTAGAATATGTCAACTTTTGGTAAAGGATCTATTGACAACCTATTAATTTGGAATAGGATCAGGGAGTACAATATGTGTTCAAGGTTCTTTATGAGGTAATGTGTCGCCAGATTTTATTCCAAGTGAAGGTAGGAACATACGGAAGTGACAAAATGTCCAAGACTTTTGAAGTTACCAAACCCTTCGTTAAGACGAATTGCTGGGCACAATACTTTGTTGAAGATTTAATGGCAGAGGTTCGCATATATACAATCCTTTCGAAAAGGTAATGGGTACACATTTTAAACATTGTCATCTAATGGGTGTTGAAAAATTAAAGGAAAATCATGTCACATTGGATAGTTTGTATCATTCGTTCGATGCAAAAAAATACTATTCTCTTCCTATTTGGAGGATCGATAACATGACCATGATAGATGAGTCAGTTAGAGCGAAATAGGAGCAATGGAGACTTTTATGGACGATATTGATTAGTTGATTTCACTGAAATGATCGTTGCTGATGACATGTTTTCAAAAAATATTTAAACTTCCATGTTCATGTAGAGCATTATCTAATAGTAAGCAATGAACCTAAATAAAAAAGTGCCTGGAAGTTAAGATTATATTTCTTTCGTTCGAGAAAATCTCCGACGGTAAAATATTAAAGGAAAAAACAAAGGAAAGAAGAGAGGAAAATCCCAACTATTTTTATGACAAACACATATTAAATCATAAGGAGCTGATAAGTATTCGGGACACAAATTATACGATATATTAAAAATGAACCAACATCATGGCCCGTGCCGTTACGGCATGGGTTAAGGGCTAGTTCTATATAAAATAAAAAAAATTAGGTAACAATAGGACATCATTAGTCACTTGGTCAAGTTGAAGTTATGATTTCCAGCCTATTAATGTTTAAAAGATCATAAATCTAATTAGGATGGTAACAAGTAGTTTGGCAAGGAATATTAGCATTATTATTGTTTTGCTTTTTTTTTAATAGGAAAGGATGAATAATTCATTGAAAATAAGGAGAATTACATAGAGTTTGGTCTTGCTGGATCAAATTTTTAATCCAGGCAGGCTCATTATTTAATCAACTAAAGCAAACAGATTGAGTTCTTGCATATTTTTCTAGAGAATCCATTATGTGATTTGCATCTCTGTGTGCATAAGTGCAAACCCAAAACTCAAAAGTACTAAGAATATTGAGAGAATCTTGGACTAAATTGTGTGTTGTCTTGCCATTAATAACTGATATCAAATTTGAGCAGTCGTCCTCTATATGTATCTTATTCCAACCATTCCTTTGCGCCCATAGTACCGCTTCCAGTAATGATTGTGCTTCAACTTGCTCCGGATCAATAGCTAGAGATGCACATCCTCGCAATCCATAGTTGATGCCTACAAAATCTCTACAAATTAGACCCCAGCATGATAATACATTTTTATCTATATGGGAAGCATCAAAATTTATTTTATAGACACCATTTGCTGGAGGATGCCATATTTTACTGATCCCATTGGATACAGTAGTGTTATCAGATTGATTAGTTCTGATTCCGTTCCAGTCATTGATCTACAAAATGTTGTTAGTCACTTCATTAATGTTGAAAGGCTTATTATAAAAAAAAATTGCACATCTAGCCTTCCAAATTGTCCAGATAACAAAGATAACTTCCTCATACATCTTAAAATCTTGTAGCACAGTAGTGACTCTACATGGAAAGAAATTGCTAACCCACTGATGCAAGTCTTTATTCTGAAGAATAACACTTAGTATTAGGTTTACTACATTCCACACTGGCCTTACTACAGGGCAGTCAAAGAACAAGTGTTGAGTGGTCTCAGTACTACCATTACAGAGAGGACAAGTACTATCATGGTGTTTAGTAAACCTAGAGAGTCTAGATTTAGTTGATATACTCTTATGTAAAACTTTGCACATAAAATGATGTACTATGGGAGGCAGCTTGTGTTTCCATAAGGATTTCCAGCTAATAGATAAGTTGTATTTTGTAGGCTTAGAAACTAGTTGTTCATTGAAAAGGACATTGTAAGCAGGCTTAATGGTGAAATTTCCATTGCTGGAAGGCTCCCATCTAAGTTTATCACTTCCTGCAATTGGAATTCTGATGTTAGTAATTTCTTTAACAGTATGTTCATCAAACAAAGCATTTAGCTAATCAGTATTCCAATTTTTCTTGTCATGATCAATAAGTTGACTAACAGTGGACATATTACTTGAGTAGAACTGATTATTGGGTGGTCTGTGCATATTTGGAATCCAAGTGTATTTCCAAATATTTACAGACTTTCCATCACCAATTTCCCAAACATAGTGTCTTTTAACAATATTCAAACCTGTTCAGATCCCTTGCTAGATCCAGCTGCCCTTCTTGCAAATACTGCCAGTCAAAGGATTATCAAACATGAACACCATCTTGTCGATGGTGGATTTTAGATAAGGGGTAAAATCGTAAAACCCCATGACCTAGTGTTACCAGCAACACATTAACTAAGAGCATTTAATTCAGGTGTCAATAATTAATGGGGGTATTTTTTTAAAATACCATATTAGGGTTTTCGACACAGAACCCTAATTCCAAAACGAAGCCGCATACTGCGCACCATGGCAACGACACCAAAACCAAGTCGCATACTGCGCACCATGGCAACGACGCCAAAACCAAGCCGCATACTGCGCACCATGGCAATGAAGCCAAAACCAAACCACATACTGCAACCAGAGGCAACCATGACAAACTAAGCCGCTATACCATTTGGCACATGCCAAAAATAGCGTCATAGGCTTGCAAACCGTGCAACTAGGTCAACTTGGCCGTGCATGCCATTGGCACATGCCAACACGCATCACTAGCCAATTTATATTTTCAAGCCTCTATGACCAGCTAGCACCCACAACTTGGACCAATAGTCGTGCGTGCCATTGGCACATGCCAACACGCATCACTAGCCAATTTATATTTTCAAGCCGCTATACCCAGCTAGCGCCCACGACTTGGCCCAATAGACGCGCATGCCATTGGCACATGCAAACACACATCACTAGCCAATTTTTATTTTCAAGCTGCTATGCCCAGCTAGCGCCCACGACTTGGCCCAATAGTCGTGCGTGCCATTAGCACATGCCAACACGCATCACTAGCCAATCTCTATTTTCAAGCCGCTATACCATTGTAGCACCCACGACTTGGCCAAAGTGGCCGTGCGTGCCATTAGCACATGCCAACACGCAACCACTAGACAATTCCCATTCCAAAGCCGCTATACCATTGTAGCGCCCGCGACTTGGCCAAAGTGTCCGTGCATGTCAATGGCACATGCCAACACGCAAACACTAGCCACTTTTATCCCCAACCTGCTAGCCAATTTCCAAGGCATTCCGCACGTGCCACACATGCTCCACTAGAGACTTTGGAATTTCCATTCACACTCAAAGTGCAACTCGCGACCAAGGCATTCCGCACATGCCAAATGCTCCACCAAGCGACTTTGGCATTGCCATCCGCACTCAAAGTACAACTTGCGGTCGAGATATCCCGCACATGCCGCAACGCTTCACTAGCAACTTTGACATTGCCACTTGCGCCCACTCTTGATACATCAACACGAACTGGGGGATGCTTTCTTGGGGTTTTGGTTTGGCGGTCATAGCGTGCAGCGTACACTACGCTCGCAATAAAGCAAGGCGTGCAAGGAATGAATACGGTCAATTAAATAATGAAATTTATGGTGAAAACGTTTTGACCATAAAGCCAACGGTTTCCACCTCCTCTGTTTTAATTGGCACATTTACTCAATTCCTTAATGAGGCCAGGGTATGTTCAATCTCACTTGTATAAATAGGTTTCACCTATTCTGCCAAAATACACAAGTCTCGGTCAGGCAAAATACAACACTATCAGATAGCAACTTTTCAAGCTCTCTCAAAAGCTTCCATCACTAGCAAGCTTCTACAATTATGATACAAGTTGAGATACTACCTAGCCAGAACTCTCTGGTCTCATCACCCTTCTTCGCTATCCTCCCCAAATCAACCCTTCTCCTCCACTTTGTGACCGAAGCAAATCTGGAACGGCCATCTTCTTGGTTTAGGCCAGAGTTGTACAGATTGATATCTCGAATCAAAAGTGCTCACATGTAGCACATTTATTTAAGGGTTTAAACCAGTATCTCCACCATCGAATTTACCAAATTCGGCAGAGATGATTTTTTCCCATAAACAATTGGCAACCACGGCGGGAGTTTCAATCTCTCGGTTATAATATCTGCTTTCAGAAATCGATCTCACGCCTCAATACAAGCATCAAGATGGCAGAAGAAGGCACACGGTTTAGGGGATCTACAACTCAACCCAGTTACCAGTCGTAAAAACTATACGGGAAAACTGGGGACTCGCTGAAGATGCTACCAGCGATTTAGGGACTTGCTAGAAGTCCTACCTGCAAAGCCGCTGCTACCAGCGATTGAAGACTTGCTGGAAATCCTACCAGCAAAACCGCCTTTTACATGGAAAAGGGGATTGCTCACGGCAAAACCTATAAATGCACACTTTCATAAAAACGATATTCCCTTCGCAAGGCATAATCAAAGTTATATATTAAAACCATTCATCCCAGAAAATAATCCAACATCTCAAAAAACATCAATCAACTACCAAAATCAGTCAAACTCCGAAATCAAGCATCCAAAATGTTCCTCGAAATAAATAAAAAAGAATCTAAATAAGAAATATTCAAGGGAAGTTATCCAGTAGCGGTTTACTCTTCTTAGAAAGACGGTCCTTCGCATCTTCAATAGCTGCTCTCTTCATAGCTAACACCTTGGACAACTCCTCAGCTTCCGATTCTTGCCGTGTGATCTCCTCCGCAGAAGGGATTTCGACTACTGTATCCTTCAATTTCCGAATCTCAGCAATATTTTCGACGAATAATGAAGCATTGAATTCCTTCTCCACACACACATCGCGGTGGTGTTCCCAGTTAGCAATGACGTCTTCAGAAACGGTGTGGCCAGTCACCCCGCACATGTCCTCAATAGAAGATAAAGCTTCTTCCACACGTTTAACCAACGCAATACGACTAGTGACCTTCCTAGTCATATCCATGTGTCCATACTTCTTCCAGATTTTGGTATACAATGCCTCATATTTGGCCAGCACGCTAAAACCGATGACCAACACGTGACATGGGTAAGGAACCAAGTACGGAGGATCGAAAATGGTGCTTGCAACCAGATCCGCAATATGCGAAGGGTTCCTTTCCGCATCTGCGCTAGCAACCAGAGAATCATTTCCCGGTCGAGCTGCATTCATACTTTGTGATTGATCAACTTCCATCTCCAAGCCATCATCAGCGGTCACAGTCGCTATAGGCGGATTTTCAACTTCCATCTCCAGGTCATCACTGACGGTTGTTGTCACCAAGGGAAAGTCTTCATGTGCCTCCACCTTAGATCCATCTCCTGAGTCAGATTCCTCCTGCAAGATTTGAGTTAGACGTTTTCAAAGGGAGGAGGAAGAAAAAGAGGCGCGAAACCTACCGAGCCACTTTATGAAAGGGGTCCAGCGCTGCTATCGGAAGAATCACCTTCACCTTCTGAACTTTCTTCTTTCTCTGGTGCATCACCATTGTGAGAAGGCTCGATACCGCCAGAATCACTCAAAGGAGTTATCGTCTCCTGACAGCGAGCAAGAGCAGCAAAATCATTAACACTACCAAATCCCTGGAAGAAACGAGACATATACCTTTAGCAGAGATTCACACATTTGGAAACAGACCAGCAAAGAGGCGACACATACCTGGTTATTAGAAGAACTGAAAGACACAAGGGCTGTAGGAGGATCTTTTGAAGCCGTCTGAAACCCACTAGCACGGTTTTTCGTCCTCTTCTATTTCACTTGGGGACTTTCAGAATTTCCAGACGACTTTCTCTTGAAATATCTCAACATCGGATACTTCTTCAAGACTTCTGGGGGAGGCTTACCATGAACATTCTCCACCGCGTCATCCACAAACTTGTGAATCATAAGACGCTCACGGCACCAGAACTCGTTGTAACTAAAGGTCATCAAGGGTGCTCTCTCCGGTTGAAAGAAGGGAAGACAGATACCTGGCCCAAGGGCACTGGTATCTAGGAAAGCACGCAATGAATCCTTGGGAAGCTCCAGCCGGCAAGCAAGGGGCACCCCCTAATCGAAACCCATGTGAAGATCCGCGCGATCAATGTTGTACCCAGCAATCTGGAAAGCCCCTCTAAAGAAAGACGGCATGTGACCGGGGATGCAACTTTGAATAAACAAGTTTTTACCAATGCTCAAGTCATCATATGAAGACAAAATCACACCAGGAGCAGAAGCAAAAGTATCAATTTGAGTCACGGACCTATGAACTGGCTCCCACGGGCGAAAATTGATCTCGTGTGATTTATAAAGAAGGCTAACCAAGCTCACACCAACTCTTGGATGCTTGTTCGCCCATCGAAGAATTCGAGAGCCACCCCAACTCGCAGGAATCGTAAGCAACGGCTTTGGAGCATACTTTTTAAAATGCTCCCATAGCCATGCTTGCAGAAAAATGACGTGCACATATGAATCCACTTTCCTGAAACCATTCGAAACTCGCATATTCGTGACTAAGTGATCCAGATACGCATACAAGGAACCAAGGAATAGCTTGCCAATGGGGAGAACTTCACCTTTCGCCAACTTCACAACAATTGGTAGCAACTCTGACCTTATCTCCTTCTTGCCGGAACCGTCGTCAAGGATGTCTCTAGACAACCAGAGGGCCAAAAATGTTGCAACGTGGATATCGTTGCTTTTCTGTCTAGCCTCCAACTCTTCAGGAAACCACTGAGATATCCACCAGCTGTAAACGCACCTTTCATCCTCTTTCCGTACAGAATCCTTCGACTTCATAGTAGAGTCTTTTCGGGCAAAATCTCCCAACTTAGCAGCAAGGTCATTTCGCATCTTCTTCTCATCTCTTGATAATTAGATATTAAGATCCCCGGTTACCAGAAGATTCAACAAGAGATCCACGCTCTCCAAGGTGAAAGCTATTTCGCCCCATCTACAGGTAATTATGTGAGTGTCCGAGCACCACCTAGAGAGGAAGGAAACCAAGCCCGGGACATCTTTCCTAATCTGGAGACTTACTGAAACTCTGACGGCATTAATAATCCTCGCTCGAGTCAAGTTGAAATTTATATGCTCCCTACTCACCATAAATTCAACCCACATATCAAAAGAACGCAATGGGATTTGACACATCCTGAAATCAATACTGGAAGAAGCATACACTCCTTTATGAAGACAAAACCGTATGGTATGCTCTGACCAAACTTTTCGGGTCTTCTTTTCATTTTCATCATCAGTCAATAAAGTTGTCTCGAAGTCTGGAAGATTCCTCCGAGCAAGAGTAAAGGGTTTGGTAAAGAACTCATCATCTATGTTTGGTTTCGAACTATCAACATCTTTCGACGAAACGGAGCCTTGTTCATGTAACATCTTATCGGTTTTCCTCGCTTAGCAACAAGATATCTGCACAAAAATAAATAGGGAAATTATGAAATTATCTCCCAAACACATAACCGCGCTCGACAAGAGGAAAATCCCTGACACATGGGAGAATAATATTTTCTATGGTTTCGAAATAAATATGCAGTATCCTACTTCGGGTTCAAAATTATATGCTGTGGTATATTTTCTGGGTTCAAGAGCATATACAATATTCTTCTTCGGGATTCATATACAGTAATTCTTTCGGGTTTATATGAAGATCATATACAGTATTCTTCTTCGGGATTCATATACAGTAATTCTTTCAGGTTCATATGAAGCACGTATGCAGAATTTGTCTTCAGGATTCATGTGCAGTATTTCTCGGGTTCAAGTGCATATACAATATCCTACTTCAGGTTCGAAAATGACATGCGCAGTATATTTCTCGGGTTCAAATACATATACGGAATCTTTCTTCGGGTTCAAAATTATGCGCGCAACATTCTCTACGGGTAGTATTTTCTACGGAATCAAATCATATATATACAATATTCTCTACAAGAAGCATGACAACCAATCGTGCGCGCGATATAAACGTAAGATTTATAAAATAAAAAGCACCTACTGCTAGGGTTTACACCTACAAAGGGAAACAAGAGAAGTATTAGAAGACACACCTGGAAAGCCGGTTTCTCCTTTATCGCTTTACCGCTGGCAAGGAAGAAGGAAGGAACAAAGCGCAAGTTAAAAGAAAAGACTTCGTGTATATATATGCGGGCGATTTCCACAATAGGGAAGGATTCCTTTTCTCCCAAAGCCGCGCGTGTAAATGAAGTTTGGGCCCACAAGGGCGCCCAACTTCCCAACGACCGCTCAAACCCCATCAACGATGCCAATACCTCCCAAGCGCGCTCCCTTTGCGCCGGTCTCACCACACCATCCTATAAACCTTGAGCCAGTACCGCCCAAGCTAGCATGCTCCTTTTGTGCCAGTCCCACCAATCGCGCCGACCTGTCAATGTTGCCCAAGTCGCACCAACTATCACATCTATCTCCCACCGGCCCTACCAACCAGCACGCTCAGTTTCTCAACTCGCACCAGCAGCTCAATGTTTCCCAGCCGTCCATTTCCGCCAAATTGTGCCAACCTCCTGCTCCATGCAAAACTGCTAAGGACAAGGATTCCGAATCCAGTTCGCATCTCAGAAAAAAGGTCAGATAAATCTCCCGTTTCTCTTTCAGATCTTGTCTTGGCACCATCTTATGCTTACCTCGCAACAAAGCTCATGTTCCGAGCTAAGCAGGGGACTTAATGTCGATGGTGGATTTTAGATAAGGGGTAAAATCATAAAACCCCATGACCTAGTGTTACCAGCAACACATTAACTAAGAGCATTTAATTCAGGTGTCAATAATAAATGGCGTTATTTTTTCAAAATACCAGATTAGGGTTTTCGACACAGAACCCTAATTCCAAAACCAAGCCGCATACTGCGCACCATGGCAATGATGCCAAAACCAAGCCGCATACTGCGCACCATGGCAACGACGCCAAAACCAAGCCGAATACTACGCACCATGGCAACGACACCAAAACCAAGCCGCATACTGTGCACCATGGCAACGACGTCAAAACCAAGCCGCATACTGCGCACCATGGAAACGACGCCTAACCAAGCCGCATAATGCGCACCATGGAAACGACGACAAAACCAAGCCGCATACTACGCACCATGGCAACGATGCCAAAACCAAGCCGCATACTGCGCACCATGGCAACGACGCCAAAATCAAACCACATACTGCACCCACAGGAAACCATGCCAAACTAACCCGTTATACCATTTGGCACATGCCAAAAATAGCCCTAGGCTTGCAAATCGTGCAACTAGGTCAACTTGGCCGTGCGTGCCATTGGCACATGCCAACACGCATCACTAGCCAATTTCTATTTTCAAGCCGCTATGCCCAGCTAGCGCCCATGACTTGGCCCAATAGCCGTGCGTGTCATTGGCACATGCCAACACGCATCACTAGCCAATTTCTATTTGCAAGCCGCTATGCCCAGCTAGCATCCACGACTTGGCCCAATAGTCGCGCGTGCCATTGGCACATGCCAACATGCATCACTAGCCAATTTATATTTTCAAGCCGCTATGCCCAGCTAGCGCCCACGACTTGGCCCAATAGCCGTGCGTGCCATTGGCACATGCCAACACGCATCACTATCCAATCTCTATTTTCAAGCCGCTATATCATTGTAGCGCTCGCGACTTGGACAAAGTGGATGTGCGTGCCATTGGCACATGCCAACACGCAACCACTAGAAAATTCCCATTCCAAAGCCGATATACCATTGTAGCTCCTGCGACTTGTCCAGAGTGGCCGTGGATGCCATTGGCACATGCCAACACGCAACTACTAGCCACTTTTATCCCCAACCTTCTATCCAATTTCCAAGGCATTTCGCACATGCCACACATGCTCCACTAGCGACTTTGGCATTGCCATTCGCACTCAAAGTGAAAATCGTGGCCAAGGAATTCTGCACATGCCATTGGCACATGCCAAATGCTCCACCAAGCGACTTTGGCATTGCCATCCGCACTCAAAGTACAACTTGCAGTCGAGACATACCGCACATGCCGCAACGCTTCACTAGCAACTTTAGCATTGCCACTTGCGCCCACTCTCGAGACATCAACAAGAACTGGGGGATGCTTTCTTGGTGTTTTGGTATGGCGGTCACAGCGTGCAGCGTACACTACGCTCGCAATAAAGCAAGGCGTGTAAGGAATGAATACGGTCAATTAAATAAGGAAATTTATGGTGAAAACGTTTTGACCATAAAGCCAACGATTTCCACCTCCTCTGTTTTAATTGGCACATTTACTCAATTCCTTAATGAGGCCAGGGTACGTTCAATCTCACTTGTATAAATAGGTTTCACCTATTCTGCCAAAACACACAAGTCTTGGTCAGGCAAAATACAACACTATCAGATAGCAATTTTGCAATCTCTCTCACAAGCTTCCATCACTAGCAAGCTTCCGCAAGCTTTTACACTTCTGATACAAGTCGAGATACTACCTAGCCAGAACTCTCTGGTCTCATCACCCTTCTTCACTATCCTCCCCAAATCAACCCTTCTCCTCCACTTTGTGACCGAAGCAAATCTGAAACGACCATCTTCTTGGTTTAGGCCAGAGTTGTATAGATTGATATCTCGAATCAAAAGTACTCACGTGTAGCACATTTGTTTATGGGTTTAAACCAGTTTCTCCACCATCGAATTTACCAAATTTGGCAGAGGCAATTTTCTCCCATAAACACATCTGATTTGCACCTTTACTGTAAGATAACAAAAAAAATGCATTTTGTTTGACCTGTTAAGGTCCTTAACATTTTCCTTGATAAGTATCAATCCAAATAGGGCTTTACAATCAAAAGTTTTTTGTTCTTCCTACAAAGTCCTGGAAATTCTGTTGTAAATGCTTTTCAATATGAAGGTTAGTGTGCTAGCATGTGTTTGTCCATTCTAAAATATTTAAAATTTCTTGTATGTTTTGCCTCTATTTCGTCCGCGCTTTGAGATTTCCTAATCAACAACATGTAGGCATATCTGTTAAAGCACTGCTCGGCCGAACTCGCAAGTTTTTCTATCTTGTTGTCAATGTTAGATGCACAAAACTATATATTATAGTCTACTAAAGTCAAGCTTTGGGCTAGGATTGAGTATGGCAGTTGAGTATCAGACATCACTAAATAACCCTCGAAGATTGAAAATTGAAGATCAAATGAACATTTGAAGAACTTCACCGACAAAGAGGTATGTGAAGACTGAATGATCCTATTTACTCACGGTCGTTACCATTCTATCTTATGAGACTATGTTGTATAATTTTTAGTAGATTTAATATTGCAAAGGAGAAATTTTAAGTCAAGCTTGTCTTGATAAATCTCTCTAAATATGACTCAAGCAATGAATGTTCATAGATCCTTAACAATCTTAAGAATAATTTATTTTTCAGGAGTTATTTTTGTTTCAAGTTGATCATTATAAAATTTCCTAAGCAATGATATTAACTATCTATGACGACTGTGACTGTTTCGAATTGTTTAAAGAAAATTTTCAGAACTTACTGAAATTCTGTAGACGGGGTAGGTACACATAACCAATACGCATACCTCAGGGATCTGAGTTATGGAATGTGGTAGGTATGCATACCCAGTAAGCGTACCTTAAGGTTCTGAGTTAATATGTAAGAGGGAGGTACGCATACCTAGCACGTGTACCCCAAGGATATGAGTTCGTGAACGTCTAAGGGTACACATAACATGTACGCGTACCCCAACATCCTGAGTTGAGGACTGGTCCATATGTATGCGTACCCCTACATATACTTACCCAGTATCGGATTAAGCAGATACTCATCAACTATTTTTACAAATACATTTAGCAGTGTTACAACTCTCATAAACACTTATAAGACAACTTTGTTCACTAAACCATTATGTGTTTGTGAATCATGGCTTAAGTCTTGAGTGTAAATGAACACGACTTTTGGTCGAAAGTTCATACAACATATTTGCCAATACGAACTATCATTATACACGGTTCTAGAACCATGGACCACGGTGTATATTCATATGTGTTATTTCAAGGAGAACTTATCACATGCTTACATGAATTCCTAATAATAATTTCACTTAAACGGGGAAAGTGTTTACTTAAATATCAAGTTATCTTAGCTTAAATTGAAAGCTACCTAGAGCCTTAAAAATATATAAATAGAGAGACTCATGCAACATAATTTCTCAATCCCTGGCATATTTGTGTCATAGTTGCTTGCTAGAGTCATCCTTCAAAAAACTAGGTTCCCTCTACAAAACATAATTAGGTTATGACTTAAAGTTTTCACTTAGAAATTCATGAAGCCATGTCCAACTATATTTTACCTGATAGTTCGTATATCATAATCTGTTTTTATTGATCTTCAAGGTTCTTGTTATCTTAGATTAGGATCGAAATAGATAGATTTCGCAAATTTCTCTTCGTTTTATATTTTGCGATTCCTCAAGATAGATATCTAAACTATTATTCGATTTGTTTGGATTGTTCTTGAGAGGTGGTTAGTAATCCAGGCTTATCAACTAAATAATTGCAAGTGTTCCAGATTCGTGAGGTTTGCTGGAATTAATATACTGCAAATAGATTTCCAAACCTAGATCAAAATGGAAATCAATTGGGTTTATCTTTTAGAGGAAAATTGGTATCAAAAAAGTGTTCACTTAGGCTGTAAAGGACGCCAGCTAACGGAATCAATTGCGTAGAATCTTGCGAGGATTAAGAAATATAGGAGCACGACTATAGCTGAGTTTCTGTAAGGGTTAATTCTGGTTCAACTATATTCTAGTCTGAAGTCTAATAGCCGGCTAATGTTTGTAGTGGTTTAATAGAGTTTGGTGTTCAAAGATGGACATGGTCCCGTGTTTTTTCTGCAGGTTCAGTTTTCCTCGCTAATAAAACTTTTGTTGTCTTGTATTTTTCCTTTTCTGCATTGTATAGTTTTATTTTATAACAGGAATATCACAAGTAGTACATATTCAATTTGGGTAGTTTAAGTCCTTATTAATTATGACCAATATCGAGACTTGTTCTCGTTGAATTCTTATCTTGAAAGATAGATCACAAGTTTTATAACTTGTTAAAATTCATATCCTCTAGATTTGGATACGACTAGATTAATCTTGGATATTGATTTGTGAGTCGTCCAGGAACTCTTTTACACAATCTGGTTCACAGACTTATCAGTCTAGACATAGATTATGGAAGAGATAAGATAAAAACTTTGTTTACATATTGTTCAAGGATATTTAATTTAGATCTACTTACAATTATATTAGGTTTTGTCCATATAGGTTGCCGAATGTAAAATTTGGTAGTGTACTTGGTACCCTCTCATTTTTACTATCAATGACTACTGAATATCCAAACTCTATCCGAGTCCATTCAGAAAATATAAGATATTATCCGAAATTTCGGATATCGGATGCGGATGCAGATATCTATTCAGATATTTTTTCCTTATAGGATAATGGATATGGAAATACCAATAACCTATAGGATAATAATAAAATATATGTTTGCAAAACTACTATTATAAGTTAAACTTACTGCAGTTACCTAAAAATAATGAGATGGTAGAAGTGGTATTTTAGGGTTTCTGAATGTGGGTTTTGGGAGATTGAGCACGACCAATCTTCGCCTAAACCAAGCACAATGGTCGTTTAAAAACTGCTTTAGCAGGAGGTGACAGGGATGGTCTCAGGGAGGAAAGCATAAGAGAGAGAGAGAGTTAGAATATTCTAAGTTTTGCAAAATAATTGCTCTGAGTTAGTGAAAGAAAATTGTTCCTAGCTTGGAGAAATAGATGACCTATTTATAGCTGAATTCCCTAATCTTTAGTCGGTGAAAATAGGGTTTGCTTTCCGTGTGGAGCACTCTACCCGTATTTTCAGGAAAAGCTAAGGATAAGTGAAACCATCCTTATCTTAGATTCCTTTGACCGACTTTACTCTCTTTCATGTGATGAGGAAATATCAGGATATTTCTTATACGTGTCGTAGATCGCCAGACCAAAAACCCTAATTAACATCCTCCCATTTGTTTATGACAGAAATAGCTTTTGCGATGACGTGTTTAACGAGGTAGGATATTTTCTGCAGCTGAGGTGGTCATGATAGAAGAATATTCCCTGATTTACGAGTATGACTAGGATGAGCCATATTGTGTTGAGCAGATAATGCCTTGAAAATCGTATGCAAAACACGAAAAGAGCTGAGGCTGAGCTCTATCTTTATGTGGACGGCCACATATGACTTTTGAAAGTCAAATACTTTCTTGTGGGTCCCTTATATGGGCGTGTGGAGCTTCAGGGGTCTTATTCATGTTTTTGGATAAACATGCAGGATTTACACTTGATTTGCTAGCCGTGAGCGTATTTGAGAAGCTAAAAAATAGGCATGTGACTTAGGAGAGGCTTGTGCCTAAGTTTTGTGAGAAAGACCCTAAAATGAGCTAGTATTACTCAAATCTTGTGAGGCCGGCTAGGGCTTTGCTCTATAAAGTTTGAGTCTCTTTCAGTTTGGTGGACTGATAGCGAGGCTAATAATATATTTTGCACTTATGGGACTGTCTCAATTAAACTTATGGAGCATTTGTATTTAACCAGCATATCTCGCCTGGATGTGCTACGAGTTAATCATGACTTTTTCCATATTATGGGGCAGACAAGACCAATGTATCTCGAAAGGATGTTATAGGGGTCAGTCATGATGTCCAAGGGCATAATTGTTAGCGTATCTCATGGGGATGTTCTAATAACCACTAGTGAGTCCCATGTAAGACGAGTCGTGGCTAGAGTACACATGACTAGTTTTATATCGCGGGGATGTACTAGGAATCATTCTCTGATATTAGATAGGGGCGAATATCGTACATACCAGAGACATTAAGTCTCTGCTCAGGCTCATGAGTCAGCCGTGGACGTTTGATGAGTCTTTGGAGCCTACATGGCCACCATGTCTCGCGGGGACGTATGCTATGAATCATGGCATCAGGACCAGCGTGTCTCGCACGGACGTATGTTAGAAATGATGGTTATAAGTGCCTTGTAGACTAAGGGATGAGCCTCTCTCGTGAGAGTTGATTTTGATCAATGAGGGATAAATTACGTATTTCTGAAATGAGCGTTGAAGATAAGGCTGAGCTTGTCTTTTGGCTACCATGACTGAGGTTAGGGCTGAACTTGTCTTTTAACGATCAGGGGTAAAATCAAGGCTAAACTTCGTCTTTTTGTAACAAGGGATGAAGTCGGGGATAAGCTTATATTTGACTACGAAGGTTGTATTCAGGGAAAAACTTAACTTTTAGGCATTGTGGGATGTAATCAGGGTTTGACTTGGTCTTTTAACAGCGAGGTCAGAGGGTGATGTTGAGCTTCGTCTTTTGGCGACGAGGGTTGAGGTCAAGGCTGAACTTCGTCTTTTGGCGACGAGAGTTGTATCATATCTTTGAAACCTTCCTTCTATGCTAAGCCTCATCTTTTGAACTTCACGTTTGCCGTGGATACCGAGGGAGCTTCAAAATAACCATTTCTTCCATTTTGCTCGACTTTTGGTAAAATAACCGTTTTACCCCTGATCCCAAACTTGATGAAAATGAGTTTTCTTCTCTAGTTATAAAATGACCATTCTGCCATTGATATGTCAAATTACCATTTTACCCCTGGTTTTTTATTTTTCCTGAAACGACCATTTTGCCCTTCGCGCAAATTTCACCATCTACGCTTACCTAATTTTTGAACATGCATTGATGATTTTGTTTGAAAAGAAAATCAAGGAACCCCAAAGTCATCAAGATTAATTTATTGTAGAAATTGTGGAATCACGAGAAGAAAATGTGATAAACACACACAATCAAACTATATATATATATATATATATATATTCTTCATTTTTCATATCTTGTCAGCGTTGATCATCATTACTTCGGGTGAATTTTTCAGGTGAATCTTATGATTGGTGTTTATTCTCATCAATATTCTTAGTTCTTATCATTCTCTTTACTTAATCTTTCTTAGAGTAGTTTTACTCTTTCATGGAAAGCAATTTGAATCTAGAAATGGGTTTATCGGTTGTTAATTTAGAAAAACCTTTTGAAGAAGATCCATCGATCGATCTGACTGCTGAAACTGATGATCGATGTGCTGCTTGGAAATTTTCTCTTATTGGTCGATTAGATCTTCTTCGTCTTAAATTTTATGAAGCTACTTTAAACCTAAAAAATCAGTGGAAATTGGATAGTCAATGTAAAATGATTCCATTAGGAAAGGGGTTCTTTATTATTAAACTGGATAATGAGAAAGATCGAAATATGATTAGAGCTGGGAAATGTGAAGTATTTGATCAAGTTTTATGGATTCGAAAATGGATTCCAAACTTTCGACCAGAAAATCATAGGACATCATCAGCTATGGTTTGGGTTCATCTTCCAGGTTTGAGTTTGGAGTACTGGGGGTGAGAAAACTCTCTTTACTATTGGACGAGCCTTGGGAGAACCTGTTAAAATTGATGAAGCTATACTTAATTATGAAAATGGTTACTATGCTAGAATGATGATAAATATTGATTTTTCCAAGAAAATTCCTAGCAAATTATGGATCAAAACAAAATATGGAGGTTTTATGCAAAATGTCATACTTATCAAACCACAAAAATATTACAGCAAATGCAAGATAGTGGGTCATCTTCAACTTGAATGTAGAGCTAGCAAATGTAGTTAAGATAATCAACAAGTTAAGGGTACTCCAAGAACAGTGGATTCTACCTCAGTCAGTGGACAAAGGGTTGATAGTTCTCATGTAACACCAAAAAGAGTTGAAAGATTTGACATCTGTGAAACACCTGTTAATCAGTTACATCAGCAAACTCATTCAACTACTAAGTTACAAGATGAAATCAAGATTACTTCTGAAATGTTTGGAACACTTAATAATGAAGAAGAAATAGATGTTATAGAAGAAATGGATCCTTCTAAGGTACTTAAAATTGTTGCAGAAAACTCATAGGAACAAAGTGTTATTAAATATATAAATGGGAAAGATGGAAAAATTTCAGAAGAAAGAATTCCAACTACTTCATGGTCTAAAGTGATTCAAAAACCTGTTTCAACTACTTCTTCAAGCTCTACAGTGTAGGATAAAGCAATTACAAACTCACAAAGTAACCAATCTCAAGCTTCAGTTAATACTCATATTTCAGTTAATGCTCAAAATCCAAGTAAGTATAATTTCAGGAAAAATCCAGGAAAAGGGGGCACAAAGGGCCTCCAATCCAAACAATGAAAGTTTTATATTGGAACCTAAAAGGCATAAGGAGAGCTAGGTCTCATGAAAAATTAAGGTCTCTCATAAATCAATTCAATCCTTCAGTAGTTTGGGTAGCTGAACCTAAAGTAAGTTGTAATGTTCCTTTTTGCAATAAACTCAATTTGCCAGGTATGAAAAATATGGTTATTCATAACTCTGTTTCAAATAAAAAAGGTTAACATTTGGTTATTCTGGAATCAAAATTTACCTGATCCTTCAGTAATTTCTATGTCTAGTCAAATGATCACAGTGGAGATTGGTGGAGTTCTAGTTTCTGGTGTTCATGCCCATGTTGGTGTTTCTCAAAGAAGGTATTTAATGTTAGTGGCACTAAGATACAAGATTTTCATGAGAAAAAGTATCAATAATAATTATTCTCTACGCCAATTACGAACAAGATAAAAATTAGCGCGATAAGACTCAACAAAAGAACTATAACTTCTCTAGCCATGTACGAACGTAGAGATTAAATTTCACCACTTATTACCTGGCGAGGATGCAATCAAGAAAGTAAGTCAATCCCTAAAGAACATCTTATAGAATCTTGTAGCAGTTTATTCACAAAAGTGTAATCGTGGAGATATCAAAACTGAAATTCTCAAAATTATTTACTCCTCTTTTGAAAGTGTGGAAGAGCTAAACTATGAGAAAATATGAAGTATATGTTCTAATCATCAAAGAATGATAGGAAAGAACAAATATAGCAATATAAGCAATACATATATATATATAATCCATGAAGATTAGGTATTGCAAGTCATCTTCCAAAATAAAGTTTAATTAATAAACTTTAAACATGTAAAATGATAATATTTGGAATAGATAACGTAATACATAAAAACTAGTATTCCTCCTTAAACAATAAGAACAAAATTCCTACAAGGAGTTAACTAGTAAGAACAAAACTCATCTCTAAGAGATTGTACTGAGAATTGTTTTCTCATTATTGAATAATCTATCGATAATTGGATCATTCAATTCTCTTACGTCTTTATAGATATCAGTTCACTAAGTTGTATTTCAAGACTACACAAGGTATTTTTCCACATATTAAGATTTTGTTCATAGTGAGTTACCTCTTTCAAGAAGTGATTAATCTTGAACAATGGTTCATTTCTACTTATCACGAACTCCTTCACCTTGGCTCTAAAATCATTGTCACGGTAATAGGTGGACAACAAACATGTAGATGAGGAAGAGTCTGCATCTTCTGAAGACTTTATTTTCTTGGTTCTTGAAGATGTGATTCCTTTACATAGAAAAACATTGAAAGCTTATACTACACCCTTCTTCGTAACACCTCTAGTAATATGAGCCATTGTTATCTACCTTCTTTGGGAGTTGAATGACATATAAATAGAGAAAAATTATAAAATCAAGAATTTCAAGAAAGTAAGGAAACTGGTATATTAAACAAAGTATTCCATAGGAAGTTCGTGACCCAGTATATCATGGGTTACGGAACCCAGTAATATGCCCTTAAAACCTTAGAAACACAAAACACTGATAATCATTATAGTTAAAGAACTGCATAAAATAGTATAAGATTGTAAGAGACATCAGTAATCTTGACATCATAAAACATGGTTCTCTTGATGCTATTTCGTGCAAAACTCATATTCTCAAGCTAATATTGTGAGGTTGCACACATCACTAAAATTAAGTAGTGACGGGGTGAGTAGGAGATTCACCACTCGTGTCAGATGACACAACAAGGTTAGTTGCGTTTCTCATATCATTTTTGGGCTTCCTTTTTCCTTTTGCTCGTTGAGTCTCTGAAGAATTTGTAAGATTTTTCAAAGCAAGATTCATTCTTTCCATATCATACTAAAGTTTGACAAGAATATTGTCATTTTTCTTCGACTTGTGATACTTCCCTAGAATGACCACAATTGCCACAAAAAGTACAGTTTAAGGCGAGAGAAATTCAAGAAGGAACAAACTCACTTATACTACCATGAAAATTTTCACTCTCCTTGGAACCTGCAAGAATGAAGGTATTGTTCTTGATGAAATAAGTGTTACTCTTAAACCCAATTCTACCCGTGTTACCACATGAATTTTGTTCAAATAACATAGCTGAGATCTTATCAGAACTTCCCGAAAGCCTTTGTAAGTCACACTTAAATATATCAATCTCTTCTTTCTTAAGAGACATGGTTTTTGTGAAATTCTCTTTGATGAGTTTTCACAAGAAGAGATGTTTTAACTTTTTCCTAGTTTGTCTTTATACGAAGAATTTCACGAAGAATTTCTTCACTCTTATTTAAGAATTCAAGAATCTCCTTATCTGATTCATTATCTGAGTCAAAATTGGGATCTATAAGTGTTTCTGCGACAAGTGCAGAATTTTATGTCAAATCTTCACAGGGAAGCTCATCAGGCATATCATCAAGAGAAACTATGAGAGCATTATTGATTTATTTCCTAGATAATACTCCTTACTTAGGCATTCTTTTTGCATATGTCCAAACCTGAGAAATTCAAAGCACTAAAGTAAATTTTCATCATGAGAGGAAGATTCATCTCTAAAGTTTGTTCCAAGTGGCCTTTTTCCAGAACGTCTTTCTCTTCGTCTCTTGAGAATATTTTTTATATATTGTGTAATCAAAGACATGGTAGCGTCTACCTCATCATGACCGTTACAACATTTATCGGCCCAGGAAAATCTACTCTTTGGAGGAGGAAAAATTATTTTAGTCACAACTTCTAGAGCGGAGGCTTTCTTTTTAGCAAGGAGTTGTGCATGATCAAAAATATTTTAACTTTCTAACAAGCGTATTTCTGGAAAGTGTAGAAAGATCATTTTCTTCCATGATGAAATGTTTCTTAGACTCGTATCGAGCTGGAAAAGATCTCAAAATTTACAATATCCCGTTCAGGAATAATCTTCCCTAATGAATGACAAGCATTCACTATTTCTGACAATTTGTGATTAAATTCCTCAATGAATCTATATCAGTCATACGAAGGTTCTCCCAGTTAGAAGTTAGGTTTTGAAGCCTTGCTTCATTTTCTGTGGAATTCCCTTGAAATACGGTTTCTAAGATATCCCAAGCATCATTTGATCTAGTGCACATAGATACATGATATTGAAGATCTTGTCTTATGGCATGGATAATAATGGTCAATCCATCAGAATTGTGTTTAGCATCTTTGATTTCATCATCGTCATATGCTTTTATTCCTTCAGGAACATCAACATCTCCTTCTCCAACCATTTGAGCATTGTATCCTCTAACAACAAGAACACATTTCCGAAACTCACGAGCTTATAAGAAGGAACCATAATAGTTTTCCACCATAAGTAATTTGTGCCATCAAAAGCTGGCGGTACGTTAATTGATATTGCACTCTTGTCCATAATACATATCGCTTCAAACACAGACTTATTAGGTCTAACATTGTTTGGATTCTCTTATAAAAATCAAAAACGCAGGGGATACTAAATACACCCAATTTTTTTTCCGTTTGGAAACCTGTATAGACAAAACTAAATACAATAGCAAGTAAACCAACTGAATGATCCTTGACAATATGTATATAGAGTTATCTCAACCTCTACTCAATTAGTATGTGTATAGACATAGGGTTCGTGAACCTGATTGTTAAGAAGAGTACTTGGAAGATCTCAAAAATAAATATCCAAGATCAATCTAGTTGTATCCAAATAATCCAATCGGAATTCTGCCAAGTGATTGAACTTGTTATATATCTTTCCATATATGAATACTACAAGAAACAAGTCTCGTAATCGATTAAAATTAAGCGGATGTATCTACTTAAATTGAATACGCACGAACCCGTGTGAATATGTTAGAGCACTTCTCGGTCGAACTCGCAAGTGTTGCTATCTCAAGCTTGTTGTCAAGTTTAGTTGCCAAAACTATAAGTCTTGATTTCCAGTCTACTTATAGCTAAGTCTCGGATTAGGATAAAAAGTGTAGTTAAGCATTAGACTTCACAGCGTTCATTGATTGAAGACGAAGAACTACTAAGGGAAGCTTGTGGAACTTCATCAACAAAAGGTATGTGGAGACTTGAACTCATCTATCACTCAAAAGTCTATCTACTCTATCTCCTATTTGAGACAAAAGAAGTATATCTATATAGACTTTATACATATTTGATTTTCGAGTTGAGTTTAATTCGCTTATATATTTCTCAAAATATGTGTTGGTAGGCCTTCGCTTTAACCAAGTTCATCTTATATTCTTGAAGAAAGTCAAAAGATGATCATGTGAAAAACGCCTTGTAACATCTTACATGATTTGTGTGAGACAATAATATGATGTAGACTCGGAATGTTTCGTATTGATCATTCGATCACTAGAAAATTGCTTCGAAGCTAATAGTTTGTGTGAGACGGCTATTGTCGTCTTCTAACAATGTTTCAATGATTGAAATGGGAGTTTAGAACAAATAACCATGATTGGATATAACAAAATATGCGTACTTGTATGCTAATTGTTGCAAGATATTCCAAATCCGGGAACCATAGCATGCATACTGGTTGGTTTATGAAGTCCGGGAACTCAGTATGCATACCGGTATGCGTACTGGCGTGAGTTTCAAGTTCCGGAATTTAACTGAGGTTGGATGATATGCGTACCCGTTCGCATACTGGTGAACCCAAACTTGGTCCGACCACTTAGGTATGCGTACCCGTTCGCATACTTGAGAAGGTTATGTTCTAAAATCGGTTTGTTCAAGAAACTAATGCATTTATATAATAAAAAAATGCAATCTTTTGCAAACCGTGACTATAATGTTCATGAATTGATTCGAGTGAATCAAAATTGATTTTGCTTCAATTGTGTCTTGTATACTTCTATGAGAATATAAACAATTGAACAAATATAGAACTAGTTTCATTTGAGTCTTTTGAACTAGTTATGGTTAAGATGAATAAGGTTGATATGAAAGTGTTCATATGTCTAGCTTCGGTTAACTATTGTTGAGCCAACAAGGTGCATAAGTTTAGGTACGGTTACTCGTATCTAAATGAAGTCACTTTTCATTTGTATGTAACAAGATAAGTCCGATCTAACGGTTGAAAGATATTAATTTGAGTATAATCAGGTTTTCATCTAACGGTGAATATTGAATGCTTTGTTACCAAGGTAACATTGATTGCAAATCCTGATTTGAAGACTATATAAAGGAGAACCCTAGAAACTGGGAAACCTAATCCCTACACCTCCAATGTGATACTAGTTGCGACTAGAGTCGATTCTCCTTTAACCTTAGGTTTTCTCCAAAACCCTGTAGGTTAACGACTTAAAGACTTCATTGGGATTGTGAATACATACCCAACTATTTCTCTGTAGTTGTGTGTTCTGATCTTGTTGTTTTCTATCGTAATTGAGTACTATCTCCTCTAAGATTTGCTTGAGATTTATTCTCCGATAGGCAAGATAAAAAGTAGTCACAAACATCTTCGTCTCATTGTTTGTGATTCCACAATATCTTGTTTCGCTACCATACGATTAAGATTATTATGAGATGATTGATATTACTAGGATGTTCTTCGGGAATATAAGTCTGGTGTATCAATTGGTTCATGTTCACCTTGATTTATCAAAATACGGAACAAAAACTCTTAGGTATTTCTATGGGAGACAGATTGGTTTATCAAGTCTTTGACTTTGGGTCGTAGCAACTCTTAGTTGTGGGTGAGATCAGCTAAGGGAATCAAGTACCCAGAGTCCTGCTGGGATTCAGAGGCATAAGGAACGCGACTGTACCTTGATTAGTGTGAGATTGGTTAGGGCTAAACTATATTCCAGTCCGAAGTTAACTTGTAGTATGTTAGTGTCTATAGCGGCTTAATACAGTATGGTGTTCAAATATGGACTAGGTCCAGGGGTTTTTCTTCATTTGCGGTTTCCTCGTTAACAAAATTTCTTGTGTCTGTGTTATTCTTTTCCGCATTATATTTGTTTGTATAATTGAAATATCGTAGGTTGTGCGTAAGTTCAATCAGTTTGTGAATCCGACCTTTGGGTTGCTGATTAAATTGATTGACACTTGGATATTATTTTTTGATACCGTCCAAGTTATTTCTTATATTCAATCGGGTTCGCAAATTCCTATTTGTTTGATTGCAGAATGAATTGAGAAATTGAGATACAACTCTTGGATATATTTCCATTGATTGAGTCTGACTGTCTAGTTGATTCTCTTGGAATTATATTGGAGTTTGTCCATACAGATTGCTAAGCGAAATATTGGGTGTGGTTGTTAGACCCCCGTTTTTTTCTTCAGAATCCAATTATAAAGATAAACAATATAATGCAAAAATAAAAAACACTAGATACCAGAAATTTTGTAAACGACGAAACCGCAGTAGCAGAAAAACCCCGGGACCTCGTCCAGATTTGAACACCACACTGTATTAAGCCGCTACAGATACTATCCTACTATCATACTTCAGACTGGAATGTGGTTTTGTTAGGGCATAGCTC
This sequence comes from Papaver bracteatum, assembly GCA_023529315.1. NCBI lineage: Eukaryota > Viridiplantae > Streptophyta > Magnoliopsida > Ranunculales > Papaveraceae > Papaver > Papaver bracteatum. Next base: position 340,044 of record JAJJWX010003180.1, read on the forward strand.
GGTTGAACCCACCAAGCGTTGGTATGTCAAGTTTAGTTGTCACATTTTAGTGTGTCAAAACTCATCTAAAGTCGCTTGATTGTATACTAGAGTCAACTTCGTTTAGGTTAGACTATAAAGTCTAGGAATGTTGACACATACATGTGTTACTCCGAAGACCTGAAGAATGTGAAGAAGAAGCGAACTACAACGACAACATCATCCTTTCTCTCGAGGTTAGTAATATTGACTTGAACTACTTCATTCCTAATGTATCTTTCAAGTCGTTATATATTGAAAACATACTGCGAAGCTGTATATACTGTACATATTGTATAATACTCTAGTGATGTGACATGGTCATATTTGTATGATCATAGTATTAGGGAATTAGACTACGAAGTATAACACTTATCTTTTGAACTTCGTAGGTATGACATCGACATAATCTTGTATATACTGTTATGATTATGTGAATGGGTTATGGTGAAGATTTCATCCTAGGAAACAATATTTTACATTTGTTTAAAGGAAGTACATTCATGAACTTGTTTTATGAATCGAAAGGGAAATTTTTAGGCTTATTGGTACGGTTATTCATTGCAAATCTTTGGATTACCAATATGTGTGAGATGGTAGAACCGATCGTAACTTTGTTATGTATCTTGGTATAACTAATCACAATGCCTGACTTATGATTTGGTATGACAAGATTTTATTAATTGGTGTAACCGATCCTAAGTAATCACCATGAGATGGTATGATCAATATTTGTAATTGGTGTGACCGATCCTAGTAATTGGTATGACAGATCACAAAGTGTTGTGTAATCGATCATTGTAATTGGTAACCGGTCCTGGTAATTGATGTTAATTGATGTAACTAGTCCTGGTAACTTGTGTGACCGATCACAAGTATTTCCATATTAAGGTATAACCGATTGAACCCATATATGTGATTTGATATTTGATCAATCACATAGTGATCTTGGAATACAGGTGAACCAATTCTAAACTTGTTTGGAAGTGTGGTATAACCGATTCCAAGAATGTAAATCCATGTAAATATGAATAAGGATTTATAGTGAAAAGATGTCAACATACTTTGAATACGAACAATAACTCTTATCATTTATTGTTGAAAGATATTCCTTAGTACTCAAGAAGATCATGTGCCGAAATAAATTGAGAATCTTTTAATTAAGGTTTTTGGTTTTATATGCTTTAACTACCAGCAATTAAATGCATATATCTAGAGAATAAAAATTAGTAATGTGCATTTACTAATTGGAGATTTTCTGATTTCGGAAATATTGGACAAGCATTTATTGGAATTAGGAAAACCGAATCTTGCCATTCACTGCATATCTTGACAATATTTTCGGTTTTGGAAATTCCTTGGTGTCTAAAAATCATTGGTATATAAATACCTAAGTTTGCATTTTTAGCAAACTATCCTAAGAGCTAGGCAAACTTCATTCTTATTGTTTCTGGTGGTGCCGTCTATTCGGAGAGGAAAGTATCCCAATTAGGTGAAATCTCTTACGACCGCTCGTTTAAAGACTTATGTGGGAACAAGAAGCTCTATGAGTACCGTTGGTGGGAAACTAGATAATTGCAATGATATTAGTTTTTGATTTATTTGATTGACTAAGGGTTGTTGAAACTTTGATTGCACCTAGTTTGTTTATTCTTGAGAATCTTCTCTGCTGATATAAGATTCACTCAAACTATATCGAAGTATAGACTTGATCTTTAGAACTGTTTGTATATCTAAATACATCTTGTGATAATCCATTGTTAACAGACTCCGTTATGTGTGTGATTTATCACAAGAGATTGAAGTGGTGTTGTGCAGGTATTTATTGAAGATTATAGAAGATTTGAAGACAAAGGAGATTTCTTATTTGGTTCTCTTATCTTTGGGTGTACACAAACCTTGATCGGCTGGGATACAACTAAAATCGTATTTATTCGATTGATTAGTTGCGTGAGATCGGCATCACTTTATAGTTTCTTGTTGGAATCTATATCGATTGATTGCGAATCCAAACTTGACTACTTTGGTATTTATTGGATAGATTGATCTAACCATGCAAAGAAGTTTATTAGATTAAACGGAAGAGCCTTTGCATATGACTTGAGATATCTTTATCTTGAAAGAATCGAAAGAGTTGTTACCAAACATATTTGTTGTTCCTTTATTGTTTGGAATACAATCTAAAGGAATTGTTCAAGTGTGTGCATTCATCGAAGTCGGAAGCGCATGGATACTGAGGAAACTAAGTGAACTAGGGGTAGTTGCTTGGTATCAATTACACGAAGTTGGTGTAGATTTTGTATAGCGGTTTAATTCTGAGAGTATTCAATTCTGGACTAGGTCCTGGGGTTTTTCTGCATTTGCAGTTTTCCTCGTTAAAAAAATATTGTTGTGTGATTTACTTTTATTTTCCGCAATTATATTTGTCTATATAATTCAAAGTAAATTACACAAACGTTAACTCCGCATATACTTGATAGTGATCCTATAGATGTAGTTGCATGAATTCCTACAATACATCCCTCAAAAGAATTCATGATATCAACACATCTTTAAGATCAACAATTACACTTTTATTAATTGACTTATGAAATTTTACAAGAAGGAAATGAAATAAAGAATACAACTACTATTTTAGACTTTCTCTCTCCTCAAAACTTTCTCAACACTCTAAAAAGATCTCTCCCTTCCTTAAGCCTGTTCGGCTCTTTATATAGGGTATTACATAGTGGATGACAGCTAAGCTGTCCTTTATTTTCGGATCTGGCTTGCGGTATTCTCGCAAGCATACAAATTTTATATTCGCAATATTCCTAAATATTGCAAAGTCCTCACATCTTCCTCGTGTTTATGCTGGCATCGTTTGTCACGTCACTTCTGAAACCGATCTGCGATATTCGCATGGGCATTGTTATTGCAATATTCTGATCCTACATCTTGCCTCTTCTCATGTCTTCTATGCGAAGGAACGAATGATATGATAAATGCCGCTGTTGTTCACTTATCTTGTAAAGTTCTCTATCGACAAGATTCCATGAATTAAGCATGACCACTTACACGTGTCAGATATTCCCCAGCTCACCAGCATATTCAATGTTAATCAGTCATCACTTTTTTGTCTATTTAAGAAGAGATCTAGTAGATAGATAATTTACTTGTTTTACTTCATCTTCCTCATCTCCACGTCCTCTATAAATCTTCATCGTCTGCAATTTTTTTTTTAACGGATTCATCTTTCTGCTACTATTCTCATGGAGTCATCAAGGTTAGTTTTCTTTTTTGTTCTTCTGATTTTGCTCATAAACTTTATTTGATTTTGTTCAACTTTATATAATTCCCATATTGTTTCTGTTTCAGCAAAAGCACATCTAACACCAAATTTACAGTTCAAAACCCTAATATTCCCAAGAGCTCGCAGCCTAAGGTTGCTGCAAGTAAAAGAAAGTCTGTGAATAATAAGTTATTAAGAAACACTATTCTTTTTAATAATAATATTGTTGCCTCTGTTTCTTATCTGGAATGTGATTCGCAGGCTGACAGAGATGCCAATAAACCCCCCAAGAGATCTCGCCACCTTAAAACTGTTGAAACTTCTATCCCATTTCCTATATTTAACCTTTCAAAATCTCTTGTAATACCTTCGCAGGTTGAATCCTTACTTCCTGTACGCGAAGATATCGCCACAGATTCCACCCCTTCAACTGATCTTCCTATGGATGAAATTCCTTTTATTAATCCTGTTGCGAATGAAACTTTCTCTTCTCATGTTGCCAATGCCCCTCAACATGACTCCACCTCAACCTCAATCATTAATCTTCCTCAAACTTCTCCTTCAAATGACATATCTATAGCAAAGAATGATTCAATTCCCCAACTTCCTATTATCACAACCTCTTTATCTGAATCTCTCCCTTTTACTAAAGAAACTTTGGATGGAATAGATATTGCTTTCAAGGTTTTATCTGATGTTCTGGATGATGTAAAGAAATCTTCCGCTGATCCTATCAAGTTTGGTGTTTGCTAAATTTTGAGTAAGTACTTTAGTTCTGACAGAATGGTTTCGCAAACATCTTTAGAAAATGAAGTTGAAGCTTTAAAGAAGCGTCTCCAAACCATGACCTTAGAATGTGGCACTCTTCGTCTTGATAACCAAAAGCTTCAGAATATTTTGCTAGATTGTGATGATCTTCACAAGAAGAACAAAGAATTAAAAGGTATAACTTTCTTATCTCTATCCTTGACTTATCGTTTTAATAGTTTTTCTCTTTCCATATTCAATTTTCTTAAAATTCTTTGTTCGCCCTTTAAGTTTTAAACCAGAAACGGATAATGGAGAGATACCAATTTGAATCCACCGCTGAAGAAGCCCGTGTGGATAGAGATGTTTTGATGGATCAATATAATGAATTAGATAACCTTCATGCATACTCTGTCGATCAAATAGATAATCTTACCAAGGAGAATACTCAATTAATTCAGAAGCAAAACTCATTAAGTAGTGAAATATCTCGCCTCTCTTATTCTTTGACTAAAGCTAACTTGGAGTTGGAAACTTTATCAGATGAGAATAAAACCCTATCTCACGAAAAGCGAATTCTTTTAAATAAGGTGGCGATCTCTTTGCAGCAACTTAACATTTTTCAAAAAGTATGTGATGATCAAGAACATTCTCTTCTCTCATTAAGAGATAAACTTAAGGGAGTAACAGAATCATCTACCGCTGAGAGAGAGAAACTTATCCAGTGTAAAGGCAAGTCAACTCAAAGATCAATACTCCAAACTAGAAGAATCCTACACTTCTCTTGCGAAGGAGAACACCTTACTCATTTCTAAAGAAAAGAATCTTCAATCTTACCTGAAAGGTTTAGTTGGAGATAAATTTGATGATGCGATGGATCTCTTGGAGAATAATTGTTTGTCTTTGACGCAATATCTTATTTCGAAAAAGGAAGGTAGTCATAAATATTTGACTGCCTTAACCATTTTTTCTTTGTTAAGTCTTTTTGTGATATTTTCCTCGCGAATTCTTTGCCTAAATAATTTCTTGTGTTCTTCGCTTTCGCAGAATCTGATAAAAATATTCGTTCCTCCATTTCTGTTTTGGAGTCTAAATTTTCCAAAATTCGCAAAGAGAAAGCATTACTTGCCTCTATCCTTGCTCGTTCTCGCGATCAGGAAGGAAGAAGATTTGATTATCTTGCTTATTTCAAAGACATGGAAAGTAGAAACCATCATAAAGCATTCCTTCGCCAAGTTCATCTCAGGGCTGAAGTTCGTGTGAATGATTTCTTGTTTTCCAAGTCTCTTTTTCCTACATAAATCGAACCTTTGGAAGTAGATGACAAAGAAATCCCTCGCGCTCTTGATAGTGATTTTGATTATGAAAGCGATTAAGAGGCTATCTTTTAGGAGGATTTCACAACTGAGCAAGAAATTCCTCCAAGGAAACAAATATTGTTGATAATCCAGATCAATAAGAAGCTAGAGTAAACCGGGATGAAGGGAAAACTGGCGAAAGTGAGAAAGCTTGCGAAGAGCGTCCATTATCTCCTTCTGGCGAAAAAATTGATGAAGATATTTCATTTCTACTGGCGAAACTAGCATTGAAGCTTAAAATTATTATGTAATTTTACTTCCTTGGGTTGTTTCATCTTCATAACTTCTTGAGAATGATGTGCTTCAGTCAACTTTGAAATGTTTTTACTCTTTTATTATTGTGGTTGTTGGAGAGAAAGATAATGCCTTTTGTTTATTAATTCCCATACTGCCTCTCATTATCTTTCTTGTGATGAATGACCCGCATAAGTAATAATAGTTAATGTTTATAATTTTTTTGTTACGTCATGTGGTCTTATTTTTCCTTCCTAGTTAAAGGTCTTATTTTGCCACCTTTTGTCATTGCGACAAAATCGCAGGAAGTTCTTACGTTTTCATGTAAGAACCCATTGATCTTGCCTTAACTCTCCATTTTATTGGTATTTTTGTTACGACAATATGATAGGCCTTAAGATTCTTGCGAAAATAAAGCCTCATGACATTATCGTCGTGCAACGAAATCGCAGGACGTCTTTACACTTTCATGTAGTGACCCATTGATCTCGCCTTATATTTTTCTTTTGTATTATTGCCTCTTCAGGATTGTTGCACAAATATGACAAGTCTTTGATGCTCCAGTGAGTAAAAAGCCTCATGACATTTGCGTCTTAAGACACTTATCAGCTCCCTAATGGAGGGTGCCGCCCTTATCTTCCCCTGGTTACCCCTTCAAGGATACGTACCTCTACCATACAAGGTTGGCTCCTCCCATCCGGTCTTAACAACAACCTATTATTTTCGTAGCCTCTTATCCCTTTTGCCTATATGGATTATGGTTACGAGACTGTACCTTGAGTGGGGTTTTCTTCGGGACGAGTGCAGCATAAGCCAAGACTTTCCAAGAATGTCCAGGTACGCTCCAGACGCCCCAGACACTCTTGGCTCAACCGTTTACCTCGGCGCTTTGATCAAATTCTACACTTTTTAGGAGAAACCTTCTCACCTTAGTCTCCCAACCTAAGTCATATGCTTAAGCTGAGAATCCAAGGTGCCTCTCCTGGATGGGCTTTATTGACCCAAAATCTCCATGACTCAGGTTCCAGGGGCGGTGTAACCTTTTCCCTGAGACATACAACAGGTACCCCTTCTATGACGCACTTTAGGTCTTACACCTGCCTCTTGCGAAATTTTGATTTCACGAACTAGGGTGTACGCCATAGTAGGTTCGCCCCTTTCTAGTATGTCATTAATCTTTGATTATCTATTGTTATTATCTGTGCGAAATTTTAGCGCATTCTCATTTTGTTTTGGATATGTATAATCTTGCAACTATTCTTTTGTAAGATTTTCACATAGAGTCATTTTGCTTCAATCATGCATTATTTCGCAGTCTACTCTTTTACAGAACCTTTTATGGGTAATATCTCTTTAAGTATAATATGTTCCACGGTCTATCAAGTCTATGACCCACATCTTTACCTTCAGGATTCATCAATCTATATTCCCCTGCTCCGACGATTTCCTTGATGATGTAAGGCCTATCCCATTTTTTTGCTAGTTTTCCACCATTTTCTCGCTGATATATTGGTGTTTCTCGCAGCACCAAATCACCTGGTTGAAACTCACGTGTTTTGACATGTTTATTATACTCTCGGGATAACCTTCGCTTATAGTTTTCCACATGCTGTAGAGCCCTTTCTATCTCTTTTCTTCTAATTCGTCAAGCTTGGTTAAAATCATACCCGCACTAAGATTTTTCTCCCAAGCCTCTCTCTTTGTTGTGGGAATAATAACTTATGTTGGTAGCATAGCCTCAACTCCATATGTTAAACAGAAAGGTGACATTCCAGTAGCTTCTCTCCTAGTTGTGTTGTAAGGCCATACTGCATTATGCACCTGTTCGCACCATGCCCTATTATGTCCTTCTAACTTCTCCTTCAATATATTTACAATTGTCTTATTTGTTGCTTCTGCCTGTCCATTGGCCTGTGGATATAGAGGTGTTGACTTCCCACATTTTATCTTAAATGCATTGAGTAACAAATCTATGTTCTTCCCTTCAAACTGTTTCCCATTATCAGATACCAATTGTGCGGGAATTCCAAATTTGCAAATAATATTTTCAAATATGAATGTAAAAATGTCTTTGTCGCGACTATGCTGTACTGCTTTTACTTCTGCCCATTTTGTTAAATAATCTTTAGCGACTATTAGATATCTTCTTTGTCTATATCCCGGTAAAAACGGTCCCAAAATATCTAAACCCCACTTTTCAAAGGGCCATACACTTGTTGAAGATGTTAATGGTGCTCCAGGTGCATGTATTTTCTTTCCGTGCCGCTGACAATCTTCGCAATGCCTTGATACTTGTTTCGCATCTTCATGCATATATGGCCAGTAATAACCTTGCATTTTCGCTTTGTATGCCAAAGATCTTTCTCCACTATGGTTGCCAGCATCCCCGCAATGTAACACCTTTAATATTTCTTCTCCCTCTTTTCGTGTTAAACATCTAAGTGATGGTCCATTAAAGGATCTTCGATACAATACCCCATCTCTTAGATCCTAATTTATCGCACGGCTCTTAAACTTGTGTGTCTCCAATCTATTTCTTGGTGTTTCTCCTTTCGCCAAATATGCATGAAGTTCTGCTCTCCAATCTTCGATATTGGGTACTTTTTCTTCTTCCCCACCTTCTATTATCATTACATCTACCTCTTCCTCTTCTTCTTTATTGATTGATGGTGATAGAAGTGTCTGTATCTTTATGCATCTCGCAGTTGGGTCTGTCATCATACTTTGGATGAAAGCAAAGGCATCTGCAAGCCTATTATCTTTCCTTGATATATGTCTCCATTTTATTTTTGGGATTTTAGCTGACAATTCTTCAACAAGTTTCTTGTATTTCTTCAAGGATGGTTTATTTGTAGTGTATTCTCCTTTTATTTGACGAATGACAAGCTGCAAATCACTGGTGATTCTCACATTTTCCAACTTCATTTCTATTGCGAATTTCAGGGAATGTATCACAACTTCATATTTTATTCATTATTGGTGGATGTGGATTCCAGTCTGAAAGAAAAAGTCATTTTGGTTCCTTCTGGCGAAATCAAAACAATTCCAACTCCATTACCTTCCCCATTTGACGATTCCTCCACCAATATTTCCCATCTATTGGGCTCTGTTAATAGATCTTTTGGATTTCCATGTTCTTCTTCCACATCCATCATTTCTTCCACAACTTCATCATCTTCTAGAGGAAATTATGCTAAGAAGTCTGCGACAACTTGTGATTTGGGTGAAGATAATATTTCATACTTGATTTAGAAATGTCCTACTTGTGCATTCCATTTCTCAACCCTGTCTGACCTTTTTGAATTCTTCATCACTGATTCAATTGGTACCTTTGTCAACACCCTTATTTTGTGTGCCTGAAAATATATGCGAAGTTTAAACGTTGCATAAACTAATGCCAGAATTAGTTTTTCGATTTTTGAATAATTTTTCTCAGCGGCATTGAAGGTTTTGCTGATGTAGTAGATTGGTCTTTCAACTCCAATATTTATTCGTAATAACACAACACTTAATGCTTGTGAAGTTATTGCAAGATAGATTAATAATTCTTCTCATGGCTCTGCCTTTTGCAAAATAGATATATTCATTAGATGTTCTTTTATTCCTTGAAAATATTTCTCGCATTCATCTGTCCATCTAAACTTCGTCCCCTTTTTGAGTATGTTGAAAGAATGTTTACATTTGTCTGATGATCGCGAAATGAACCTTCCTAACGAAGCTAAGAGTCCGTTTAAATTATGTACGTCCTTTACCGTCGCTGGTGTTGGCATGTCACGGATTGCTTGCACTTTATCTGGATCAACTTGTATTCCTTCTTTTGATACAATTTAGCCTAAATTTTTTCCTAACACAATCCCAAAGATACACTTCTTTGGATTTACTTTGATGTTAAAGTGCTGCATTTGTTCAAAAATTTCCTTCAGATCTTGCACATGGTCTTTAGATTCTTTACTTTTTATTAACATGTCATCTGCATACACCTCTAATTTTTTGTGTATCCACTTCGCGAACACCTTCTTCACCATCCTTTGGTATGTCGCTCCAGCATTTCGCAGACCAAATGACATTTTTGTATAACAGCATAATCCTCTTGGAGCGAAAAAAAGCAGTATGCTCTTGATCTTCTTCAGCGAGAGGGATTTGATTATAACCTTTGTACCCATCTAGATAAGATATTCTATCATTTCCCCCGCTGATTCAACCATTTGTGGAATATCTGGTAACGGAAAACTGTCTTTCAGACAAGCTTTGTTTAGATCAGTAAAGTCTATACAAATTCTTATCCCCTTATTTTTCTTTGGGACCACAACCATGTTTGCTATCCACTCCGGATATTTAGCTTGTCTTATAATTCCTGCATCAAGCATCTTCTGTAACTCTTCTTCTATTTGGGGATGATATGTCATTGCGATTTTTCTTATTCTTTGTTTGAATGGCCTTGTGTTAAGGATACAGCTAGCACCGTAATTGCAGCTGATCCTCTCTTATTACAGCTGCAAGATATTATCTTCCCATGCATAAATCAGTGCAATTAATTGTATATTTTGTTATAAATGTAATATCCTCATTGATTGTAAATTGACCCTATTTTGGGTATGTAAAACTCATATATAATGCAATGCATATCCACGGTATTAAGTGTGGAAAATATTCACCAGAATATCTTGTTCTGTTTTGGTATCAGCCAAATCGATCCTACAAACCACGCCTCACCTTCACCTTCATCTTTCGATTTCAATGGCTGCTCCAGAAACTTCAACCCTGCATCAGATTCATGTTAACCATTTGATCAACATCAAACTTAATGATTCAAACTTCATTCTTTGGAAAGCTCAGTTCCAGCCTTTATTAAAAGGTTACAGACTTGAAGGATATGTTGATGGTACTTTCCAAAAACCATCACAACATCTACCCAATACCGAAACAGTCAATCCAGCCTACACCAAGTTTGAAGAACAGGACCAAATCCTGCTTGGGTGGCTTCTTTCATCCCTTACAGAGAGTGTGCTAGGAAGGGTCACTGGACTCAAAACTTCCAAGGCAGTATGGGATGCTTTAGAGAGAAGATATGCTCCAAAAACCAAAGCTCATCTTCTGCATCTCAAGAGACAACTTCACAGTCTCCAAAAAGGTAACATCAAAATGCAAGACTATTTTTCTAAGTGTAAGCAGCTGTTTGATGCTTTTGCAGCATCTGGTAATCCCTTAAGTGAGGAAGATATGCAGCAATGTGTTCTCAGTGGTCTAGATCAGGCCTATGATCCTATTGTTACTACACTCGGCGCTATTGAAGTTGCTGATATGGACACCTTCCATGCGCATCTGTTATCTTTTGATATGCGTCTAGAACAACAACTTGCACTACTCCAAAGAACCAATGGCTCATGTGGCGTCGTCCAGCTACACAAGATCCTTTTCACGTCCTGATCAGAGAAGGAATCAACCTCAAGCCAATAGACAAAATCACTACAAAGGAAGCAACAACAACAATCAACCAAGAGATGATGACAGACCATGTCAGATCTGCAAAAAGAGAAATCATTCTACCCGAAACTGTTGGTTCAACAAGAAAAATAATGGACTGCCACAGCGTGGTCGTCCAACAGCCATACCTTGCTCTACCTCGGTGGAGCTACCGACAACAATTGGGTGACAGACAATCGGAGCAACACACCATCTCACTGCAGATTTCAACAACCTTGCTATTCGTCATGAATATGATGGAACTGAGCAAGTCCATGTGGGTAATGGTAATGCATTACATATTGAAAATATTGGTAATGCGTCTTTTTTCACATAATAATAGAACCTTTGCTCTCAATAATATACTCCATGTTCCTGAAATCAGAACAAACTTGCTTTCGGTTTCAAAATTTTGTCGAGATAATCATGTCTATTTTGAGTTTCACTCTACTTTCTTTCTTGTGAAGGATCTACTCACCAAGACAACTTGTTAAGAGGCAGCAGTAAAAATGGGCTTTACATACTTGATGGTGTACGAGAGATTGCTAAAACTTCACCAACAGCTCTTGTCGCACCTACAATTCCAATTTGGCATCAACGTCTTGGTCATCCGATGCTGCGTACAGTGATGAAAGTGATCAACAATTTTTCCCTTCCTGTTTCAAATAAAAAGTTTGAGTTTTGCCATTCATGTCATGTTAGCAAAAGTCATAAACTTCCTTTTCCTATTAGCTCTTCTACCTTTGATAAGCCTCTAAGCTTAGTTGTGTCTGATTTATGGGTTTCTCCAACTGTTTCAAGAAATGGCTATCGTTATTATTTGCTTTTACTTGATGTTTTCTCTCACTATACCTGGATATACCCTCTAGCTCGAAAGTCAGATGCGCTGCCAGTTTTTATACAGTTTAAAAAGCTAATAGAACATCAAACTGAACACAAAATAAAAGTGTTTCAATCTGATAATGGAGGAGAATATAGGAAGTTTACAAGTTTTCTAAACAGCTCAGGTGTTATTCACAGATTTTCATGTCCTCATACTTCCGCTCAAAATGGTCTTGCAGAGCGTCGCATTAGACATATCACTGAATCAGGTCTTGCTCTACTGTTTCACGCTTCAATGCCTAAGTCGTACTGGTCAGATGCTTTTACCACTGCTTGCTATCTCATTAATCGTATCCCAGCCTCTCAACATGAGTCTAAATCACCTCTAGAGCTTCTACACAACAAGCAACCAGATTTTTCGCTCCTCAAAGTCTATGGATGTCTTTGCTATCCTTGTCTAAGACCCTATGTCTCAAACAAACTAGAACCAAGATCTCTTCCTTGTGTGTTTATTGGATACAGTGGTTCACACAAAGGATATCTATGTCTTCATGTGCCAACAAATGTGGATCTACATCTTCGACACGTCAAGTTTGTAGAAACAGAATTCCCATTTGCTGCCAAGCAACAGGTAAGCTCCATTGAACCCCAACATTCTGTACAATCTACTAAACTTCTTATATCACCTACTTTTACAAATACTACTTTATCAGCCAACCGAATACAATCCAAATAAGATGTTTTTATTCAACAACCTCAAGTGCTTGAGCAAAATGTACGATTTCAAGCAAGACCGCTATCATCTCCATAGTTCAGGGAGCTGGAAATTCAAATAATAGATCAGTCACTACTGAGAACACAGCTGTTCAGCCGCGACCATTACCACAACAACACTCAATGGTCACAAGAGCAAAACGTGGCATCACAAAACCGATCAATAAATTATGTCTAACTGCAACAAAGCATCCTATGGATCAACCTGAGTTCATAGCTCCATCTAGCTATACTGAAGCCTCCAAAGATCCTAAATGGAGGCCTCCAATGGATAACGAAATCAATGCTCACATACGTAATGGTACATGGAGTTTGGTTCCTTATGAGAAATGGATGAACATCATAGGTTCTAAATGGGTTTTTCGAGTCAAACAAAAACCAGATGGCACCATTGATGTACGCAAAGCTCGGCTCGTGGCTAAGGGATACAATCAAAGAGAGGGATTTGATTATGAAGAAACCTTCAGTCCAGTCATAAAACCTAGCACTATTCGCCTTGTTTTGTCCATTGCAGTCACACATGGTTAGACTATGCGACAGTTAGATGTTCAAAATGCTTTTCTTCATGGGGTTCTAACAGAAGAAGTGTTCATGAAGCAACCGTCTGGATATGTTGATCCAGATTACCCAAATCATGTATGTAAGTTGAACAAAGCCATCTATGGGCTCAAGCAGGCACCCGACACGTGGGTACTCTAAGCTCAAAGACACACTTGACAGATCTTGGTTTCAAAGGTTCTGTTAGACACCTCTTTATTCGTATGGCAGTCACACAATGAGATCACCTATGTGCTTATTTACGTTGACGATATAATTATCACGGGATCAAATCAGTCACTTATCAACCAACTTATTAATGACTTGAATTTGTTTTTTGCAGTCAAAGACTTAGGTGAGCTAAGTTATTTCTTAGGAGTTGAAGTGATCAAACAAGCAAACTGTGTGCTACTAAGTCAGCAGAAGTACGTCTCTGATCTTCTTAAGCGTACGAAAATGGAAGGAGCAAAACCAGTAACTACGCCACTTGCAGTCAATGCAAAAATCAGCAGGCAAGGCACCACACGTTTTGCGGATCCAACTCTATATCGAAGTGTGTGTGGAGCATTGCAATATCTCCATCTTACCCGTCCAGATGTTGCTGTAGTGGTGAACAAAGTCTGTCAATACATGAATGATCCTTTTGAAGAACATTGGGAGCTTGTGAAGAGAATTTTAAGGTACCTAAAGCATAATGTAAACTATGGCTTATTGTTACGACCATCACTGGACACTCAGTTACATGCTTACTCTGACTCGGACTGGGCTGGTAGCCTAGATGATAGAAGATCAACTAGTGGGTATGCTATCTTTTTTGGAGGAAATCTGGTATCCTGGAGTGCCAGAAAACAGAAGACGGTTTCAAAATCAAGCACGGAGGCTGAATACAGAGGTATTGCTATTGCGACTTCTGAGTTAATGTGGCTGCAATCTCTTCTAAAAGAACTAGGCATTACAGTTCATTCACCTTCGCTGTGGTGTGATAATCTTGGAGCCACATATCTAACGGCCAATCCAGTGTTTCATGCTCGCATGAAACATATTGAGATTGACTACCACTTTGTCAGAGAACGAGTGGCGCGTAAACAGCTGGACGTCAGGTTTATTTCTACCAAAGACCAGTTAGCTGACATCTTTACAAAAGGATTAGCTAACACACGGTTTGATTACTTACGCAACAAGCTGAACATTCGGCAAACTCATGCTCAACTTGAGAGGGGATGTTAAGGATACAGCTAGCACCGTAATTGCAACTGATCCTCTCTTATTACAGCTGCAAGATATTATCTTCCCATGCATAAATCAGTGCAATTAATTGTATATTTTGTAATAAATGTAATATCCTCATTGATTGTAAATTGACCCTATTTTGGGTATGTAAAACTCATATATAATGCAATGCATATCCACGGTATTAAGTGTGGAAAATATTCACCAGAATATCTTGTTCTGTTTCCTTGTATTTTTTTCAATCTCCAACCTATGACATGCCACAGACGGATATATTCCAGGCATCTCATCCATGTTCCATGCGAAAATATCTTTATACTCTCGCAAAAGATTAATAGTTCTTTGTTCTTCATTTTCCTCCATCTTGGTCCCAATTCTTAGCATTTTGGGTTCTTCTTTAGTTCCAACATTCACTTCCTTTGTTGGTTCCGCCGCGATGTAACTGGCCTTAGGTTCTCCCATGGGTGTTGGTTCTTTTATCACGTTCGCAAGTTCGTTTCCTTCTTCCAAAATTTCGTTGGGTATTCCTTTTCCTTCCTCTGCTCTTATCATGTAAATTCTAAATTCTTCTTCTTTCTTTGCCTCTTTCGCCATTTTTCTGCGGATTTTTCGCTTCTTTGCACGTCCTTCATAATGGTTTACTTCAATTTGATAACATAATTTCTCTTTATCAACATCTCCCCTAATTTCACCAATCCCACTCGGCATAGGAAATTTGACGCATTGATGCAATTTCGACGCCACGGCTTTAATTGCGTGTATCCATGGACTTCCTAAAAAAATGTTATATGGTGATTCCATATCCACCATACATAGTGTCACTTGTGTTTCGATCTCTCCTAGCGAAATTCGTACCATTATTTCCCCTTTCGGTTTTGTTTTAGATTTGCCAAAACCATGAATATGATATGTTGAATGAGACATTTCTTCATCTTTGTATCATATTCTTTTGTATGCATGGTAAAACATTATATCCATCGAACTCTCTGTATCCACCAAATTTCTGTTTATCGCCCATTCTTCCATAGTTTTCGTTGATTTCCCCTTTTATTTCCATGTGGTTACTGTGATTACCAAAGGAGATGTGTGGCTCAAATTTTCTCTTGGTATCTCTGCTGCTGTGAATGTAATTTTCTGCTTTTTCCAATCCTTCAAGGGTGATACCTTCTCTACAGTCATAATTTTATTTCCTTAAAAATCTCGTTTATGTATTCTTCCTCTGATGTTTTCATGAAATTCATTAATCATTGTTTTTGTGATTAAACTACACTCCAACCTTCTGTTACCTTCATTGATTTTGATTATTTTTTCCTTAACTGGTTTACTGATTGGTTTCATCATTTTCTCGACTTAAACAGTCTTAATAACAATCTTTTATCTTGTTTTTCCACGATTTTCAACCTTCAATCCCTGTTTCTAGCGCCATTATGTAGTTGCAAGAATTCCTACAATACATCCCTCACAAGAATTCATGATATCAACACATCTTTAAGATCAACAATTACACTTTTATTATTTGACTTATGAAATTTTACAAGAAGAAAATGAAATCAAGAATACAACCACTATTTTAGACTTTCTCTCTCCTCAAAACTTTCTCAACACTCTAAAAAGATCTCTCCCTTCCTTAAGCCTGTTTGGCTCTTTATATAGGGTATTACACAGTGGATGACAACTAAGCTGTCCTTTATTTTCGGATCTGGCTTGCGGTATTCTTGCAAGTATACAAATGTTATATTCGCAACATTCCTAAATATCGCAAAGTCCTCACATCTTCCTCGTGTTTATGCTGACGTCGTTTGTCACGTCACTTCTGTAACCAATCTGCGATATTCACATGGGTATTATTGTTGCGATATTCTGATCCTATAATAGGGTTTGGTTAAGTCCAGACCTATTATCAAGTATCACACTTTGGTAGTCGTATTGTCTCGATATCGTATCCATAGACAATCACACAAAGTGTGAATACGGATTTGTTGTATTGTCTCGACTCAGTCCTTAAACGATCACTTTCGGTAAGAGGACTTATAGGTGGATAAATAAAAGATTATGGTGTATTTGGGTACCCTCGTCTTTTCAAGTTGTTGATGGTGGTTTTTAGTTCATGACTAAAATTGTAAAACCCCGTATTTAATATGATGTCATTCTGCAAAGAGACAAAGCCATGTAAAGTGATGAGTGCCCAACCTATTCACTTGCGCATTTATTGAGCAATTCAATATGTTTACGTGAAATTTATCCAGAATGGCGCATGTAGCAACAATCCCAGATATTCTGTAAATTTCGGCATTCTGCCTGTATTATTCAATTAATATAGTTTTCTTCGAATACTTTTTGTGTTATGTTCCACGTCTGAACCCTTAATATTGATATGACATGATAATTAGTGTTCACTCGCAGCTGGGTAGCATGAATTTCCCAAAATATCAAGGTTAAGGTCTGCAGAAAAGTACTCAATCGGAAAGCATAATGCTCTTTGACAATAAACTTAAAGAACTTTGTGTCAACACATAGAATTCAATAAATCTTGTGATAATTCACGAGATTCAAATACCAACCTGATTAATTTGCAAAAATTAGGTTTTTGCGCCCTGCGCAGTATGTCAGATCATACTGGTCAAAACTAAACCTAGGAAAACTAGGAAATTGATCCGTCATAGATTAGTAGGTGCAAAGACCTACCCAAAATCAGAAATCAAGGAATAAAAAAAGTGCCGCAACAAAGGGAGGTGTGGCCGGCGCCACCTGCAGATGACCACGCCCCCATGCTGCTTGTCGGCCCTCCTCTTTCCTATTGGCCAATCAGGTCACTTTAAAATGCTCCACGAGCACTAGAGGTGTGGTCGCGCCCTATGTTTGACCGACCCCCTTTTTCTTGACCAATTAGGTCGCTTTAAACCCATCACATGCATTAAAGGCCAAACGCACCTTGCCACGCCACCATGTTAATGGGCATGCCAAACGCGCCCCACCATGCCACCATTCTAACTGGCATGCCAAACATGCCATGAGCCACTTTTGCCTTGGCCACGCCGCAAAGCCCTAACTTTGGCCAATGAGCCAAATTATAACCTTGGCCATGCCTCCGAGCCCTAATTTTGGCTACGACGCCAAATCCTAGCCTTGGCCACGCCGCCAAGCCCTACCTTTGGCCACGGTGCCATATCCTAACCTTGGCCACGCCGCCGAGCCCTAATTTGGCCACGACGCCAAATCCTAGCCTTGGCCACGCCGCCAAATCCTAGCCTTGGCCACGGCGCCAAGCCCTAATTTTGGCCACGGCGCCAAATCCCAGCCTTGGCCACGACGCCAAGTCCTAATTTTGTCCACAACTCCAAATCCCAGCCTTGGCCACGCCACCAAGCCCTAATTTTGGCCACGACGCCAAATCTTAGCCTTGGCCATGCCGCCCAAACCTAACTTTGGAAACGACGCCAAATCATAGCTTTGGCCATGCCGCAATGCCATAGGCGCGGCTATGCCACTATACCATTAAATATAGTCGAACATGGATTCATGAATCCCAAAATTGAAGTCTTTTAGTCGTAGACCTAATTATGTTTCTCAGACGAAACCTAGGTTAATATAGGACAACTCTAGAATCAACTAGGACACAAAGTGTTAGAGATTAATTTTTTCAGTTGAAAGAGCATATCCATTTAGAGTTTTCCCAAGACTAGGGTTGCTTAGAATTAAAGCTAATATAACTTGAGAATCAGGCAAACTTTAGTTTTGAAATATACAATAGAATAATATACACTTTGGCCCGGTTACCGAACAACATATAATAACTGTACGGTTTGGAAACTTACCCAAAGAACTAAAAACAATTTGATGTTCATTTAAACACCTAAGAGTTTAATTAATCATGATGCAAACACATAAGTGTTTAAGTTATCAATGAAGTCTTCGAAATGTTTAAGAGAGCTATAACAATGCTAAACATATTAAAAACAAGTCTTTGAGCAGTTGCTAAAATATAAACTGGGACAGTTGGTAGAACGGTTCTTGAACCGCATGGCTTGTTCCGAGTCAGGATGCAATAGTTCGTGAACCGGGTTTGGAACCCTACTAGACTACCAAAATCAGTTGACAACGGTTAATGAACTGATTTTGCCAACTGCTAGCCTATTATACCAACTTTGAAAATTCAGTTCATCACGGTTCGTGAACTTTTCCCCACTGAACTTGCAGTTTGCTTTCTAGTTCGCCAACCTTCCTGTATTTCTGAAACTCAGATATCTATGGTTTGCGAAATAGTTCGCCAACCTACCCTGAGTATAAATATCAGTAAGTTTAATATTTCTCTCTTATGATGTTTGATACATTCCCAAGTGATAAAATCATATGCATCGGAAATTTTCAATTAATCCACAAATTAATTCATAGAATTAATATTGTTAACGACCGTTGAACATCTTTTCTAAATCATGTTTCGAGATTTTTCACAAGACAAGCTTGACTATGAACTTCTTCTTTGTAAATATACTAGAAGTGATACGATATAATCTCAATAGATAGAATGGTGAGATAGTGACTAAAATATGATGGTTCAGTCTTCACATACCTGATACAGAAGTTCTCCAAATGTCTTCGTCGATATTCATTCCTCAAGGGTGATATCTGATACTCAACTACAAATTTTAACCTTGTCCGAGACTTGACTTAGTAGACTAGAAATCAAGATATAATTTTGATCGACTAATATTGATGACAAGCTTGAGATAACAAAATTTGTGGGTTCAACCGAGCAATGCTCTAACACCATCGGCTAAAAAAATAACCCATCTTGTATTGGTGACCGTTGATGACATAATTGCTTGGAGATGCTACACCTTTTAGCATGTTCTTAAAAAGGGGTGAGTGTGCCAACACATTCAAATCGTTATTTGACCCAGGCATTCAAAAAAAAAAAAACATGCCAAAACCATGAATCATATGATGCCACTGCCTCTAACACCATAGAACTATGTCTCTTTTTACCCCGATAAGTTCCTTTCAAAGCTATCAGACAATTCTTCTATGGCCACTGTATACAATCAATACTACCTAGCATTCCTGGAAATCCTCATTCGGAATTATCACTTAAAACCTCTGCACATCTTCAGGAGTAGGTTGGAAAAAGTATCTTTCTCCAAAAGTCATGCAAATGATTTGCCAAAATATTTTTAGATAATAGTATATTTTTGTAGCCCCCATACAAGTGTAGTCATCGACACTACCAGCTGCTGTACTTTTGCACAAAAATTTCATCACAACAACTAATTACATATGTGAAGAGTGCCCCATAACACCAGTTTCATCCGGACGTTGATTCCATTCTGCATCCACTTCAAGTAATTTTCATAAAAAATTTTCGAATAAATCTTCCTTCATGCCTAGACATTGTTTGAATTTTCTTGAGGCATAACCAGTTCCAGGTGTGAAATAAGCATTCATCATTTTGCATCAGGCCACAATCGATCTCGGGTAATTACACTCCGTGTCTGCACCTCCCTAAGTACCGGTTGCCGAATAATATGTAGATGTTCTTCCAAACACAATTGTCTAAACATTAGCATATCTTTTTTTAGATGGGGAAAAACGATTTGCTGGTTTTTGCGGAATTGAGGACGACCATGCGTAGGAGATTCCTTGAACCGAGCGAAATATTCAACCTCACACAGATGTACCGCTATGAAGGGGGTGATTTAAGTTAGAGAGACCAATCTGTAGTACTCCGGCCTAAAACAAGACAATGGCCGTTCCAGAGTAAATCCGGTCATAAGATAGGATGGGTTGATATGTAGGAGGGAAGCTGAAAAATGTGTGAGATCAATGATGATCTGAGATTTTAGGTGTGTTATGAATTCAACGTGAAATGCTCTGAATGATTGAATCTTGCCTGATTGAGAGTAATTTATGTGAGTTCGTGTAGACAAAAGAGCGCTTGTATGAACTTTGGTGAGAAATTGCTCGTTCAGCCGATTGTTGTTTGAATGTTTGAAAACTCTTCGAATGTTGTTGTCTCAATCAGGATTTAGAGACATTATATAATGCCGGAGTTGAAAACACCATGATCCTATGAAGTGTGACAGTTTGCTGGAATCAGAGAGTGGGGAAGTGGAAAATCGTGTTAAACCAATTACTCATCGTGTGGAGACTTGGTTAATTTTCCACCCACTATCTAGCTGATTCTTCCAACTGATTGCACGGCTTTCTCACATTCTCGTCATGTATGAACACACGTGCCGTAGATCGCCAGACCAAAACCCTAGTTAATATCCCCCCAAGTGACACGATTGATGTCTCGTGTTTAATTTAGTTAGTTGTTGATTTCATGACTTCGTGGGACGATGAGTCCAAGTATTTGCTGAGTTAAACATGATTTTGTGAAATGTTCTGCAACTCATGAATCAAACATGTTTGCTGAGACAGTGGTGGAATCATCACGTTGAGGTGAGCGAGTGTTGCTCGATAATTTTTTGAATATTGATAGTTGAACCAATATTCCTTGATTTGAGTAAATATTGCTCATCTGAGCAAGTGTTGCTTGTTTGATGAATTATTGGCAGCGTGACCAAAATAAAATATTAATTAAAGCGTTGGTAGTTGAACCGAGCATAATTAATAAGAATACTGATCATGAGATCGTTGCAAAATTATTAGCGTTTGAATCTGGAATCATGATCCTTGGATTCAGAAACCCTAATTTGATCAATTGATGACCGATTGATGGTTTATTTAAAAATTAACCATGGAATGAAGGAGAATTGGCTTCATGGGACCGTGGATCAACCATGAAATTCTCATTTTCTCACGTGAGCAAAAACCATGACCTCTTTAAAGAGTTGGTGAGTGATGAAAGAATGATTAAATGCTGGTTTAATCATTTATTGAATTACTGCTGGGTTCAGTATTAGGTGATAAAACCTAATTAATTATGAAAAAGTGAGGGACCGACCAAGGGGTCATGAAACCGGCCCTGGGTGTTCACGGGATCAAATGATGATCGCTCTGTCAGATTCTGAAATTATTTGGAGAGTTTTGGACCTAATACGCGCAATTGTGCAAATTAGGTCAAATTGTGAAAACACGTGGGACATGCTTATTGCGAGCCAAAAATCCAACCCTGGTCGGTCAAGGTAACATGATTTCATCGTTAAGACGTCCATGTCTCAGTACTGAAAATTTTGATATTTTCTGGTGCACATTTGAGCATTTGAGAAAATATGACAAAATTAGGGTTTTTGATAAAACTGTCAAAACTTCATCGGATGAAGGAAAATAATGAAAAAGTGAAGGAATTATGAAGAGATGAGGTACCGACCAAGGGGTCGTGAAACCGGCTCTTGGTGGTCACGGGATCAAATATTGATCATTTGAGCAATACCCAGACTAGTTGAAATCCTAGTTAGCGCCCTTTAGTAGAATCGATGTAGGATTCTCGTACAAACTCGGATTTTGATGGTCCGCCCTTCCATTCTGCACGGAAAATAATTTCCTATCTCCCAATGCGGGAATATTTAGGTTTTAAGCTCGTTCGGGAAGTGAAAACATCCCGAGAGTAAAACTCAAGAAAAATTAAGGGGCCGGTCCCATAGTATTTTTCCTAATATGATAAAACGAATGAGTTTTGACAAAATTAAAGAGTTTTGTTGAAATCAAGGAGTTTCCATGAGATGAGGGAAACATAAAAAATAATAATAAATAAAATAGGGATGTGTGGGCGTGTGGGATCGGCTTGGAGCATGGTTGGCCGGCCAAAGCCCGGTCCCGTGCGTTTTCCCTATTTTATGTATTATTTCATGATTTGAAGGAATTTTCATAATTTGAAGGAAATATCATGAAATCAAGGAATTTTCATAGGATTATGAAAATATGAAAAATATATTAATAAAAGCGAGACGTGTGAGCCATCTAGGGTTTGGTCGATCGACCATGGCCCATGCACACGGGTTTCCCTAATTTTTTATTATTTTTCATGGGATCAAGGAAATATCATGAGATTAAGGAGTTTTCATGAAATTAGGGAAATAATAATAAAATAATGAGGAACCATGAGGTGTGGGGCCGGCTGGGGACCAAGGCATGGCCGGTTGGCCAATGGTCTCGCCCCATCACGTTTTCCCTAATCTTATATTATTTCCTCCATGCGAAGGAAGCACCATGGAATTGAGGAGTTTCCTCAAAAAAAAGGATATTCGTTCAAATGAAAGGTTTTCATAAACTCAGAGAAAACAACAAAAATATGATAAAAATATGAAACTGGCATGGGATTGACCACGGCACGGTCGGCCGGTTAGTGGGTCCATGCTCCCAGCGCCTAGGTCAATTTTTATTTATTTGTTATTTTTCATCATATTTTGCATAGGTTCATCGTTTCATCGTATTTTGAAATACTCGTTCGTGCATTGGTTGTTAATGTATCATTGTTGAATACACTTGTACTATTTGAAATATCTCTGATGCCCGTGCATTGAATATTTATTACTAACTCATGGATTTCTGCTGGGAAGAACCATGGTTTGCGTAATAAAATATCAACGAAAATATTTGAATATTTTCAGAAATTCTGCGGATGAATCCAAGAATTTAGGTTTGAGACATGGCTTGCTCAGAGGTAGTTCTGATACCTGTGCGTTGAATATTTATTACTAACCCATGGGTTTCTGCTGGGAAGAACCATGGTTTGGGTAATGAAATATCAACGAAAATATTTGAATATTTTCAGAAATTTTGCGGATGAATCCAAGAATTTAGGAATAATTAATTTATGACTTTATACTAGTAGAGCAGGTTATCTAGGAGCATTAATTATTCTGATATGAGCTTGCCGGAGCTTCATATCCTTTATATAGTCAGGGTAAACTCGTTGTTTGTATCCTGAAGACGTTATCGCTTTATACTAGCAGAGCAAGCTGTCTAGGAGCCGTCCATCCCATTATACTATATAGAAATAATTACTGAAGTGTTCAGTATTCATGAGATATGCCATTGTCCAGCTGTGAGACTACATATCTACATGTACTCTGAGAGAAAGTATTCTCGATCAGAGAATTCGATGAGAGACTCGTGTCCCAATACAGATACTTCGTTGTCCAGCCGTGATACTACATATATGTATGTATTCTGAGAGAAGTATTCTCAAGCAGAGGATTCGATGGGAGACACGTGTCTCAATTTTCGCATCTGATTGCTGGATCAGAAGTTCGTATAATTATGGGTTTACGATTTTAGCCTTTGTCGAAAATCCACCATCTACATTAAGTCCCATGCTTAGTGAGGAAAGCCGTGTTCCTCAGTCAGCATTGAATTGTGATTTTCTGGTCATAACAATATAAGCAGTTGAACTCGGTCATAAGTTAAGATGTTACCGGATTTCGATCGTACGAGCATACCATGACTTGAAAGAAGATTCTAGTGGCATGACAGAATGTCGTTTGATGAGCATAAGTTGGTGTTGAACCGCTGATTTGGATGACGGGACCTTGGTCGTTTAGGATTCGCGGGCCGGGCCCATGAAAAGAAATCCTTGTTTTAGGAATAGACACTCGTTTGTTCGTTAGTTTAAGGAACAAACAAAATAGACCTGCGTCTAATGATATAAAATTTTGTCTATGAGCTTTCACGAAAAACAAAATTTTATCTTTGTGAGATTTCACAAAATGGAATAAACTCTCGTTCCAAAGGTGAATGCTCATACAAGGGAAAAGTTTTTTTAGAAGATGTGCGTCTGTTAATAAATTTTTTGAATATGAGCTTTCATGAAATTTTTTATTTTCGATATGTGAGCGTTCACAAAATTTTGAAAATAAACCCTCGCTTCAAAGACAGATGCTCGTGCGAGGGAGCAAAATATATAGATATATATATATTTTAAATTTACGTGAGTTTCACGTTGAATATATGTATTTTGTAAAATCAATGTTTTGATCTTGAACAACTGTTTGAAAGTAGACAATTATACATGGTGAAATAATGTCCGTGAGTTTTCGTAATTCCATGGTGAATGTTCACACAGTAGAAATGTTCATGATTTTATGAAAAATCTGGGTTTTTGAACGCCTTTTGTAGGTTCAAAGAGACGAACGATTTTGGAGTGTTAACTCTAGCATTACTATCACCACCGTTAGTGAAAGCGTAAAAAGGTAAGAGTTAAGAGTTACCATTTTTGTAGACGCTGATGTGAGCGTCCTGATCATTTCTGTTATGCTTTAATTCCACTGCTTTGATGAAATATGTATCTAGGGATGATATACTGAAGTAGGAATGTTGTATGGACGTTACAGCAACTTTGAAAGAATGACCGGTTCCCATGACGATGCTTCCATAGATGATATTTCCATAGATGATATCTCTACAGATGCAGCTTCAAGAAATGGTGCTTCTGGGACCTCTAAGTGATGGTGAGAGATCCTTCATACTGAGTTGTACTAATGGTTATTTCTTTAGATTTACCACAGGATAATCGTAGTGGAATCCTGAATAGATGTAGACTCCATATAAATGGAAAAAAGTCTACGGGAGCGGAGAACCAGAAGTAAGGACTGCAGGATGTTAGCAAATAACGTGCAGTCACTAGCTGTTTCTTTGGTGAGTTGTTAGCGCTCCACATGTCATGACTTTTCCCTTCCCGTGCAATTAGGATCACGAGGCCAAGGTTTGTTACTTCTTTTAGACTTTTTCTCCATCGATTGACGGCCTTCAACTTGTTCCCGGCAAACAATCCAGATGAAGAATTCGATGTAAGCATCAGGCGATCATGGCATCTTCTTGAATGAAATAATAATTATTATTGATTAGTCTAGGAAGAAATCATTATAGATAAGCCGCATGTTGATGAAGCGTGCTCTTCTTTGGGATATGGGAATATGGAGAATTCCCGAAATTCCTAACCGAATGGATATAGCGGCGTTGCCAATGGAGATTCCGGTATTTCTGAGCCTTCAAATGATTTAGAGACTCCCCCAGTAAGTATATTTCCTTTGATTCATTCTAATCCCATGTAATCTTCACATTAGGTGCCGAACGACGAAGTTGGGAATCATGGATCCACTAATGATGATTTGGGCAATCCAGGAGTTGTTGGTGACAAGACTTTCATAGCTGCGTCTCAGGATGATGAAGTGCTGGTCGCTGATGCCATGGAGGTGGTGGAAACTCCAATTGTGCCTCAGACGGTGGAACCCGAACCCAAAATAGCAGAAGCTACTTCCCATGAAGTTGTCTCTATGATCATTGACACTGCTCCAGTAACTGAGAACCAGATGATAGTGCATGAGTATCCTACTGCAGGGATTTCCTTTGATCCTCAATTTAGTGAGTTGATCCCATATCACCAGCTTGTTGGAGGTTTTAACGTTCCCATCGGATATGTTGCTATATACAAGGAACTGTGGGAAATGTATGGACACATTATTGTTACTCGAGATCTAGGGCATCGTTATTTCTTGACGAAACAAGTAGAGGCCATCTTGCGTATTATATATGATATCCGGATTACAACCAAAAATATTGTTTCCCAAGATGTATTCTTTGATAGGGAGTACAACCTGAAGATACTAGAGAACTTGGATTCAATCTGAAGTGGCTCCGCGAAAGACATGAAGTTATCGAGAAAGCAGAAAAGGGTGACGCTCCTTTCCCTACTAGTGATACTGTATTGAAGAAGATGAAGTAGACGAGCTAACCAGGAAGCTGGAGGTACCTTGATGAAGGACTTAGCGAAAAGACCTCACACGGCGTCGGAATTCGATGCTTGACCCAAACTTTTGAAGATAAGAGACTGAGTTATTAAATGATAGAAGAATCACTCAATATGGAGTTGTAAAAGTCCGCCAACGAAGCGTTCACATTTGCAATTTGTAATCCCGCACAATTTTTTTAGGCTTCATAGACCTGACGGTAAAGGTCATATCTTTCAGCTTGTATGTCCGATTAATGCGCCCTTTTGGTATGTTATTGAAGAGACACATAATAACATCTTTTGTTGAGGAAGTACTGTCCCATTCCTCACCTATTGGCACATGTTTTTCAAACCCATGACCTGAAGTGTGTTGTATCTCATCTATAGAGGTGACGAGAACATCTTGTAGAAGACTTTGGATTATGCCCACCAGTCGTGCCAGCTTTAAAAAGAATTCATGTGAGCATGTTATCAGGTCTACACATCTTGACATGAATCATTGGTTCTTATAGAAGTTCGCTTCATGTGTAACACTTCAGAGAATGATTAGTTGATGAAGCCTGAGGATGTTGCTCCTGAGACCATTGTTGGTGTTGAGACCATGAATGATCACGCTCCAGAGATCTTTGTCGATGTTGAGATCATGGATGGTGTTCCCTTATAGATTATTGTTGATGCTAATACCACAGTTGAAGTTGCTCCAAAGACCGAAAAGGATAGAACCATGATTATAGACATAGTAGTTGCTCCTCCATCCAGTGAGACTTTTGGTGTGTTGATCATCTCTAAGATGAAGGTATTCTGGGAGTTCAACATGAATTCTCCTGAACATCATGATTTTACTGTGAACTGGATTCATCAGTGAGTCAATGATGTTGTGGCAGATTGCATCAGCATCCTTCATTATGGGTGTGATCGGTGAAGAGAAGAAGTTCTTCAGTTGTGCAGGAGCTTGTGATGTAGAGAGATCCCGTTGATGAAGTTTCATATAATCATATTAGGTTGCAATAGCTTGTTATGTGGATAAAATTTATTGAAATAAAAATGATTTCTCTAGCAAGATCAAGTCCCCAGCATATGTTGAAGGAATTCGTGCCATCCATGGGTGAATGATATTGCATCTGCTTCAGAAGTCTTGTCATGGAGATAGTGAAGACTCAACGATTGTAGTTTAGTTGCATTTTGATTGCGCTGGTGGTGAATCATTATGTCATCATCGAGGTATTTATGCTGAAGCCAGAGGCGTCATTATCGAAGGTGTACTCTTTGATTGGGAGTAAAATTTGAAGACTTTTTAGATGCTTTAGCGTTGAAGTGTCATATCCTTCGACCTTTGAATGTCTTAGGCTTGATTGTCTCGGCCCCGAGTATCTTCTGTTGATTCAACATCCCTTTCGTTGCGGTAGTGGGATTCAACACTTGTGCATACATCAGAGTTTTCTGATTTTCTGGGACACATGGACACTCCTGTAAGGCTCTAGAGAAACGCCCAAAGTGTTCTTTTCCATGCTTGGACATCATCTCAGAAATGAAAGTTTCAATGTTCAATTCGGAGAAATGTCAGATTCAACCACTTGGTAAAATACTAATCCGGTGAACCTACCATTCATAACATCTTGCATAGTTGCTAGCAGAATTGAATCCCCGTGCTAGGATAGCATGCGAGGAAATAAATGACATATACATGAAATGAATGAGACTTTCCTGAGTGTGTAACCTCTTGACGAATATCTATGCATATTTTGTAGGTTCTTGTTTCAACCTCGTCGAAGTTTGAAATTCCTCAAAGTACTCTGATGATGGAATGTCCGTCAAACCTTCTGGATCAGAACTTTCTTCTTTGGAGAGATGTGTAACCAAAGATGCTTCGTAAGTATCCATATTTTCAGTGTGGACCTACGCTCGTATGAAGGACATGTCATATCCTGGATCTTCCTGATTATGCGAAACTTGGTTTCTGTCCAGGTTGGTCTTATTTTCACTTTGAGAGTGATGCATGCATGAGTGTGAGCGCTCCTTCGAGGTCTCTGATTGAGATGGAGAATGAGTATCTTCTTACCGAGCGATGCATGTGGATCCGATGGTTTTCACTGGAATTTTGTTGATGGTGGTGTCAGATCAACGTTCTTCCAAATTCGCTTTTCCGAGATTGATCATGAAGGGGTCCCCAGTCGTACATCTCTTGATCTGTGGCCGGAGGCTCAAGAAGTATTTTCGGGATGGACTTCTTGACACTATGTGGTTCAGTATAGTGAATATGTCTCTCCTTCGTGCCTTCGACAGATAACACAATTCACGTTCGTCTTGAACTGATTCTTGATAGGTTATCTGTAGTACCAGAATATTGCCACAACGATATTCTCGTGATAAGAATGACATTTCCACGAGAAGGTTGAATACTCCCACTACAAGAATGACATCTTTCACGAGAGCGTCGTAAGAATTCTCCAACGAAATTTGGTGAGCAACATGAGAAAACATCAAGATAGTTGACAATTGAAGAACCATGATAAAAGAATGTTGTTTTACGAGGATTACGAAAGATGGAGAAAATAAACAATGTAACTGCCACGATGAGATCGCAGAATAGATCCGAAAGAAGGGGAAAGCTTAGCTGTCTTCCATTATGTAATTTCCTATATAAGGAGATCAGGTAAGTCCAGAGGATGATGATGTATTTTTTAGAGGTGAGAAAATCTTGAGGAGAGAGAAACTCCAGAAAAGAAAATTGTAATTCTGAGTTTGAATATTTTCTGTAAACATTTCTGAGATCTAAATAATAAAAGTGTCGTTTAATTCTTTAATCTTCAACTAGTTTCACTTAGATTTTTATAGGATCTTAATAGGGGTGTAGTGTGGGAAATCCTGCTACTACATTTTGGCGCCGACTAAGGGGAACGTTGAATTAGCAAAATCGAAGAAAAGGTAAAAAAGAAGACAGGAATTATTCAAGATCAAGGAAACTTTGAAGAAGATTGGTGAAATATTCAGAAGAAAAATGATTAGAATTAAAGAAAATTGTAGGAAATTGAAGTATGAATTAGTGTCAAGAGAAATGATCGATAAATTTCATGAAAATATTAAGGGGAGGATACATAAACGTGATTTTGAAGGGAGAAAAATTATGATGGTAGAGAAAACGCCATTATTAAAGAATTGGGAAAAGCAGGAAATTACATTTACAACAACAGAAGTTTTAGAAGAAAATCTAGATCATACATCTCCTTTGGTGATTACGGTACCCATGATACCAATAAGGAAGGAAAAGTCAATAAAATCTGTAGAAAAATGGGTTATAAATAGAACTCTAGTTGACACAGGAAGTTCTGTGGATATAATGTTCTATCATGCTTTTAAGAAAATGGGGTATAAGGATGAAGAAATGTCTATTTCATCATATCATATTCATGGTTTCGGAAAATCTATAACAAAACCAAGAGGAGAAATAATAGTACGATTACCACTTGGAGAAATTGAAACACAAGTAACACTATGCGTGGTGGATATGGAATCACCATACAACATGATATTGGGAAGACCATGGATACACGAAATTAACGATGTAGCGTCAACCTTACATCAACGCATCAAATTCCCTATGCCTAGAGGAATTGGGGAAATTAAAGGAGATACAGATCTTGCGAAGACATGCTATCAAATTGAAGTAAAAAATTCTGAAGAACGTCCTAAGCAAAATAAAATCTCGCAGTAAAATTGATGAGAGAAACAAGAAAAGAAGAAGAATTTAAAATTTACATGATAAGAGCAAAAGAGGGAAAAGGGATACCCAATGAATTTTCAGAAGGAGATGAACATGCGAGAATCATAAAAACACCAAGACTCTAAGCCGTTACATCTGCATTGAACCAACAAAAGAAGTAAATGTTGGGAGTGAAGAAGAACCTAAAATACTGAAAATTGGGACTATAATGGAGATAGACGAGGAAGAAAGAACTATAAATCTTTTGCGAGAATACAAAGACATTTTCGCGTGGAGCATGGATGAAATGCAAGGGATAGATCCATCGGTAGCATGTCATAAATTATAAATCAACAAAAATGTAAGGTCGTTCAAGCAAAGAATAAGAAAAATCGCAACAACATACCATTCTCAGATAGAAGAAGAATTACAGAAGATGCTTGATGCAGGAATAATAAGGCAAGCAAAGTATCCAGTGTGGATTGCAAATATGGTGGTGGTCCCAAAGAAGAATAAAGGAATAAGAATTTGCATAGATTTTACCGATTTAAATAAAGCTTGTCCTAAAGATAGTTTTCCACTACCATATATTCCTCAAATGGTTGAGTCAGCAGCGAGAAATGCAAGAATATCTTCGTTAGATGGATATAAAGGATACAACCAAATCCCTCTCGCTCAAGAAGATCAAGAACATATCTTGCATTTTTTGCTCCAAGAGGGTTATATTGTTATACAAAAATGCCCTTTGGATTACGAAATGCTGGTGCAACATACCAAAGAATGGTGGAGAAGGTATTTGCAAAGTGGATCCACAAAACACTGGAGGTATATGTAGATGATATGTTAATCAAGAGCAAAGAAGCTGAAGATCATGTACAAGACTTGAAGGAGATTTTTGAACAAATGCGGCAATTTAATATCAAAGTAAATCCTGACAAGTGTACTTTTGGAGTGACTTCAGGAAAGTTTCTGGGGTATATTGTATCAAAGGAAGGAATACAAGTTGATCCAGAAAAAGTGCAAGCAATTCGCGATATGCCCACACCAGCTACAGTAAAAGATGTGCAAAAATTGAATGGGCTGTTAGCCTCGTTAGGAAGATTCATCTCGCGATCCTCTGATAAATGCAAGCATTTTTTCGATATACTCAAAAAGGGAACAAAATTCAGATGGACATATGAATGTGAGAAGGCCTTTCAGGGAATAAAAGAGCATTTAATGGATATAACCATTTTACAGAAAGCTGAACCAGGAGAAGAGTTATTAATTTATCTCGCGACAACGACATATGCGCTAAGTGCGGTATTGCTGCGAGTAGATGCTGGGATAGAGAAACCAATTTACTATATTAGTAAAACATTCAATTCAACAGAGAAAAATTATTCAAATATTGAGAAATTAATCCTAGCATTGGTACATGCAACTTTCAAGCTTCGCATTTACTTTCAAGCACATAAGGTCAAGGTATTAACAAAAGTGCCAATTGAATCGGTAATGAAGAATTCAAAAAGATCAGGAAGAGTAGAAAGATGGAATGCACAAGTGGGACATTTCGATATCAAATATGAAATTCTATATTCGCCAAAATCCCAAGTCATCGCAAATTTCTTAGTTGAATTTCCTTTGGAAAATGACGAAGTTGTGGAAGAAATGATGGAGACAGAAGAATAACATGGAGATCCAAAAGAATTATTGACAGAACCCAATAGATGGGAGATATTAGTGGATGGATCATCTAATGGAGAAGGAAATGGGATTGGAGTTGTTTTTATTTCAACAGAAGGAGAAAAAACAGCTTTCTCATTTAGGTTAGAATTTACATCCACTAATAATGAGACAGAATATGAGGCTGTTATCCACGCTTTGAAATTTGCAATAGAAATGAAGTTGGAAAATGCTAGAATCACAAGCGATTCTCAATTGGTTATTCGTCAAATAACTGGAGAATATATAACAAATGAACCTTCTTTAAAGAAATACAAGAGACTCGTGGAAGAATTATCTGCGAGAATTCCAAAGATAAAATGGAGGCACATATCAAGGAAAGATAACCGGCTTGTGGACGCTTTTGCCTTCATATCTAGCATGATGACAAACCCACTTGCGAGATGCATAAAAATTCAAACACTCTTATTACCTTCAGTAAATAAAGAAGACGAAGATGTGGATGGGAATTCCGTCGAAATTGACGAAGAAGGAGAGAAAGATGTGATGATTGTAGAAAATGGCGAAATAGAAGCAAAAGAGAGAAACAAAGATTGGCGAGCGGAACTTCTTGCTTATTTGGCGAAAGGAGAAACTCCAAGAAATAGATTGGAGGCACACAAGCTAAGAATCAGGGCAACTAATTATGAGTTAAGAGACGGAGTGTTATATCACAGATCTTTTAATGGACCATTGCTAAGATGTTTGACAAGGGAGGAAGGAGAAAAGGTGTTAAAAATGCTGCACAGCGGATATGCTGGTAATCATAGCGGAGGTAGATCTTTGGCATATAGAACGAAGATGCAAGGGTATTATTGGCCTTACATGCATGAAGATGCGAAACAACATTCAAGGCGTTGTGAAGAATGTCAGCGATTTGGAAAAAAGATACATGCACCAGGAGCACCACTATCATCCTCAACAAGTGTATGGCCCTTCGGAAAATGGGGATTAGATATTGTGGGACCATTTGTGCCTGGCTCTGGACAAAGGAGATACCTCATTGTGGCTACAGATTATTTCACAAAATGGGGAGAAGTAAAAGCAGTACAACATATTCGTGATAAAGATATTTTCACATTCATATTCGAGAATATCATCTGCAGATTTGGAATACCAACACAGTTGATGTCTGATAATGGAAAGCAGTTTGAAGGACAGAACATAGAATTATTATTCAATGCATTTAAGATAAAGTGTGGAAAATCTACTCCTTTATACCCACAAGCAAATGGTCAAGCTGAGGCAACTAATAAAACGATCGCAGATATTCTGAAAAAGAAATTAGAAGGGTATCACAAATCATGGTGTGATCAAGTACATAATGCAATATGGGCCTACAACACCACTAGAAGAGAGGCTACTGGAATGTCACCCTTTTGTTTAACATATGGGGTTGAAGCTGTATTACCAATAGAAGTTGATATTCCTACAAAAAAAGTGAAGCGTGGGAAAGAAATTTAAGTGCTGGTATGATTTTACATAAACTAGATGAATTGGAAGAAAAAAGGGAGAAGACTCTACAGCATATGGAAAACTACCAGCGAAGGTTAGCTCGCGAATACAACAAACGTGTCAAAAAACGAGAATTCCAAATTGGTGATTTAGTTCTGCGAGAGACACCGAGATATCAGCGAGAGAATGGTGGAAAATTGGCGAAAAAATGGGACGGACCTTACTTAATTAAAGAAATAATTGGAAATGGGGCATACAAATTAATGGATCCTGAAGGAAGAGATGTTGGCCAACTACTTGATATACCATGGAATAAACTATTTTTGAAAAGGTATTATCAGTAAAAAATAATGAAAGGTAAGAAATATTGGCATAATTAAAGGTTATTATCAGTGACTATTTTTATTATAAAGATTACACGAGCAATATCGCGAGAAACGCGAATGAAATTTCGTAGAGATTAAGAGAATGGGACAAACCTTTATGGTGTGCAACTTAGTTCGCGAAGTACAATTTCGTAAGAGGCAAATGTAAGACCTACAAGCACTCATAAAGGGGGTATCTCTTTATATGATTCAGGGATAAGGTTATACCGCTACTGGAACCTGAGTCATACAGACGTAGGGGTTAAAGAAAACCTATCCGGGAGAGAGATCTTGGATTTCCATCTTTATAAGGTTATACCCTGGTTGGACGACTGAGAGTCTCTTCCAAGAAGTGCAGAGTATGATCAAGGCGCCGAGGTACACGGTTTAGCCAAGGATGCCCTGGATGGACGAACCTACCCTGGCCATCTTTGGTAAGTCTTGGCTACAATGCACTTGGCCTGAAGAAAACCCCACCTAGGGTGCAGTCTTGTAACTATAAGCCATATAGGCATAAAGGAAAAGAGGCTGCGAAAACAACTGATTGTTGGTAAATCTGGATGGGAGGAGCTAGTCTTGTATGGCCGATGTGTCCTCCTTGAAGGGGCAGCCAGGGGGAAGATAAGGGCGGCACCCTCCATTAGGGAGCTGATAAGTGTCTTAAGACGGCAATGTCATGGGGCTCTAAGATCGCAAGATCATTTAGGCCTGTCATATTGTCGCGTAAATTATACAGAGGCAAAAACCCATAAGAGAAAAAAGTTAAGATGAGGTCAAGGGGTTTTTACATGCAAATGTGAAGACGTCCTGCGATTTCATCGCAAGACTGCAATTTCACGAGGCTTTGTTTTCGCGAGAAAACTTAGACTCGTCATATTGTCGCAATATAATAAAGAAATATAGATAAGGCAAGATCAATGGGTCAATACATGAAAGTGTAAAGACGTCCTGCGATTTTGTCGCAAAAAGAAAAAATTGGAAAAATAAGACCTTTAATTAGGAAGGCAAAATAAGACCAATAGAATAATCTCAAAAATTAATTCTTCTTTGTTAAGCATGCAGGGAAGATTTCTTTATCACAAGAAACAATTTGAATTCAACAAGTCTCAAGAAATTTAATGAGGAGGCAAGCAAGGGAATAAATATGTAGGATTTCATTAAGTTTCTTGAGAATATTATAGTTCAAAAAAGGTTATATCATTTGCGAGAAAGAAGAAGAAAAAAGAAATTAAAAATAGAACTCAAGCTTCAAGCGGTAGTCTCGCCAGATTTAGAATTGTCAAGATTGTTATCATCACCAATATTTCTTTCATCGCGAACATCATCGGCAGAGTTCTTTTTGTTACGATCTTCTCCTTCTTTTAGAGGGTTTTCTTCTTCTTCTTCAGCGTCTTCTTCAACATCTCCTTCAGAAGACGGATATTCTAAATCTTTATCCATAGGAAGAGGGACTTCATCATCGTCAACTTTCAAAGGTAGAACGGATACTGGAGAAAGAGAGTTGGAGATCAAAATTTCGTTCACGAGAACTTCAAAGACTAAGATGAACTTGGCGAAGGAAACCTTTGTCACGATTTCTCGATCTCTATATTCTTGAAATACTCAAGATAATCAAGTCTTCTTTCTGCTTTATCACGAATTTCTAAAAGGTTGAGAAGAAGAGTCTTGTTTTCTTTGCGAACACTGTCTAGCTCCTTAGTAAGATTGGTGATAGTAGAATGAAGGCTTTTTTCAGATTCTGCGAGCAACAAAATAATCAAAGGTTATAGAAATAAATATATCGTGAAAATATCAACAAGTGAAATATAACATAAATTGTGACAAGGGAAAGCAACAAGTGAGGCAGTCATAATTGACTACCTTCTTTTTGCGAAGTTAAGTTTTGGATTAATGAAAAGATGCAGTTCTCCCATTGGTTCATAGCATCATCAAATTTGTCGCCAACTATGCCTTTTACACGAGATTTCATGTTCTCTTCTTTGGTGCGTAAATATGAATTTTCTTTTGACAATGAGGAATGAGACTCCTTTAGTTGGGAATATTCATCTCGAAGCTTTCTGGCATTCAAACTAAGAGTTAGTCTACCCTTGATAAGTTTGTCTATTTCAGAGGCAGATGATTCAGTTACTTCGTCAAGTTTATTTTTAAGAGAGCGGAGAGACTGCTTTTGGTCATCACATATCCCTTGAAGATTGTTTACTTTCTGCGAGGAGATCGCCAACAAGCTTGATAATTTGTGTTTCTCTTGAGATAAAGTTCTATTCTTGTCTGACAAAGATTCTATAGACAAATTAGTCTTGGATAACGAATATGAGAGGCGAGTAACCTCGTTGTTTAGAAAACTGTGATTTTGAAATAATTGATTATTCTCATTTGTGAGATTTCTTATTTGATCAACTGAATACGTATAAAGATTATCTAATCTACTATGCTGGTCCATCCAAGAATCTCTTTCAATGCGAGCTTCATCAACTATGGTTTCAGATTTAAGTTTTTCGATGAAACGATTTCAGTTGGAAACTAATATATAAACCAAGAATTTAAAGGGAGGATTAAGTACGAAGAATATGGAAATAGAATAAAAATATAAAAGGACAGACGCAAAAAGAAGCTTACTTTTTAGCTCATCAATATTTCTAGCGAGATTCTCGCGATCCAGTACAGAGTTATTGAGCTTGTGGTTTAGAGTTTCACATTCAGAAGTCTTATCTTGAAGACTTTTTCTCAAAACATCATTTTCATTCTCTAGAGAAGCTCGTGAAACAGAATTGTCTGAGCTAAAATATTTGAGCAGAGTTTCACAAACTCCGCTTTGGAGAGAATCAGTAGAAGAATCTATAGCATTATTTAGAATGTTAGATAAAATTTTGAAAGCAACATCAATTCCTGCGATGGTCTCATTTGATGAAGGAATGGATGTAGAAGGTGAAATAGAGGAAGTGAGGACAAGTTGATGATTTGAATCATTAGCAATGGTTGTATCATCATAAGGAGGAGTTTTCGGGAAAGTAACATTTGGAGGAAGTAAAGGGATAGAGGGAGTTTCAGGTATGATGGGTTCTGCAATTTGAATTGGTGAAGGACCAGTAGAGGCAGTGGTAGTGAAAGCGAGCTTCTCGCCAGAAGAAGTAGGAAGATCATATTGCACAGGTGTAGGTGAAGCTTTCGCAGATATTAAGGGAGGAATGACGAAATTACTCCCAAAGGTTTTATTTAATTGGCGAGATCTTTTAGGAGGATTAGCATTACTCTCGTCATTCTGCAAACAATAATCTAGATAAGAAACAGAGGCAACAATATTGTTATTAATAAATAGAATGTGTTTCTTACTACCTTATTGCTCGCAGAATTTTCTTTCCTTTTTCCAGTCGGCCTCTTATGAATAATAGGTTTTTGAGTCGAGGATTGGGAAATAGATGCAGCTCCGCTGAAGAGTACATAATATGGGGTTATAAAGAATTAAGTAAGAGAAGATCGAAGAATATAAATAAAAAGTTTGATCTAAGAAAATACCATGATCAAAAATATACCTCGAGGACTCCATTAATACAAAGAGAGAAGAATGAGAAGGAGAACAAGTTGCAGAACAAAAAGCAAAGAAACTAAGTAAAGAAGAAAGAGAGTTAATAGAAGAAAACTAGAAATGAAATTCGACTCTTCCTTTTATAGGCAAAGAAGGGAGTAAATTATGTGAGACGTGTCAATACAAAAGGACAGATTTACAACACGTGTTAACAAGGAAAGCTGAATTAGCGGAATATTGCCGAAGAAAAAAGTTCAGATATTCTTGCGATAGTTAAGGATTCTCATGATCGTTTCTTCTTCGCAGAAAAGACATGAGAAGAGGCAAGATGTAGTACCAGAATATAGCCACAACGATATTCTCGTGATAAGAACGACATTTCCACGAGAAGGTTGAATACTCCCACAACAAGAATGACATCTTTCACGAGAGCGTCGTGAGAATTCTCCAACGAAATTTGGTGAGCAACATGAGAAAACATCAAGATAGTTGACAATTGAAGAAGCATGATAAAATAATGTTGTTTCACGAGGATTACGAAAGATGGCGAAAATAAACAATGTAACTGCCACGATGAGATCGCAGAATAGATCCGAAAGAAGGGGAAAGCTTAGCTGTCTTCCATTATGTAATTTCCTATATAAGGAGATCAGGTAAGTCCAGAGGATGATGATGTATTTTTTAGAGTTGAGAAAATCTTGAGGAGAGAGAACTCCAGAAAAGAAAGTTGTAATTCTGAGTTTGAATATTTTTCTGTAAACATTTCTGAGATCTAAATAATAAAAGTGTCGTTTAATTCTTTAATCTTCAACTAGTTTCACTTAGATTTTTATAGGATCTTAATAGGGGTGTAGTGTGGTAAATCCTGCTACTACATTATCCAAAGAGTGCAAAGGTTCTGACTGGGAGAGGATTCTTGTGTACTCCCGTGGAAGCGGCAGTAACGAGGATTTTCCATGTCTTCTTCAGTTGGTTCTTTCTGGAAATATGGCAACTTGATTGCACCATATTGGATACAGACATCTAGGAGTTCGATAACCTCTTCAATGGAAAAGGAAAGTCATGTTCTTCTTGATCAATAAATCTTGTGCGTTGGTCATAGGCTTGTGCATCTTGATTATTCTTGCTTTGTACTTTTGAAGGAGCTGAGGTATACTTGCGCAGAAGTTTGGCTTCTCATTTGCTCCTTTATGCAACAGTGTTTGTGGAAGGCTGGAGGTTGTACTGCTTGTTGATTAGACGCCTGCTTCCTCAAGTGTCTCGCGATTCTTCAGTCTTTGTAGATTTTGTTCTTTCCAGCAGAGCAGGTGCAGTGGTTGCTGATCTCTTCGCGGCTTCGTGGAGTTCTGAAAAAGTTTGGAATCGAAGATTCTCCAGTAATGCTCTGTAGACCGGGAGTATACCGTTGATGCATAATTCCACCAGTTGTTGCTCTGTGACATTTGGATCATGACAATCCAAGGCTTGGACCCTGAATATTTTTACAAAGTCGTTGGGGTTTTCACCAACCCTTTGAAACATCCTTCCAAGGTCAGAGAGAGTGATTTGCTCTGACACGAAGAAGTATTTTCTGTAAAAAGTGTTAATAATTTCTCCCCAATTATTGATGGTCCCTGGTGTGATGTTGTTATACCAGGTGTATGCTCTTCCTTTCAAGGACTTTGAGAATTCCTTGAGACGGACGACATGGTTATGTTCATGTTCTCCCAAAGCTTCAAGAAAGTGAGAGACGTGCTCTCTAGCATTTCCAGTTCCATCATACAGGGTAAAAGTTGGAGAGGTATAACCTTTAGGAAGTGGAGTCCTTTGTGTAGCAGCAAGATAGGGAGGTTGGTGACGATGGACATGTGATGTCTTGCCTTTTCCACGATTCTCCAGAAGGCACTCCAAGTATTCCCGGGTGATGAAGCTTGATGACTCTTTTGCTGATGAATTTCCTGTAGCTTTGTTGGTTTCATCATCGTTCATGGTGTGAATTGGAATTACCTCAGGTTCAGCAGCATCTGAGGATTTCTCCTTATCTTTCCCTTTGTCTGGAGTTTTCTCTGACAGCTTGTCAGTAAGAGTCTTCAAGTGATCAAATAGCTTTTGTTGCGCTACATCCATGTCCGTCTGATTCTTTGCAAGAGTTTATCGCGCTTTGATGAGGTCGGCGAGGGCAGGTGGCGGATTTCGTCTGACTTCTTCGGGATGTCGGCCGAACAAAGGATGACCTTCCGCGTTGGCGTGAGGAGAAGTGATGTCACCACCATCAGTGTTAGTGGATGGAATAGTTTCCGGGATGTCTTCATTATTGCTAGTGCTAGCGATATTTGCGTTAGGATTTGTGACCGATCCTGACATAAGAACAACCATTTTGTGAGAATGAGAGATTGCAACTGAGAGAATGATCTCACACTGTGGTCGCCAATCTGTAGATGGGGAAAAACGATTTGCTGGTTTTTGCGGAATTGAGGACGACCGTGCGGAGGAGATTCCTTGAACCGAGCGAAATGTTCAACCTCACACAGATGCACCGCTATGAAGGGGGTGCTTTAAGTTCGAGAGACCAATCTGTAGTGCTCCGGCCTAAACCAAGACAATGGCCGTTCCAGAGTAAATTTGGTCACAAGAGAGGATGGGTTGATCTGTAGGAGGGAAGCTGAGAAATGTGTGAGATCAATGATGATCTGAGATTGTAGGTATGTTATGAATTCAGCGTGAAATGCTCTTTCGATGTCACTTCAGGTCACAAGAGGGAACACAACATGAGAGGATGGGTTGATCTGTAGCAAGGGATCTTCCAAGCAATGAGGGAACACAACATGAAAGTAAACCCCGAGAAATGCACTTTCGGCGTCACTTCAGGTAAATTCCTCGGATACCTGGTGACGAAGAGGGGCATCGAAGTAGATCCTGCCAAAATTCAAGCCATTGCAGGAATGCCATCTCCAAGGAACCTGAAAGAAATATAAAAACTCAATGGCTCCCTAGCGGCCCTAGGGAGGTTTATATCCAGATCATCAGACAGATGCAAGCCCTTCTTTAACATCCTTAAAATAGGGAGAAAGTTTGAATGGACAGCAGAGTGCGAGGAAGCATTCCAAAAGATCAAGGAATACCTAGCTGAGATCCCCATCTTGCAAAAACCCGATCTGTACAAGGTGTTGGCCCTATACATAGCAGAAACGCAGGATTCAGTCAGCGCGGTGCTGGTTAAAACCAACACGAAGATAGAACAACCCATCTACTACGTCATCAAAACTCTCAACACAGCAGAAAGAAATTACACGAAGATCGAGCAACTCATCTTGGCGTTAGTGTAGGCAACCCAAAAGCTAAGGACCTACTTCCTGACCAACTATATCCGCGTTCCATGCAAAGCCCCGCTAGAAGCCATCCTCAAAAACGCAGGGAAAGTAGGGAGAATTGCAAAACGGAACACTCATCTTGATCAGTTCAACATCATACATGAACTCCAGAATTCCCAGAAGTCACAGGTCCTAGAGGATTTCCAGGAAGATTTGCCATTATATAACGATGAAGAAACCTTCATTGATAGACTCAAGACAACAGGATTACCAGAGATCGACAAGAGCAAAGATCCCATCGACATTCTCGAACCAGCAAACCCCAGACAATGGGAAGTCTTCGTTGATGGCTCGAAGAACAGAGAGGGGGCAAGCATTGGCATCGTGATCACTACTCCCATGGGAGATATAATCATACATTCCTTCCGACTAGAATTCAAGGGGCACACCAACAACATAGTCGAATACGAAGTTGTTGTACATGCTCTTCGTCTAATAATAGAAATGGGTATAACGAACGTACGCCTGACAAGTGATTCACAACTGGTTATCCGGCAAATAGAGCTGAAATATAATGTTTATGATGAAACCTTATCATCATACATAGCTTTAGTCCAGACACTGGCACCTCAAATACCAAACATTAAATTCCGGAACTTAAGCAGAAAGGAGCTCAGGCACGCATATGCTTTGGCATATGTCTCGTCTATGTTGAAAAACGAGGATGTTAAGGCAATCAAAATCACTAGGGTTTACGAACCCTCAGTCCCTTCCCGAGAATTCTACGCTGCAAACCAAAAGGGCAGCATGGGAGAAAATGTAGCAGACGATGATATAGGAGAATACATCACTGATGACTTCCAGGAGGATGACATCATGACAAGAGCAGACGAAGATGAAGACTTCAGCAAAGAAGAGGACTGGAGGTTTGAGGTCCACCTCTTTCTTAAATAAGGTACACTTCCCACAGACCTAAAGCAGACCAGGAAGGTGCAATCAAAAGCAGGAAGGTACGACTTAAGGGAAGGGATCTTATACAAAAAATATTTCCTCGAACCCCTGCTACGCTGCCTATCCAGATCCGAAGGCCACCTGGTGCTAAAAGATATTCATCGCGGGGATGCGGGAAATCACAGTGGGATGAGATCGCTGGCCAACAAGGCAAAGACCCAAGGGTATTACTAGCCAACGATGATATGAGACGCTGCAAGAATGTCGAGAAAATGCGAAGAATGCCAACGTTTCGCCAAAAGAATCCACGCACAAGCAACGATGCTAAACTTGGTATGTAGTACCAGAATATCGCCACAACGATATTCTCGTGATAAGAACGACATTTCCACGAGAAGGTTGAATACTCCCACTACAAGAATGATATCTTTCACGAGAGCGTCGTGAGAATTCTCCAACGAAATTTGGTGAGCAACATGAGAAAGCATCAAGATAGTTGACAATTGAAGAAGTATGATAAAAGAATGTTGTTTCACGAGGATTACGAAAGATGGCGAAAATAAACAATGTAACTGCCACGATGAGATCGCAGAATAGATCCGAAAGAATGGGAAAGCTTAGATGTCTTCCATTATGTAATTTCCTATATAAGGAGATCAGGTAAGTCCAGAGGATGAGGATGTATTTTTTAGAGCTGAGAAAATCTTGAGGAGAGAGAAACTCCAGAAAAGAAAGTTGTAATTCTGAGTTTGAATATTTTTTGTAAACATTTCTGAGATCTAAATAATAAAAGTGTCGTTTAATTTTTTAATCTTCAACTAGTTTCACTTAGATTTTTATAAGATCTTAATAGGGGTGTAGTGTGGGAAATCCTGCTACTACATTTTGGCGCCGACTAAGGGGACCGTTGAATTAGCAAAATCGAAGAAAAGGTAAAAAAGAAGACATGAATTATTCAAGATCAAGGACACTTTGAAGAAGATTGGTGAAATAGTAAGAAGAAAAATGATTAGAATTAAAGAAAATTGTAGGAAATTGAAGTATGAATTAGTGTCAAGAGAAATGATCGATAAATTTCATGAAAATATTAAGGGGAGGATACATAAACGTGATTTTGAAGGGAGAAAAATTATGATGGTAGAGAAAACGCCATTATTAAAGAATTGGGAAAAGCAGGAAATTACATTTACAGCAACAGAAG
This sequence comes from Papaver bracteatum, assembly GCA_023529315.1. Lineage (NCBI taxonomy): Eukaryota > Viridiplantae > Streptophyta > Magnoliopsida > Ranunculales > Papaveraceae > Papaver > Papaver bracteatum. The sequence goes on from JAJJWX010003180.1 coordinate 382,358, forward strand.
TTTTAGAAGAAAATCTAGATCATACATCTCCTTTGGTGATTACGGTACCCATGATACCAATAAGGAAGGAAAAGTCAATAAAATCTGTAGAAAAATGGGCTATAAATAGAACTCTAGTTGACACAGGAAGTTATGTGGATATAATGTTCTATCATGCTTTTAGGAAAATGGGGTATAAGGATGAAGAAATGTCTATTTCATCATATCATATTCATGGTTTCGGAAAATCTATAACAAAACCAAGAGGAGAAATAATAGTACGATTACCGCTTGGAGAAATTGAAACACAAGTAACACTATGCGTGGTGGATATGGAATCACCATACAACATGATATTGGGAAGACCATGGATAAACGCAATTAAAGCTGTAGCGTCAACCTTACATCAACGCATCAAATTCCCTATGCCTAGCGGAATTGGGGAAATTAAAGGAGATACAGATCTTGCGAAGACATGCTATCAAATTGAAGTAAAAAATTGTGAAGAACGTCCTAAGCAGCGAAAAGCTCGCAGAAAATTGATGAGAGAAACAAGAAAAGAAGAAGAATTTAAAATTTACATAATAAGAGCAAAAGAGGGAAAAGGGATACCCAATGAATTTTCGCGAGAAGGAGATGAACGTGCGAGAATCATAAAAACACCAGCACCAGAAGCCAGTTACACTGCAGCTGAACCAACAAAAGAAGTAAATGTTGGGAGTGAAGAAGAACCTAAAATACTAAAAATTGGGACTAGAATGGAGATAGACGAGGAAGAAAGAACTATAAATCTTTTGCGAGAATACAAAGACATTTTCGCGTGGAGCATGGATGAAATGCAAGGGATAGATCCATCGGTAGCATGTCATAAATTAGAAATCAACAAAAATGTAAGGCCGTTCAAGCAAAGAATAAGAAAAATCGCAACAACGTACCATTCTCAGATAGAAGAAGAATTACAGAAGATGCTTGATGCAGGAATAATAAGGAAAGCAAAGTATCCAGAGTGGATTGCAAATATGGTGGTGGTCCCAAAGAAGAATAAAGGAATAAGAATTTGCATAGATTTTACCGATTTAAATAAATCTTGTCCTAAAGATAGTTTTCCACTACCAGATATTCCTCAAATGGTTGAGTCAGCAAAGGAAATGCAAGAATATCTTCGTTAGATGGATATAAAGGATACAACCAAATCCCTCTCGCTGAAGAAGATCAAGAACATACTGCATTTTTTGCTCCAAGAGGGTTATATTGTTATACAAAAATTCCCTTTGGATTACGAAATGCTGGTGAAACATACCAAAGAATGGTGGAGAAGGTATTTGCAAAGTGGATCCACAAAACACTGGAGGTATATGTAGATGATATGTTAATCAAGAGCAAGGAAGCTGAAGATCATGTACAAGACTTGAAGGAGATTTTTGAACAAATGCGGCAATTTAATATCAAAGTAAATCCTGACAAGTGTACTTTTGTGGTTTAGAGTTTCACATTCAGAAGTTTTTTTCTTGAAGACTTTTTCTTAAAGCAGCATTTTCATTCTCTAGAGAAGATCGTGAAACAGAATTGTCTGAGCCAAAATATTTGAGCAGAGTTTCGCAAACTCCACTTTGGAGAGAATCAGTAGAAGAATCTCTAGCATTATTTAGAATGTTAGATAAAATTTTGAAAGCAACATCAATTCCTGCGATGGTCTCATTTGATGAAGGAAGGGATGTAGAAGGTGAAATAGAGGAAGTGAGGACAAGTTGATGATTTGAGTCATTAGCAATGGTTGTATCATCAGAAGGAGGAGTTTTCGGGAAAGTAACATTTGGAGGAAGTAAAGGGATAGAGGGAGTTTCAGGTATGATGGGTTCTGCAATTTGAATTGGTGAAGGGCCAGTAGAGGCAGTGGTAGTGAAAGCGAGCTTCTCACCAGAAGAAGGAGGAAAATCAGATTGCACAGGTGTAGATGAAGTTTTCGCAGATGTTAAGGGAGGAATGATGAAATTACTTCCAAAGGTCTTATTTAATTGGCGATATCTTTTAGGAGGATTAGCATTACCCTCGTCATTCTGCAAACAATAATCTAGATAAGAAACAAAGGCAACAATATTGTTATTAAGAAATAGAATGTGTTTCTTACTACCTTATTGCTCGCAGAATTTTCTTTCCTTTTTCCAGTCGGCCTCTTATGAATAATAGGTTTTTGAGTATAGGATTGGGAAATAGATGCAGCTCCGCTGAAGAGTACATAATATGGGGTTATAAAGAATTAAGTAAAAGAAGATCAAAGAATATAAATAAAAAGTTTGATCTAAGAAAATACCATGATCAAAAATATACCTCGAGGACTCCATTAATACAGTAGCAGAAGAATGAGAAGGAGAAGAAGTTGTAGAACAAAAAGCAAAGAAACTAAGTAAAGAAGAAAGAGAGTTAAGAGAAGAAAACTAGAAATGAAATTCGACTCTTCCTTTTATAGACAAAGAAGGGAGTAAATTATGTGAGACGTGTCAATACAAAAGGACAGATTTACAACACGTGTTAACAAGGAAAGCTGAATTAGCGGAATATTGCCGAAGAAAAAAAGTTCATATATTCTTGCGGTAGTTAAGGATTCTCATGATCATTTCTTCTTCGCAGAAAAGACATGAGAAGAGGCAAGATGTAGTACCAGAATATCTCCACAACGATATTCTGGTGATAGAAACGACATTTCCACGAGAAGGTTGAATACTACCACTACAAGAATGATATCTTTCACGAGAGAGTCGTGAGAATTCTCCAACGAAATTTGGTGAGCAACATGAGAAAGCATCAAGATAGTTGACAATTAAAGAAGCATGATAAAAGAATTTTGTTTCACGAGGATTACGAAAGATGGCGAAAATAAACAATGTAACTGCCACGATGAGATCGCAGAATAGATCCGAAATAAGGGGAAAGCTTAGCTGTCTTCCATTATGTAATTTCCTATATATGGAGATCAGGTAAGTCCAGAGGATGAGGATGTATTTTTTAGAGCTGAGAAAATCTTGAGGAGAGAGAAACTCCAGAAAAGAAAGTTGTAATTCTGAGTTTGAATATTTTCTGTAAACATTTCTGAGATCTAAATAATAAAAGTGTCGTTTAATTTTTTAATCTTCAACTAGTTTCACTTAGATATTTATAAGATCTTAATAGGGGTGTAGTGTGGGAAATCCTGCTACTACATGGTAGATAGTCCTTGGCCATTCTCAAAATGGGGCATAAACATTGTGGGTCCCCTGATCAAGAAGGGTCAGGGAAAAGAAGATTCTTGATAGTGGCCATGGACTATTTCAGTAAATGGGTAGAAGCTAAGGCTCTGGCTAGAATCCGCGACTCGGATGTCTTCACATTCATTTTTCAGAACATCATCTGCAGGTTCGGAATCCCAGCAGAAATTGTCTCTGACAATGGTAAGCAACTATAGGGCAAGAACATCGATTTACTATTTGATACTTTCAAAATCCGAAAGAATAAGTCAACACCGATATACCCTCAAAGCAATGGCCAAGCAGAAGCCACAAACAAGACCCTCGCTCTCATTCTCAAGAAACAACTAGATGAGCATAAGGGACGATGGTGTGAACAATTACATAACGTCTTATGGGCATACCAAATAACCCTAAGGTCAGCTAGAGGAGAATCTCCATTCCTGCTCACTTATGGAGCCGAAGCTGTCATCCCCACAGAAAGCATCATGCCAACCATGAAGACCGAAGCATGGGAAAAGAACCTCACGACGGAAATGATGTTGGAAAGACTCGACGATCTGGAGGAAAGAAGAGAAGCAGCATTACAGAAAATGGAGAATTATCAAAGAAAGTTAGCAAGGGAGTACAATAAAAAGGTTAAGCTTAGAAATTTCATATAAGGACGGTATATGCTGAGAACCATACCCCAATACCAATGAGAAAAGAAGTGGGGAAAGTTGTCACCAACATGGGGAGGACCTTTTGTCATACATGACATCGCAGGAAATGGATCCTATTACCTACGCAACCTAAAAGGGGAAGTCCTCATACACCCATGGAATGCAAAATATCTCAAGCCATACCATCCATAGATAGCAGCGCAACTCTGCAACTACGTGAAGATTACCAGAAGAAGAAGACGATGTGTTTTTATCTCTGGACGAGGAATAAAAGACCTCAATAAATCAATCAAACAAGCTTTCTTGCAAAAATTCTTGGATAACAAGATAGCCTAATACAAGGGGCAGCGTATTCGTAGAATGAATACTTGTAAATATGTCTATAAATATACTACAAAAAGCCGCGCCTATTGGGGAAAGTAGATACCTACAATCTCTCAGGACTCCCCTATCAGCGTCTATAAGTGTAAGACCACGGGGAAGACATCCAGCAGAAAGAGATCTCCAACCATTTTAAGTCAGCGGGTCGACGAAATGGGGACATGCAAATATTTCGAATTAACACCCCATATCTTAGAACGCTGCATCGACCCCCACCATCTAGGAATCCTCTGGACAAGGATTAGCCAGCGGGGTGACAGGTCTCAAGACGATCACGAAGGTACATACCTTCGGAATCGCACTCAAATACTTCGTTCTTAAAAGAGACTCTTTTATTCCCTGTACCTCATTTGAGTTCGTTAACCAAATAATACAGCTAAGATAATAATGCAGGAAAATTAAAGATGTACATAATTAATAAACGATGGTCCATTCCATAAAAGTTGATTAACAAGTTTGGCAAAATAAACAAAATAAAAAGCACATCAACAGGTGGCACAAAGCTCCATAATCAACAAAGATCATCTTTCTATAACTAGCACTAGAATCAACTTGGATGATTCAGCTCCACTGCTGGGATCTTTCCTCTGCGACGAAGGTACGCTCCCGCCAGAACAAGTCCCTGAAGATCTAGTCAAGGGGAGAGGCATAGGGCGACGAGGATACTCCTTAACGAGCCCATGCTCAGTCTTGAGATCATGCTCGATTCTGGTCAGGACCTTATTGGTTTCCTTATCCAACTGACAACGAGCCTTATACATAATAGCATATTCCGCAGCTCGTACTGTGACAACAAGGAGGAAAGATGACTCACTTCATTAGAGGCCACATTCGCTACTTCGTCTCGAGACGTAGCCAAACCATTGTAGTACGTGGTCTGACCCTCCTGATGAACTAAGGCAGTTTTAGCCTTCCCTAGCTCAGATTGATCCTTTTTAAGACTTTCATTTGCAGCGATAAGTTATCCATGGAGCTCTGAAAAGAAGAAGAAATACGAAGGGTTAGATCAATGGAACCACAAAATCACACTCGACGAAGCAAATATATACCTTCGATTCTAGCCGAAGCTATTTCATATTCATTAACAACTGCGTCACGAGCTTCGCCAAGGAAGTCAAATTCGTCGACTAGTTTCTTATAATCTGTTTGAAGGGTGGAAAGAGCGAATTTACTAGCGTCTAACTTTACCTGCTTCATTGAATCCAAGTGGCGAAGATTATTGACTTCGTTATTCATCTCCTCTAACCCATTGTTGAGTCTGTACATGTTCACTTCGAGATTTTTCTCAAACTCAGCCTGGCGAGCTACATAAGCCCGATATGCAGCTAAGGCTCTGCTAAGGGCACCGGCCTCAGCCCGGGCATCATCTCTTTCTTTGGAAAGACGCTGTATATACCCTCTTACTTCGGAGCCTTGGGAGGAACGAGCCTATCGTAACTCTTCCTCCAAAAGATTTATCTTAGTTTCTAAAGACGAAGCATATTCGTGGGCTTCACGAAGATTGCCACGTGTCCATAGTAGAGTTCCATTAAACAGATGATGATCATAATTATACTTATTTTGCATATCAACCATACGAGTATGTCTCAGATGCCAAACCTCGGCCTTGGCGTCCCATCTCTCGGCCTCGCTTTTTATTTGATCCACTAATTTAGCGATACGGGATTTCTGTCGCTCCCTCTCATTCCGAAGCCATATCATCTCTGGGACTCCACCCACTGAAGATAGGGTGGGGAGGCTCAGACAGAACACTGATTACTATAAAGTAATGATGGTGAGTAAAGTGAAGAAGGGAAACAAACCTGTGAAAGATGAAGCATTTTTCTGAACCTCCTCCAACTCACTATGGACCATAACAAGCTCTAGACGAAGATTTTCCTTTTCGTTTCCCAGCTGTTCCTTCCCTTTGAGACGACCCTTCAACTCACTTATCTCCTGATCCCTGGCAGAGATAACCGCCTTAGCCGCAGATAGCTCCCCTTCTCTGTAACGAAGTTTGGCCTCAAACTTGAGAGACTTGGCCTTAAATAACTGATACAGGGTGTGATTGCAGTGTTCGATCCTCATCACCTACGTTCTAGGAAAGCAAGGAGTATCATAACATAAATCTGTATAGTTCAAAAATAGAGAAACGTAAAGAGAATAACATACCTATAGCACCCATTGCTGAGGGTAAACATACTAATACCCATCAACTATGGCCATCATATCCACGATGGTGGATGGAGGATCAACCGCCAGAGTAGCCTCCAAGGCCCGCAGATACTTGTCCCATGCTATCACAACTTTATCTTCGGAAGATAGTTGCATCATCCGACAGGTATAGGCGTCGGAATCCTTATCACCGGCAAGCACGGGAGAAGGGTTTGGGACAAATATCAAATTCTTTTCCTTAAGCCAAGCAAGAATGGCATCGTCACCCTCCAGCATCAAAGACTGCGGGAAATCTTCCAAGGGAGACTCAATAGAAGCTTCTCCAACAACAACGGCCTTCCCCGCCGTAGACTTCTTTCTTGCTTCTGCCTCCTGATTAGCAAGGGTTTCAACGTCATCACCCACATCTACGACCTCTTTTCCCGCAGCATGCCTCTGGCCAGAATTATCAAGCACATCTGAATCATCGGTTAGGGAAAGCAAAGAGAACTCCCAAGCAAGACCCATGACAACATTCATGTCGAAGGTCTCCCCTGCGGAGTAAACTCAGCCAAAAGAAAATTCTTGGGATTTAACGGGAATAGTACCAACATCACTATCACCACCACTGGCAACGTTTTCTTCACCAGCAACGCTGCCACCCGGTGCATTCTCCTTCCCGCACCTACCACCACCATCTTCTTGGTTGGGAGGGAAGTTTCAGTACGCTCCTCCATATCAGAAATATCCTTATCATAATCAAAGTCCTCGTTAGCAGGACTGGTAACCTCCTCTTCAATCTCTGCCTCATCAGACACAACGGTAGAAGATCGCTTGGGACCAATCTTTCTTTTATCGTTACCTACAAAATAATAAAGGATGCCTTCAGAGGATTACTTGTTCCTTTACTTAAAAATTTATTTTTATCACAAGGAAAAAAGGGGAAAGTAGTATAGGAAGAAGCCATACATTGATAGTTGCAGTACTCTTCGAAGGAAGAATAGCATCTGAACTTTCTTCTTCATCAGCAACAACAACATCGAGAGTATAAGGAAAATGCATGCCTTCGAAGTTCAAATGCCAGGGGCAGAAATTTACATAATGAATATGAGCAACCTCACGAGGTACACTATCAGCAATGGGACGCCATCCGTGTGGGCCATAAATCCAACCCCAAGCCCACAGACCAATAATCTCAATAACATTAGCATGCCACTCATAGTCATGATCACGATTGATCCTCTCACGTGGAGGAAAAATCTTCTTGTTAGCGGACCTCTCCGTTCCAGGAATATACTTCAGCTTGCGTCTCTCACTTCACTTAAAAGACGGATATCACCAAGAGGAGCAGCGATGTTACGAAGACCTATACTCCACGGCTTGCGGTTCCTACTGTTAATATAATCCCCGAAGGAATTATTAAAATTCTGGGGAGTATACCATTCCCTCTCAGCAGGATCGGGAACATAGCAGTCATCATCGTTTCTCCCTTGCTTCGAAGATAGCACTCCCTCCGCGTATGAAGATAATTCCCAGTCAACTGTGATACAAAACGACTATGGGTGTTCGTAGAAGAACCCTCACGACTAGCCAGTATGTCGTAATAAAAAGAATCACCTGACTTGTATAGAGGAAACATGAGACCCGCCTCGAAGGCTCCCACAGTAGTCAGAAGATGAGACTCATCGAATTGATACCTTGAGATAAGCTCATAAGTGATATCATCATTAGGAGCGTAGAAGCGGACATCAAAGGCTTGAAGTTCATGTTTCTCCTTAAACACCTCCATGTCAATATGTTTGAAGGTCACCTTCTTTTTACTAACCGAGACGCTTCGTATTATTGGGGCAGCGTCTTCCTCGTCCGTAGAATCCGATGTGGAATCCTTCGGAGGACTCATGTCTGAGAGCTTTCTCTTAGAAGAAACATGCTTGGGCGGATTAGTCTTCGAAGAGGTACCCTTAGTAGATTTCCCCTTGGAAGGGACCGCTGGAGGAGGAGGCAGAAGACTTTGTTGAGGCAGCGTAGGAGGAGCCATAGAACGAATAGGTGCAATGTCCAACACATCACTACAAGGAGGAGCCTGCGTGCTTCTAAATTCATCGAGCAGACGAGAAGAAGCGCGTGTAGCGGCATACCTAGAGCCAGGGGGATCCTTCGGTGGATCTCTTTTCTTGGAAGACGAAGGCCTCTGACCAGAGGAAAACGAGACCCTTTGGGTACGAAGATCAGCCTGCGAAGATCTAGAACCTCCTAGTGCAGATATATCAGGATCTCTACGCAGAGGAGATTTACGAGGACTAGGCGGCGGAGTCTGATAAGGAACCCGTTGACGATCAGCCATGTCTGCGGAACACACAAACAAGTTATAGATTCCGTAGAATAACAAATAAAGATCAAAAAGCTGAATTTCGACCAGTTCATCACAGTTATCCGACAGAAGAGAATTAAGGAAAACCATAGACTAAAAAATAGAAACGGAGAAACCCTAACTTGGTTGGGATCATCGGGGAAAAGTATTCGAATGAAAATCCACGATCTTTGTAATAAAGAACAGGGGCAAGTATATATATGTACTTGTATATATTCTTCATCACAAAGCCAAAAACACAGCAGCAAAAGATGAACATGTAATCGATATCAAAATCAAAGATAAACAAAAAACCCCTTACCTATACCAAGGGCTCTACCAATAGAAGAGCGCAGCCAGGAAACAACGAACAACAACAACTCACGAACACCAAAGAATCAAGGACCGACCGTATTCAAGACAAAGGAAGCATCAGCAGTTAAAAGTATCCAAACAAAAATGGGGAATAGAAAGCTTCAGAAGAAAAATAATGAAGGACTGACAGGGAAGAATGAAATTTATTTCATGCTTTTCACATTCTATTTCTCACTTATAAGCATTGAAGGAGATAGAAACCGCCCCTTCACCCAAGGAGAAGTTATTGCAAGGAGTTATTGCATGTAGTGGGAGACGTGCCCTAAAATCTAGGGGAAGTTATTAAAGGAGAGGTAAAGAATATGTGACGGTTTTCCTCTAACTTCAACTGACGCCTTAGTTAGAAGAAAATGGGCAAATTGTAAGCACATATTTCATCACCCGCCACGTGTTCATGGCCAAACACGTGGGAGGAATGCAACTCGGAGCATCAAGATATGATGTCACACGTGGATAGCTAAGAGACATATCTCATCCACGCAAGATCATCATTTGACAAGATCCGACGGCCAAGGATCGAGGAGCACCAAGATACCAAGCCACCACGAAGTACTGAAAAGCACCCAAAGACTCACTTTATCCCATCTCGAGAAAGATCCAAGATCGACGGCTGGGTTAAGTCCAACTGACACGGATGTGACAAGGACAGAGGACCGTTGTCTGGCGCGTGCAGACGACTCAACCACCCGCATTAAACACCCTGAGCAGCATACGTGTCAGCCAACTGGTGGAAGACACGACTGTCACTCTTCGGCAAAGAGCAGAGAGCGCTGGGGGCATCGTAGAAGACGAAGCAGTCCACGGTACCGGCACAAAGCACAAGACGATAAGGATACAACGGCCTCCAGAAGTGGACCCCACGTTGTAACCCCTATAAATACCCCTCCCCACTAAGAGAGAGGGGAATATTGGTTCTAAGAGAGAAAAGAGGAGAGAGAATTAGGAAGAGTAAGTAATTCCCCTAATCCCGCAGCCTCAGTTTATACTCCAAAGTCATTCGACTATCTTTGTAATCAACCTACATATAATGAAACACCAACCCCGTGGATGTAGGTCTTAGTGCTGAACCACGTAAATACTTGTCTCGTTTACATTCAACACTTACATTTCGTACTTTATATTCAGTATTACGCATGATAAACTTTATATTATGCTCCGCTCTCTATTTGCTCTATTATACGAGCATTGTTAGTGATAATATACGACTAGACAAGGACGAGTCCGAAGACTCAGAGTCGATGAATCGATATATTCACTCCCCTTTACGCATACAACACTTAATCTGTGAACTATAGTATGTGCGAACATTGTTTGTGAACACGTGGATGCCAGCGTGATTTACGCGTTCACATACAACAACCACTATGTATGTATCATGAAGGCCTCTGTAAGTTGAAACTTTGAATTTTCTTTGCCACTAACCCTTGTTTACATATAATCTTGTACGTTATACTCCTCTAGGCGAAGAACCCACAAATCCTCCAAAATTCCAAGGAGTGCAAATAAAACCATGAGAAACACCGATAGAACTTCTAGGGGAATTTAGTGATGTATTAGGAGTTAACATCTTCGGAGACGGAGGAGAAGGACAATTGAAAGAAGATGAAGATGATGATGATGACCTCGAACGATAATCCGACAATACCGATTCACAGTCGGAACTCCAAAACTCCAAATTTTCAACCTGGTCAAAGTCAACTAGGTCCGGGCTACTGTGAGCCATTTGTTTTTTGCTTATGTTACTTCGTTTACTTTTTTCCCAGAACATGACCCTTGACCATGACAAGCCCTTGGTTCTATTGCACTCAGTCAGGCATGGTGGCGGGGCATACATCGAACTAATTAGAGCAGCCGGGGGTGGAGGAAGTGGCTCATGAGTTGTTGGATTGATGGGTGTACCCGGTTGCAATTCCCACTTAAATGGTACACCTTCTGTTGATCTATAATATATACGTGAAGAAAAACCTTTTGATGAATCTCTTGTAAGAAGTTTACGGGAGAAAATATCATCTCCTTGAAGTAATGAAATGTTTTTCTTCTCATTCGAGTTTTCCCTCTCTAGGCTGACAACAAAATTCTCGCAATTCATTTTTTTATGCTAGAAAATACTATATTGCGGTATGTTAATGCACTGTTTAGTATAGAAGGGAGTACTCCTATTCGATTTTGTTCTTGATTTTCTTGTATGGATTTTTGAAGCCTTTTGATGAATATTGAAAGCTGAAATGAGAATAAGCTAAAGGTTTTTTTATTTGAACTTAAGAGAGTGAGATTGGAGTTTATATATAAGGTTTGAGTTAAACCTAGTTTGTTGCAATATTGGGGAACAAGATCCATTGCTTACGAATGTTGAAAGGCAGTTTCATTTTTTAAATGAGAAATTTATTTTTATAACCCTGGAAATTATGGGTCTTATTCTTTTAGCCCTAGGATTATTTAATAAAATTTACAAATTATTCTAGTGGCCCTAGAATATTATAACCGGTGTGCATATTGCATGCACATAAAATTAGTGTGCATATTATCTGCACATTATAAAATATAAAGAAATTTTTAAAAATTGTTTACAAAAATCGGTGTGCATATTTCCTCCACACTATAAAATATGAAGAAATTTTTTAAAATTGTTTACAAAAATTAGTGTGCATATTTTCTGCACATAAAATCAGTGTGCATATTGTCTGCACACTATAAAATATGAAGAAAATTTAAAAAATTGTTTACAAAAATCAGTGTGCATATTTTCTGCACATAAAATTAGTGTGCATATTTTTTGCACACTGTAAAATATGAAGAAAATTTAAAAAATTACTTAAAGAATAAGACAAATTATATGAAATGAAAAATTGATAGTTGTATTTACGCTCGTTGTGTAGATCTTTCAAAAAGCTTTCCAAATATATAAAATTTGTCGAATTCTTACGTATGATTCATGTTATGTTTAAGTTGGCATGACGATTATACCCTTAAATGATATAATTTATCATTTGATAATATCATCAAACATCTTTATCCAAATGACCCTCATTCTTTTTAAGGGTCATTTCAATAAAATGGGTTAATGTTTTTAAAATTGAATTTTAAGCCAAATATCATCTGAGTAAGAGAGAGTGAGAGGAGGGTCAAACACTTAATTCCTACTTTTAAAATTGAGAGTTAGGTTGAGTATGTAGTCGAATAATTATTATGTTGGGCGGCTATCACCCTGTGATAACCAAAACCATAAGACTCGGGTGATTAATCTTTTTTTCATGGCTTCAGTCGGTTCCAAGTATAGAGTGGATTGATCTTGAACTTAATATTTCGTTTCAAAATGATAGTTTCTTCCTAAGAGCATCTCCAACAGAATGTACAAAAAATCTTATGTGGTTTTTTAATTTAGTCTTTTTATTTATGGGGTCTACACATAGAGTAAATATAAGATTTCCTATCTAAAAAATCATCTCCAACAGTAGAGAAATTTTTTTAAAAAATAGTGAAAAATATGACGTGGAGGTTGAGCCGGAGGTGTAGATAATAATTTCTTGAACACCTTTATAATTAGTAATTGGTTCCTCCTAGTTTATAGGACCTTACTGTTGGAGATGGATTTGTGCTAAACGGGGGTCTAAAATCCTATGTGTCACTAAAAAATAAAAAATTCACCCTCTGTTGAAGATGCTCTAATGAATAAAGATAAAACAATTTTTTTAAAAAAAGTGAGGAGAACAAGGGGGTTGACCGCTACTCGTACCTATGTTAAGGAAGTTCACAGGGCCATGCATTTTTTTCTTTTAAGCATGGTCGTATATTGTTTGTTTTAGCGATAAATTGTTAAAGATTGTTACCGTAGGTTTTAGCAATAGCGATAAATTGTTTTCAACGATAGAGTTGTCCCTAGACTAAGTGCAATAAGATCTGATCACTGCCCTGTCTTATTATCCCAAGACTTACCCTATCAAAGGAAAGATTGGATTTTCAAATTTTACGACATTTGGCTAAAGGATGCCACTTGTGTCCAAGTAATTCAGAAGTCCTGGAAAGACTTGGAAGGAGAAGATACCTCTAAAACTTTAGTTTCACACCTAAAAACATTAGGCACCTTCTAGACTGGAAGAAAAATATCTTTGGACAACCAAGTAGGAAAATAAGCAAACTCATTAAAGAAATAGAGAGACTTAAGAACTCAGGGGGCAATATTAGGCATAAGGAAGCTATCAACTCACAGAAATTAACCCAACTAGAACATCTTTATGATACACAAGAGAAAATAGCTAAGCAGGACCTGAGGGATAATATCATAAATCTAGGAAAACATAATACAAATCACTTCCATATATTGTCACTTTAAGAAGGAGAAAGTGGAATAATATAGAATGTTTACTTAATAGCCAGAATACAGTCACCCACAATAAACAGGAAATATGAACAATCCTTACAGGTTATTTTAAAACTATTTTCACTAAAGAAGAAGTTGATCATTCCTTACATGAAAACATTTTAAAAAATATCCCCTCTTGTGTCTCTGAGACAAAGAAAATATCCATTACATCTATTCCATCTAGGGAAGGAATATTTCTAGTCCTAAAAAAATATGAAATCAAATAAGTCTCTTGGGCCAGATGGAACTCAAGTAGGAACTCAAGTCATTCTCACAGTTAAAGAGTTCTTTGAAACAGGGAAAATGAACTGTGACTTAAACAAAATTACCTTTTTTTAATCCCTAAAGTTCAACATCATAAAGATCCAGGCAAATTCAGACCAATAGGACTCTGCAACACTATCTATAAATTTATCACTAAAATATTATCAAATAGACTAAAGCCAGTACTGAACAAAATCCAATCTGCCTTCCTCTCTTCTAGACAAATATCAGACAATGTTATAGTGGCACAGGAAATTATCCATTTTTTTAAGAAATATAAAGCCAGAACTGGAGGATTAGGAGTCAAAATTGATATGTCTATAGCCTTTGACAGAGTCAGCTGGCATTTCCTTATCAAAACCCTGAAAACCTTTGCTTTGATAACAAAGTTTGTATGCTAATAGAGCAATGTATTTCTACTTCCTCCATAGCTGTCCTTTTAAATGGTTTTCCAAGAGAGTTATTTAAACCTACTAGAGGTATTCGTCAAGGAGATCCTCTATATATCTTGATAACTCTTCATTATATGTATGGAAGTTTTTTCTAGACTCCTTCTGGCTCAGGAAGAACAGAAACTACTTCATGGAGTTAAAATAACTCCAAAAAATTCACTTATCTCTCGTCTTCTCTATTGCAAACCTTATTTAGTCAAGCCTCTGGCCAACTGATCAACTTTGACAAATCAGGAGTCTTTTTTAGTAAGAAAGTTCACCACAAACACCAAAGAATGATGTCAAAACTTCTAAAAATAAAACATACTAATCTTAAAGACTCATATTTAGGAACTCCTCTCTTTATGTACATATCAAAATTAAAACTTTTGAGTTTATAATTGAGAAAATGGAACACAAATCTCAAGGATGGAAAAGTAAAGTCCTGCCCCGAACAAGCAAAATGGTGCTTAATAAGTCAGTTCTAGCTAGTATGGCTTCCTATCAGATGGGTTGTTTCATCTTACCTAAGAAAATCACAAATAAGATAAATGCAATCCAAAGAGACTTTTGGTGGGGCATTGAGCTTAATACAAATGGCTATTACTCCAACGCTTGGCCAAGTATGTGTAAACCTATGAGCAAGGAATGTCTAGGATTTAGAGATGCTCATAAATTCAACTTAGCCTTAATAGCCAAAGTAGCTTGGAGACTAATAACATAACCAAACTCTCCTTGGGCCCAAACCCTAAAACCTAGATACTTTAGAAATAAATCCCCCCTTATAATAAAACCCTCATATGTATGTTCTTAGACCTAGAGATGCATTTGTACATGCATGCATTTGGTAATGGAAAATAGTATTTGGGAGGTAGGAGATGGCTTTAGCATAAATATCTTGGAGGATAAATAGATAAGAGGATTAACTGAAACTTTAATGAGATACAAATCTAGTACTAACTCAGATCTCACTTGTTTAGCAGACCTGATAGACACTTCCACTAATAAATGGAATATACTACTGATTCATGCTAGCTTCCCTAATGGAATCGCTAATAAAATCTGTAAAATACATCTCTTTCTAGATAAAATCCACAACCTTAAACAGGATAGGCTAAGATGGAAACTAACCAAATTTGGAACTTTCACAGTAAAATCCATGTATAATAAGCTCATTGAACATAATATCAATAACTCAAACCTAGATAGGCCTTGAAGATGCTTTATGGAAGTCCCTGTGGAACCTTTATGTCTCTCTTAGAATACAATTTTTATTATGGAAATGTCTACATAATTAGGGACATTAATTAGGGATAATTAGGGACATTAACTCAAAGGAATACCAAACTCAAAGGAATAATTAGGGACATTAACCCATCTTGAACCCACTGTAACGAACATAAGGAAAATTTAGAGCATCTTTTTCTGCATTGTAGTTTTGCTAAGGAAGTTTGAGAATTATGCCCAAATCTTGTTATCTGTAATTTTGATAATGGTACAAAAATCGTGGACATATGCAAAGACTGGTTTCAGAACCAAAACTCGGTAATATCTCTATAACTTATAGCTACAAAAATGTGGTTTATATGGAAACCAAGATGTAACAAAGCTCTTCAAGGAATTACACAGTCCACCCAAAGTCAAGGAAAGGAAATTCAGAGACATATATCTTTTTGGACTAGAAGAGATAACAATAAATATAGAAAGGAGCAAAGCATAAAGAAAGAAAAGAATGCTTCGTGGTCCCCACCAAATAAAAATAAGAAGAAGATAAATGTAGATGCATCTTGGGTATCAGAAAACACTAATGCAATCTATGTTTTTATTTTGAAAAATGATGCCGTTACGTTCGAGGGAGGAAGAGCAGGATCGATGCACAACCTCAATCCACAAGAGGCAGAAGCTCTGGGACCTCTCCAGACAGCTTTATGGGCAGAGAAAAAAAGGCTAATAGACTTCAGCATTGAGGGAGACTTCAAGCCTTTAATCAACTATCTAAACAATCAAACAACATATATTGATTGGTCTAGTAAATCAATTTTAAATGAAGTTATTCGTAAAGTTTTAATATGTAGGAATTTCCTAAGATTTTGTTTTGTTCCAAGACTAGGAAATGCAGTGGATAACACTCCAGCCAAAAAGGAAAAAAACAAATTGTAACTGATTGTGAAACGGATGCCATTCCTCCTCCTTGTATTCATGGAAAACTTTTAGTAGATAAATATAATATCTTAGGGTCGGCTACCCGGATATTAGATAACTCTATTTCAGATGTAATAGAGATTTTGGTCTCCTCTTAGCTCTTTTGAATGAATTTTCACTTACAAAAAAAAAAAAAACAAACAAACAATAGAGTTGTCCTGTAACTTCCTTTCTGGATGTTCTTGTGGTATAAAGTTTGTACTTTTTTTTCTTTTCTTCTTCTTCTTCTTGGAACATGTATCCTCTTATTTTGATGAATATATTATTCTTTAGCCATCAAAAAATACATATATAAACTTAAACTTATCCAATAAAACAAGATTTGTTTTGTTTTGTTCTTCTTCTTCTGATGGGTTAGTATAGTAGTTAGTTGTGGCCCCTAAATACTTCTAGCAATTACAAGGTCCATGATTCAAACCCTTACCCTATTTAAGGGAGGGAGCATGGGAAAGTTATGTGGTTTGTCCCAAGAAGGAGCAAGCGTCTCATTAACCCAACCAAGCCTGCAACCAATCCAAGTGGTAATATCACTCCCCTTTCCACCATTAGATCTTATCCATGAGATAATTCGCGGTAAAAGGCAGATAAAGCAACTTCGTGGTGTAGTTTTAATTGTGGTAAGTAAAGGGTTTGATTCTCGGACTTGGGAAGATATTGATTTTAGACTTAATAAAAGAAAAATATTAAAACTAGCAAATAAACGAAGATGATTTCAATATTACGAGAGACTGGGACTTAGGATTCCACCAAACTTCACAATCAATTGGTTCATACAATGATTCATAACAATTTTAGCTCTTTTCTCGACTCTATTTCTTTGCCAAAAGTAGATTTTATAAAGCAATAGATGTAAATCATAAGCATAGTGCATCAAGAGTTCTTAGACTAAGCATACACTATCAAACAAAATCACAAATAATCAATAAAAATCATAAATCGATTAAAACAAGTGCAAATAGTAAAAAGAATCAATTATAGTTACCAATCAATTGTGAAACATGGCTTCCTCCATTGTCCTAGTGTTGGGGTTTAGCTCCTCATATTATTCACGTGCTCAAAATAGTTGTTCATAACTCAAATAGGTGAAAAACAAGAGAAAACTAATACAACAGGCAGTTTGCAACGCTGGAATGGCGTTACAAACAGCTGTTACAACGAGTGTTGACTGTTACATAGAAAAGATGACAATCTTCTGAAATATGTGATTTATTAAAAACGATACTTATTTTCTGCTGTTTAAATAAGACTGCCACTGCGAGTCTGTTCTTCGTGTTCTTAAGAACGACACTTTTGATATGTCGTTTGCAACTCTTCTTCTTCCTCTTCTCTGCTGCTACTGCAGAATCGCTCTGCAGTGTGATTTTATGCCTCTGCTTCACCCCAAAACTCCCGACTCTCCTATTTTGGACTTGAAACAATATATTTATACACTACAGGGTCGAGAAATAACTCGCAAGAAATCTTCTAGGAATGTATTTTCTTTGCATCCAAGTCACGGCTATTTCCTTCTCTTCTTTACGTAACATTTCCTGTTTAATCCAAACTTCCCAGATTTGGTAGATATCTTCCCAATCTTTGCGTAATTTCCAAATAATTCACGAATTTCCGAGAATAATTCTTTCTTCTGTCCCACGTAAAACCAAGAAAACCTGACAACACTCTCTTCCCCTGTTTTGCATCAAACGGATGATTTGACCCATTTTGATCGATCGTAACAACCATACAAACCCTGTCTATCCATGGGAAGTCCAGCCCATCAATATCTCGAGTTGAATCTCCCTAAAACAGCTCCAATTATCCATCCCTAAATCTGTCCCGTGAGAAATAAGCTTTTCCCGCCTTTTTCTGCTTTTGAACGTGAAGGAGACAAGACAGCCCTTATCCAGTACTGGGGTGCCAATAGCCGTAGGGTGTGAATAACAATTAGAGTGCCCCTTATCAACTGGGTGTCCCTTATCAACAAGTTACCCCTTATCCAAAATGAGGGTCCGAATAGCAGGTGTCCTTCAGAGGTGCCTTTAGCAACTTTTCGAGCCGAATTTTCCAAAAAATGGTTATTTCTCCAAAATACCTACAAAGACATAAAACACCATAATAAGAACAAAAACGGGTACTAAGAATATATACAATTGATACCAAAATAGATACATAAATGCGTCTATCACTTCGTCCTCCCTAAAATCCTAAAATTACTTTATTTAACTTTAGTTTTTTAGGTCGTGTTTGGGAACTGGGATATCCCAACCCAAGTTGGGTTATCACAAAAAAAAAAAAAAAAAAAAAAACAAACAATAGAGTTGTCCTGTAACTTCCTTTCTGGATGTTCTTGTGGTATAAAGTTTGTACTTTTTTTTTCTTTTCTTCTTCTTCTTCTTGGAACATGTATCCTCTTCTTTTGATGAATATATTATTCTTTAGCCATCAAAAAATACATATATAAACTTAAACTTATCCAATAAAACAAGATTTGTTTTGTTTTGTTGTTCTTCTTCTGATGGGTTAGTATAGTAGTTAGTTGTGGCCCCTACATACCTCTACCAATTACAAGGTCCATGATTCAAACCCTTACCCTCTCTAAGGGAGGGAGCATGGGAAAGTTATGTGGTTTGTCCCGAAGAAGGAGCGAGCGTCTCATTAACCCAACCAAGCCTGCAACCAATCCAAGTGGTAATATCACTCCCCTTTCCACCATAAAATCTTATCCATGAGATAATTCGCGGTAAAAGGCAGATAGAGCAACTTCGTCCTCCCTAAAATTACTTTATTTAACTTTAGTTTTTTAGGTCGTGTTTGGGAACTCGGATATCCCAACCCAAGTTGGGTTATCACAAAAAAAAAACTTAAAAGGTTTGTTTACATTTTATCCCAAGTTGGGATAAGGATAGCTAATCCATCCTTGGTTTTCAGAGGCTAAAAAGTTAGATTTATGGTATTCTCCTGAAAACTTGTTCTCCCCATTTCCCAACCTAGGATAGAGCTACAAACTCCACGGTTTAAATTTTTTTAAGCCTATTTTTCCATTTTCTCCTACTACCTGGTATACTTACACAAGTTTAGTTAAAACCGATCAATCTCAAGGTTTATCATAAATTAAATGAAGATACACTATTTTAGAGTATGTTATTCCATTTCCAAGCTCTCAGACAGACCCTTAGACTTTTTGTATATTTGTCTCCTCTCTTGTTTTTAAGAAACTACGTTAGAGGCTTAGATCTCAGTATATCTTACATAAATTTAATATTTTGTCATACAAATACCATTAAGAAATTTGAATAATATAGAACTTCGTAAAAATATCAAAATTTTATGTTGATAAAATTTAAAAAATTATAAATTTAACATTTAATCAAAATATTATACAAATTGTATGGCACATTTCGAAGTAAAAATGCTTAAAAATTTCCATGGTTGCTAGTGTAGGGTTCTAAAACCCATAAACAAACTAAAAAAATCTTTTATCTTATATGAATTTTGGTACCCTTCCCATTAATTTGATACCCATTAGCAATGTCGAAAATTACGCAATCTAGCTAGCTTTGTCACTGGTAAAAGTGACAGCAGGTGTATACTTGCTGAATATATTATGTAACTCTGTAAGTTATAGAGTGTTCTATACTTAAATCATTAAATTCGAAAATGTTTTCTTATCAAATAAGTAAAGTTGGTATGATATGTTATTAATAAAGTAAAACAAAAAAGTCAAAACTAATCAAAGATCCCCCATATCAATAATGTCTTAAGTTCTAAACGAAGTAATACTTGATCATTGTCCTCCATTTCGCTTTCTTATATTGTAAGTTTAAGGAATTAGATACGATTAAATTGCAATCCTAACAAACCATTACAGCTTCATATTATGCATCGCCGTGTTATTGGCCTTGGAATATGAGCTAGTTACGAGTGCACCATGCTTGTTGGAGTGTTTGTCTTTCCTTTGGTGCCGAAGTCCACTACTCACAAAGTCACAAATTGTACAATTATGTGGGTGTTATTATCATTAGTCATTGTATTTCTAGGTCTAAAATATAGTTGTCAACCAACTGTGGATCATTAAAATCTGATCATTGGATGTTGCTTTTGGGATCATTAAAATCTGATCATTGGATGTTGCTTTTGGGGTTCCACTGAGGTTTAAAAAACCCTACCCCTACCAAATCCTGTGGTGGATTTGGTCCACCTCTAGCACTGCATGTTATCAATTTGTATCCCGATATTGACAATTTCTGTCATTACAAATTGAAAGTGCCAGTTGGAGAGGCTCTAAAATTGGGTATATAATCGACTAAAAGGGTTACATCAAGTTATCTTGTTTCAGATTATGTAGCCTCTCCAACTGGCACTGTCGTTAACTATCTTCAGTTTGTAAATGGTTTGATTATGTTCTTAGATAATTTTGAAGGGCATGTTAGAAATTTGAAGCGCATTATATTTGACTTTGAACTGGTCGCAAGTTTAAAGGTAATAATAAGTGCTTAATTACATGAATCGAGGGATATACTTAATGGGATGTCTTGCATTTTACCTTGTATTACTATTGTTTTATCATTTTATTCATTTCTTTAGGTAAATCATCCAAAAAATCAATGGAGACGACTATAAAAGTGTTAAGGAAGTGAAACCCACAAATGGAACCACGTGGGACTCGTTCAAATTTAGATTTTAATATCTCTATCCAGTAGAGAATGAAAATACGAATCCAAATGACAAAAAACAAGGTCATTCGATGCAAAAAGAATGATCTATGAGAAAAATGACGAAAAGTTCATAAACACCTCTCTTATACATAGTTGGTTCACGAACTTACTATATGGGTTCGTGAACCTAAGTCAAGAAGTTTCTCTTATATACTTTTTATATAGTTGACATATTTCTCTTTGACACGTTTCCATGAGTTAAGTTCGCGAACTTCATGCCTAGATTTGGAAGCGACTTAATTTGGTTATTTTTGGCTAATTTTTGACCAGAATTCGAGCATGAGGAGTTTTACAATTGGATTTCTATGTAAAAGGTGATTCTAATTGGACAGAGAGGATTTATACACACTACTTTCCAAGTTTCAAGGGAGGATGAAACACAAGGAAGGAAAGCTGGGGTTTCGTAACGGTTTGATTATCATAGTGATTTTTTATTGACTTTCTCTTACATCATGTGTTTTACTAAATTCATGGCTGGCTAACACATATTTTAAGTTCTATACACAATTAATTATTGTAT
This sequence comes from Papaver bracteatum, assembly GCA_023529315.1. NCBI lineage: Eukaryota > Viridiplantae > Streptophyta > Magnoliopsida > Ranunculales > Papaveraceae > Papaver > Papaver bracteatum. The sequence goes on from JAJJWX010003180.1 coordinate 403,930, forward strand.
GAAACTATTTTGAGCTTTTCACATGATTATCACTTGTTTTTACTGGTGGCTTCAAGGGTGAAATCTTCGAAACGGTCCGAGTCGCGCTCTGCAACTCGGCGATCAAATCGGCGAATTTTTTCTTGTTTTCAGTATTTCGTCGTTATTATTTCATGTATTTTGCATTGATTCAGGTGTTAGTTCATAGTAATCTATTACCGTTTTGTTCAGGTGATATCATTAATATGTCAGAAAACTAAATTAAATGGCGGATTCTCAAATTCTAGATCAGATTATGAGATTTCAAATAATCTTAGATCTGAAAATAATTTTGTTCCTATGGCTCTTAATCCATCAATTTTTATTCCTGATGAGGTTATTGATAAGAGCGTGAATGAATGGAGATTTAGTTTGATTGGAAGACTGGATTTAGTGAAATTGAAGATGATTGTTGATGAAACATGTTTGAGGAAAAAATGGACTCTTACAGGTAAATATCAATTTATTTCTATTGGAAATGGTTTCTTTATCATCAAATTAGAGAATAAGGATGACATGAAGTTTGTTTATGAGGGTTTCTGGGAGGTGGAATCGCAATATTTGAAGCTTAGATTCTGGGAACGAGATTTTAAGCCTGAACAATAAAAATCTTCCAGTGCTTTTGTTTGGTGGTTATTTCCAGGATTGAGTATTGAATATTGGAAGGAGGATATACTTATGTCAATGGGTAATGCAATTGGTAAACCAATCCGTCTTGATTCCACAACTCTGAAGAAAAAAATTGGATATTATGCTAGTATTTGGGTGGAGATGGATTTAGCTAATGTTATTCCTAATAAGGTAGTGGTTGAATCAAAGTATTGTAAGTTTGAGCAAGAAGTTAGAATATCAAGAATGCCTAAGTTTTGCAGTCATTGCAAGATTGTGGGTCACTTGGTTACATAATGTAGAGTAGCAAGGAAGACTCAATTTAATGGTGGTCAAAAGCACATTAATCAAAAACCTCAATGGATATACACCCCAAAGAAATTTCCAGTTCAAAATTCTGGTGGATTTGATATTTATGAGCCTTCAACAATTGATAAGAATGGGAGCACATCAATGGCTAGTGATGATGTTTTTAGTGAAAAGGTGGATGAGCTTAATATAATTCATTCTAATACTCCATCTAGTTTTACTGGTGTACTAGAATCACCTGTTGAATTCCCTGCATTATCTGTTGGAAAACTAATTGATATTGGTAATTGTGGCACTAGTGGTGTTTCAGAACTGGTTCCTCTGGTTAACCTTGAAATCACTAGCAATACATCATCTGGAGTACTATCTGCTCAAGTATTGTCAACTATTAATTCTGAAGGAGATAATTTAGAAAGATGGAAGGAAGTATCAGGTTCTATAAATAACTCAGAAACATTAATACCAATACTGCTTCTGCTAAAATCTTTGCATCTCCAAGAAAATTTCAAGCATTGGTAGAGGTAGCTGAAAACATGATCATATTTTTTCTAAAGTAATTAGTAAACCTTCTAAAGGAAAAACTACTAAAGGTGTTCCTAATGTGGTAACAAGAAAACAAGCTCATACTTCAGTTAAGTCAATTACAAGAGTGGGGAGTTCTAATACTTCTCATACTAATCAATCTCAATGAGAGCAGTCTTTTGGAATGTCAGAGGTTTGAAGAGGATTCATGGCAAAGATAAACTAAGAAGTTTAGTTAATAATTTTAATCCTTCTTTGTTATGGGTTATTGAGCCAAAAATAAGAGTATCCAATAAAGTTAATAAGGATTTGAAACTTCCTGTGATATGTCAGATGATCATTCACAATTCTAGTTGTAGTTGCAGGATTTCCCACACTACACCCATATTAAGATTTTTCTATAATCAATTCATAATTGAAGATTAAAAACGACACTTTATTATTTTGTTCTCAGAAATGTTTACAGAAATGGAAGAATTCAATATTACAACTATTCTCTTGAATTTTTTCTCTCCTCAAGACTTTCTTTACTCTCAAAATACATCATCCTTTTCTGGACATATTGGGTCTCTATTTATAGGGTAGTTACATAATGGATGACAGCTAAGTTTTCCTCTTATCTCAGATTTGTTCTGCGATTGTACCGCGATAGTTACAATATTCATTCTCGCAAGTTTTGTATCCATCGCGGGACAAACATGCTCTTCTCATGTTTTCTTCAATCGTCAGCTATTACGTCACTCTTTTAACTGCTTTTGTGATATTCACCAGGTGTTGTTAAAAGCTTGCGGTATTGCTCGCTGGGAAGCGTTGTTAATCTCACAGAAAGGTATTGTAGCGATATTCTGGTCCTACATCTTGCCTCTTCTCATGTATTTTCTGCGAAGAAGAGAAGATCATGAGAACTTTAAAATGCCGTAACTACTTATCTCTTCATTAATCTTTCTTCTGACACGTTTTTGTATCCTTCACCAGTTGTTTTTCACATATTCTCTCTTCTAATGAATTTACGACACGTCCTATCTAGCCGCTGCGATCTGACCGTTCATGTCTTTTCTTAACATTTATTGCATTCACCTTCTTCGAGAAATTTCTTCTTCTATAAATACTTCTTTCATTATTTTCTTTTCCTCTTTTACTTTCTTCTTCTTTCTCTCCGTAATTTCTCTGCAAGTTTACTGTTCTTCCGTAAATTGCGCGTCTGTTATCGCTGTGATTCTTTTCTTATTTTCCAACCTTTTCTTTCATTCCCATACTTGAAAATGGTTGCCGCTGGTGCTAAAAATTTGATTGCTTTTGGTGAGATGCAAGAAAAACTCAAAAGCAAAGGTTTCACTTTGTCTACAATTCCAAATCAGAGCCCTAAATCCGAACTTTCTCTCAGATTATCAATGCTCTCGCGAGAAAATTATAGTATCGCTAGGTAAACTTGAAGATGGTCTTCCCATTCCCATCTATGATCCAGAACTTCCACTATTTTATGAAATAATTTCCGACGAGAGATTCTCGCGAGCGATATATCAATTGGGTGGAGATTGTATTCGATTGCTACTTGAATATGCTTCTCGCGGTGCTAACAAAGGATCTCGCTACCCTGAATCTACGAAGAATCCTCAATTTAAATATGTTCCCATTGTCTCTGCAGATTATACTGTGGACAACTTCTTTGAAAATTATAAAATAGTCCCTATGAAGAGGGATAACATTTGCTGGGGTGTTCCCTTGAAGAAGGAAAAGATCGCTGATGATAAAGCTCTTATGCTAGATATTGATTGGCATACATCTACTAATCAAGGACCTCGCCATTTTAGCGATGACAAGTGGTTCATTTTTCCATTATGTCTTGAGAGTCCTTATATTTCTAGTTCTTGCGCATTACCCGCGAATCTTTCAGAATATCAACCTTGGGTCTTCAACTGGCCTGAAAGAACTAAAGAGGTATGTTCTCTATGATCTTTGGTATAATCATTATTCACTATCTTCCCCACGTTTTTATATTTTCGCTAATTACTTCAATCTTTTCCAGATTGACAGAATGAAACTCAGCTACCAGGATTTGAGGAAACCCAGCACTTTCTTAGCTCTTAAATCCTTCACAGATGAAGTAAGAAATATCGTTTTATTAGATTTAACAATATATTGTATCCCCTATTTCTTATCTTTATCTGTGTTCACAGGAGATTGAAGAACTAGAACCAATAAAACCTGCGAGAACTTAGGAGAAATATTTAAAGGATAAATTGACTGTTCCTCCTAAAGGAAAGTCTTCTGCCCCTCGCGGTGAAGAATCTGGCGATCCTCCCTTGAAGAAAAGGAAAACCCGACCTTCTTCTTCTTCAACTCCTCAACCCATTCCAGAAAATCCAAGTGTTGATTTCGACAAGGACAATAATGATAACTTCTTCCCTTCTATTAAGGATTCTTCTGATTCTGATTCTTCAATGGCTCATTTATCTAAATTTTTTGGAAAGAATATATTTGGTATCCCAAATGAGTCCGAAGATGAAGCTATTAATGAAATATCCCGGTACCTCGCCAAAGACTGTGATGCTCCCATATTAGCTTACAGTGATTCCCTTTGTGTGGTTTCAAGATCGCTGACTCCAAGTCTCTTAAATTCACTTGGCAGTCTGGTATGCTTCTATTTGTTCATCCTTTTTTATGTATCTATTGATATTTTTTCCACATTTTGACTTATATAGTTCTATCGCAGGTTGGAAGAGCTGCTTTTGCTGTTGCTTCTGATTTAGATAATAGGCGTGAATTTTCCCAACAGAAGAATGTTATTCTTTGCCAAAAGAATGAAGAACTAAAATCTGAATCTTCTACTCTTCGCGAGTAGAATGAAAAAATGGAAGTTGAACTCGCTAGTCTTCGCAAGAAGAATAAATAACTTGAGAACAATCTTTCTCATCAATCAGCCAAAGTATCCAATCTTGATACTGTTAACAAACAACTCTTAGGTATGATAATCTTCTTCTTTTTCCTCGCAACTTTACGTTTAACTATTCTTTCTTACTTGATTTATCATTCTCGTAGACGTTTATGGTCTCATGATAAGCGCATATTTCACATATATTTAGTGTCAATTCCATGCTAGTATTTGTTGGTTTTCTTGCAGATTATTGTGTGTTACGCTTGTTTTATCTTATTTGTGTGTTATTAGGTGAATAATCCAAAAAGAAGTGAATTTGAGCTCAGTTGTGCAACAAAAAGAAGTTAGTTAAGAGTGAAAAAGGGCCATAGACCAAATGTAACTCGCTCAAACACAAGATTTCTACTTTTCATTGTGTAGACGACGAGACGGGAGAACCAACGGCGAAAGAACGGAGTCATTCGGAGTTCGTATGAAGAAGTTATGGGCAAAATAAGAATGAACTTGGAATTAAACTGTCAGTCTTCCAGGACTGACAGTTGAATGGGAATCTCTTGTTAAGGGGCACCCTCACTATACGTTAAGGGACACCTTCCTATTAAGGGGTACCCTGGTTCAAGGGAAATACTGAAGGAAGTCCAGTCAACTGCTAAGGGGGCACCACCTCTTCTTCATGTACGAACAGGGAAGAATACCATGGCAGAGGTAGTACGGTTGCTCGAGCTCGATGGAGTATGCTGCTGTCAACAGAGGAGACAATGGGCAGGGCAGTGAAGAGAACATAATGGACGACGTTGCTGTCATGGAGAGAGCTCGAGCTGGAGTTTGGCAGTTGGCGGTTGTTGCTATCATTAGAGTTGGAACTCGGGTAGAAAGGATGGCTGGTTCATGCAATGGTGAGTTCATTTGGTGTTGGTTGTTGGAAGTTGGAAGCTCAACAGAGAAGTCATTGGAACTCGACGGTGATGGTGGCTTGCTTTCATCGTAAATGAGAGAACACGAGCATGGAAACGGGCATAGATTGATGAAGATGGACAGCGAGGAGACAGCTCGTTCATGGCATGAAGATGGTGCTGTTGCTGCTGTAACCAATAAGAGTGGTGCTGCTGTGGTTTGATGGTCATCAATGGATAGCCGTGGTGAAGAACAAGAGAACGCGCTGGAGTTGTGCTGTGGTTAGTTGTTTTCGTTGGAGTTATGCTCGTGGTGTTTGATGGTGGATGTTGAGTGGTCGGAGTTGGAAGATGATAAATGGCAGTAATGATGATGAGTTAACGGAACTGTTGGCTGCTCTAGAATGCAGGAAGATGGTCGTGATAAAAATGCAGAGAAGAGAAGAAGGCGCTGCATGCATGGACGAAGAGTGTTGTTGAACGTGAAGAATGCTCGGGTTAGGTGTTTCCATGTTGAATGTGAAGGTGAGGAGCTCGAGCTGGAAATGACGAGTAGGCAAATGATGAACTCGTGATACTTTTGGTTCATACGGGTGGAGCTTGATGTTGTCAAGATGACAGTTTGACCGGGACAATGACGTGAGCACTTGGCTGCTGTTCGAGGAGCAGTGATGAAGAGTGAACGAAGGGAAAATGAGTGGCTGCTGCCATTATTGACCGAAGCTAGAAAACGTGTGATACCGACACACCTAACACGCCGCACAAAGGAAAGCAAAGGCGGAAAGCAAAGGCAGAAAGAAAAGACGGAGAGGCAATGATGAAGACGAGCTCAAGAAATGGTTTGATGCATGCATGGTCGAAAGAAGAACTCAACAATGGCTTCTCAAGATTATACGGCGCTGAAGAATGCCAACAGAGATGATGGCATGCATACAAAGAAGCATGGGAGTATGGGACCATTCAACTCCCACATGCGCATGCGTTGAGGGAAAAGAAGGTGAAATGTTTGACACGGTAACATGGGTTGGCAGAAAACACAAAGAAAGAAAAAAAAAAAAAAAATACCACGGCCATCAATTCTAGTCGCCCAGCACATGCACCGAAAGAGAAATGAAGAAAAAATGACAGTCCATCAGATGCATGCGGGGCATCAAATTGTCGGGAAACTCTCCTATAAATAGATTGCCAATACTCCTCCCAAGACACACCTCTCCTTATACTCTTCTTCTCTCAAGTTCTTCTTCTTCTTCTTCTTCCATTTTTAGCTATACTTTAATTCTACTTCTTTATTTACTTATTTGGTAGTATTTTAAATTATGAGTAACTAAAACTCTCTTTGATTAAGGGCGATTTCAAGTTCGAAATATGAATCTATATTTGATATGAAATAACTTATTCTATTGCATTTATTTATGTTATTGATTGATTTTCTACTATGCTATTAATGTTTATGGATTATTTGTTAAGGGTTTAAGTTCGAAATTGAATCATTAATTCTTAATCTATTTGCTAGTTTAGATTTTCTTCGACCAGTAATTGTCTAGAAATATAAACGCAAGTAGCAATATTTGGGTACTGATGATGGGACTTTGTTAAGTGCCCGTATGTAGAAATCAACACTAGTAGGTGATTCATGCCTTTGAGTTCATCACTAGGAGCAACCTTATCTCACAAAACTTAGAGCATTTTGTTAAACTTAAGGTTCAACTCAAAAATAATTGTTATTCTTTATCTCCAAAATGGGAGGTATTTATAACCAACATTACAAGAATTAAATAATTACATTAATTAAATAATGGAGTAGGTAAATGAAGAAAACAAGGATGTCCATGTTAGGTGAAGGTTGGTGGAGTAGGTGTAGAATACAAGGAAGTCCATGTTAGGTAAAGATGGTGGTGTAATTGGAGGAGTGATTGGTGGAATTGGTGGAAGGTTGATTCAACACTCTCCCTCAAGGTGGTGCATATATGTCACAGATGCCCAACTTGACAAGTGAATCGTTAAATATATTATTTGATACGGCCTTAGTCAGAATATCTGCCAGCTGTTGTGTTGTTCGGACATATGGTACTTCAATAATTTTTTCTTCAAGTTTCTCATAAATGAAGTTCCTATCAATTTCCACGTGCTTCGTTCGATCATGTTGCACCGGATTCTCTACAATTTTGATTGCTGACTGATTATCACAAAACAACTTCATAGGTTTTTCAGATGGGAAACCAAGCTCTCCCATAAGCCTTTTCAACCATAACAATTCACAAATGCGTTTTACCATTGCTCTATATTCGCTTCAAAGATTGGATAAGGAAACAACATGTTGTTTCTTAGACTTCCATGTCACTAAATTTCCTCCAACAAAGGTAACATACCCAGATGTTGATCTTCTCCTGTCACCTTTACCTCCCCAGTCTGAGTCAGTGTAACCTGATACATCAAGATGTCCATGTTTTGGAAACATCAAACCTCTGCCTGGTGCGGACTTCAAATATCTTAGTATCCTGGTGACTGCATCCATGTGTTGCTGACCCGGATTATGCATAAATCTTCTTACAACACTTATAGCATAAGCAATATCTGGCCTTGTATGAGAAAGAATCAAGCGACCAACTAACCTTTGATATTGTCCTTTGTCTGCTGGTATTTGATCAGAACATTCTTCAAGACCATGATTTTGTTCCATAGGAGACCCAATTGGCATACAACCAGTCATACCAGTTTCCTTCAACAAATCAATCACATATTTTCGTTGACACAAGAAAATTCCCTTTCTGGATCAATTAACTTCAATACCCAAAAAGTACTTAAGTCCACCCAAATCTTTCATATCAAACTCAGAATACAAGCAATTTTTCAGATTACTCATCTCTTCAGGGTCATTTCCTGTTACCACCATATCATCTACATAGATAATAAGAGCAGTTATCTTGTCACCTACTCTTTTAAGGAACAAGGTATGATCATCATTACTCTGTATATACCCAAACTTCTTGATTGCAATGCGAAATCTACCAAACCATGCTCTGGGAGATTGTTTCAAACCATATAATGCCTTATTTAACTTACACACAACATTAGCATTGTTTGGAGCATTATAACCTGGAGGTAGTGTCATGTAGACTTCTTCTTGCAAGTCACCATGTAAAAAAGCATTTTTTACATCATACTGTTGTAGAGGCCAGCCTAGATTTTCTTCCAAAGACAATAATACTCGAATAGTGTTGATTTTTGCAACAGGAGCAAACGTCTCCTGATAATCAATACCATAAGTCTGAGTAAACCCTTTAGCCACAAGTCTTGCTTTATACCTGTCAATAGAGCCATCTGGATTATGCTTGATAGTATATACCCACCTTCAGCCAACTGGTTTCTTTCCTTCTGGTAGTGAGACTATATCCCATGTACCATTTTCTTCATGTGCCACCATCTCCTCTTTCATAGGACCAACCCATTTCGGATTAGATAGTGATTCTTCTACTGTTCTGGGAATAGTAACATCTGCCATTTGACTGACAAACGCTTTTCCCTTTTTTGATAATCTATGATTTGACACGTAATTCACAATAGGGTATTTCACCTTTCTTATTGCTTCAGGTGAAAAACGATCTGGTGGAACTCCACGATTACTCCTTGGTAGCAACTGGTACCTGTCGGTGTCAGGTAGTTCACAAGTATCATTAGTATTAATCGAACAATCTATGCTTACCTCAGGGACATCGGCACCGGATGGAGGAAAATTAGATGTAGGTACTGTTGGTGAAGAGAGAGATGGAGCTTCAAGACCAGGGGTGTCAATTTCTTCGGAAACAGGAATATAGAACTCTTGAACTGGCTCCGTGACTTGTATATCATCAATTCTTGAACTACTTACAGTTGGATGTGTACTTATGATTGTTTCATTTGCTGTCATATTTATTTCACTATTAGTCGGAAACAAATCCATCCAATTCAACTCTTCAATAACACTCTCTCTCTGAAGAGGAGAATCAGATACATCAGATGAGTAAAACATTTCTTGCTCAGAAAAGGTGACATCCATAGTAACATAAAATTTATGACTTTGAGGATGATAGCACCTATAACCCTTTTGGAATGGATGATAACCAATAAAAACACATTTGATAGCACAAGGATCTAGCTTTGTACGTAGATATTTCTGTAGATGTACAAAAACAACACAACCGAATACCCGTGGAGGAAGCTTAAGATGAGAAGGTATTGTTACAAACGAAGCCAATTTGTCCAAAGGTGTCTGAAATTTTAAAAAACTTGTTGGTACTCGATTAAGAAGATATATTGCACTAGTAATGGATTCTTCCCAGAATTTTGGCTTCATATTTGACCCAATCAAGCATGCCCTCGTAATTTCAAGTAACTGGCGATTTTTTCTTTCCGCCACACCATTTTGATGTGGCGTAGACGGGAAACTAGTTTCATGAATAATTCCATGTTCTCCAAAGTATCCTTGTAATACTTCATTAACATACTCACCACCATTATCAGAACGAAGGACCTTTAAGTTAGCCGAAAATTGTGTCTGAATCATTTTATGAAATGCGCTAAAACGATCAGCCACATCACTTTTATTCTTCATTAAATAGAGCCAAGTCATACGATTACAATCATCGATGAAGATAACAAACCACCGAAATCCGAATCGGTAATACGAGAAGGTCCCAGGACATCGAATGAACTAAATCGAATGGGACGTATCTTCTCTGAAACTATCTGGGTAAGTAGTACGATGACTCTTCGCAAGAATGCAAGTATCACATTTAAAGTCTGACAGTTTGCAAGACTTAAACAAATCAGGAAACAAGTGCTCCAAATATCCAAAAGAAGCATGTCCTAACCGGCGGTTCCACAAGAAGATCGATTTTTAGATGCACAAGAAGACCTTTTAACTGAAAGAGATCTCCCTTCACAAACATCGTCGATGTAATATAAACCATCTCTCTTAGTACCTCTCCCAATTATCTCCCCGTTGCCGAGATCCTGGAGAAGACAGAAAGTGGGGTAGATTAGTACTAAACAATTTAACTGTGTGGTTACTTGTGCCGCAGACAAGAGATTATTTGAAAGAGAAGGAACCAATAATGTGTGTTCTAGGGACAAGGAAGGTGTTAAATCAACTCTCCCAGCTCCGGTAACCGGATACGGTACACCGTTGGCGTTGGAAATAGTTGTATACGCAGGTATCAACGGATCTTTCAAAATAGAGGCATCGAATGTCATATGACCCGTAGCACCAGAATCGAGAATCCAACCATGATCTTTTCCAGAATCAGTAGCAAGTAAAGAGACGTAAACCTTACTTGATTGCTGGAAAAGGTTCGGGTTTACCAAAGAATGAGATTCCACCACGGAAGAATGAGTATCAGGTGTCGTAGTCATCATTGAAGTACATGTATCTACCCCTCTTTGGTCGATCTTTATTTGTATTTTATAGGCGTCCCACCAATCGGGATAACCGATTTTCTTGAAACATTTCTCCACGAAGTGTGAATTGCTTCCACAGTAAACACAACATCTAACGGAAGACATTATCACGATTAAAGAAGAAATTATATGAAGTATGAATACAGGTCGCAAGCAGCTTGCGAAAAACTTGGCAAGCGTTTTTTTTTTTAAACAAATGACTAAAAAAAAAAGGTACAAATGAACTGATTGTGTACACAACTGTTTCTGGGGGGTGAAAAACAAACCGGCTAGATAATACCTAGCAGCTAAAAATTATATGAGTAGTCGAATAAGAGGAACAAGTCCTAAAACGGTAAAAACGGTAAGAGTTTAAATTCAAATCAAGTTTTCTCTCTTGTACAGAGAAATTAAGTTTGACAAATCAACCAAATATATGAAAACAAACTTAACAGGGGTTTGCTTATAAGAAGAAAAAACTCAATAAAAAAAATCTTGATCAAAGATGATAACTGTTTGTACGAAACAAAAAACAGCAGTACAACTTACTTAGTCCAAGATAAATGGATTAACAAGTTTAAGTAGGATTTAAAAAGGACAATCATAAACTCAACATAACAAGTTTATAATAAAATCGGTAGTACAACTTACTTGTTTCAATAAGTGTATAAAGAAAAACAAGAACCTTAATCCAGAGGAAGAAGGATCAATTGAAGTAACGAAGCACTCACTATTACTAAGAAGCACTCAACTCACCATGGAGCTCTGATACCATGTTAAACTTAAGGTTCAACTCAAAAATAATTGTTATTCTTTATCTCCAAAATGGGAGGTATTTATAATCAACATTACAAGAATTAAATAATTACATTAATTAAATAATGGAGTAGGTAAATGAAGAAAACAAGGATGTCCATGTTAGGTGAAGGTTGGTGGAGTAGGTGTAGAATACAAGGAAGTCCATGTTAGGTGAAGGTTGGTGGATTAGGTGTAGAATACAAGGAAGTCCATGTTAGGTAAAGATGGTGGTGTAATTGGAGGAGTGATTGGTGGAATTTGTGGAAGGTTGATTCAACACATTGGAAGATTAGGTGTAGAATACACCCTTGTTAAGATTTTGCTATAATCAATTCATAATTGAAGATTAAAAACGACACTTTATTATTTTGTTCTCATAAATGTTTACAGAAATGGAAGAATTCAAGATTACAACTATTCTCTTGAAGTTTCTCTCTCCTCGAGACTTTCTTTACTCTCAAAATACATCATCCTTTTCTGGACATATTGGGTCTCTATTTATAGGGTAGTTACATAATGGATGATAGCTAAGTTTTCCTCTTATCTCGGATTTGTTCTGCGATTGTACCGCGATAGTTACAATATTCATTCTCGCAAGTTTTATATCCATCGCGGGACAAACATGCTCTTCTCATGTTTTCTTCAATCGTCAGCTATTACGTCACTCTTTTAACTGCTTTTGTGACATTCGCCAGGTGTTGTTAAAAGCTTGCGGTATTGCTTGTTGGGAAGCGTTGTTAATCTCGCAGAAAGGTATTATAGCGATATTATGGTCCTACACTAGTGAACAATCTAAAGGTAATATTTGGTTATTTTGGCATATTTCTTTGCCTAGACCAACTGTAGTTTCATCCACCAGACAAGCTGTTACTGTTAAAGTAGGTGTAGTTTTAGTAACTGGAATTCATGTTGCATGCCTTACTATTGATATGAGAGAATTATGGGAGGAATTGGTGGAGATTAGTGACATGAATTTACCATGGATGATAATTGGAGATTTTAATGTGGTGTTGAGTACTGAAGAAAAATTTGGAGGTAGAAAACCTTTACTGGTGGCCATGAATGATTTTAGAAATTATCTTGATTCATGCAGACTTTTACAAGATTCAAGATCAGGTATTAAATTGTATTGGTGCAACAACAGAGCTGGTAAAAAGAGAATTATTTGTGATCTTGATAAGGCTTTTTACAATACAAAATGGTTAGGGTTGTATGAAGGTTGGTGTTATAAAGTTGGAGTTAGAGGAACTTCATATCATGGTGCATTACTGGGTGGTGTTACAAATTCATAAAAAATAAGAAATATTCCTTTCAGGTATCAATCTGTTTGGACTTCACATCCTGAAGCAAGCCGAAGAGGAAGTTTTATCTTCAACTTTGTTATCTGATGCAGATCCTGAAAATATTGATCTTTTAAATAAGCTGGTGACTGCAAGGGGTAAACAAGAAATTGCTTCCAAACAATATAATGAGATGATGAGAGCTAAGTCAAGAGTTAAATGGGTGAAATAAGGTGGTGCTAATAGTGCTTTTTTCCATACATGTATGAGAATTAGGAAAACTCAAAATAACATTTTTGAATTGGAAAATAAAGATGATACATTAATAACCGATCAAAAGCAAATTGCAGATATACTGGTTGCACATTATGAAAGGAAATTTGAAGAAAGAAGTGTGGATTTTGCAGAAAATATTTTTGAAAATATTCCTAAGGTGTTGAATGAGGAAGATAATTGGTTCTTGGATGTTATTCCTTCTTCGGATAAAATAAAAAAAGCAGTGTTTGTAATGGATGCTAATAGTGCTCTTGGTCCAGATGGATATTCATGATGTTTTTACTGATATGCATGGGAAGTCATAGGAGATGAATTAATAAAAGCAATACAATATTGTTAGAGTTGAATATTTATACCAAAAGGTTGGAACTCTAATTTCTTATTTTTACTCCCTAAAATTTAAGCTACAAAAAAGTTGATCACTTTAGACCAATTGGATTAGCAAATTTCGATTTCAAGATCTTTACAAGAATCATAACTTCAAGAATTAATACAGTGCTTGGGAGGATGATCTCAATGAAGCAAGGTGCATTCATAAAAGGAAGAAATATTCATGAGAAAATGGTACTTGCTTCAGAATTGGTAAATTAACTGAATATTAAAAGAAGAGGTGGCAATAAAGGTCTTAAATTGGATATTACTCAATCATATGACTCACTAAGTTAAGAAGATTTGGTTTTTCTGAAGTAGGCATTGATTGGTTAAGAACTATTTTTAAATCAGCTAAAATATTAGTACTCATCAATAGTTTTCCTAATGGTTTCTTTAGTGTTGGAAGGGGACTGAGACAAGGTGATCCACTGTCTCAAATACTTTTTATTCTAGCTGAAGAAGTATTAATTAGAAATATTACTCATATGGTGTAGAATGGAAGCATAAAATCAATGGTGAGTAAAGGTGAATGTCAACCAACTCACTTAATGTTTGCAGATGATATATTCATCTTATGTAGCGGACACAAAATACCACTAGCTAATCTTATGAAATTATTAATGAGTTATCAACAAGCTTCTGGTCAAGTAGTTAACAAAAGTAAAAGCAAATGCTTTGTGGGAGGCATGTCAGATATAAGAAGAAAACATATTGCAGAATCAATGCAAATGACTCTATCAGAATTTCCTGATAAATATTTGGGTGTAATTCTCAATCAAGGAAGGGTGAAAACATCACAAGTTTGGGGGATTGTAGAAATGATGCAAAAAATGTTGGCTGGTTGGATGGGTAAGCTACTTGAATTTTCAGCAAGACTAACACTTGTTAAATTTGTGTTAAGCAGTATGCATATATACATTATGTCAGTATACAAATGGCTAAAAACTGTAATCATGGAGTGTGAAAGGATAATTAGAAATTTCTTGTAGTCTGGTGACCCTGCAGTAAAAAAATTGATTACAGTTAAGTGGTATGCAGTTAATACTCATGTAAACGAAGGTGGTCTTGGACTAAGAAGATTGGAGGTTATGAATAAATCTCTCCCAGAATATTTGATATGAAAGTGGAGCACTTAATTCAAGAAGGAAAATGGCATATCCCAGAAAGCATGGTTAAATACTTTGAAGTTACAGAACTCCCAGCAATAGGTGCAGGTCAAGATAAAAGAATATGGACTGGAGATCTTATTGGAAAATTTACAGTGGCTAACTCTGTTCAATTGGTGAGAACAAAATATCCAGTGGTGCCTTGGGTTAATAAGGTATGGAATCCTTGCATCCATCCCTATACTTCTGCAATTTTATGGAAAATCATGAGAGGAGCCTGTGCAACTGAAGAATCAGTAAGAAAAAAAGTCTTTCAAACTGTATCTAAATGCTATTTGTGTGGAAACAATCAGGACACAATCGACCACATACTATGGCATTGTGATTTCAGTGAGACTATATGGCATTGGCTGGGTGGTGTTTTTAAATTCCTAAATCCTCCAACATTTGAGGAGGTTCTCAGTTTTGCAAAAATGAAGAGTGCAACTATTAAGGAGATATGGTTCATTAGTGCATTTAATGTAATGGTAGAACTCTGGTTGACTAGAAATAGAGCTATCTATGAAGGAGAAAAACCTGATACTGCAAGATTTCAACAAAGAATTGTTAGCTTCACTAAGGAATGTAGTGCCAGAATTAAAAGGAAGATGTGGGGGAATGTGTATGATCTGTAGGATTTCCTTTTCTTTGGTGTTACAGGGATTACAAGTCAAGGTACTGAATTTAAACAATGCTTCTTTAAACTACCATCTAGAAATTAAGTACTTATTTTTTGTGATGGAGCTTCTAAAGGCAATCCAAGAAAAGTAGGTTTTAGCTTTGTGGCAAGATGTGATAATGGTGGTTGTGTTGGAGCTGCTTTAGGTGGTCTAGGAATAGAAACTAATTATCTAGTTGAAGTGATGGCATTGATTGTTGCAGGTGAATGGGCTGTGAGACAACAATTACTTGATGTATGTTTCAGCCTAGACTCTAAAGCAGTATTGAAAGCATTTCATAGTTTTAGAATTCCTTGGGTGGTGGAGAATAGATGGAAGAATATTAAACATAATATCACTTCAATCAATTTTAGACATTCTTACAAAGAAATCAACTTCTCTGCAGATGCACTAGAAAAAAAAAGAGTGCTGATGGACATAGGTACTATTCAGTACTATGATGCAAAACCAAACTTTCTTGGAGGTTTGGAACATGAAGATGGTGTATATTTTAGATTCTGCTGAACTGTATTGTTTTAGAATTGAAGTGCACTTTTATTATTTTGTTTTTGTTAATGAACAGCTGAGTCTAAACTCTGGCTGTTTTTTTTTTTTTTGTAATCGTAAACTTTATCTCATTTTCAGTAATAAAATTCATGATTTATAAAAAAAAAATCACTTGCTTTTACTGTAAAGAATGATCATGATTGATTATTTAGGTGGTCAACTAAATAAGTTTGTTAAATGCTAGTAAATAGTTAGAAAATCTGTAATTGTCAAAGTACTTCTGTATAAGTAGATAACGTGAGATCTTGCGTCATGGAAAAATCGCGTATAATAATAACATTGGTAAGTGAACCGAGTATACTGAGTTTAATTTATATAATCAAACCTAAATTCACACATCCTAAAGCATTCGAGTGGCTTACACCTTGAGAGTGTAGTTTTTGGTGTCTCAGATGGATAAAATCTGGTAGTAAAGCAAACTTATTATCATGCGAGAAAAAGAATTTTGGGAATAGCTAAGCGTATATGTTTTCCTACAGTTGACGATAACCTGTGATTAATAAAAAATAGATAAGTATATTAACTCGAATGATTTTAGTAACGAAGAAAGATTCCTCGATCATATTTCTCTCTGTTACTTGCAACTTAACCTTTAATTAATTTTTTAATTTACAACATGATAAAAAAAAACTTCCCAATGATTAGTATGTACAAAAAAAGCAGGCCTAAACTATAAGTTATCAAAAAATAATGGAACATCAAAGTTTCCATATATGCCACATGATACATCTCACAAACCTTAATGTTTCCTGCATACAGACATCATTAAAAGTATTAGAGGTAAACATGTTAGATAACCAGTTGATCAAATCTATACTGCCTATTTTAGGGAGAATGGTAGAATCCATAGAAAACCAAATCCTGTGAACCACATAAAATTATAAAAATAAATGTTGTGAGCTTTCCCTACAATTGCCACATAGAGGACAAACATCATCAACAGAAGTGACATATTTAACAATTTTATCACTAGTTGGAATGCAATCCTGTAAAATTTTCCTTAGGAAATGAAGAATTTTAGGTGGTAATTTCATACTCCACAGTCTTTTCCAAGGAAAAGTACATTTGTTCCCTTTACTAGTTTAAGATTCAGCTAAAAGGATGTTATAAGCTGACTTAACTGTAAAGTTTCCATTTCTATTACCAGTCCATATAATTCTATCTTTTCCTAACATAGGAATTCTGATTCTACATATCTGTTCAACAGTCACAGCAGGGAAGAGAGTGTTAAGCATGTTCAAGTCCCAACTTTTTGTATCTTGATCAATTAGTTGAAAGACTAACTGGGTACTATTTGACCAGAAGGTTGATGGCACTAAGGACTGGCATTCAGGAATCCACCTGCCCTTCCATATATTAATGTCTTTTCCATCAGCAATTTCCCAACAATAGTATTGTTTACTATTTGCATACCTTGATAAACCCCTCTCCATATCTAGCTTACATTACTATAAATATCATCTGAAAGGGAAGAGAAGTTAGGAAAGTATTTATGCATAAGAATCTGAACCCATAAGGCATTAGGATCTTGTAACATCCTCCATGTTAATTTAGCTAAAAGGGCATGACTGAAGATGGATGACTGTCTAGTATTAAGACCACCCCTGCATTTAGAGTTATCAACATTAGACCAATCTTTAAAAAATATTCCTCTAGAAGTTCCAGACTTCCCCCACCAAAACCTTCTTTGAACACTGTTCATTCTATCTGTAAGTTTTTTAGGCATATGAAAGACACTCATATGGTGAGTAGTTATAGATCCTAAGACAGTCTAAGTTACGACAATTTTAGATGGTTAGTTCAAATGTTTAGCTCTCCAGACTCCCAATATTACCCCAAACTTATCAAACATACTAGAAAAACTCTCAGTTTTATTTCTCTGTAACAGTAAAGGGACACCCCAAGTATTTTTATTGTAATCCCATTCTTCTGATGTTAAGAATATTGGATATAGTTCAGCAGGACAAGTTTTTGGACTAAAAGCAAGTCTTGACTTGTCAAAGTCGATGGCCTGGCCAGATATAATGCTAAAGTTTTCAATTATTGAGTTTAGATGCCTTAAATCTTTAGGATTTCCCTTAGTAAAGATCGAAAGATCATCTGTAAAAAATAAGTGAGATACAACAGGACTATTGGGAGTAACCTTTAACTCGCATGTGTTGCTATCTCAAGCACGTTTAATAATGTTAGTGATCAAAACTATAAAGTCTTGATTTCTAGTCTACTATAGCTAAGGTCTCGGATTAGGATAGAAAGTGTAGTTAAGCTCAAGAACTCCATGGAAATCATCATACAAGACGAAGGACTACTCAAGGAACCAGTGGATCTTCATCGACTAAAAGGTATGTGGAGATTTTAACTTATCTATCACTCAAAACTCTATCTACTCTATCTCCTATCTTGAGACAAAAGTCGTATTACTATATAGACTAAGAATATACACATGTGATATTTCGAGCTGAGTATATCTCGATTATCTATTTCTCGAAATATGTGTTGGTAAAGATTTCGCTTTAGCCAAGTTCATCTTTACCTATTGACGAAAGTCATGTTATGTTTCAATCAATTTGGAAATTTCTCTAACGAAAACTAGTTTGTGAATAACAACTATATGACGTCCTCTGAGAATGTTTCAATGGTTGAAATGAGAGTTTAGACAATATAACCATTGGGGGATATAACAATTGTTGTGGTAACACATATATGTATAAGTCCTTAGCACTTGAACCGAAGTTTGTGAACTTTTTTGATCAAGTGAAACCGGAACGTTAACAGTCAACCCAGTCCGCGAACTCAGTCCATGAACGAGCGTAGTTCTCGAACCCGAGAATTTCTGCTGGAGTTGTAGCTCAGTTTCAGTCCGAACCCGGGAATTTCTGCTGGAGTTTGTGAACTCCAACCGGTTAACTTGAGTGGTTATGTCTAAAAACAATGTTCGTGAACTTATCTAAATTATCTAAGGAATGATATTGCAAACCGTGGCTTTATAGTTCATGAATCGATTCGATTGAATCACATTTTTTTTGCTTCAATTGTGTCTTGTGTAGTACATGAGATCTCATAGCAATTGAACAACTCTCTAAATAGTTCATTTGAGTCATTTGGACTAGTTATGGTGAAGAAGAATATGGTTGGCTAATATTAAACCAACTATTGTACACGTTTGGGTACGGTTACGGATGCGTGTCGTAACCACAACAAATTAATTAATATTTAACACCTAATTAACAAGTAATATAGGGTAGTCAAGATCGTTCCCACGAGGATCAAGAGGTTTTAGTTGTCTTATAATGTCACAAAAGGGGGGGGTATTGGTTCAAGATTTATAAATCAAAAGAAATAAGCAAAGTAATTAAAAGTGTAAGTTGAATTCAATAAGAGAGAATAGATCAAGGAATCCTTCTTCGCTGCAAAACAATGATTAAAGTTATGTTCTTTTCCACTTTTTATTAGTCATAGATTATCACCAACCGTAGGTATAGCAGCTAGATCAGTGCTAACCCCAAAATCCCTTGTATCACCGGACACGGAAGTTCTCGACTACCAGATTCTATTTACCAAACCACCTAGTAGTAGATCACTCAAGATGTAATTTAGTTAAACGCATTAAGATTTATGAATTTATTAGGTTGATATTAGTAGTTAGACTCTTAGATCAAGGTCCACTTGCTAACGTTGTTTTCACACACAATTGCTCCACGGAATCCCTCCGCAAGGTCTTGTGTTTTCTACTTATGTAAATAGTCAAGAAACGATTACTTATCCCCTTACTTTCACTAGCTTCAGATCAATTAACAAATCAATTTAGTTGGCCACCCAAACGACCTATCAATCAAGCATAAACACTCATATTAGTAAAAACAAACGATAATCATATGAAAAACTTCAAAGTAGAATTAAACCAAAACTCAAATCATATATTAAGAACTAGGAATTCATCCTCAATAAATAAGAAAATTAGCTACTGATAGTTTGGAGTTCACACAATAATAATAATAATTAAGGAATAAAGAAAAACTTATTGAAAAGATGATGGTTGCTCCTTCCTCCAATCCTTGTGCACTTTAACTCCTTCTCCAAAGTAGATGTGTGTCTTAAAAGTTGTAGAGAACTCCTTTATTTATAGGCTTCAATACTCTCCATATCTTTGTAGGAAAAGATTCCACATTCCATAAGAACACCACTTTCCCAATTTGAGCCATATTCCAATTTCAAGTCCAATTCTCCAAAACTTCCAAGTTTTCATCCAATTCCCAATTCTAAGTCTTCACACCCATGAGAGAAGTCCACACAAAATTCTGCATTTTTTGTCATCAGAAAACTGGGTTTTTGGCCGGAAGTTGACCGGAATTCGTCACCGTCGGCCACCTGAAAATTCTTTCCGTCGACGGAATATTCCGTCAGTCCACCGTTAGGACTAACGGTCAACTGTCAGTCAGCGGGTCAAAGAAGAGTCAGCTCAATCAACTGTCTTAGTCAGAGCTTAGTCGGCTGAGTCGCTGGCTCGGATCGGCTCTTAGAACTCGTTCTGGATCGGTCATCGCCGGTACTGAGTCAACTCGCCGGAATGGAAAACCGGCCGAGTTTCGGCTGTTTACAGGGCATTTCCGGCCAATTTTTCAGGCCATTCTTCCCCTGTGACAAGCCTAAGCATACATATATTCATTCACAGTTTCTTCACTCCATGTGCAGAGATTCAAACAATTTAAAGACTCTTCCACTATAATTCCTACTACTGCAACAATCAAAATCATCCCTATTTGAGTCTTCAACTTCCTCAAACCAACAGATCATTATTCTCTGTCATTTACCAACAGCAGCATCAACATCAATTTCATTTTTTTAAATCTTCAATCATCAATCAAACGAAACCCATTAGACCCATTTCTTCCATCTCCAAGAACAACAACACAGAACCCTCAATTTCGTTTCAAACCAAAACTTCTCTAAGTATCAACTTCTCTAATTCACACAGCAGATCCCCAAATTCTAATCTTCTTCATCATGTGGCTAATACACATCTTCATTCTTCACAGACCCACATTCGATTCAGGCAGCAGGATTTAAGATTCAATTTCTCAATCTCGAACAACCTTCAATCATTCCATATCACAGCACACAAACTCGAACCCATTTCAAATCGAAAACAACCTCTGATTTTTTCTCATCTTCAATTCGTTCTATGAATCTAAAACCAACCCATCAACAATCTTTATCCCTTTTATTATAGCATCAGAAACTGATTTCAATCTTCCATTTTTTTTCTCAATTGACGGCAGAAGTCACCCATCTCTCGATCTCAAACTATCTTCAAATTCTACTCGATTTCATCTCTCATCTCTCGAATCATTAACTCTCGGTTTCAGTTTTTTGTTTCTCACTTCCATGGCTGCTGCACAACTTCTGAATTTCAGCTAAAGAAAGAATGAAAACGAGAGACGGATTCTCTGAAATTTAGGTTTAGGTTAATCATTGGGGTGGATGGTTACACCCCAGAGATATTTGCACCCGTTATTTACACCCATTCATAATGATAAGGGATACCCATATAGCAACCCCTTAACCACAGTTGGTCTTTGTATAGTACTCCTCCAAAGAGCTGCCCCTTAACCAGTACCGGGCTCCAGATAGTGTTTTTCCCATGAAATGACAAATTTTCCATTTTTGCTCAACTTTGGTGATTTCTTCTTCTTTTCTTCCGTGCGACTCCATAGTACCTAATAACTCAAAAACACGCGTAAAATACATAATTTACAAGAAAAATAGCAAAGAAAGCATAAACTCTATGGATAGTAAATACGGTGTATTCTAAACCTATCAAATTCCCCCATACTTATACTTTTCTAGTCCTCGAGCAAATCAAACTAAAACTTACAACTTCAAAGCGTTCCAGCGTCCCAAGCATCGAAAGAGCTATGAGGACATAGAGTTTCTGCATGCTAGTAATAAGAAGTTAGAAATACTAAAGAACATATTCTCATTCTTAAATGTTGAGTGAGAAATAACCACACCATAATGATAGAATACATGTTTGAGAAACGATCAATAAGCATTTCGCCTCGACTTATACCTCTCTTAAAAGGGTTTTATGATAATTGCACTCAAAAAGACGGTTTTTTTTATGGGTCTCACATGTGTGCATGTAGGAATGAAGAGAGAATTCCTGCAACACGTTGAATGGTAGGAAGGATAACTTCCGAAATTTTGAAAAACCCACATCTTTTAACATTTTGAAAAACCATTTTTCTAACGATCTCTAAGAAAGGAAATCAACCACTTATATCGAGGATGAGATTACTTACTTACCTTCACATCCAATTGCCAATTATGATAACACCACTCTCACGGAATCCCATAGAAACGTCTTCCTCTCCTCGTCTTCATCTTCTTGGTCTTCGGCTTCAACTATTGATGATAAACTTTTGAATTTCGTAGATCCTCGACAATTTGTAACCTTTTTCCTTAAAATCCTTGTCTCTTGAAACTTCCTTATAGATTTTCCTTCCCCACGGCTTATTCAAAACAAAACAATAATATATATTTCTCTTGTCTCATTTTTTTTTTCAATTTTTTTTTTTTTTTTAGAATTGAAACAAAACTCAAAATACAAATCAAAGTGAAAAATAAAACAACCATGGCCGTGGAAAAGTACTTTACCGCTTGATTCTTCTCAACTTGTATCGTCTTGAAATCATAAACTTCAATAATTCTCACCTTTTACTTTCTTCGCTCTTGTAAATTAGTCTTCATACTTGAATATAGAATTACCTCATTGTATTGTAAGTCTTCAACATATATGTAAAAATATGCTCATTGTATGTTTCTTTACTTGGATTTGAAATTTAGCTCTTTCTTGTTCCGTTGCTTGTAAACCTCAAGCCTTTTCAACTTTCCTTGTAGATTTGATGTCGCTCCCTTGTTGTTGATTATGGTGTTTCTATGGACCCGTTGTTGTCGAGCGAGAGAATGGTGCTAAATGCAAATCGAACTACAAGAAGGAGGCTTTCATCATAGATGTCACCCTCATGATTGACAAATATTAGCACCTCAAGAGATCAAAATAGTGCTGAAATTGGTGTGAAATTGGGTAGCTCACCATTCTACCCGGAATTAACGTACGGTGACACACACTCAAAAGAAGCTCTTTAGTCAAGGAAATTTTTTGGTCGGTGCCTCACATGATATGAAAATGGGTAGTCTCCACTAATGATTGATCAGTAACTCTAATAATGCATTCTTCTCTGCTCCTAACTTGCATAACCGGCATGATTAAATCCATTATTTAACACTATAACAAGCAAGAAATCGAACGTAGTTCCCTAACATTTCCAAGTTCAATTATGTCGGTCAGAATTCTCTATGTAAACATACCTAGAAGTATGCTAGCGACTCTAAAATCTCTAAAAGTTGAAAGTTTTATGCAAATTTTTATTTTATTTTTATGCAAAAATAAATGCTTAGCCACTCCCCCACACTTAAACCTTACATTGTCCTCAATGTAATTGAATCTTCCAAGTAAAGTCAAGGTGGGAAATCCTAACATGATATGAAACAAGAAAAATAAACAAACAAAACAAAAAGCAAATAAAAACAAAATGATAAGAGATACAAAACCGGTGGGTTGCCTCCCACTTAGCGATTGTTTTAAAGTCGACGGCCCGACTTAGATCTTGCTTCACATTACTCCTCCAGAGGGAGCAAATCTTCAAATGGAAGTTCATCGACATTCACATAGGCAATGTTCTCATAGTATGGCTTCAATCTATGGTCGTTGACTTTGGAAACCGAGTTGTCTCTAAGACTAGTAATTTCAACTGCACCATAATGAAAAACATTAGTAACAACATATGGTCCAATCCAACGGGACCTTAATTTTCCAGGAAATAGTTTAAGGCGAGAACGAAATAAAAGGACTTTTTGCCCCACAACAAAACTTTTCCGATAAATCATCTTGTCATGAAAAAGCTTGGTCTTTTCCTTGTAAATCCGGGCACTCTCGTAAGCATCATTACGTATCTCCTCTAGCTCATTTAGTTGTAACTTTCTTTGTTTCCCCGCTTCATCATACTCCATGTTGAATTTCTTTATCGCCCAATAAGCCTTATGTTCAAGTTCAACCGGATGATGACAAGCTTTGTCATAAACCAACCGATATGGAGACATACCAATCGGTGTCTTGTACGCCGTTCTATATGCCCAAAGTGCATCATTGAGCTTAAATCTCCAATATTTCCTTGTGGTATTCACCGTTTTCTCAAGAATGGACTTGATCTCACGGTTTGAAATATTCGCTTGCCCACTAGTTTGTGGATGGTAAGGCGTACCAATCTTGTGTGTTATGTTGTACTTCTTGAGGAGAGCATGAAAAGACTTCTTGAAATGCGAGACCCCATCGCTTATTACCACTCTTGGTATGCCGTTCCTAGTGAATATGTTTTCTCTTACAAAATCACAAACAACATGAGAATCATTAGTTTTGATGGCTCTAGCTTCCACCCATTTCGAAACATAATCTACGACAAGAAGTATATAAAATTTCCATTCGAATTGACAAAAGGGCCCATAAAATCAATTCCCCACACATCAAAAATCTCTACGGCGAGAATTGGTGTGAGTGGCATTTGATTTAGAGCACCTAGATTGCCCATTCTTTGACATCTATCACACGATTTACAAAAAACATATGAATCTTCAAACAAGGTGGGCCAATAAAATACACTCTCAAGAACTTTCAGAGCGGTACGTTTAGAACCTAAATGGCCACCACAAGCAAAAGTATGACAAAAGGAGAGAATATATTGAAATTCGGAGTTAGGTACGCACCTTCGTATTATTTGATCAACGCCATATTTCCATAAGTATGGTTCATCCCACACATATTGCTTCGCTATCTTCTTAAGTTTCATCTTTTGGAAGTTGGACATTATACTAGGTACCTTTATTGTCACCAAGTAATTCACTATATCCGCGTACCAAGGTGTTGATTCTTCCAAGGAGAAAAGTTTTTCGTCCGGAAAGCGGTCTTGTAATGGAAGTTCTTCGTGAGACATAACAAGTTTACTAAGATGATCCACAATGGTATTAACCACACCTTTCTTATCTCGAATTTCTATGTCGAACTTTTGTAGTAATAGGATCCACCGGATTAGTCTTGGCTTAGCTTCTTTCTTCTTTAGTAAGTATTTAAGTGCGGCATGATCGGAATACACAATAACTTTTGTATCCACCAAGTATGATCGAAATTTTTCCAATGCAAACACTATAGCCAATAAATCCTTTTCCGTGGTAGAATAGTTGATTTGAGCATCATTGAGGGTCCTAGATGCATAATATATAACATGGGACAACTTGTCCACCCTTTGACCCAAAACAGCTCCAACCGCATAACTACTAGCATCACACATTAATTCAAATGGAAGATTCCAATCCGGTGACTTGATAATCGGTGCACTTGTCAACATTGCCTTCAATTTGTCAAAAGCATCCTTGCATTCCTTGTTGAAGTCAAAAGGTACCTTTTTTTGTAATAACTTGCACATCGGCATGGAGATTTTTGAGAAATCCTTGATAAACCGCCTATAGAAACCTGAATGTCCAAGAAAATAACGAACCTCCCTCACCGAAGTGGGATATTATAAGTTTCTTATTAAATCTATCTTTGACTTGTCCACTTCGAGCCCTTTAGAGGACACAATGTGACCAAGTACTATGCCATGGTTTACCATAAAATGATATTTCTCCCAATTAAGGACAAGGTTTGTGTCTATGCATCGTTTAAGAACTAGTTCAAGGTTGTCTAAACAACTATCAAAAGAATTGCCATAAACACTAAAGTCGTCCATAAATACCTCGATAATGCGCTCCACGTAATCCGAGAATATACTTACCATGCATCTTTGGAAAGTAGCCGGTGCATTGCAAAGACCAAACGACATCCGTCTATACGCAAATGTTCCAAACGGACAAGTGAAAGTAGTCTTATCTTGGTCCTCTAGTGCAATCACAATTTGGTTGTATCCCGAATAACCGTCCAAGAAACAATAATACAAATGCCCCGCTAACCGCTCCAACATTTGATCAATGAAAGGTAAAGGAAAGTGATCCTTTCGGGTTGCGGAATTAAGCTTTCTATAGTCAATGCACACTCTCCAACCGGTTTGAACTCTTGTGGGAACAAGTTCATCGTCTTGATTTCGAACAACCGTAACACCGGACTTCTTTGGCACCACTTGTACCGGAGATTGGGTAAATTACCCCCGCACTTAGAAATTTGAGTATCTCTTTCTTCACAACCTCCATCATGGGAGGATTAAGCCTACGTTGAGCATCACGTACCGGCTTCACATTATCTTCCATTAGAATACTATGCATGCACATGGATGGACTAATGCCTTTGATGTCCGCAATTGTCCAACCAATAGCCGTTTTGTGCTCTTTCAAGACTCTAAGCAAACGGTCTTCTTGTACCGGTGTGAGGTTCTTTGCAATAATCACCGGAATCTCATCTCTATCTCCCAAGAATGCATACTTCAAATGGTCCGGAAGTGGCTTCAACTCTAGTTTAGGCGCCTTCACAATAGATGGTACAAGTAATTCATCATTCACGGGTAAAGAAATATATGAAACATTACCCTTAGATTCTTGTAATGCCGTCAAAGCACCACACGTCTCCACCAATTCCTTGGAAATTTTAACATCCAAGTTAGATAAGCCGTGGATGTCCAATTCAATGCTCTTTTGAAACACCACATCAAGTTCATCCTCTTGATTCAATTCCACCATTTTTTGCGCTAATGAACTAACCACATCAATGGAGTAAGCGGAATACACATCACTTGGGTAGCGCATGGCTTCGAATATGTTGAAGTGTATTATTTCCTTGTCGAATTCCATAGTAAGTGTACCCATATCAACATCAATCTTCCTCTTTGCGGTCTTCATAAATGGCCTCCCAAGAAGTAGAGAAGTAGACGAACGATTCTCATTGTTGTTCATATCCACCACGAAGAAATCCACCGGAAAAATTAACTCATTCACTTGCACTAGAACGTCTTCTACAAGTCCCTTTGGATAAATGTTAGACTTCTTTGCTAATTAAATAATAACTCTTGTCTCTTTCAACGGTCCAATAATCAAGGAGTCATATATATCATCCGACATTACACTAATGGAAGCTCCCAAGTCAAGTAAAGCATGTTCAAACCTTTTCTTACCAATAGTAATTGGTACCATGAAACCACCGAGATCCATGCACTTTGTAGGCATCTTCTTCAAAAGCATAGCCGACGCACTCTCTCCAACTTTAGTAATTTCATTATCAAGCAACATATCCTTCTTTGTGCATAACTCATTCATGAACTTAGCATACCTTGGCATTGTCTTGATGGCCTCGATGAATGGAATGTTGATTTCTATCTTCTTGAAGATATCCATGAGTGCCTTGTCTTGAGATTCCTTCTTGGACTTAGCAAAGCGACTAGTAAAAGGAGGTGGAGTAGTAAAAGTAGGAACCGGTTCCTTGGATTGGGAGGTTGGTGTTGAATTCTCCTTTGGTACGGATTCCTCCTTGTCTTTGACTACCTCTTCACTAGCGTCTTCATGATGACTTGGACTCTCTACTTGTCTTTCACTTCGTAAAGTAACCGCATTAACATTCTCCCTTGGGTTCACAAATGGTTGTGAAGGAAGCTTTGTGGATGTTTGAGCTTTCATTAAGTTCATATCGGTCGCTAATTGTCCCATTTGAGTTTGTAAATCCTTGATTGCCGAACCGGTCCTTTGTTCCAAAGCTTTGATTGCCGAATCGGTCTTTTGTTGGTTTTGTTGTTATATAGAAGTGATACCTTGCATGCTCTACATCATCACATTCAAATTGTCATCATTCGAAGAATCTTGCTCCTTGACTTGTTGTGGTTGTAATTGGTGTTGTTGAGGTTGGAAACGTGATTGTTGGAATCCACCTTGTTGCGCATATGGATTAGGAGCCGCTGCTTGCTTGTTTTCATATCTAAAGTTGGGATGATCCTTACAACCGGGATTATAAGTATTGGAATATGGATCGTACCTTGGCCTTTGATTTGTATATAAAGCATTTACTTGTTCGATTTCATCATCCGGAATAATTACCGCGGCCAACCGTTGCACTACCCTCTCTATGTTGTTTAACCTGTGATCGGATTGTGAAGACGAGTCACTAACTTCATGCACCAACTTAACCATTGAATCACCTCTTGCATAGAATTGTTGCGAGTTTGCCACCATACTTTCAATCAACTCGGTAGCTTCGGCCACCGTCTTGTTCACTAGTGCACCACCACCCGCGGCGTCAAGAAGATATCTATAACTTGTTTGGAGACCTTCATAGAAGTATTGGATTATCATGGCGTCACTAAATTGATGATGCGGACAACTTGCCACCAATCTCTTGTACCGATCCCAACATTCATATAATGACTCTCCCACATGTTGTTTCATCCCACAAATCTCCTTGCGAATTTGAGTAGCTTTTGATGCGGGAAAATATCTCTCAAGGAAAATTTTATTCATCCCATTCCATGTTGTGATACTTCCGGAAGGCAAATAGTATAACCATTCCTTAGCATTGCCCGCCAAAGAGAACGGAAAAGCTTTCAACTTTTCTTTATCCGCATTAATATCCTGCGAAAGCATGGCCATGACTATGAAACTTTGGTAATTCTCTAATCAACCCCGACTTGATCTCGAAAGTTGAGTTAGTTTGGATACACCATTATTGTGTATCGATCTTGTGAGAAGCTAGGTCCTTGAGTGTACGATCACCCATTGCTTCTTCTATGTCCAAATCTGCGAACTCACTTGATGTAGAACGAGGAAGCGGAGTATTAACCGCTCGAATGAAATCCTTTAGTTGAGTGCCGGATCGAAGACGTATTGGACTCGGTCTTCCATTTTTAAGCATTCACCAAAGATATAGTACCTAAAACAAGATTCAAAAAACTAAGTTAGATACGGTATAGAATCTAACAAAGCAAGAATAAAGCAAAAAGAAAAATAAAAACAACTAAAATCGTCCGTTGCTCCCCGGCAACGGCGCCAAAATTTTGATGCGTGTCGTAACCACAAAAAATTAATTAATATTTAACACCTAATTAACAAGTAATATAGGGTAGTCAAGATCGTTCCCACGAGGAGCAAGAGGTTTTAGTTGTCTTATAATGTCACAAAAGGGGGGGTATTGGTTCAAGATTTATAAAGCAAAAGAAATAAGCGAAGTAATTAAAAGTGTAAGTTAAATTCAATAAGAGAGAATAGATCAAGGAATCCTTATTCGCTGCAAAACAATAATTAAAGTTATGTTTTTTTCCACTTTTTATTAGTCATAGATTATCACCAACCGTAGGTATAGCAGCTAGATCAGTGCTAACCCCTAAATCCCTTGTATCAACAGACACAGAAGTTCTCGATTACCGAATTTTATTTACCAAACCACATAGTAGTAGATCACTCAAGATGTAATTTAGTTAAACGCATTAAGATTTATGAATTTATTAGGTTGATATTAGTAGTTAGACTCTTAGATCAAGGTCCACTTGCTAACGTTTTTTTCACACATAATTGCTCCACGGAATCCCTCCGTAAGGTCTTGTGTTTTCTACTTATGTAAATAGTCAAGAAACGATTACTTATCCCCTAACTTTCACAAGCTTCAGATCAATTAACAAATCAATTTAGTTGGCCAACCAAACGACCTATCAATCAAGCATAAACACTCATATTAGTAAAAACAAACGATAATCATATGAAAAACTTCAAAGTAGAATTGAAACAAAACTCAAATCATATATTAAGAACTAGGAATACATCCTCAATCAATAAGAAAATTAGCTACTCATAGTTTGGAGTTCACACAATAATAATAATAATAATAATAATAATTAAGGAATAAAGAAAAACTTATTGAAAAGATGATGGTTGCTCCTTCCTCCAATCCTTGTGCACTTTAACTCCTTCTCCAAAGTAGATGTGTGTCTTAAAAGTTGTAGAGAACTCCTTTATTTATAGGCTTCAATACTCTCCATATCTTTGTAGGAAAAGATTCCACATTCCATAAGAACACCACTTTCCCAATTTGAGCCATATTCCAATTTCAAGTCCAATTCTCCAAAACTTCCAAGTTTTCATCCAATTCCCAATTCTAAGTCTTCACACCCATGAGAGAAGTCCACACAAAATTATGCATTTTTGGCCATCGGAAAACTGGGTTTTTGGCCGGAAGTTGGCCGGAATTCGTCATCGTCGGCCACCTGAAAATTCTCTCACATCGACGGAATATTCCGTCAGTCCACCGTTAGGACTAACGGTCAAACAGTTCAACCCTCAGTCAACGGGTCAAAGAAGAGTTAGCTCAATCAGCTGTCTTAGTCAGAGCTTAGTCAGCTGATTCGCTGGCTCGGATCGTCTCTTCGAACTCGTTCTGGATCGGTCATCGCCGGTACTGAGTCAACTCGCCGGAATGGAAAACCGGCCGAGTTTCGGATGTTTACAGGGCATTTCCGGCCAATTTTTCAGGCCATTTTTCCCCTGTGACAAGCCTAAGCTTACATCTATTCGTTAAACAACATTTCATTCATTCCATGTGCAGCAGCTTCATTAACAACAAGACTCTTCCCCTCTTGTAATTCCTAACACACAACCCAATCAATCAAAATCATCCCTATTTGAGTCTTCAACGCATCTCAAACCAACAGATCATTATTCTCTGTCATTTACCAACAACAGCATCAACATCAATTTCATTT
Source organism: Papaver bracteatum (assembly GCA_023529315.1). Taxonomy (NCBI): domain Eukaryota; kingdom Viridiplantae; phylum Streptophyta; class Magnoliopsida; order Ranunculales; family Papaveraceae; genus Papaver; species Papaver bracteatum. The sequence continues at coordinate 434,445 of JAJJWX010003180.1, forward strand.
TTTTAATCTTCAATCATCAACCAAACGAAACCCATTAGACCCATTTCTTCCATCTCCAAGAACAACAACACAGAACCCTCAATTTCGTTTCAAACCCAAACTTCTCTAATTCACACAGCAGATCCCCAAATTCTAATCTTCTTCATCCTGTGGCTAATACACATCTTCATTCTTCACAGACCCACCTTCGATTCAGGCAGCAAGATTTAAGATTCAATTTCTCAATCTCGAATAGCCTTCAATCATTCCATATCACAGCACACAAACTCGAACCCATTTAAAATCGAAAACAACCTCTGATTTTTTCTCATCTTTAATTCGTTCTCTGAATCTAAAACCAACCCATCAACAATCTTTATCCCTTTTATGAAGAAATAATCAAACCCTAATTTCAATCTTCCATTTATTTTCTCAATTGACGGCAGAAGTCACCCATCTCTCGATCTCAAACTATCTTCAAATTCTACTCGATTTCATCTCTCATCTCTCGAATCATTAACTCTTGGTTCAACAACTTTTTGTTTCTCATTTTCCATCAGCCTCTGCAGCTTTCTCAAATTTACTAAAGAAAGAATGAAAACGAGAGACGGATTCTCTGAAATTTAGGTTTAGGTTAATTATTGGGGTGGATGGTTACACCCCAGAGATATTTGCACCCGTTATTTACACCCATTCATAATGATAAGGGATACCCATATAGCAACCCCTTAACCACAGCTGGTCTTTGTATAGTACTCCTCCAAAGATTTGCCCTTAACCTTGACTGGGGCTCCCAGATAGTGTTTTTCCCATGAAATGACAAATTTTCCATTTTTGCTCAACTTTGGTGATTTCTTCTTCTTTTCTTCCGTGCGACTCCATAGTACCTAATAATTCAAAAACACGCGTAAAATACATAATTTACAATAAAAATAGCAAAGAAAGCATAAACTCTATGGATAGTAAATACGGTGTATTCTACACCTATCAAATTCCCCCATACTTAGACTTTGCTAGTCCTCGAGCAAATCAAACTAAAACTTACAACTTCAAAGCGTTCCAGCGTCCCAAGCATCCAAAGAGCTATGAGGACATAGAGTTTCTGCATGCTAGTAATAAGAAGTTAGAAATACTAAAGAACATATTCTCATTCTTAAATGTTGAGTGAGAAATAACCACTCCATAATGAGAGAACACGTGTTTGAGAAACGACCAATAAGCATTTCGCCTCGACTTATACCTCTCTTAAAAGGGTTTTATGATAATTACACTCAAAAAGACGGTTTTTTTATGGGTCTCACATGTGTGCAGGTAGAAATGAAGAGAGAATTCCTGCAACACGTTGAATGGTAGGAAGGATAACTTCCGAAATTTTGAAAAACCCACATCTTTTAACATTTTGAAAAACCATTTTTCTAACGATCTCTAAGAAACGAAATCAACCACTTATATCGAGGATGAGATTACTTACTTACCTTTACATCCGATTGCCAATTATGATAACACCACTCTCACGGAATCCAATAGAAACGTCTTCCTCTCCTCGTCTTCATATTCTTGGTCTTCGGCTTCAACTATTGATGATAAACTTTCAAATTTCGTAGATCCTCGACAATTTGTAACCTTTTTCCTTAAAATCCTTATCGCTTGAAACTTCCTTATAGATTTTCCTTCCCCACGGCTTATTCAAAACAAAACAATAATAGATATTTCTCTTGTCTCATTTTTTTTTTTTTTTTTTTTTTAGAATTGAAACAAAACACAAAATACAAATCAAAGTGAAAAGTAAAACAACCATGGCCGTGGAAAAGTACTTTACCGCTTGATTCTTCTCAACTTGTATCGTCTTGAAATCATAAACTTCAATAATTTTCACCTTTTACTTTCTTCGCTCTTGTAAATTAGTCTTCATACTTGAATATAGAATTATCTCATTGTATTGTAAGTCTTCAACATATATGTAAAAATCTGCTCATTGTATGTTGCTTTACTTGGATTTGAAATTTAGCTCTTTTCTTGTTCCGTTGCTTGTAAACCTCAAGCATTTTCAACTTTCCTTGTAGATTTTGATGTTGCTCCCTTGTTGTTGATTATGGTGTTTCTATGGACCCGTTGTTGTCGAGCGAGAGAATGGTGCTAAATGAAAATCGAACTACAAGAAGGAGGCTTTCATCATAGACGTCACCCTCATGATTGACAAAAATTAGCACCTCAAGAGATCAAAATAGTGCTGAAATTGGGTAGCTCACCATTCTACCCGGAATTAACGTATGGTGACACACACTCAAAAGAAGCTCTTTAGTCAAGGAAAATTTTTGGTCGGTGCCTCACATGATATGAAAATGGGTAGTCTCCACTAATGATTGATCAGAAACTCTAATAATGCATTCTTCTCTGCTCCTAACTTGCATCATCGGCATGATTAAATCCATTATTTAACATTATAACAAGCAAGAAATCGAACGTAGTTCCCTAACATTTCCAAGTTCAATTATGTTGGTCAGAATTCTCTATGTAAACATACCTAGAAGTATGCTAGTGACTCTAAAATCTCTAAAAGTTGAAAGTTTTATGAATTTTTTTATTTATTTTTATGCAAAAATAAATGCTTAGCCACTCCCCCACACTTAAACCTTAAATTGTCCTCAATGTAATTGAATCTTCCAAGTAAAGTCAAGGTGGGAAATCCTAACATGATATGAAACAAGAAAAATAAACAAACAAAACAAAAAGCAAATAAAAACAAAATGATAAGAGATACAAAACCGGTGGGTTGCCTCCCACTTAGCGCTTGTTTTAAAGTCGACGGCCCGACTTAGATCTTGCTTCACATTACTCCTCCATAGGGAGCAAATCTTCAAATGGAAGTTCATCGACATTCACATAGGCAATGTTCTCATAGTATGGCTTCAATCTATGTCCATTGACTTTGGAAACCGAGTTGTCTCTAAGACTAGTAATTTCAATTGCACCATAAAGAAAAACATTAGTAACAACATATGGTCCAATCCAACGGGACCTTAATTTTCCAGGAAATAGTTTAAGGCGAGAATTAAATAAAAGGACTTTTTGCCCCACAACAAAACTTTTCCGAATAATCATCTTGTCATGAAAAAGCTTGGTCTTTTTCTTGTAAATCCGGGCACTCTCGTAAGCATCATTACATATCTCCTCTAGCTCATTTAGTTGTAAATTTCTTTGTTTCCACACTTCATCATACTCCATGTTGAATTTCTTTATCCCCCAATAAGCCTTATGTTCAAGTTCAACCGGAAGATGACAAGCTTTTTCATAAACCAACCGATATGGAGACATACCAATCGGTGTCTTGTACGCCGTTCTATACGCCCAAAGTGCATCATTGAGCTTAAAGCTCCAATCTTTCCTTGTGGTATTCACCATTTTCTCAAGAATGGACTTGATTTCACGGTTTGAAATTTTCGCTTGTCCACTAGTTTTTGGATGGTAAGGCGTACCAATCTTGTGTGTTATGTTGTACTTCTTGAGGAGAGCATGAAAAGACTTCTTGAAATGCGATCCCCCATCGCTTATTACCACTCTTGGTATGCCGTGCCTAGTGAATATGTTTTCTCTTACAAAATCACAAACAACTTGAGAATCATTAGTTTTGGTGGCTCTAGCTTCCACCCATTTCGAAACATAATCTACGGCAAGAAGTATATAAAAATTTCCATTCGAATTGACAAAAGGGCCCATAAAATCAATTCCCCACACATCAAAAATCTCTACGGCGAGAATTGGTGTGAGTGGCATTTGATTTCGAGCACCTAGATTGCCGGTTCTTTGACATCTATCACACGATTTACAAAAAACATATGAATCTTCAAACAAGGTGGGCCAATAAAATCCACTCTTAAGAACTTTGAGAGCGGTACGTTTAGAACCAAAATGTCCACCACAAGCAAAAGTATGACAAAAGGAGAGAATAGATTGAAATTCGGAGTTAGGTACGCACCTTCGTATTATTTGATCAATGCCATATTTCCATAAGTATGGTTCATCCCACACATATTGCTTCGCTATCTTCTTAAGTTTCATCTTTTGGAAGTTGGACATTGTACTAGGTACCTTTCTTGTCACCAAGTAATTCACTATATCCGCGTACCAAGGTGTTGATTCTTCCAAGGAAAAAAGTTGTTCGTCCGGAAAGCGGTCTTGTAATGGAAGTTCTTCGTGAGACATAACAAGTCTAATAAGATGATCCACAACGGTATTCTCCACACCTTTTTTATCTCGAATTTCTATGTCGAACTCTTGTAGTAATAGGATCCACCGGATTAGTCTTGGCTTAGCTTCTTTCTTCTTTAGTAAGTATTTAAGTGCGGCATGATCGGAATACACAATAACTTTTATATCCACCAAGTATGATCGAAATTTTTCCAATGCAAACACTATAGCCAATAACTCCTTTTCCGTGGTAGAATAGTTGATTTGTGCATCATTGAGGTACCTAGATGCATAATATATAACATGGGACAACTTGTCCACTCTTTGACCCAAAACGGCTCCAACCGCATAATCACTAGCATCACACATTAATTCAAATGGAAGATTCCAATCCGGTGACTTGATAATTGGCGCACATGTCAAAATTGCCTTCAATTTGTAAAAAGCATCCTTGCATTCCTTGTTGAAGTCAAAAGGTACCTCCTTTTGTAATAACTTGCACATCGGCATGGAGATTTTTGAGAAATCCTTGATAAACCGCCTATAGAAACCTGAATGTCCAAGAAAATAACGAACCTCCCTCACCGAAGTGGGATATTATAAGTTTCTTATTAAATCTATCTTTGACTTGTCCACTTCGAGCCCTTTAGAGGACACAATGTGACCAAGTACTATGCCATGGTTTACCATAAAATGATATTTCTCCCAATTAAGGACAAGGTTTGTGTCTATGCATCGTTTAAGAACTAGTTCAAGGTTGTCTAAACAACTATCAAAAGAATTTCCATAAACACTAAAGTCGTCCATAAATACCTCGATAATGCGCTCCACGTAATCCGAGAATATACTTACCATGCATCTTTGTAAAGTAGCCGGTGCATTGCAAAGACCAAACGGCATCCGTCTATACGCAAACGTTCCAAACGGACAAGTGAAAGTAGTCTTCTCTTGGTCCTCCGGTGCAATCACAATTTGGTTGTATCCCGAATAACCGTCCAAGAAACAATAATACAAATGCCCCGCTAACCGCTCCAACATTTGATCAATGAAAGGTAAAGGAAAGTGATCCTTTCGGGTTGCGGAATTAAGCTTTCTATAGTCAATGCACACTCTCCAACCGGTTTGAACACTTGTAGGAACAAGTTCATCGTCTTGATTTCGAACAACCGTAACACCGGACTTCTTTGTCACCACTTGTACCGGACTAACCCACTTGCTATCGGAGATTGGGTAAATTACCCCCGCACTTAGCAATTTGAGTATCTCTTTCTTCACAACCTCCATCATGGGAGGATTAAGCCTACGTTGAGCATCACTTACCGGATTCACATTCTCTTCCATTAGAATCCTATGCATGCACATGGATGGACTAATGCCTTTGATGTCCGCAATTGTCCAACCAATATCCGTTTTGTGCTCTTTCAAGACTCTAAGAAAACGGTCTTCTTGTACCGATGTGAGGTTCTTTGCAATAATCACCGGAAGCTCATCTCCATCTCCCAAGAACGCATACTTCAAATGGTTCGGAAGTGGCTTCAACTCTAGTTTAGGCACCTTCACAATAGTTGGTACAAGTAATTCATCATTCACGGGTAAAGAAATATATGAAACATTACCCTTAGCTTCTTGTAATGCCGTCAAAGCACCACACGTCTCCACCAATTCCTTGGAAATTTCAACATCCAAGTTAGATAAGCCGTGGATGTCCAATTCAATGCTCTTTTGCACACCACATCAAGTTCATCCTCTTGATTCAATTCCACCATTTGTTGCGCTAATTAACTAAGCACATCAATGGAGTAAACGTAATGCACATCACTTGGGTAGCGCATGGCTTCGAATATGTTGAAGTGTATTACTTCCTTGTCGAATTCCATAGTAAGTGTACCCTTATCAACATCAATATTCGTCTTTGCGGTCTTCATAAATGGCCTCCCAAGAAGTAGAGAAGTAGACAAACGATTCTCATTGTTGTCCATATCCACCACAAAGAAATCCACCGGAAAAATTAACTCATTCACTTGCACTAGAACGTCTTCTACAAGTCCCTTTGGATAAATGTTAGACTTGTTTGCTAATTGGATAATAACTCTTGTCTCTTTCAACGGTCCAATATTCAAGGAGTCATATATATCGTCCGACATCACATTAATGGAAGCTCCCAAGTCAAGTAAAGCATGTTCAAACCTTTTCTTACCAATATTAATTGGTACCGTGAAACCACCGGGATCCGTGCACTTTGTAGGCATCTTCTTCAAAAGCATAGCCGACGCACTCTAGCCAACTTTAGTAATTTCATTATCAAGCAACCTATCCTTCTTTATACATAACTCCTTCATGAACTTAGCATACCTTGGCATTGTCTTGATGGCCTCGATGAATGGAATGTTGATTTCTATCTTCTTGAAGATATCCATGAGTGCCTTGTCTTGAGCTTCCTTCTTGGACTTAGAAAAGAGACTAGTAAAAGGAGGTGGAGTAGTAAAATTAGGAACCGGTTCCTTGGATTGGGCGGTTGGTGTTTAATTCTCCTTTGGTACGGCTTCCTCCTTGTCTTTGACTACCTCTTCACTAGCGTCTTCATGATGACTTGGACTCTCTACTTGTCTTCCACTTCGTAAAGTAACCGCATTAACATTCTCTCTTGGGTTCACAAATGGTTGTGAAGGAAGCTCTATGGATGTTTGAGCTTTCATTAAGTTCATATCGGTCACCAATTGTCCCATTTGAGTTTGTAAATCCTTGATTGCTGAACCGGTCCTTTGTTCCAAAGCTTTGATTGCCGAATCGATCTTTTGTTGGTTTTGTTGTAATATATAAGTGAGACCTTGCATGCTTTGCGTTATCACATTCAACTTGTCATCATTCGAAGAATCTTGCTCCTTGACTTGTTGTGGTTGGAATTGGTGTTGTTGAGGTTGGAAACGTGATTGTTGGAATCCACCTTGTTGCGCATATGGATTAGGAGCCGCCGCTTGCTTGTTTGCATATCTAAAGTTGGGATGATCCTTCCAACTGGGATTATAAGTATTGGAATATGGATTGTACCTTGGCCTTTGATTTGGATATAAAGTATTTACTTGTTCGGTTTCATCATCCGGAATAATTACCGCGGCCAACCGTTGCACTACCCTCTCTATGTTGTTTAACCGGTGATCGGATTGTGAAGACGAGTCACTAACTTCATGCACCAACTTAACCATTGAATCACCTCTTGCATATAATTGTTGCGAGTTTGCCGCCATACTTTCAATCAACTCGGTAGCTTCGGCCACCGTCTTGTTCACTAGTGCACCACCACCCGCGGCGTCAAGAAGATATCTATCACTTGTTTGGAGACCTTCATAGAAGTATTGGATTATCATGGCGTCACTAAATTGATGATGTGGACAACTTTCCACCAATCTCTTGTATCGATCCCAACATTCATATAATGACTCTCCCACATGTTGTTTCATCCCACAAATCTCCTTGCGAATTTAAGTAGCTTTTGATGCGGGAAAATATCTCTCAAGGAAAATTTTCTTCATCCCATTCCATGTTGTGATACTTCCGGAAGGAAAATAGTATAACCATTCCTTAGCATTGCCCGCCAAAGAGAACGGAAAATATTTCAACTTTGCTCCATCCCCATTAATATCCTGCGGAAGCATGGCCATGACTATGGTATTGAAGTCCATAAGATGTTTGTTTGGGTCTTCATTCACCATGTCATGAAACTTTGGTAATTCTATAATCAACCCCGACTTGATCTCGAAAGTTGAGTTAGTTTGGATACACCATTGTTGTGTATCGAGCTTGTGAGAAGCTAGGTCCTTGAGTATACGATCACCCATTGCTTCTTCTATGTCTGAATCTGCGAACTCACTTGATGTAGAACGAGGAAGCGAAGTATTAACCGCTCGAATGAAATCCTTTAGTTGAGTGCCGGATCGAAGACGTATTGGACTCGGTGTTCCCTTTTTAAGCATTCACCAAAGATATAGTACCTAAAACAAGATTCACAAAACTAAGTTAGATACGGTATAGAATCTAACAAAGCAAGAATAAAGCAAAAAGAAAAATAAAAACAACTAAAATCGTATGTTGCTCCCCGGCAACGGCGCCAAAATTTTGATGCGTGTCGTAACCAAAAAAAATTAATTAATATTTAACACCTAATTAAAAAGTAATATAGGGTAGTCAAGATCGTTCCCACGAGGAGCAAGAGGTTTTAGTTGTCTTATAATGTCACAAAAGGGGGGGTATTGGTTCAAGATTTATAAAGCAAAAGAAATAAGCAAAGTAATTAAAAGTGTAAGTTGAATTCAATAAGAGAGAATAGATCAAGGAATCCTTCTTCGCTGCAAAACAATGATTAAAGTTATGTTCTTTTCCAATTTTTATTAGTCATAGATTATCACCAACCGTAGGTATAGCATCTAGATCAGTGCTAACCCCTAAATCCCTTGTATCACCGGACACGGAAGTTCTCGACTACCAGATTCTATTTACCAAACCACCTAGTAGTAGATCACTCAAGATGTAATTTAGTTAAACGTATTAAGATTTATGAATTTATTAGGTTGATATTAGTAGTTAGATTCTTAGATCAAGGTCCACTTGCTAATGATGTTTTCACACACAATTACTCCACGGAATCCCTCCGCAAGGTCTTGTGTTTTCTACTTATGTAAATAGTCAAGAAACGATTACTTATCCCCTAACTTTCACTAGCTTCAGATCAATTAACAAATCAATTTAGTTGGCCACCCAAACGACCTATCAATCAAGCATAAACACTCATATTAGTAAAAACAAACGATAATCATATGAAAAACTTCAACTTAGAATTGAAACAAAACTCAAATTATATATTAAGAACTAGGAATTCATACTCAATCAATAAGAAAATTAGCTACTCATAGTTTGGAGTTCACACAATAATAATAATAATTAAGGAAGAAAGAAAAACTTATTGAAAAGATGATGGTTGCTCCTTCCTCCAATCCTTGTGCACTTTAACTCCTTATCCAAAGTAGATGTGTGTCTTAAAAGTTGTAGAGAACTCCTTTATTTATAGGCTTCAATACTCTCCATATCTTTGTAGGAAAAGATTCCACATTCCATAAGAACACCACTTTCCCAATTTGAGCCATATTCCAATTTCAAGTCCAATTCTCCAAAACTTCCAAGTTTTCATCCAATTCCCAATTCTAAGTCTTCACACCCATGAGAGAAGTCCACACAAAATTCTGCATTTTTGGTCATCGGAAAACTGAGTTTTTGGCCGAAAGTTGGCCGGAATTCGTCACCTTCGGCCACCTGAAAATTCACTTCGTCGACGGAATATTCCGTCAGTCCACCGTTAGGACTAACGGTCAAATAGGTCAACCATCAGTCAGCGGGTCAAAGAAGAGTCATCTCAATCAGCTGTCTTAGTCAGAGCTTAGTCGGCTGAGTCGCTGGCTCGGATCGGCTCTTCGAACTCGTTTTGGATCGGTCATCGCCGGTACTGAGTCAACTCAAGTGAATGGAAAACCGTCCGAGTTTCGGCTGATTATAGGGCATTTTCGGCTAATTTTTCAGGCCATTCTTCCCCTGTGACAAGCCTAAGCATACATCTATTCGTTCACAGTTTCTTCACTCCATGTGCAGCAGTAAACAACATCACTCTTCCCCTGTAATTCCTACTATTGCAACAATCAAAATCATCCCTATTTGAGTCTTCAACTGCCTCAAACCAACAGATCATTATTCTCTGTCATTTACCAACAGCAGCATCAACATCAATTTCATTTTTTTAAATCTTCAATCATCAATCAAACGAAACCCATCAGACCCATTTCTTCCATCTCCAAGAACAGCAACACAGAACCCTCAATTTCTTTTCAAACCCAAATTTCTCTAAGTATCAACTTCTCTAATTCACACAGTAGATCCCAAAATTCTAATCTTCTTCATCCCGTGGCTAATACCCATCTTCATTCTTCACAGACCCACCTTCGATTCAGGCAGCAGGACTTCAGATTCAATTTCTCAATCTCGAATAGCCTTCAATCATTCCATATCACAGCACACAAACTCGAACCCATTTCAAATCGAAAACAACCTCTGATTTCTTCTCATCTTCAATTCGTTCTCTGAATCTAAAACCAACCCATCAACAATCTTTATCCCTTTTATTAAAGCATCAGAAACTGATTTCAATCTTCCATTTATTTTCTCAATTGACGGCAGAAGTCACCCATCTCTCGATCTCAAACTATCTTCAAATTCTACTCCATTTCATCTCTCATCTCTCGAATCATTAACTCTCGGTTTCAGCTTTTTATTTCTCACTTCCATGGATGCTACGCAGCTTCTGAATTTCTGCTAAAGAAAGAATGAAAACGAGAGACGGATTCTCTGAAATTTAGGTTTAGGTTAATCATTAGGGTGGATGGTTACACCCCAGAGATATTTGCACCCGTTATTTACACCCATTCATAATGATAAGGGATACCCATATAGCAACCCCTTAACCACAGCTGGTCTTTGTATAGTTCTCCTCCAAAGAGCTGCCCCTTAACCAGTACCGGGCTCCAGATAGTATTTTTCCCATGAAATGACAAATTTGCCCTTTTTGCTCAACTTTGGTGATTTCTTCTTCTTTTCTTCCGTGCGACTCCAAAGTACCTAATAATTCAAAAACACACGTAAAATACATAATTTACAAGAAAAATAGCAAAGAAAGCATAAACTCTATGGATAGTAAATACGGTGTATTCTACACCTATCAGTTACACAAACCCAAAATCGTCAAGTACATGTGTGTATGACAAACTAAGTTTTCGATCTAACGGTTGAAAGATATTAGCTTGTATCTAATCAGGTTTTCATCTAACGTTGAATATTGAATGCTTTGTTACTAAGCTAACATTGATTGCAAACCCTGATTTGAAAGACTATATAAGGGAGAACTCTAGCAACTGGGAAACCTAATCCCCACACATTCTGTGTGATACTAGTTTGCTAAGATAGAGTCGATTCTCCTTTAACCTTTGGTTTTCTTCTTCTAAAACCATGTTAACGACTTAAAGACTTCATTGGGATTGTGAAGCCAGATCGATACTACTTTTCTTGTAGTTGTGTGATCTGATCTTGATGTTTCTATCATACGAGTACAGTTGTAATAATTGGCTTGATATTTATATCTCCGATAGGCAAGATATAAAAGTAATCACAAACATGTTCATCTCATCATTTGTGATTCCACAATATCTTTTTTCGCTACGTCAATTAAGACTATTGCGAGGTGACTGATAAAACTGAGTTGTTCTTCGGGAATATAAGTCTGGTTTTATTGATTGGTTCCCGTTCACCTTGATTTATCAAAAGACGGAACAAAACTCATAGGTTTATTCGTGGGAGACGAATTTATCTATCATATAGACTTTTCTGTGTGAGACAGATTTTTTTATTAAATTCTTCGGCTTTGGTTCATAGAAACTCTTGGTTGTGGGTGAGATCAGCTAAGGGAATCAAGTGCACAGTATCCTGCTGGGATTAGAGGCATAGGAACATAACTGTACATTGTATCAATTTGAGATTGATTGGGGTTCAACTACAGTCCATACGGAAGTTAATTTGGAGTAGGATAGCGTCTGTAGCGGCTTACTACAGTGTATGTTTAATATGGACTAGGTCCCGGGGTTTTTCTGCATTTGAGGTTTCCTCGTTAACAAAATTCTGGTGTCTGTGTTATTTCTTTTCCGCATTATATTTTGTTATATAATTGAAATAATACAGGTTGTGCGTTGATCAATCAATTAGAATATCCGACCTTATAGGTCATTGATTTAAATTGATTGACGCTTGGAAATTGGTATTTGGTACCATCCAAGTTATCTCTCTTTGATTTGACTCACGAATCATATTTGCTTGAGTAAATCAAATTGAGAGATTGAGATAATAACTCCTTGAGATATTTTCTATTGATTGAGTCTAGTTGATTCTCTAGAAAACATCTCGGAGTTGTCTATACAGATTGTTAATCGAAATATTGGGTGTGGTTGTTAGACCCCCTCTTTTTCAATTGGTATCAGATCAGGAAAACACATTCAAGACCTATAAGTCTGTGTTTGTAGCGATCTGACTCTATGGACAGAGGTGTTATCTCAATAAACGTACCACCAGTCTTCGACGGCTCTAATTACTTATGGTGGAAAATTATTATGCGCGCTTTTCTTCAAGCACGTGATTTCCAATCATGGGTATATGTTGTTAATGGCTATGATGCTTCCGTTGAGGCAGTTGGAGGTGTAAATGTTCCAAAGAATATTACTTAATACACTCCTGCAGAGATTCTTGCTGCAAAGCAAAACTATGACGGTTTGAATGCAATCATACATGCCATTACCCAAAATCTTCAGCACCATGTGTCTAATTGCACTAAGTCGCAGGAAGCTTGGGATATCTTAGCAACCGTATTCGAATGAAATCCCAGTAAAAAGGAAGCTAGACTTCAAAATCTTAATTCCGACTGGGAAAAGCTTCGTATGGCAGACGAAGAAACTTTTGATGAGTTTAATAACAAAGTGTCTGAAATTATTAATATATCTTTTGCACTGGGTAAGACTTTTCCTGAAAAGGACATTGTGATGAAAATTCTCAGATCGCTGCCATTTAGATACGATTCTAAGAAGCATGCCATCGTTGAGGGAAATAACCTATATACTTTTTCCAGAAATACGCTGGTTGGAAAGCTTAAGATCTTTGATCATGAACTTTCATCCAAATCTAAGGATTTTGCATTCAAAGCACAAAAGGACACTAAATTACTTGATAAAAGTAAAAAAGTGTATATCTCTGAAGATGATCACTCTGAGACAGATTCATTAGATGAAGATCTTGACAAATCAGTCTCGATGATCACAAGACAGTTTAGGGATCTTCTGTTAAAGAGAAGTAAACGGTTCTCCAGAGATAAGCCTAAGGCATCAGTCAAACCTCATAATCGTGTTCCTCCTAAAAACAGGGATATTGATGAAATTGATGATGAGGATATGCCTCAGTGCTTTAAGTGTAAGGGATTTGGTCATTTTGCAAACGAGTGTCCGAATCGTAGAAAAGACACTGGGAACAAAGGTATTGCAACAAATCTTGATGAAATATCTGACATCTATGACTCAAATGAAGATGGGAAATCAAGTATTGCACTTCTTGGTGAAAATATTAATTTTGATAATTGTAGCAATACACATATCAATTTTGATATTCTTTCAAAAGATAATCCAACCATTCTGGAAGAAAAAGTTGACCCTTTTCTTGGAAACTCTGTTTATAATGTTTAAGGATCCACTATGTGCCTAGCTGCTTGTACATTTCAGAAGCCTGATTACTATCCAAGTGTGACATGCTCGTATTGTTCATAAAAGATCATGAACTCTCAATGTGTTACAAGTTCAAACACAAACAAAGACATGTCAACAAACTTCAACGAAGTGCAAATCATTTAGCAAGAAAACTTAAACTTGCTCAGAAGACCGCAGAGGTATGTAAGATTTTATCTTCGTCTAAGAGGTTAGTTTCCAAGGAAAAACCAAGACCATTTGAAAAGAAAGTATGGTCAAACTGTTTTGATAGACAGAAGCCTGTGGATTTTCCACAAGAGGAAATTAGTGGACAAATTGTAGTTTACCACAATGCAACTTGATTGTGTTGTTCTAAAATCTTATCTCATGTGCCTGATCAAAAGTAGGGGTGGGACTTGGGTTGGGTCAACCCACCCAACCCATGCCCAACCCGAACGTTGGGCGGACATGGGCAACGTATTTCAAAACTTTGGGCAAGCTTGGGCATAAATTTTATGAACCCGAGTTAAATTTGGGCAAGCATGGGCATAAATATTTCTAACTCAAACAACCCGCCCAACCCGAAGAACTATATATATGATATTTTTTATAATTAGTATTATCATCTATTTATAGAAATTTTAGATATTGTTTTCAAATATATTAATCAAAATATAAATTATATCTATCTCATTAATCAAGCTTGACCCGAGCTAGGAATTCTAGCAATTAAATCATATTATTACTAAATTTATTATTATGACAGTAACAAACTTGTATGTCTAGTGGAACTTGGGCCAACCCGAGGAACATAACTTGGGCGGACTTGGGCAACACCTCAATGGGTTCCACAGGTTCGATGGGCAATATGGGCAAAGAATTCCTAGCTCGGGTCTACCTTGGCCAAGCCTTCTAACCCGCCCTACCAACCCAAGTCCCACCCCTAATCAAAAGAGACAATGATTTTGTACCTCTCAGTCTTTAGGAAAAGTTTTTTTTTCTTCTTTTCTTAGAAGTGTTTTCTTTTTGTCTATCAAACTAAAGAAAGTGTACTATCGGCAATTCTACTCTTTATAGCGATAAGAGTTGAACGTTTACGAACCTGTTTTAGGTTTCGAACCCTACATTCCTTTTACTTCTCTATTTTTTTTTTAATCTCAAGACTACTTGTTGAGCCAATTGTGAATTCCTCTCACAAACCCATACGTTCATGGACACTCCGAGAATGATGTCTTCCGATTAAAAAGAAGGTAATATTATTGTTAATCCATCAATCATGAAGGAAAAAAAATCTCCATTGTCTCCAACCTTGAAAAGAAAAATAAGGAATATAAGGAAGCCAAGAGTTGTTCCTTCAAATTCTCATAAGTTTTCTGACGTTCTTGAAGTGTTGAAGGAGCTGAGAAAGGAGATTCAACAAATAAAGGCTTTTATGTATAAGACTCATGAGATTCAGAAGGCCCTAGTTCGACAACAACAACCAAGAAGGTTCATCGATATAAACTCCTTTCTTAATGAACCTTATGTTCCCATGGCTATTGACGACAAGGATTTCGGGGACGATAATGAATTCTTCAAAGGTCTTAATGTCTAGTAAATCTTCTATTTTTTCTCTTTTGTTTAGAAGAATAACTAGTGTTTTGGAATAGCCATTATTGTGATTACACATAGCTATATCCAATGTTTTTCATCTTCTTGTTTTTAGATTTATTGGTTTAAATTCTAAACTTGTTTGGAAGATGATGGTTGCAGTATTAATCTTTTGATTTCATATATTGCAATATTTTGATGGGATATGTGTGTTTACGTCCGTGAACTTGATTGTCCCATATTTTGTCAAAAGTAAAGTCGTTCGTGAATTGATATGCAAATATTGATAAAAGGATGAATAGACTTTTGAAAAACACAAAAGTTAAGCCTATATTGTCAATTATTGATGTAAGATAGATTAAAATCTTTTGTGATTCGAGGATTATGTCTATTGTGTGTCATTATGCAAATGGTGATGGAAACATAGAATAAATCCTTGTGAATTCCGCAGTAATTGAGCTTCCCTGATCTATCTGTGTATATTATTGTGAGACTCCGTATTGTGACTTATGTTGAGCATTAGACAACCAAAGTTGATTATTTGTGATTAGTTTAGTTGTGCTCTGTAAGGTACTTTACGTCGAGTATTTTGGACTAAATTAATCATCTTGTATGATTATTTAGTTAGCACTCCATAAGTTTTCTTATGTTTGAGCATTTCTTGACTGGGTTGGTTATTCATGATTAACTTAGTCATTGCACCATAGAATTTTCTTATGCCGAGTGTGGCCAATTAGATTGATTATTTTTGTAATTAGTTTGGTTGAGTATGGCAATTAGATTATTTGAGAGTCTTCTTGTGATTAATTTAATTGATATATTAAGTCTCCATAAGTTTACTTGTGTTGAGCATATTTAGTCAAATTAATCTTGGTTCACTTTGGTTAATTCGATTGAATATTTCTTGTTGGATTCCAAATTCATACTTGTTTGTAATTTGTTGAGTCTAAAGAAAAATCCTTCTTTTCTCTTGAAATTAAGTTCGCTCTTATTGTTCCCTTGGGAATGACATATTATGGGGGAGAGTGTGGCTGTGGAATATTAGAGAGGTTATCCTGCATCTTTTTGAACTTGTGCTTAATTTCCAAATCTTTGTGGAGAGTGCGGCTGTGGAATATTAGAGAGGTTATCCTGCATCTTTATAAACTCCTTGATGAATGCATTTAGCTTCGGCTTTATGATTGCATCTAAATAAGATGATATACATTTACCTTTGGTCATGAAATGTCTCTTACAGAAATTTTATTAGGATCCCCTTCTTGTACCTTTGCCAATTTTATTGACAAAAAGGGGGAGAATTAATATATAGTTCACACTACAAATACATATGGTTTTCGGATCATTATGTAAGGGGGAGTGGTTTCCATGTGAGGTGGAGTATTGACTAAGAGGGAGTGAAGTATCACCATAGTATTGTTGTTGAAGTTGTGATGCAATTAGACTTTGACGTTGTGTAATAATACTATGACACTTTATAACAATGATTGAGAACTGATGCTTTTCTCATTGTTATAGCTACGGATTTTCAACAACGATGATGCTAAACTTACAACCTTTGGGATCATTGGACTACTTGGAAGTGACGAAGATTTCGAGTATTGTTAAAGATTAGACATGTGGAATAGGAGCTACAAAGTTTATTTATATATTTTTTGTATTCCATATGTATTAATAGTTTTTCCACTAAAATTGACAAAGGGGGAGATTGTTAGAGCATTGCTCGGTCGAACTCGCATGCGTTGCTATCTCAAGCATGTTTGTCAATGTTAGTGATCAAAACTATAAAGTCTTGATTTCTAGTCTACTATAGCTAAGGTCTCGGACTAGGATAGAAAGTGTAGTTGAGCTCAAGAACTCCATGGCAATCATCATACAAGACGAAGGAATACTCAAGGAACCAGTGGATCTTCATCGACTAAAAGGTATGTAGAGACTTGAACTTATCTATCACTCAAAACTCTATCTACTATATCTCCTATCTTGAGACAAAAGTCGTATTACTATATAGACTAAGAATATACACATGTGATATTTTGAGCTGAGTATATCTCGCTTATCTATTTCTTGAAATATGTGTTGGTAAAGCTTTCGTTTTAGCCAAGTTCATCTTTACCTAGTGACGAAAGTCATGTTATGTTTCAATCACTTTGGAAATTTCTCTGACGAAAACTTGTTTGTGAATAACAATTATATGACGTCCTCTGAGAATGTTTCAATGGTTGAAATGAAAGTTTAGACAATATATCCATTGGGGGATATAAACATTGTGGTGGTAACACATATATGTATAAGTCCTTAGCACTTGAACCGAAGTTTGCGAACTTTATTGATCAAGTGAAACCAGAACGTGAGCATACAACCCAGTCCGCGAACGAGCGTAGGTCTCGAACTCGAGAATTTTTGCTGGAGTTGTAGCTCAGTTTCAGTCTGCGAACTGTCGGAAGTTCTCTAACCCGAGAATTTCTGTTGGATTTTGTGAACTCCAACCGGTTAACTTGAGTCCGTGAACTTGAGTGGTTATGTCTAAAAACAATGTTCGTGAACTTATCTAAATTACCTGAGGAATGCTATTGCAAACCGTGGCTTTATAGTTCATGAATCGATTTGAGTGAATCATATTGTTTTTGCTTCAATTGTGTCTTGTGTAGTACATGAGATCTCATATCAATTGAACAACTGTCTAACTAGTTCATTTGAGTCATTTGGACTAGTTATGGTAAAGAAGAATATGGTTGATATGGAAGTTATTATTTGGCTAACCATTTGTGTAGAACCAGAATATCGCTACAACGCTATTCTTGTGATATTAACAAAGTTTCTGCGAGCGTCATTACCAATTCTTTAACAACGTTTCACAAGCATCACAGAATATCCAAAAGAAGCTGACGATGGAAGAAATAAAGGAAGAATATGTTGATCCTGCGATGGTCATCATTCTTGCGATAGAGAACATTGTAGCGATCGCGATGAGATCGCAGAATAGATCCAAAATAGGAGGAAAACTTAGCTGTCATCCATTATGTAAATCCCTATATAAAGGGCTCGACAAATCCAGAAAAGGATGATGTATTTTTGAGAGTTGAAAGAGTCTTGAGGAGAGAGAAACATCAAGAGAATATTTGTAATCTTGATTTCTTCAATCCTGTAAACATTTCTAAGATTTGAATAGTAAAGCGTCGTTTAAATCTTTGAAGTTTAAGTAAGTTCCAATAGTTTTCTATAGAATCTTAACAAGGGTGTAGTGTGGGAATTCCTGCAACTACATTTTGGCGCCCAGAAACAAGGAGAATCAAGTTAAGAAATCTCTAAATTACAACTTGAAAATTTGAAGAAATTGTTAGAGTTGAAGAAATGGCTAGAAGAAGAAGAAATACATCAGAACCACCGACAATTGTGAGAAGAAGTAAAAGACTTGCAGGTGAGGGAACATGTGAATTGGAAGAATCTTTAAGGATAAGATCAGAAATAAATATAATAATAAATGAAGCAGAAAGTTTAATTCAACAGCCGAATCAACAAACACAAACACGAGATAGGAATGTGGATTATGATAGAGTGAGTGTGCATACTTGGAGGTCGGATTCGATAGAAGAAGAAGAAAATCGACAATTGAGAAATGAAGAAGGAGGAGAAAGAAATCAAGAAATAGGTGGAGGATTAATTCATGAAGGACGTGAAAATGAAATAGTAGATGATTTGAGGCAAAGAATACAGGAAGAAAGAAGATTAGAGGCAGAAGAACGTGCGAATTTAACAAGACAAAATCATGAGCTAAGAATGGAGAATTTGAGTTTACAAAGAAGGAGATCAAGAAGTACTGTTAGATCAAATTTAAGATCATTCAGAGAAGAACCAAGGCAAAATTCCCCTATAATAAATGTTAGAGAAAATACTCGAGGAGAAGTGCAAAATAGAGAAGAAGATATAATTGGTGATCGCTATAATCCGCGTGACAATAGAAATCAAGAGGGAAGAAACAACCAAATTGAAGAAGAAAATCCAGAAGAAGGTAGGAGGATATTACATGGGCGAGAGAATCAAAGAATAATTGAAGAAGAAATTGAGAGACATTACGCTGAACAAGCACGTCTAGCCCTCGAGAGGGAAAGATTAAGGGCAGAAGTAGAAGAACATGAATTTCGAGAAGCATTGCGACAAAATAATCATGAAAATCGAGAAAGGAGACGTACGCAAAATCGCTACAATGGTAATATTCAGGAGGAGTATGATAGGATACATAGGATAATAGAGAGACAACGAAGAGAAATGAGGAGAAACGAAGAAATCCACAGAGAAGAAGATAGGCAGTTACGATATCAAGAGGACGACGAAAGAGAAAATCGCAGAGAAAGACGAGATAATGAAGAAGAAGATACACAAAATCTCGCAAGAAAAGAAAGGCAAGAACGCAGAAGAAGGGAAGCAGCATTAAATAGGCCAATGGAGCAAAACTCAGCTGAGAATGAGCAAATATTGAGAGAATTAGCAGAAATGCGAGGAATGATAAACAATAGAAGAGGAGGAAGAAGGCAACTTGATGAAGCTATTGAAGAAGCTGAGAGAACTCCATTTACTCAAGAAGTACAGTTAATAGGGATACCACCAAAATGCAATTTACCAGCATTAATCATCATTTTTGATGGAACTACTTGTGATGTTCAACACGTCAAAGCTTATGTTAGATGTATGCTACAGTGGGAGAATCATGATGATGTGCTATGCAAATATTTTGCATCCAGCTTTACTGGAGAGGCGTTGAAATGGTTTGAGGGATTACCAAAAAATACCATAACTTCTTTTGATCATTTACAAGCTACATTTTTAGGAGCATATATTAGCAACAATTCATCGCGGCCGGGTATTGAAGATGTGTTTGGGTTAAAACAGAGAGTTGGCGAGAGTCTGAAACATTTAACCATAAGATGGAAGATAATGTGCAGTGAGATGGCAGGAAGAGTTGACAAGAGATATCTTATCTTGTCTTTTATCAATGCAATGTTCGCGACCAATCTACTGTACATACAAATTTTCAGAGTCAAGAATACAATCACTATGACTGAACTGCGAGAACTACAGGAAGAGTACATTGCTTTGGAGGAGAAACAAAATGAGATGGAATCATATCCAATCGTGAACACCAGCTCGCTAGAGGCAAGTGGAAGTTTGCTCCCTAAAATGATAAATAATGTGGCGAGCACCTCGCAGCCACAACAAGAGAAGGTGGTAAGTGAAAACCAACAAAAATTGGTAGCGATGGGAAGTCGAGATCAAGAAGAGTATGAAAGGGAGAAGAATTATTACAATCGCGGTGGAAATAATAAGATTCAAATACTTGATCATCCGCAAGAAACTTATGGAGGACAAAGGCAGAATAACTTTAGAGGGAAAGGAAATCAAAAGATAATATGGGAAGAAATTAAGATGCCACCTCTTAATGCCAGTATAGAAAAAATTTGGGAAGCTATTATTCTGATGGAGAATATACCATCGCCATGGAACATGGGGAAAGAACCACATCCAAGCAATCGAAGTCAAGAATTTTGTCCTTACCATCACTTTCATGGTCATTCAATAAATGATTATAGGAATGTAAAGATGATAATTTTGAGGATGATTGATCAGGGGAAGTTAAATCACTTTCTAGTAGGACATCCACAACCTCATCAACTACCGCCAGCACCAGAAACTCGCAGAGTGAATGATGTAAAAGGAGCAGAAACATTCGTGATAAAAGTGGGGGCTAAAGCAAAGAATTTGTTTTGTAACTCCATTGCGCATTCATTCAGAACTGTAGAAGATTTCCATGATAATGTTTTAAGTAGAGTCTTCGCGAGAAATACATATGGAAGAGAGATAATGAATATAGCGAGAGCCTCGCTATTAGAAGAATGACAGAAACAAACTCTATCTTTCACCGCGCAAGATATACCAGAGCTTGGCGAGCAACATGACAACCCATTGGTGGTACGATTAGAGATAAAACCAAAGCAAATACAAGAAGAAGATGAAGAAAATGATGGTAAAATTGAAGACTCTTGGGCTATCAACAGAGTCTTAATAGATACCGGGAGTTCAGTTGATATCTTATTCTATCATACCTATAGAACTATGGGCGGAAGAGATGAAGATTTGATACCATCAACGTATAAAATTTATGGATTTAACGGTACATCTAACAAACTAAAGGGGGGAATTGAAATGCAAATACCGATAAAAGGAATATCTTCGAAAATCTTATTCTGTGTTGTGGACATCGAATCACCTTAAAATGCTTTGATAGGACGACCTTGGTTACACGGCATATTGGGTGTGGCATCCACTTATCACCAGTGTATCAAATTTCCTCATCCTAAAGGTGTTGGAGTTATTAAAGGAGATTCGGGAGAAAGCAAGAAATGTTATGAAATTGATATGAAGTCTTGCGAAGAGAGAGATGAAAAGAATAGCAATTGCAAGTACAAAATCAAACATCAACAGAGATATGAAAGGTTAATGATTGATACAATAGAGCAGAAAGAGGATGTGAAAGCTGATGGAGAGCGTCTCGTAGAAAAAGAAACAACAGTAAAACGTAGCAGAAAAGCAGAATCTTTTCAAAAATAGTAAGTAGAAAGGTAAAATGATGAACTTTAGAGAATTCTATGAATGATTTGTTTGAAGAATATGTAATTGAACAGAATTTTCTGCTTGAAAGAATCGCAAGATTTTACAAAAAGAAAGAAGATCAAGGTTATGAAATTCTATCAGAGTTACAATACTCGCGAGAAGCGCGAATAAAATTTCGCAGAGATTAAAGAATGGGACGAACCTTTATGGCGTGCACCCTAGTTCGCGAATAAAATTTCGCAAGAGGGAAATGTAAGACCTAATAGCGCGTCATAAGAGGGGGTATCTCTCGACATGATTCAGGGGTAAGGTTATACCGCTGCTGGATCCTGAGTCATGCATATGTTGGGGTTAAAGAAAACCTATCCGGGAGAGAGATCTTGGATTTCCAACTATATATGGTTATTCCCTGGTTGGACGACTGAGAATCTCTTCCAAGAAGTACAAAGTATGACCAAGGCGCCGAGGTACATGGTTGAGCCAAGGGTGCCAAGGGCGTACGAAACTTCCTTGTCATTCTTGGTAAGTCTTGGCTACGATGCACTTGGCCTGAAGAAAACCCCACTTAGGGTGAAGTCTTGTAACTATAAGCCATATAGGCATAAAGGACAAGAGGCTGCGAAAACAACTGGTTGTTGGTAAATCTGGATGGGAGGATCTAGTCTTGTATGGCCGATGTGCCCTCCTTGAAGGGGCAACCAGGGGGAAGATAAGGGTGGCACCCTCCATTAGGGAGCTGATAAGTATCTTAAGACGGCAATGTCATCGGGCTTTATGATCGCAAGAACATTTAGGCCTGTCATATTGTCGCGTGACGTAAATTATACAGAGGCAACAAGCCAAAAGTTAAGATGAGAACAATGGGTTTTTACATGAAAGTGTAAAGACGTCCTGCTATTTCATCGCAAGACGACAATGTCACGAGGCTTTGATCTCGCGATAGAGATTAGACTTGTCATATTGTCGCAATAAAATCAAAGAACAAAGATAAAGCAAGATCAATGGGTCAATACATGCAAATGTAAAGACGTCCTGCGATTTTGTCGAAGAAAGAAAGAGCGTGGCAAAATAAGACCTTTAATTAGGAAGGTGTAATAAGACCACAAGATTACTGCGATAATACTCGCAGATGTTACGAGAATTGCGATTTCACGCAGTTATTGCTGACGATAAGATCGCCAATATTAAGGCAATTTTATTTACCACTAATATCTAATCTTTAATCAATTTTTTTATATTGCAGATGAATAATAGAGGCAAGTATGGGAATGCATGAGAACGATGAAATTATTATTCATCTATCATATAAAAATTGCATAAATAAATGCACGCAGATAATTAAAGAATAATAATGATATTGATTGATTGACTTGTAAAAAAAGAACTGTTTTCTAATTCATACAGGTAGAAGCAAAAGAAATTCACAAAATTGGAGAAAATCACAGCAATGTTACAGAAAGAAAAAAATAAATATATAAGGAAGATAGAAGGAAAAAGAAGAACTAGCTAGATCCATTGCCATCCTCTTTATCAGACTTCTCTTCATCGCTAGAGTTCTCCCTTTCATCATTATCATCATCACTATCTTCATTCTTATCAGATTCTTCTCCTCCACCAGATTTTTCTCCTTCGTCATTATCATTATCATTTTCATCCTCGTCAGAATCCTCAGCTTCACTATCAGAGATGTTAAGATTTGGGATTATTACGGGAATTTCCTTTGCAAGATCAGGATATATAGAAGGAGAAATTTCATGATCATTGCAGACCAACTTAACGGAATCATTACGAACAACAATAAGAGATCTATTGAAATTTGCAGTGGTAATGTCAAACTGCTCTTTCAATAGTGAATATTTATTATTGCGAGTAGCAAGAGTATTCGCGAGCTGATTTTTCTCATTTTCAAGTTCCCCAATTCTTTCAAGATATATTTTTTCATCTCCTGCGAGAATATATGACGACAAGTTGGAAATTTTGTAAATAAGAGTAATAAAAACAAGAAAATAGCGAGAAGAAAAACATCAAATAAC
Organism: Papaver bracteatum; assembly: GCA_023529315.1. Lineage (NCBI taxonomy): Eukaryota > Viridiplantae > Streptophyta > Magnoliopsida > Ranunculales > Papaveraceae > Papaver > Papaver bracteatum. The sequence goes on from JAJJWX010003180.1 coordinate 458,155, forward strand.
CTTCTCTTTCAGAAATCATATCTCTAATTAAGGCCGCTTGTTCAACTTGAAGGCTAACATTTACACCTAAGTCATTCCTGGAATTGTCAAGAACCTTCGCAGCCCAATCAAACTCATCATCGCTATTAATAAGGAGACGAGATCGAACTTGAGTCTCCCTCACAAGAAGATCTTCATTCTCGCGGATAAGTTTATCTCTGTCCATTTGAACGTCAATGAGAGTTTTATGAAAGTCTGCTAGGGTCTTGGATTCCTTCTTGATAGCAAGATCTTTCTCGTCAATAAGATCGCTAATTTTCTGTCTTAATATATCTATTTCTTTCTTTGAATCAAGATAAAAGCGCTTATATTTGTCAGTCAAACCTAAATTGAATCTGTGTTCAATTTTTAAGAGATTAAGCTTGGATCTAAGTTCATATATGGAAAGGGATTTAATCTTATCATCTGAGAAATTACTTAAAGAATTATTAAGACAGGCAAGAAGAGTATGATCATCTACAGGTTCAGGGAAAGATTGAAAGAGTATAGCCTCGTCAGTAAGACCATAAATATCTGCAAGTTAAAAGTGGTCGCTTGAATAAGTTGCGATAGAGTAAAAAGAATTAAGAAAGAAAGGAAATCAGTCATACCATATAGTTTTCGGTTAGCTCTATCAAGATCAGAGATCTTTTTCTTATCAACTAAAGCTTCAGTCTCCAGCTGTTTATTCTTCTTGCGAAGTTCAATAACTTCAGATTCCAATTTCTCTTTATCTTGGCGAAGTTTAGCAGCTTTCTCTTCAGAGTTGACACATCTTTTATCTAAATCAGAAGCAACAGCAAAAGAAGCTCTTCCAACCTGCGAAAGAAAAATATAAATTAAGATCTACCGATAGAGAAAATATATAAACAAACTGAAGAAATGAAAACATACCAAGGCACTAAGAGAATTCAAGAGACTGGGAGTCAGCGATCTTGAGATTCCTTGAAGAGAATCATTATCCACCAGAATAGGGGCATCGCAAACTTTAGCGAGAGCTTGGGATGTCTTGTCAATAACTTCATCCTTGTCATTACAAGTCATGCTGTGGGAAATATCGCTAAAAATTCTGGATAAATGAGTCATTGAAGAATCAGAATCAGAAGAATATTTTATTAAAGGGAAACCGCTAACATCAAAACCCTCGTCATTATTATCCTTATCAAGATCAACACTTGGATTTTCTGGAATTAGCTGAGGCATTGAAGAAGAAGAAGGTTGAGTTTTCCTTCTCTTTAATGGAGGATCACCAGATTCTTCATTGCGAGGGGCAGAAGGCTTTCCCCTAGAAGGAGCAGTAGATTTATCCTTTGAAGATTTCCCAGATTTCTCTTTTAAAGATTTCTCCTTGGTTTTTGCGGGAATTAATGGTTCTAACTCTTCGATTTCCTGCGAGCACAGATGAAGATAAGAAATAGGGGCAACAATATATTGTTAAAATTTATGAAGAGATATTTCTTACTTCATCCGTGAAAGATTTCAGAGCCATGAAAGTGCTAGGTTTCCTAAGAGTTTGATAGCTGAGTTTCATTCTATCAATCTGAGAAAGATCAAGCAAAATAGTTAGCGAGAATAAAAAGAAGACAGTAAATGATAATAATATAAAAAGTTGAGAGAATATACTTCTTTAGATCTTTCAGGACAGTTGAAGACCCATGGATCATACTCCGAGAGATTCGCAGGTAATGGGAGAGAACCAGATATATAAGGACCTTCAAGACATAATGGAAAGATGAACCACTTGTCATCACTAGAATGGCGAGGACCTTGGTTGGTAGGTGTATGAAAATCAATATCCAGCATAAGATCTTTATCACCAGCGACCTTCTCTTTTTTCAAATGAACACCCCAGCAGGTGTTATCCCTCTTCATAGGGACTATACTATAATTTACAAAGAAGTTGTCCACAGTATAATCCGTAGAAATAATGGGACATCTTTAAATAGAGGATTCTTTGGAGCTTCAGGGTAGTGAGTTCCTTTATTTGTGCCGCGAGAAGCATATTCAAACAGCAATCTGATGCAATCTCCACCTAGTTGATATATCGCTCGCGAGAATCTTTCGTCAAAAATTATTTGATAAAATAATGGAAATTCTGGGTCATAGAGAGGAATGGGAAGACCAGCTTCAAGTTATCCTAGCGATACTATAATTCGCGAGAACATTGATTATCAGTAAATAATTTAAGAGAAAGTTCAAATCTAGAATCCTGATCTGGAATTAAAGATAAGTTAAAACCTTTAATTTTGAGTTTCTCGCGCATCTCATTAAAGGCCTTCAAGTTTTTGGTACCAGCAACAACCATTTTTGAGTATGGGAATGAAATAAAAGGTTAAAAAGAAGAAAGAAATCACAGCAGTAACAGAAGCGCAATTCGCGAAAGAACAGTAAAATTTGCAGAGAGGATATGGAGAGAAAGAAGAAGAAAGTAAAAGATAAAAAGGAAAGGAATGAGAAGAGTATTTATAGAAGAATAAATTTCTCGAAAAAGATGAAGGAAATTAATGCAAATAAAAGACGTGGGTGGTCAGATCGCAGCGGTTTTGAGGAGACGTGTCAAAAATTTATTGGAAGAAAGAATTCGTGAAAACAGCTGGCGAAGGACATAGAAACGTGTCAGAACGGAGAAGTATGGAAAGATAAGCAGTTATGGCATTTTAAAAAGTTCTCATGATCTTCTCTTCTTCGCAGAAAAGACATGAGAAGAGGCAAGATGTAGAACCAGAATATCGCTACAACGCTATTCTTGCGATATTAACAACGTTTCTGCGAGAGTCATTACCAATTCTTTAACAACGTTTCACGAGCGTCAAAGAATATCCAAAAGAATCTAACGATGGAAGAAATAAAGGAAGAATATGTTGATCCTGCGATGGTCATCATTCTTGCGATAGAGAACATTGTAGCGATCGCGATGAGATCGCAGAATAGATCCGAAATAGGAGGAAAACTTAGCTGTCATCCATTATGTAAATCCCTATATAAAGGGATCGGCAAATCCAGAAAAGGATGATGTATTTTTGAGAGTTGAAAGAGTCTTGAGGAGAGAGAAACTTCAAGATAATATTTGTAATCTTGATTTCTTCCAATTCTGTAAACATTTCTAAGATTTGAATAGTAAAGCGTCGTTTAAATCTTTGAAGTTTAAGTGATTTCCAATAGTTTTCTATAGAATCTTAACAAGGGTGTAGTGTGGTAATTCCTGCAACTACAATTTGGTTGACTAATATTGAACCAACTATTGTACACGTTTGGGTACGGTTACACAAACCCAAAATCGTCAAGTACATGTGTATATGACAAGATAAGTTTTTGATCTTACGGTTAAGAGATATTAGCTTGCATCTAATCATGTTTTCATCTAATGGTGAATATTGAATGCTTTGTTACTAAGCTAACATTGATTGCAAACCCTGGTTTGAAAGACTATATAAGGGAGAACTCTAGCAACTGGGAAACCTAATCCCCACACATTCTGTGTGATACTAATTTTCTATGTTATAGTCGATTCCCCTTTAACCTTTGGTTTTATTCTTCTAAAACCAGGTTAACGACTTAAAAACTTCATTGGGATTGTGAAGCCAGACCGATACTACTTTTCTTGTAGTTGTGTGATTTGGTCTTGCTGTTTCTATCGTATGAGTACAATTGTAATAATTGGCTTGAGATTTCTATCTCCGATAGGCAAGATATAATAGTAATCACAAACATCTTCGTCTCATCGTTTGTGATTCCACAATATCTTTTTTCGCTGCGTCGATTAAGATTATTGTGAGGTGATTGATAAAACTGAGCTGTTCTTCGGGAATATAAGTCTGGTTTTATTGATTGGTTCATGTTCACCTTGATTTATCAAAAGATGGAACAAAACTCATAGGTTTATTCGTGGGAGAAGAATTTATCTATCATATAGACTTTTCTGTGTGAGACAGATTTGTTTATTAAAGTCTTCGACTTTGGGTTGTAGCAACTCTTGGTGTGGGTGAGATCAGCTAAGGGAATCAAGTGCATAGTATCCTGCTAGGATCAGAGGTGTAGGAGCATAACTATACCTTAGATCAGTGTGAGATTGATTGGGGTTCAACTACAGTCCAGACCGAAGTTAATTGGAGTAGGCTAGTGTCTGTAGCGGCTTAATACAATATATGTTTAATCTGGACTAGGTCCCGGGGTTTTTCTGCATTTGCGGTTTCCTCGTTAACAAAATTCTGGTGTCTGTGTTATTTTTTTCCGCATTATATTTTGTTATATAATTAAAATAATACAGGTTGTGCGTTGATCCATCAATTAGAATATCCGACCTTATAGGTTGTTGATTTAAATTGATTGACGCTTGGAAATTGGTCTTTGGTACCATCCAAGTTATCTCTCTTTGATTAGACTCGCGAATCATATTTGCTTGAGTAAATCAAATTGAGAGATTGAGATAATAACTCCTTGAGATATTTTCTATTGATTGAGTCTAGTTGATTCTCTACAAAACAACTCGGAGTTGTCCATACAGATTGCTAATCGAAATATTGGGTGTTGTTGTTAGACCCCCGCTTTTTCAAAAATGTCCATACAAAGGATGAAAAGATAAGGAGATAAAGGATCTACTTGTCTCAATCTTCTACTTGGTTTAAACTGATCACCTGGAGCACCATTAAGGAGAACAGAAGTATAGACCGTTGTGACACACTGCATAATCATTCTGCAAAAATCATCTTCAAAACCATGACATTTCAAACAATCTTCAAGAAAACTCCATTCAATCCTATCAAAAGCTTTACTCATGTCAAGTTTTAGAGCTAACAAATCTTTTTTAGATTTATGTTTTTTCAAGGTGTCAATTAACTCATGTGCTATAACAATGTTATCAGTCCTGAATCTGTTTTTGACAAAAGAAGTTTGGAAAGGACTAATGATTTTATTTAGCAGGGGTTTAAGCCTATTAGCTAGTGATTTGGAAATAATTTTGTAAGAAGTATTACACAAGCTTATAGGCCTAAAATCTGTAGCAGTCCTAGGATAATCTATTTTAGGGATTAAAGAGATGAAATTATGGTTATTCTCCTTAAGAATGTACTTAATGTGGAAGTAATCCTGCACCATTTTAACCGTATCATTACCAACAACCTTCCACATTTGTTGATAAAATCCAGGAGGGGATCCATCTGGACCAGGAGATATCCATGGTTTTATCTTGAAAACAACATCCTTGATTTCCTCATATGAGGCATTCTAAGCAAGTCATTATTGTTAGAAGCAGTAACACAAGGATTAATATAATAAAAAAAGTTCTTATCTTTAGCAGGATTACAGGTCCTTGCCATGCTAGAAAATTTTTGTAATAAATTTGCAGTTATGCCATCCATATCAGTGATCCAAATACCAGTAAAATCTTGTATAACCTTTATTTGGGTCCTTCTTTTTCTATAATTTGTTGTATTATGGAAATATCTTGTGTTCCTGTCATCTAGTTTTAAAGAGTCATCCTTAGTCCTTTGCTTCCAAAAATCTTCTTCTATATCCTTCCAATAATTAAGTTCAGCATGAAGTCTAGTAATCCTAAAATCAACTAGTGTCAATAATACCCTGAGAGTGCAGGGATTCCAGTTCTTGATTAATGCTACTAATATTTGTTTGAATGTGACCAAAAGAATGGATATTCCAATCTTTTAAGATAAATTTCATATTTTTCAAATTATTTTTATGTCTAAAGGCTATAGAGCCATTAGTAGTAGCATTCCAGTTGTCACTGATAATATATTTACATTTAGGATCATTAAGCCAACATCTATTGAACTTTATAGGTCTTCTAACAGGATTAGTGTCTCTAGAATTAGTTAGCACCAAAGGACTATGGTCACTGGCTATTGGAGCTAAATGATAAACATGACAATTATTATAAAGGTTAAACCATTTATCATTTCCAAGAACTCTATCAAGTCTTTCGTGAACTAGATCATTACCATGCCTTTTATTGGACCAAGTAAAAGGGTTACCTGAAAAATAATACAATGAAGACGCAAATCATCCTCAAATTTTTTAGCAGTATCAAGAGCAGCTTGAGTATGAAGAATACCACTTTTTTTTCCCATCATTACTGATTATGAAATTTAAATCTCCAATGAGAATCTAAGGTAAATCTATATTCTCACTAAAAGATTTTACAAAATTCCATTATTCATCTCTGTTACCATTTGGAAAAGCCCCATACATACAAGACATAAGAACTTTGGATCTAGCATCAATAAAGAACTCACAGTTAATCACATTAAACTCAGAATTTATGATATTAATACTAACTCCATCGTTCCACAAGATGCATAAACACCTGCAATACCCACTGTATTCACAATAAAATGGTTAGGATAATTAAGTGGCTTAATTAGTTTCTCCATTTTTTGAAGGTGAGATTCATTTTCACTGAGAAAGATTATTGTAGGATCATTTGTTATAACTAAGTCTTTGAGATGGGCCATAGTATTCTTGTTTCCATATCCTTGAACATTCCAGGATATGATTCTCATTTTTCCTAAAATAGTATGGCAGCTAAGTAAGACACTAGTATAACAATTGTTATAGAAAAAAATTGAAAACACTTTAAATTTTGAGAATTTATATAAAAGGAAAACTGAGGAAAGAGATTTACCATGACTGCAGGATCCGTTTGCACCTTAGAAGATAACTCCTTTGGTATTGCATGCATTCCTTGTTTTCCATCCATCTGTGCTTCCTACATATATTCATCACTTGTGTTTGATTCCTTGTTGTCACTGTTTTTCATTATGTGAGTGGATAAAACTGAATTATTTTGAGGGGTAATGAGAGTAGGATGCTCTTCATGATTTTTAGACCTCTTGCAAGTTCTTTCCTGATTAGCTTCCATATTCTCTTCATCCTCAAGAATTGCTTCTTCAACTTGATCGTTCATATCATCCTCCATACCTTCAGTTTCTTGTTGATGCTTTTCATACTCTTCCAAAGTGAGACTATTCACATGCAGGAATTCAACATATTTAGCACATTTCTCATCATCATGTACAACAATCCAACATAGATCACAAATGTTATGAGGATGTATTTGACAGTGGTATCTAACCCATGTTAATCCACCTGCTCTGTTGTTCCACCAATGACATCTTTTGAGTGGTGTAGTTAAGTCCATCTCTACCCTTGTAGTGGTCATGATGTCATACTTTGGTCTGCAGGTGTCAGGCTTTGTCCAGATTTTCTTACCTAGATCTTCTAAGGTTTCCTATATCACAGCTTTAGATTGATGTTCCCACAAAAGATTTTTAAACTGGATGTTCCATTCTTGATGGTTGAAGGTCCAGTTTTCATATGGAATATTTGATATGTATTTCTTCAAAACCAGCAAACACTTATTATGTTCCATGAAGAATTTTTCAGGATATCTTCCACATATTTTTCTGATTTGAGTTTGAAAATATAGAGACTTTTCCCTACACATCTTACTTCCCTCTTCCTGTAACTTTTCCACAACAAATTGATTTCATCCTTCACTTTTTTTTGTCTTCATCGGTTCCTTAATTAGAATTTTTCCTATTGAACAGTTGGACCACTCATTTTCATTTTCATCCAAAGCTTTTGTAGAACCAATACCCATTCTCTGAATATCTATAGCTTTCCCTTTGATATTGGTATTGGTATTCTCTATTTGATTGGTTAGATTCACTAATTGATTTAAGGAACTTGCCATTAGATGAACACTAGGGTTTGATAAACTTTGAAAAGGTTTTTTTGGATGATTTCTATAATAATCGATGGTTATTATAGTTGTGACAATATAAGGATTTATGTTTGAAATGTCAACATAAAATCTTTTGTGATTCCTAGTATAAGGAAAGATGTTATATATGGAAAGCTGAAAATTAGTCAAGACAGTTTTGCTGCTAGGATTCAACGCATAAACTATATGAGTGATTTTAACAAACCTAGATTTATGGTTTGATAAGGGGGAAATTTTTTATTTTTGAAATTTGAATTTTATGGTTTCACTAACTGGATCGGACGAGCCAACACATGATCAAAAAATTGATCTAGAACATCATACTTGGAATCAAACTTACTCATACTGTTATAATCAATCTGAACACAGATTTGTTGCAATATTGTTGGCGAAGAACATACTGTTAAGGCCATAATGGAGGAGATGGATCACAAAACTGCTACCGGAGAAGATATTGTCAATACAAGTGAAATCATGTAATACACAAAGTTATAACACTGAATGCTCTTCATGGTGATAGCAAAGAACCTGTAGAAATAATTTAGGTTTCCATAAGAGAGATTAGAAAGAAAGGATTAAAAGACTAGAAAGATGATAAAAACCAAAGACGCATCTAATAATTTAAAACTCAAAAGACAACCTCGTAAGAATGATTAAGAAGAATAACCAAAGAAAAACTAGAAAATAGAAGATTAAGAAGACAAAATAAGGTTCAAAAATTCATGATAAAAACCAGAGATCAAAATAGCATTCTAGGATTGAAGATTAATTTATTTTTTTTCAAATTGAGTTAACTCAGTTTAGCACCCGATTTGCAGAGTTTCTCTTTCCTCAATCATCCAGTTTCACTCCTAAGGCTTTCGGCCGCACTATTGCGACTTTGGTACTCAGCATGGTAGAAGATAGCTGAAGTAATTTGTTGCACCTACGACATGCGTAAAGTAAACTCTAAAAGAATAAAAAGTGATGTCATTGGAATTGGTGATAGCCACCATGGGCATAATTAGAGTTTCCACCAGGAAGTAAATTCGAAAGTAAGCCGTCTAGGAAGTAATCAATCAAAAGTTTCAGCAGAAATTGAGTACCTAATAATAGAGAAAATATTTGTCTATGGTAGAAAGGGAATGGTTAAAGTGTGTTTCCAAGTTCACCAATTTACTAAGCACGCATATTTCATATACCTTATTATGTTGGAAAGAAACCGAGAAAATTAATCGTGCACAATTTTTCTTAGGGTTCTTTAGCTGCAACTAAGAAAATGAGCTAGGTTGCTTGGGCCAAAACTTGTTAACCAAAGAGTAAGTAAGGTATTGTTATTAAGAATCTCAGGCTAGTCAATAAGAAATTTCAATTGTGGACGGATACAGAGATGTGGTGATGAAAAGAATGCTCTTTGAAACCAAAGAATTCAACATAAATTTGGAGGTGATTTCCAATGTTTCTTTTTAGACCTTTCTTTTTATCAGTTGGACATAATTTTGGGCAGGTACTTGAAAGCCAAAAAAACGACGTTGACTAATTGATTTTTGGTACTTACATACTGTCTAATGTTAGTGTTTGGCCTAACTTTCGACCAATTTAGGGGTCGATAAACGAAAATAGCGTACCCCATTGACTCGATTAAATCTTTATTTATGTTAAAAAGATACTCTAAAATTAATAACTAATCAAATGTACTATCATGCCTTTCACTTTACTAATATTTACATAATTATCATCCATTATCTTTGACTGTTTTCATGAACCTTTCTCCAAACACATACTATGCTAAGGCTTAGAGCATCTTCAACGGTATTGTTTAGAATTCCTATTTTCACGGCCACATAGGATATATTCTCATTTTAACGAAAATCATTCTCCAATGGAAGCGTGGGGTAGGATGCGAAGATGTGTTGGAGAGACGAACAACATCATCTGACTCATCCTACGGATTTAGAGGTTCACTTCAAGGATATGAAGAATACGTGTTATTAATTTTTTTCCTAGTTTTTTTGAATAATTAACTTTTAATGTTTAGTCTAATATCATCTAACCAATCACAACAATACAACTAGATTATTCTGAAAAGACCCCATTGGAGATGAATTTCTGAGTCCAATTTTATGCACACTCCTTTAAAGAGTGTGCACAAAACAAATTAATTCTATTGATTAGACTAAACAGATTACCAATTATCTTTAATTTCTCCAGAATTATGTCCAACTAGTTATTTTTTTTTGGCTTTCAAGTACCTGCCCAGAATTATGTCCAACTGATAATTATCTTTAAAAATAATTATCTTTTAAATTATTTTTTGTTTTTGTTTTAATTCAATTAAAAACTAAAAACTAAATAAATAATAATACATATTATATCCTGAAAATCAAATTTAGTGATTTTAGTAAGGAAATAAGTTGATTAATTATACGCCCAGTCGCTGATGTCATAATAAGTGGCAGGGAAGGAGAAAGTGGTGGTAGTGGTCCCTTCGTGAGATTGAAAGAAGTAGCAACCGTACATAAGCCATAACTCGTATCGAATACTAATTGTAATTAACATTTGAGTACTTGTCCAATGCTAAGTTTTAAATTTTAGTTAATCTAGCGTATTCGATTAGTTAGGCATAATCAATAAATGATCTAACGCATAATTAATCTGATAATTAGTAAAGGAACCATTATTCCCAGTTGCTCAATTAGATTCCTTTTCTCTTTCGTAATTCTTGAAAGAGAGCCTCTCTTGTTAAATATCTCATCCCAGCTTTATAAAGTTTTTTTATCTCTATAATCTCCCTCAATCATGTTCGTTTTATATAAGCATCCAATCTGTCAAGTTTGTTGGGTGTAGCAATATTAAAACCGTGATCAACCTGAAGCTAATGAGCATCGCCATTAAAACCTTTCAAATATAAGACTACGACAAGACAACCACAATTGAAAAACATCAACTTTGTTTCGTGCATTATTATCTCTTATTCATCTCCACTGATACCAAAACTTGCATCTAAATTATTTAATTAATTACTGCCGAAACTATTGTAAACGTCCGCAAACCACTTCCGCAGAAGTCATCTGAGTTTTAGTTGTACATAATTACCTTGTTTCCTATTTGAAATCACTGTATTTTAGGATATGATATATAATTATAAATGTTGTGTACACATCATTGTGGGATGGACCTCTATTCCATTTCCTAAGAAGAATCACACTCCCGTTAGTTCTCCACCTTTTCTCAACCGATAAGATAAGGATATCCTAGTATTTATTTATCCCTAAAATATTCGAGAGTGTTCTACCGACTCTCAATCATCTGGCTATAAATATCCATGTACTCCTTTCATTTCATTATGTAACAACAAGAAATGAAAACCGAAAACTAATGAAAAGCTATTGCTTTTCTTTCATCTATTTTATTGTCCCCTCATGTTTATAACCCTACTAAGATTCCTATAAGAATTATAACACGTTATCAGCATGATGCTCTCGGTAATTACAGTCGATTTGTTTGGCTGTTCGATGAAGAACCACGAGTACTTTGATTCCTTGCTTTCTCTATTTAGGATTTCTTTAATCTCTGCTTATTTCTTCTTGAAATAAACAATTTTTTGTGTGATGATTAAAGGGAGATGAATTTATTTAGTATTTTCTTGCCATGAAGAAGTGCTAGTACTATTGCAGAATCACTTTAATTAAGTATTGCAACAACCTGATTTTGTGAGAAAAAAGGGATTATGAAAGTTTGGTGGTGGAGGTATATGTGCACCCCAAACCAAAAGCATCATCATGAGCAAGTGCAACAACATAATCATGATAATCACATGGGTTTATCAAAGCTGTTTGTGTTTGGTGATTCATATGTTGACATAGGAAACAACCAGAAAGCTGGTGGTGGTTCATTCCGTAAAGTATAACGTTCCCTGGCAAACCAACTGGCCGTTACTCTGATAGGACGGTGAGTATATATATCAACATGATATATATTTTAATTTTTAATTGTTAGTAATTACGAAAAGGGTGAGAATTTCAGTTCTATAAATTCTGATATTAATTTCGGCTTTAATTTATCAATTTTATGGTACAAACGGTTGTAATGCCGGTAAAGCAAGAAATTGTTGCGTCCCTGAAGGATAGCATAAATTTTCCAGCATTAATAATCTCCAAAATTTTGAAATAATTCCACCAGAAGTTGGAATATCGCGTGGCATAATATGGATACAAAGCGCGCGCTCCGCTAGCCGGTCGGTCCCAGAAGTGACCCGTTACGAAGTGCTAGCCGGTTTTTATCAGCGGTCCTTGAAGTGACTTGCGACTGATATTAAGGCAATTTTGCCAGAGCATATCCATTTTGCACTCTTGTTAATTAATAATTCGTTGACCCTGAAGGTGACGAAGTTGGAGATTTGTTGATATTGTATTAGTACCATATGTATTTTGTTGTTTTCCCTTTGTTTTAAAGTTTGTTTATTTTCTATACTTATATATAAGTACTCCTAATGGATTCCAGAAGCAATCCATGAGAGTTATTGTTCACCCCAAAAGCGGTCCAACATATAAATTATGGTTCACTGCGGTGAACCAAAATATTATGGGTTCCAGTAGTAATCCATAAAATAGACTCCGGAAGTAGTCCACGTTAATTTTTGGGTTTCTGGATAACCCATGCATAGTTACTAAAATGCTATTGTTGATTGCTTTATTATTTTCTCTCGTCTATCTGTACCGAAGGATATAGATTCCAGAAGTAATCAATCCACAAATATGAACGATGGAGATACTTGTCTCAAATTTAGGCGGAACAACAAATACATATTTTTTCGAACCATTTTATAACCTTGTAGAGGTTTTGCGAAATGTAAAATATCATTTCTGGTTCGGATAGTATGATATACGTCTGCAGAAGACCGTATATCATTTTATCTGGTGGTGTAATATTTGCCTTATATTTCCAGATTCTTGAAGAATCTGTTGAGTGTTTAATATTTGGCGTTACCACTTAAAACGATAAATGAGCACTTTTATGGAGTATTTTGTTACTTTATTTGTTTTTTGTGCCAGAAGCACGTTAAGAGAAGCTTGAGGCTATCTCTTTTATGGGGTGTGCCATATGAAAATTCTATCAGTAGAATCTCACAATGTCATTAGCCAGAAGTTTAATGACCTCGATTTTTCATGCTTAGGCATGGTCAATATGGACACCAAAGTTCTACCAAGATGAGTAGACAATTTCAAATGCTCATGGACATCCTTTATAGAACCCGAAGCTTCTGTTATATGAGGATGTAAATTATGTTGTTGGCCCCTGAGACAATTGGTTGTTAAATTATATTAACATTAGCATTTTGGTAACCTGTTTCTGAATCACCAACATTAATTCCTAGAAAGGTTTCAAGGTGGAAATTGCAGGACTTAGTCACCCTGCAATATGGACAATTATTTCAATATTTTATTGTATTGATAGACGCATCTACTAGACGGCCTCTTGTTATATTAACATGTAATATTAGATTTTTCCAAACTGTTTGTGCAAATCATGTGGTTGCTGGTAGGCTCGGAAAGATACCTACTACTATGTATAAACTGCAAGTGCACAGTGTCGAAAAGCAACACAGGGCAAGCACAGGTCGAACCACAGAGACTTGGGTAGTGATAGTTGATTCTAAATAAGACTAAATGATTTCAATTATAATGTAACACAAAGGGTTTGGTTTTGGTGTCGATACGACGAGATTTAGCTGAAGAACAAGTAAATATGCAATAATAAATTGTAACAAATAATTAATGAGTACTAGGGCCTTCAAATCCACCTCTAGTCTACACTATGTATTCAACTAGTAGTAGTATTCTTGTCCTTATGGAAAAATCTAGTTTACCTTGTATTTAAGGTGTTTCTCCGATGGATAAATTAAACACAACTAAAATATTTTTCCAAAGCATTAATTGTCTAGTTAAAGCACAACTAATCTAATGATCAATAATATTTTTAAGCACGAGTTGCAGCATAATCAACACAATGGTATTCTAACTACAATGGATACATGGCATACATTGTGAGAGCAAAATGTTAATAAACTTGGATTAAATTCGATCTCTAAATCATTTTAAACATTCAAGAACAACACACAAAGTATCAATAACATAGAAGCAGACTAGGGCTTCATCTACACCCTAGCAAATAATTTTAGAACATAATGAAAATGGAATTAAAACTGAAATTGAAAACTAGCAGTGAAGTGCACAGGCTAATCCGGCCTCCCTCTCTCTTACAATTGCTTCTCAATTTATAACCAAAAATTCTCTCCCATTCTCGAATTTGAATTCTAATAGAATATTAGAATTATTCAAATGTCCCATGCCTTTCCGCCCATGTGCTCTTCTTTCCGTCGTCCTTTCTGCCCGCCCACTTGCGCAGCTGTCTTCTCTTTCTCCTCACTTATTTCTTTTTCTCTCTGCGCTCCACGTTCTCTTCCTTCAACGCTCTCTTTCTTCTCTTTTTCTTTCTTTGCCCCACGAATTCTTTTCTCTTCTTTTTCCTTCTCTTTTCTCTTCTTTTTCTTTTCTTCTTCTCTTTCCTCCCTTCTTCTTTTTCTCTTCCCTCTACGAGCTCTTCTTCTCACTTTTCACTTTTCTCTCTCCCACTTCTTCTTTTCTTTTTAATAATTAAATTAATTTAATCATTACATTTAAACTAATTTAATTAATTTACAAAGGTACAGGGGGAGGTGGAGGTTTAGATGACTGGTTGTAACCGACGCGCACGCGGGTTGCAACTTTTCTTCCGCAGTAGCTAGTCTCCAATTCTCTGCTCTCTTGGCTCCTCGATTCTTCCAAGCTTTATTTAGTACTTAAAAACACAAAATTAAATAATACTAATATTTATTCTTGAAAATGGTAAAAATGCAGAATTTGGGGTAATATATGATTTTAAAGCGCGAAAGATGAGTTAAATGCCAAATAAAAAGGTGTAGAAATATGCACTATTTGGAACTCATCAAATACCCCCAAACCTGAATTTTACTTGTCCTCAAGTGAAACAGAAATCCAGAAATCCTAACTATACCACTGTCGCTGGTCTCTCGAATGCATTTAGCGTATGCACTAAGCCTTTAAACTCCTAGGTGTCCCTAGTGGACGAGTTGTAGTCTCGTGAGGGCCTACCAAAGAAGTACCCACAAACCCTTCTCCAATTTCAGAGCATCCATAGAAATGTCTTCGTCTTCGGCCTTCAACTGTAGATGATGAACTTCGGAAATTCGTAGAACATTGATAATTTGTAACCATCATCATATTTTTTTTATTATTATTTTTTTAAAACCCGCTACACAGCTGATCATCATATTTTTTAGTGACCCGCTACACAACTGATCTTCATTTTTTTTAGTGACCCGCTACACAGCTGATCATCAGATACAAAACACAAGACCCGCTACACAGCTGGTCATAGAAGACAACAATTTTTTTTTTTTTTTGCAAGACCCGCTACACAGATGGTCATCATAAAAATTTTGATTTTTTTTTTTAATAAAAGACTAAAAACTTTATATGCAAAACACTACAAAAAAAAATCAAAAGACCCGCTACACAGCTGGTCATAAAAAAATGCAAAAGACTACAAAAGATCCTACAAAAACCCGCTCCACGGCTGGTCATCATAAAAATTTTGATTTTTGATTTTTGATTTTTTTTTTTTTTAATAAAAGACTAAAAACTCTATATGCAAAACACACCCCCAAACCTAAATCTAACATTGTCCTCAATGTTTCAAAAGATGATAAGAACACAAATCAAGAGAACAAGGCAGAGCAGATTTAAAGGAAAAGAGATTACCAGATGCAAAAGGGTGGTGCTCACCATAATTGAATGAATGCTTTGAAAGCAAACAATATGAGCGCAAGACAACAAAAAAGTTTGGTTAGCACACAAATTTACAAAATACAGCTTAACCGGTTCATGAAACAAGATTTAACAATATCTACTTGATTATATACAAAAATTCACCATACACTAGCAATCTAAAGAGTTGAGGATCAACCCAAAAGACGAAGTGCAGAAATTTTAACAATCTCACAAAATTATGATATGATAGAAATGCAAGTGAGAAAGTAAAACAAAATGAGATACCCCCAAACCTAGATTTTTCAATAGAAATACTTTTGGGTACGAAATCTAACAATTTTAGGGGTTCATCACGCAGAAGGTCTAGCTCAAAATGGGCTTTGTTCGGGATGGATGGAGAGACATGAGTAAACTCTAATTGTGGCTCATCAAAGGTATTGTATTTAGCTGCAAAATAGTCCAAAAGGACTTGAGATGCAAGCAGTTCTAATCCAAAGCTTGGAGTTGTCCACAAAATGGGTTGGACAACCTCTCGGCTGACATTAAGACAGTCATGTTGTGACTTAAGCATTGAATCATAACTCTCCAAGTAATTTTTATCTGTGTTACCATATGATTCAACTCTCCCTATGTCATAAACAAGTACCACATCATGCTCATGCTCATGCTCATGCTCATCAAACAAATCAATAAGTCCCAATTCACAATTATCACCTATAACTTCAGTTTCATGCACAGGAATATCACAAGAAACATCACAGTGTGACTTAGGCAGAGAATCAGACACATCATATTTATTTTCATGCATAGTATAATTGGTGTCTACAGAAGATTCAACATTTCCTATGTCATGCTCATCTTCACTGAATAATTGCACTTGCTCAAGATCAGTATCAACATCACATGCATATGGAACATTAGAAGAAACATCATTCATTAAGGTCGAGGCAGAGAAGCCTAATATCTCTGAACCCAAAGGTTCGACAATATTTTCTGTAAAAACATGTTCTTCTAACATAACATCATCATCATCATAATCATCATCATCATCATAGAAATGCATTTCCATACAAATTGTAGTATTCCTAGTCTCTTCATTTAAAACAGGTTCATATGCAATATCAGTTGCACGAGTAAGACTAGGCATACTATTTTCACATTTTATTTCATTAGGACAAACAAACATTTCATCCTGAAATTCCTCCCTCTCCTCATTTAGTGCATCACAGATTTGACTCAATTTGAGTTCTAAACTCGCAAACCTTTGGTCAGTTGACTTTTGATAGTGCACAAGGTTTTGATTAAATTCTAAAATTTCATTATGTTGTTCAATGAAAGGAGAGTCATCAACAATAGGTATCTCATTTTCATATGAATATTCAGTACATGGTGATGCATGAGATTCACTATTGAAGGAAAATTCCTGGATGTTGCTATAAGGATGATACATGTGAGCATGGTCATTAGGGTATATAAAAGACTGATCGCAACCTTGAAAAGGTTGATTATAGTCCCAATGACTATCAACTGTGTATTCTGTGGGCATTTCATATTTTGGATTTTCATGATATTCTCTAGATTGCCTAAAATCATGCAAAATATAACAATTCTCGGCAGGATGGTCTAAGCCTCCACACAAGGTACAAGCATAGATTTCAGATTGCATTTCTAAAGATGTACTTTTAGCTTCCAACTGATCCAAAAATGATGACTGTGAGCTTTGGGCACTGTAAAGATGTTCATTTTCACCCTGTGGTGAATGATACATGTGTGAATAGTTATTAGGGTTCATGTATTGAGGTTCAGGACTGTGAAAATGTCCATAATAATCCCTATAACTAGTGACATCATGGTCTGTTGGAGGTTCATAACATGAAGCATGCCCGTAAGCAAGCTCTCTGATGGATTTGTTTTCATCCCCACTTGCAGACCAAAATCCTGACATGGTCTCTAACTAGCACTAGGCTTGTTGCAGTTGCGCCACTTTGCACAAGAAAATACAACCAATTATTATTTTTTAATTTTTTTTTCAAACCCGTTCTCTAATGACCTCGGGCATAAACTAGAAAAACAAAATAAAAGAAGGAAAATCCTAAATGGAAGGGAAGTTATATTCAATCACAAACAAGGCTGACTCTACCACAATAAACCTACTGATTTCTAGCAAACAAAAAGCATGATGGATCCACTTAGATTGTTTTCTAGACCAGCTTCTAATCCTTCGAAAGGGAATTCGTTACAATCTGAGCAAACCCCTCTGGAATCAATCTGAGTTTAAGTAAATTGAATAGAGGCGAGAGAAGCTGCATGAGCTTTGATACCCATGGCCTCACCGCATTCCAAGGCGGCGCAGTCACGCATTCAATTTTCAGAAACTATCATGAACTTCGAAGTATGCTTAAAGAGTAACCAATATTTTCCGAACGACTTTCCTACTAAGCTCGTTACCTTATAGGTCTCGTTCTATTTCAAATTTTAAAGCTTAGGTTCACGTTAGGTATTGTTTTCCTAAGGCGGGCAAGAAGAGAACGGTGATGAAATCCGAACCCTTATCTTATATGGCCAATCCTTGCCCTTTACTAGGAAAATAAAGCATCCGTATTCGAGTCCTCAACATATATGCAAACGAAGGAATACAGTAACTCACTAACAGGAGATTCGCGAGTGTTTCGACAAACTTACTTCCCGTTCCAGACGGGGGATGAACCGTTGTTGTCGACTCGGGCCACGACTCATATGTCATGAACGAACCCGAGGGGCTGAGGTGATATTATAATCACCGTCCCTCTCTGCAAACAGTTTGATATTTAATACTACCCTTCCGTAGGGTTTAAAAATAAAAATAGAATGTCCAAAGTCCAAAAATAAAAATAAAGTGCAAAAGAAATAGAAAATTACAATAATAGAGAAATCCTAATATAATCTAAAAATAAATAAATAAAATACACTCTCTTTTTTTTTTATGTAAGAAAAATCTTCCTCTTCCCCCCTTTAGCTTCGCCTTGACTTCCACTACAGCGTTGCAGGCACACCTGCAAAGTCACATGAAAGTGTTATTAGGCTACAGCACAGCTGATATTTTTTTTTTTAAATGAACTGAAATGAGAATGCAAGATTTATGTAAACTAATTATGCTACAGTAACATTGCTACAGTATCCTTGACTTGTCAGAAACATGGAATGATGGCAGCATTGTGGGCGTGCCCTTTATTTTTTTCGAGTTCTTTGAATGTGCTACAGTAACAGCGACTTGTGTACTATGTACAGTGATTTTTCTACACAAAAAAAAATCGTGAAGAAACAACTAAAGTAAATAAAAAAAAATCATTCTCATTTGTCTCATTCGATTAAAGTAAACAAAAGTAAAAGTCATGGGCAATGGACACAAATTAATAAAGAAAGTTAAATAAAGAAAACTTAATATAAAAAAATTAAAAGGAAAAGCTAAAAAATTAAACACAAAATGCATGTATACTAATACTTCAACAGTGATATTTCTACAGTAAAAACGAAGATGCAGGCATGCAGTTTAATCATGATATATGAATTATATACACTAACAGACAAATTTTAATAGAACAAATGCAAGATATATGAAGATGCAGGAATGCAGTTTCCAAATAAAATGACAAATACAAAAGCTATAGATTTAATAATGCAACTAAGTTACACTAGTAATGAATGCAAAATAAGCTACAAACTAATATGTACAAGATTAAAAATCAGGAAGTGTAAACAGTAGAGAAACTATACTACACTAAGTCCCCGGCAACGGCGCCAAAAACTTGGTAGGCTCGGAAAGATACCTACTACTATGTATAAACTGCAAGTGCACAGTGTCGACAAGCAACACAGGGCAAGCAAAGGTCGAACCACAGAGACTTGGATAGTGATAGTTGATTCTAAAGAAGACTAACTGATTTCAATTATAATGTAACACAAAGGGTTTGGTTTTGGTGTCGATACGACGAGATTTAGCTGAAGAACAAGTAAATATGCAATAATAAATTGTAACAAATAATTAATGAGTACTAGGGCCTTCAAATCCACCTCTAGTCTACACTATGTATTCAACTAGTAGTAGTATTCTTGTCCTTATGGAAAAATCTAGTTTACCTTGTATTTAAGGTGTTTCTCCGATGGATAAATTAATCACAACTAAAATATTTCTCCAAAGCATTAATTGTCTAGTTAAAGCACAACTAATCTAATGATCAATAATATTTTTAAGCACGAGTTGCAGCATAATCAACACAATGGTATTCTAACTACAATGGATACATGGCATACATTGTGAGAGCAAAATGTTAATAAACTTGGATTAAATTCGATCTCTAAATCATTTTAAACATTCAAGAACAACACACAAAGTATCAATAACATAGAAGCAGACTAGGGCTTCATCTACACCCTAGCAAATAATTTTAGAACATAATGAAAATGGAATTAAAACTGAAATTGAAAACTAGCAGTGAAGTGCACAGGCTAATCCGGCCTCCCTCTCTCTTACAATTGCTTCTCAATTTATAACCAAAAATTCTCTCCCATTCTCGAATTTGAATTCTAATAGAATATTAGAATTATTCAAATGTCCCATGCCTTTCCGCCCATGTGCTCTTCTTTCCGTCGTCCTTTCTCGCCCGCCACTTGCAGCAATTGTCTTCTCTTTCTCCTCACTTATTTCTTTTTCTCTCTGCGCTCCACGTTCTCTTCCTTCAACGCTCTCTTTCTTCTCTTTTTCTTTCTTTGCCCCACGAATTCTTTTCTCTTTTTTTTCCTTCTCTTTTCTCTTCTTTTTCTTTTCTTCTTCTCTTTCCTCCCTTCTTCTTTTTCTCTTCCCTCTACGAGCTCTTCTTCTCACTTTTCACTTTTCTCTCTCCCACTTCTTCTTTTCTTTTTAATAATTAAATTAATTTAATCATTACATTTAAACTAATTTAATTAATTTACAAAGGTACAGGGGGAGGTGGAGGTTTAGATGACTGGTTGTAACCGACGCGCACGCGGGTTGCAACTTTTCTTCCGCAGTAGCTAGTCTCCAATTCTCTGCTCTCTTGGCTCCTCGATTCTTCCAAGCTTTATTTAGTACTTAAAAACACAAAATTAAATAATACTAATATTTATTCTTGAAAATGGTAAAAATGCAGAATTTGGGGTAATATATGATTTTAAAGCGCGAAATATGAGTTAAATGACAAATAAAAAGGTGTAGAAATATGCACTATTTGGCACTCATCAGTTGCGTATCTATTTTTGGACTTTCCAATTAAGTCCATTTATTTTGATGGTAAATTTACGGGCTTCTGATGCTTTCCCTTAAGTTGGTGTTATATCGAGCACTAAATTGCACATGTGCGTACTCAAGTCGGACCAGTTGAGTCATTTATTTAAGCATATTTGGTTGATTGCTCGACCAACTGTTTACCATCAATATTTAATTTGAGAAGCAACCTTCTTAAAGTTACATGTTTGTTCCATGGCGTCACCGAACTATATATGTTGGTTTCAGTTCATAAGACATTTAAAACCTTGAACTGTAATGTTTTATTGTAGATGACACCATATTCCCGCCGTTAGGGGGGGAAGTAAGTCGTTACATTGAACGGCGTGAAATGTCTCATCTCTTGTCGAGCCAGCAAATGTTTTTGGGTACTTTTTTGTGTAGTTAAATTAAAACCCAAAACTATCATGAGCTGAATTGCCTTTGAAAATCAGACAATTATGGAACCAGAAGTTTCCATAAATGAGATAGTAATATTTCCGCCATGATCAGGAAAGCTAAAATGCTACCAGAAGTTAGCATGACAACCCTCCACCCGAAGTTTGGAAAGAGTAAGGTTGATAACCTTAAATGTTCTCCCACTTTAGTCAGGGGGAGAAAAGTCACCACAAGAGGATGGTGTGAATTATGTTGATAACCTAAAATAGTTCTCCTGCCTTAAACAGGGGGAGAAAGACTGCCGTCTGAAGATGGTGTGTATTATGTCGACAAATTTAAAGATTTTCTTTTGAAGTCATGGATATGACAGGCACCACCTAATGGTTGCATTAACCAATGTCGACATTTAAATAGGTTATCTGGTTAAGTTGTTATCCTGATCAAAGAAAGTTCGGCTGCCACTAGAATTGGCGTGAAACATCTCATTTGTTTTCTCACACCAAGATATTGGATGTAATTGAGGTGTTGGAGATTACTTATGATTAAAATAAATAACTGCAGTAGCTCTGAGAAAATATTGTTGGTCACTTGCTTAAGGATACATGCACAAGAAGTTGTCACAGCATGGTTAAATCATGCATCTCGCAATGACCAAATTGTGTGTTAAAACACGCTTGAGGCCTGAATAACTGCCTCATATATATTCCTCTCAGAAGAGAGTCCAATCACTTTTCTAATATGTAGTGCTCTTAAAGAGAGACTACAGATAGTGCTCGTGGAGACTATCAGGATATGATCCACATTCTCTAAGTTTGAAACTCCTTATTGAAAATAAGAAGGTGATAATGCCCCTGAAGTGGCGCTGGTACCAGTCTATGAAACTTTTATTGAATGTGCATGCACTAAAGAACTGTGGGATCTATATAATTATCGATTATCTATTTACAATAGTGGTTATGTACCCCTCTGCATAGGAACATCGACATCGTGATTGGTAGGAATATAATTTGTTCCTCTATAACTGAGATAGAGGATGAAATCTCTAATAAGCGCAATGTTCGGATCCGACTCACACTGTAAAATCATGAGGCCTAAATATTACAGGTTGGTGTTTGATATAAAGCGCAGAGAGAGTACTATTATCGCTTTAAGCGCAATTGAGGGTTTTCCTGCTGAACCCTAGGATTTGTTCTGAAAACTAAAATATTCTCCTAATATATATATGTACTTTAGCGTGGTGGTCCCTGAAGGACTCATATTGCATTTTGTTGGTGATTGTAATGAATCTCTGAAGGATTCGAGTTTCTGAATCAGGCAGCCACCTGACCTTGTGAACTATGTCAGGCTTGAAATAAATCATTATCACCACATAGGAGAAATTCGTGAACAATCCTTATATGTGTATTATGTTAAAATCCGAATGGATTGATGATATCATTTTTGTCTTCTAAAAGAGCCCTTGACAGCGCTAAAATCCACGCTTGAACTAAATTTTGAGATCTCACGGAAATTGATATATTCCTCAGCTAGAAGTTCGAGAATATGCTAGCACAGACTAGAGTATCTAATTTTGATACTGATTGTGCTACTAAAATTAGCACCATTATTATGTAGTTCCCAAAAGTGAAAAGTGATCGATCTATCCGATACGTACGTATAAATAATACTTTATGGTCCAGAAGTACCGTGTACGAATATAATGCATGCATTATCTTGTTGCGTTCTAACTTTTGTTTTGGAGGTTACATTTTTAGAGGTTGAAACTGATTCAACAGTATTTATGAGTTTACAAAAGGCCTTTCATTGTTATACCTGAAGTTAAAGCGACAAACTAAATTTGGTGTGCAACGGATGGAGGATCTAGATGCGAAATGTACATTGTTAGTGGTGCACTCAGCGCAAGACCTGCAGTCAATCCTGCATAAACTACAAATAGTAAAGCAGTTTTTTTTTTAAAGGCCATATAATAGTTTCACTACCAACCTCTTTAAGATGTCATGCTTTAGGGGGAGTAAACTCGTAGAATCATTGGGTGGGCTTATACACGCTGTACTCTTTTTCCTTTGCCAAGGTTTTGTCCCGTTGGGTTTTCCTTGTCGAGGTTTTTAACAAGGCAGCATATGCGTGTCTAGCATCATTACCGGGCGACGGCTGTTGTACTCTTTTCTTCTAGTCTAGTTTTGTCTCATGTGGTTTTCCAGACGAAGTTTTTAATGAGGCAACATTTATATCGACGTCGACATTATTATGAACTTTAGGCGCTCTAGTTTTTTCTCAAGTGGTTTTCCAGGCGCAGGCGCTCTGGTTTTGTCCCAAGCGGTTTTCCTGACGAAGGCGTGTAGGTTTTGTCCCAAGTGGTTTTCCTAACGCAATTTGTCGGAGGAAGTATTTCCTGGCGCTCAGGTTTTTGTCCCAAGTGGTTGTCCTGGCGCAGGCATTCAGGTTTTGTCCCAAGTGGTTTTTCCTGATGCAAATTCTGACGGAAGTCATGGCGGTGACCAATCTCACTCCAAGTTCAGGCTTTCCTAAATGGTTTTCCTGACACAGTTTCGGTGATTGGAGAATATGTGTGATTACCATCATCATTTTAAAACTACCGATGTTGTGCTCTTCGACCAGTTTTTGTCCTAATTGGATTTTTCTGGGAAGACTTCAACGAGGCAACAAATTTTGCTCGGGTTTGGTCCTATCAGATTTTACTAGCAAAGCTTGACAAGTAAACATTTTATCAAGAATGGTGGTCCAAGGGGGAGTGTTGTGTACACATCATTGTGGGATGGCCCGCCATTCCACTTCCTAAGAAGAATCAGGAACACTCCCGTTAGTTCTCCACTCTTTCTCACCCGATAAGATAAGGATCTCCTAGTATTTCTCTATCCCTAAAATATTCGAGAATGTTCTACCGACTCTCAATCATCTGGCTATAAATAGTCATGTACTCCTTTCATTTCATTATGTAACAACAAGAAATGAAAACAGAAAACTAATGAAAAACTACTACTTTTCTTTCATCTATTTTATTGTCCCCTCATATTTATAACCCTACTAAGATCCCTATAAGAATTATAACAATATATTATTTGATACTTTTTAGTATATATTTTTTTAATAGATAGTTAACGGTTGGTTTAAATGAACTAATAGGATTGATTTGTTTTGTGCACACTCGTTAAAGGAGTGTGCACAAAATTGGACTCTGAAATTCTTAAACCTCCTGTTATTAAGGACATTTTGTTGCCACATCATACGAGAATGTCTTCCCAACTACCAGAGCATTGTCCCGTTGGACATGCTCTTAGGATGGGTATGGCTGGAGTCCCAAGCAGGATGTTCCAGTCTTGCCTGCTTCCTAGGTTGACGAAAGGAAGGCGGGCCGGCATGTTTTACCTCTCAGCAGTATCTACAAGATTATACCAAAAATTCTACCCGAAAGGTTTTATACCAAAAATTCTACCTGAAAGGTTCAAATTTGCGTTGTCTAAATTGATGATTTAGTTTTGATAAAAAAAAATCTTGTTAAATAAAAATATAATAGTGTAGTAATAATAATCCTAAAACAACCTCTTCTGCATTTTCATACAAAATCGCAACTCGTTTTTATATCCGTTTGGAATGATACCTATCTTTAAGGTTTAACAAAAATTCAAACTCCATTTCATCCTCCAATTTGAACAAACAACGTTATAATTTGAACCAGTCAAATACAAAAATATACAAATCTCATCTCCCCATATTACAATATAAACTCTTCTACAGAATTATTATTTTTTGCATCATCAATGTATGAAGAGAAAGTGAGTAAGAAATGGAAACATCAAACAAGAACAAGAAATCATCAATTTCTTCACCAGTACTAGTTTCAACAAACTGTTCAGGATTCAGATCATTTTACATTACTTGTTGTCACCTTCTTTGCAAGGATTCAAAAACATATGTACGACCATCGATCAAACCGGTCTCAAAGAAGACTTCTTCTTCTATCTCTATAGATACTTCCAACAAAAAACCGAGCGCTCCAACTCCTCCTCCCCCAACCGAACAACATCCTCAGAATCACATCATTGATGGTAAAGAAGCTGCATACGTTTATTGGAAAAGAGTCCGGCAACTAGAGCTCGATCTTCTTCAAATTAATAATTGGATAGATATAGAGAAGAATCTTAGAGACTATATTGATGGTAGAAATGAAAAAGAAATTGATAAGCTCGAAGGAGATTACAGAAGTGGGATTAGCAATAATGTTCTTCCAGAATCCAAGCTTATGAGACTTGTTAGTGGGGACTACGTCTATGTCACAAATAAAAGTAGGCCTTGGGGAAGAATGCTCATGCAGATTTCTGCCCCAAAAATTATCTACAAGGAAACTCGATCTAATACTGCTTTGCAGGTTTACGTTTCCTCAACTTCTTTGTAGCGAATTAATCTATTTTCCCTCGACTAGACAAGTAAAATTTGTTTCTTTTTGTCAACAGGTCTTGCGAGAAATGGCATCCATGGGTGCAAGCCATATGAGCAGTTGGTTGGTCGAATCAATGCCGATGGGGGAATTTGAGTGCGAAAATTTAATTGAGAAGGTGTCACGTGGTTTTGAAAAGAATCTAATAGAGAGCATACTTAGAAGCTCGATTAAGAAGATGGAAGTTCTGGCTCTGGAGGGTTTATCCATTATGATGGGCGCAAAAGGAAAGGCGGCTAAA
The DNA here is from genome assembly GCA_023529315.1 of Papaver bracteatum. Lineage (NCBI taxonomy): Eukaryota > Viridiplantae > Streptophyta > Magnoliopsida > Ranunculales > Papaveraceae > Papaver > Papaver bracteatum. The sequence continues at coordinate 484,078 of JAJJWX010003180.1, forward strand.
GAAAAAAGAGCTGAGATGAGAAAAGAATGTATTATTATTGCTGTGCTGATACAAATGAGAGATCCAGAAGAAAGTTACAAATATTTTGGTGATGTTATGATTGGGTTGGTTGAGTTTTCTGTTGCAGAAGAAAGTGGGTTCTACATCGAGGGGGTTCATGTTGCAGCCATCTGGAATGGGATCAGAGCTAGAAAAATGGAAATCAAAGACGAAGAAAATCATATCTGGAGTGTCACTTTGAGAAGTTGTGAAGGGCCTGTTGGAAATGTGTCAGGAACCCTGATCTTGCTTTTGCTTCATGAATGTAATAATAAGTTATTCGTATTCAACAAAACGCTATTAATTATTTTCAAATTAATTTAATTTTTGTTCTGAACGAAGCTGCTAGGGAATGCTTTCAGTGGAAACGTTAACTTTTGGAATATTGAATCCATTAGTTTGTTAGGGAACAACTAAGAACTGTTTAATAATGGTCCGAGAAATTCATGGCAGCAAAAACACAGAGAGAAACATGAATATGTACCACAGTTCCTGCATACCAACTGCACCTAAGCACCCCGCAAAATTATCTGATACGGCTTGCTAAGCAGCTTCATCTTTACAATGCCTACTTTTCGTTTCCCTCATTATAGAAATGAAATCCGAGTTTCTCAAATGACAATGTATAAAATGTTCATATCCAGTAGAGTTAAGATTTTATATTCAGCTAATTTTCTCTTTATAGAAATCTGAGTTTTTTAATTGACTGTATAAAATGTTCACATCCAGTAAAGATTTTATATTCAGCTAATCGTGAGTACAGCACTTGAATCTAATATTCTTCAGATACAATGAAGTCCCGACTCCCGAGTGTTTTGAGGGTTTACAAAGTAAAAGAGGGAAAGGGGATGCAAATACAAACTCTCATATAAACAACTAATTTCAATAAAAGGGCAGTTTTGAGTTCCATAACAAATAATCTCATAATACAGTATGGTAATTATCCTACAATGTCTATTGCAAAGGTCAAGGAGACCTTAATTAGTGCTATCAATCAGAGTGAGTTTACAGAAGTTTACAAGCTTGGTTCTTTGTTGGCATGACAGACTCTCAGGGCTTCCGAAGAAATCTCTAGATTCTCTACTGATGTTTCTAGACTCCCTGGAAGGACAACAAGGAACAGATTTCAGTAACGAATAACACCACTGGGAGTAATGCAGAAAGTCTTTTAAAATTTAAGAATTTCAAATAGCAGGATTCAAAAATTGTACGCCTATACTGAAATGAAGAAATTCTTTATTTTGTTTAAATGGAATATATGTACTTTATCAATCAAAAAAAATGTATTGGCCTCAAAAGCAATATATGTAGTTAGGGATTTGTCTTGGAAAGAGGTTTGTGTTCAAGCTTTACAAATCAAGTTCGTTAGGAAAGAGGTTTGTTAAACTGTCAAGAACTTATTTTCCAAAAATACGAATAACTCAGAAGAAAAGAAGATAAATTTTTCCTGTCTATCTCAAATAAATAAAAGAAACTTGCATTTTTGTTTTTGATCGAAAGATATGAGAGATGAAGAGAAGGGACACATAAATACCTTAGCTGGTGTTGAAAGCATTAACTCCCTGCCAGAATCTAAATGGTCATTCATTCGTCTGCATAAATAAATGTAAGTGCATAAATATGCATGAAACTGAAGAACCGTCATCCAAAACAAAGTCGTGTTGCTACCTCGGCCTCTCAGACTTGGACAGATGCTTGGACATTACCGACGCCTGCATCTAAATACAGAATGATCAGAAAAAAGCAACGGAAAGCTCGAACAGAACTAACACATAGTGCAAATTTGAAAGAAAAAAAACAACTAATAAAAGAGACGGAGAATGTCTTAGAAGTGACAATGCCAACTACAAACTCTAATACACCCACCGCTCACCAATAGTCTTAATTTATCTTGGCAACATTTCAACATCTTTAAAACAATACGCATTTCTGCTAACTACTACCAGGGATATTGAATAACCAAGATATTTCAGGAAAGGGAAAAGCCAACATAACTTTGGTATCTAACTAATGAAGTTCCAATGTAAAAACAGTCGATTCTCAACAATGAATACCAAAACTACATAACCAGAAAATTACAGCACCTGCTCCTGGATAATGCTCCTCGCCTCAACGAGCTGAGCTTCAAGTTCAAGTTCCCTCTCACTTGCCTCTGATGTAACATCTGCTCCCTTTTGAGCATCTTGTAGTTGAACCATCCGCTCCTTCAAAGCAATGGATACATGTGATATGATGAGATACAAGAGTTTGAAGACAATAGTATTACGGGAAAAAAGAATACATGGGTGTTAAAATGCATGCAACAATCTACTCACCTTTATGGAAGTCATTTTTGTTCGCAGGCTCTCTTCAATTTGATTTCTAGCCATGGGAAATGGTAGGTCAAAGACATCCTGGAAATTACACAGATAAAAGAACTTACAAATCCTCATTATATATGCAATATACATTTAAACTGTCAACTTAAGGAAAGGACAACAACAACAACAAAAAGGAAAAGAAAAGAAAAAACACCAAACTATCAATTTGCATCATAAACAAAAAGGGGGCTGAATAATACCGTCGTACCACCCAATGGAGACTGCGGTGGATCAGCATCAAGTCTTTCATTGCCGGCCAAAGTTTGTTTAGATAACCCATTAGGAGCATTTAAGAACTCCCGCATATCCATCTACAAACATCAAGAATTTGGTAGCAGCTTAGTGCATCCATATAGACATTATTATTCTCGTAGAAAAGAGCAATTAAATTAACAAGGGAGTAAATGTACAAGTACATGTATAAAATGATTATTTATCAAAGGAAATTCAACCCGATTTTTTTTTTGTGTGTGCAATTTCTATCCTTTCAGAGGAAATGAAGAAACCCATGGTCGACTGAGACAAGAAATAAGCTACATTATTAGCATGTTTTACAAAGCCATTTATTTTGATTCTAGATTAGGTTATATGATATCCTACAATCAACTGTATTGAACCCAAACAACAAAATGTTTGCTGATAAATCTAGTCTTCCAATTTTAGACCGCAGTAATCAATACCATTAGTACAAGCCTATCAAATTGATACAGACTAGCATAACAGATAACTCCCAAACACGGCTCACAGTCAGTCAGGTACCTGCATTGAACGTAACAAAGCCCTCAAGTCAGCATTCTCGGCCATAAGCTCTTTCTTCTTCACCTCATAAGCATCCACCTGTTGATTTCACAAATGGTGTTAGTAAAGAGCTAATAAGCAATATGCGCTAAAAGAAGTTCATAAATTAGAAAGAAGACGCATATTTCGTACAATCATTTTATAAAAGTCACTGTCAGCCTTCTTTCCATTCCAAGTCCCACGTTGACGCCCTTCTTTCTGTAAAGATGGATATATAAGCGAGGGGTTAGATGCCTCACATGACATTCCCGTACTACTGCATATGGACATATGAGTACCTGAAGCAAATTCATTATCTCCATGCCCGATTTTGACTCCTTCTTCTTCTCCATTAAAACTTGGTTTAACCTCTCCTGCAGAATAACATGTTATGCACATTCATGGAGTTAACACCATTAGGAAAAAGTTACGGACAAGCTTTCATAAGGATAGAGATGGCTAATATGATCTTACCTGCAGCTTTATGTACTCCTTCTCTTTTTTCTTCGTTTCATGTATCTGTTGAGTTCGAACTTGCTTCAAGTTTCATTGAGTACACAGAGATGACTGTCAGAAATAATCCACCGACAGATAACAAAACGGAATATATAAAAAATGAAAAAGTTAACTTTACAACTTATGGTGACTAACCTGATTGCCGATGACCATCCGCTGAAATTCATCTCGCTCCTGCTGCAACTTATCAATTTGGGCCTTGAAGGTAGCAGCAGCTTTAGCTTCCTAACCATGTAAAAAGTCGTGGGATGTTAAATAATGGTTTCAACATTACAGATATGGAATAAATTATCCTTGATTCACTGTTAGAAGAACCTATTTTTTACTCTCGAAATAGAAAAGTTTTGAAGCTAAGTGCCTTAGAATTCAGACCTTTCTGGTTAGTGTAGCCAACTCTCGATCTTTCACTGCTACTTGCGCCTCAAGCCTTTCAACTTTGGCTTCTAATCTCGACATGTCAGATAGCAGCCTACAACATGAGAGAACAAAAAATTATTAGAAAAACTGCTAGTCAACCACATAAGTAAGAAAAGTTAACAACCTAAAACTACACTACATAATGAAATGAATGAAAGAAATGCTTCACATTAACTTTTTGTCACATCTTACTTTGACACTCCAGAGAATATTAATGGTTATCCACAGAACAATAAGAAAATTCTTTGAAATTACAGTTAGCACCATACATGTCATTTATAATGAGTTACAGCTTACAACCTTAATTGGGAAAGTCATTTCAACAATGCAATAGCAACAAGTGTATTATGGAGGTTACCCTGTTATTGGGTTGGTGGCTATAGCAATACAATGATCACAGTCAATGTCTCCTGGTTCCTTATTCTTCGAAGGTATAAGGCCGCATGCAAAGTTAGGTTCAATAATGATGATTACCCCCTTGCAAATGGGTGAACAAAATCACACTCCACTAAGTACTATGTACTGTTCGTGTCAGCATTATTATTCCACATGGCAAAAGTATTGAAATTTTCTTTTTACAATTTTCCCTTACTCAAAAAACAGAAGAATAGCCAACCAAAGAAATGGGAACAGATGGAACAATGTGACAGAGACTGGGGGGATATTTGACCAAATGGCCAATTGAGATGTCATAACGGTCCTAATTGACCCTAATCAGACAACTATCCCTCCACATTACAAGTGAGAGCATAAAATTTAATAACTAATACCTACATTTGTTATTTTTCACCAGGCACCAATTAAAATAGAGGATTGCATCCAGAATTTTTTCCGAGATTGAGCAGAAATAACACATGAACACACCAATCAAGTAAAATCAAGAAGACGAAAAGAATTACATTCACCTCTGTCTCTGCTCATTAGTAGATTCCCGGAAATCGATATCACGCTGTCTTTGTTGAAGAAGTGAATACATACAATTGCATGTACGAGCAATTGAGATCTAATAACAAAAAAAGTAAAATAATAATAACAAGAAAATTTAAGAGATATTCGAATGAAAACGCACAAATGAAGATAGAAAGTGACAATAAAACTTACTGGATCATTTGCAAAGAGATCAAGGGAAGCAGGAAATCCAAATGTAACGAGTGTTTGATTCAAATACTTTGCACAATGATCTAGGTTTTCAGTATTTGCAAATGCATATTCCCTGTGCAAACAAAAATGAACATCACTCAAACCCCTAAATACGAATTTGGACTGAACCCTGCTAAAAATAAAGAAAAGAAAACTAACCCTAACCCGAAACTCGACTGGTTGTTAGATGCCTGCAAAAGAATTTGACAAACACCATTAACTGAGAAATTAGAGTTGCGAGGAGATAAGATTTTATTATTATCAAGGTTTTTGGATTTCTTACTCTACGATCGAAGTCGGCTTCAGTTGAACCCATTTGATAAAAGCTTTGTGCAATGTAATGGAGAGATGTTTATAGAGAGAAGACGAATTTTTCAGTGGAGTCTTTGGTTTGAGTTTTAAGAGAGAGTCGGAGAGAGAGAGAGAGATCTAAATAGTGTGTGAGACTAAGAGAAAATTTGAAATTGAAATTAGCGATAATGGGTTGGGTTATATTCTGTACTGCACGGACACGGGATATCGTCATCACCCGGTTACAGGTACGCATAAAATCTGACGTGAAAAAAAAACGGGCCATGGAGACTGATAAAAATTTGATTATTAGGTACACCGTGAGAAAAACGAAACTCTTGTAAATGTCTAGTTAAACACACCAAATATTTGTAGTAGCAGGATTTCTCACACTACACCCTTGTTAAGATCTTGCTATAATCAACTCATAATTGAAAATTAAAAACGACATTTTATTATTTTATTCTCATAAATGTTTACAGAAATGGAAGAATTCAAGATTACAACTATTCTCTTGAAGTTTCTCTCTCCTCAAGACTTTCTTAACTCTCAAAAATACATCATCCTTTTCTGGACACATTGGGTCTATATTTATAGGGTAGTTACATAGTGGATGACAGCTAAGTTTTCCTCTTATTTCGAGTTGATTCTGCGATTATACCGCGATAGTTGCAATGTTAAATCTCGCAAGTTTTGTAACCATCGCAGAACAAACATGCTTTTCTCAAGTTTTCTTCAATCGTCAGTTATTACGTCACTCTTTTGAAGGCTTTTGTGACACTCGTGAAGTGTAGTCGAATATCTTGCGGTGATGCTCGCTGGGAAGTGTTGTTAATCTCGCAGAGAATAGATGTAGCGATTTTCTGGTCTTACGTCTTGCCTCTTCTCATGTCTTTTCTATGAAGAAGAGAAGATCATGAGAACTTTAAAATGCCGCAACTACTTATCTCTTCATTAATCTTTCTTCTGACACGTTTATGTATCCTTCGCCAGCTGTTTTTCACATATTCTCTATTCTAATGAATTTACGACACGTCCTCTCTAACCGCTGCGATCTGACCGTTCATGTCTTTTCTTAACATTTATTGCATTCACCTTCTTCTATAAATACTTCTTTCATTCTTTTCTTTTCCTCTTTTACTTTCTTCTTCTTTCTCTCCGTAATTTCTCTGCAAGTTTACTGTTCTTCCGTAAATTGCGCGTCTGTTATCGCTGTGATTCTTCTCTTATTTTCCAACCTTCTTTTTCATTCCCATACTTAAAAATGGTTGCCGCTGGTGCTAAAAATTTGATTGCTTTTGGTGAGATGCAAGAAAAACTCAAAATCAAAGGTTTCACTTTGTCTACAATTCCAAATCAGAGCCCTAAATCCGAACTTTCTCTCAGATTATTCACTGATTATCAATGCTCTCGCGAGAAAATTATAGTATCGCTAGGTCAACTTGAAGCTGGTCTTCCCATTCCTCTCTATGATCCAGAACTTCCACTATTCTATGAAATAATTTCTGACGAGAGATTCTCGCGAGCGATATATCAATTGGGTGGAGATTGTATTCGATTGCTGCTTGAATATGCTTCTCGCGGCGCTGACAAAGGATCTCGCTATTCTGAAGCTGCGAAGAATCCTCAATTTAAAGATGTTCCATTGTCTCTGCAGATTATACTGTGGACAACTTCTTTGAAAATTATAAAATAGTCCCTATGAAGAGGGATAGCACTTGCTGGGGTATTCGCTTGAAGAAAGAAAAGGTCGCTGATGATAAAGCTCTTATGCTAGATATTGATTGGCATACATCTACTAATCAAGGCCCTCGCCATTCCAGCGATGACAAGTGGTTTATTTTTCCATTATGTCTTGAGGGTCCTTATATTTCTGGTTCTTGCGTATTACCCGCGAATCTTTCAGAATACCAACCTTGGCTTTTCAACTGGCCTGAAAGAACTAAAGAGGTATGTTCTCTCCAATCTTTGGTATAATCATTATTCACTATCTTCCCCACGTTTTTATATTTTCGCTAATTACTTAAATTTTTTCCAGATTGACAGAATGAAACTCATCTATCAGGCTTTGAGGAAACCCAGCACTTTCTTAGCTCTTAAATCTTTCACGGATGAAGTAAGAAATAACTCCTCATAAATTTTAACAATATATTGTTGCCCCTATTTCTTATCTTCATCTGTGCTCGCATGAAATCGAAGAACTAGAACCAATAAAACCCGTGAGAACTAAAGAGAAATCTTCAAAGGAAAAATCTACTGTTCCTACCAAAGGGAAGTCTTCTGCCCCTCGCGGTGAAGAATCTGGCGATCCTCCCTTGAAGAGAAGGAAAACCCAACCCTCTTCTTCTTCAACTCCTCAACCCATTCCAGAAAATCCAAGTGTTGATTTGGATAAGGACAATAATGATGAGGATTTCAATGATAACAACTTCCCTTCTATAAAGAATTCTTCTGATTCTGATTCTGATTCTGATTCTTCGATGACTCATTTATCCAAAAAAAAATGGCAAGAATATGTTTGGTATCCCAAATGAGTATGGAGATGAAGCTATTAATGAAATATCCCAGTCCCTCGCCAAAGTCTGCGATGCTCCCATACTAGATGACAGTGATTCCCTTCGCGGGGTTTCAAGATCGCTGACTCCAAGTTTCTTAAATTCACTTGGCAGCCTGGTATGTTTCTACTTGTTCATTCTTTTTATGTATCAATAACATTGATTTATATAGTTCTACCGCAGGTTGGAAGAGCCGCTTTTGTCGTTGCTTCTGATTTAGACAATAGGTGTATCACTTATGAAAAGAAAGTTGTTAATCTTCGTCAAGATAAAGAAAAACTAGAAGTTGAAGTTATTGAGCTTCGCAGGAAAAATAAGCAGCTGGAGACTGAAGCTTCAGTTGACAAGAAAAAAATCTCTGATCTTGATAAAGCTAATCAACAACTCTATGGTATGATTTATTTCTTTTCTCTTTTAATTCTTCTCACCCTATCGCAGCTTATTCAAGCAACCATTTTTGCAAATATTTATGGTCTTACTGATGAGGCTACATTCTTCCAATCCTTCCCTGAACCTGTAAATGATAATACCCTTCTTGCTTGCCTTAATAGTTCTTTAAGTAACTTCTCAGACGATAGGATTAGATCTCTCTCTATTGATGAACTTAAATCCAAACTTAATCTCTTAAAAATTGAACATAGGTTCAATTTAAATTTAACCAACAAGTTTAAGAACCTTTATCTTAGTTCAAAGGAAGAAGTGAATAGATGATGAGAAGGATCTTGCTGTTAAAAACGGCTCCAAGACCCTAGCAAATTTTCATAAAACTCTTCTTAATGTTCAAACGGAAAGAGATAAACTTATCCGTGAGAATGAAGATCTTCTTGCGAGGGAAACTCAAGTTCGATCTCGTCTCCTTATTAATAGCGATGATGAGTTTGCTTGGGTCTTGCGAAGATTCTTGATAACGCCAGAACTAATTTAGGTGTAGATGTTAGTCTTCATGCTGATCAAGCGGCTTTAATTAAAGACATGATTTCGGAAAGAGAAGGTTATCACTCTTATGATTTCCCTAAATTATTTCCTAATTGAATCATCCTTATATGTATTAACTTTGTTATCATTTGCTCGCAGCATCCGAAGAGAACTATCGTAAAAGATTTGATGAGTTAGAAGAATAGAAAATCCAACTCGCTGGAAATCTATCCTCTCGCAATGAAAAGTATTCTAGATTGAAGGAAAAATTGAAAATCTCATCTTCAAATTTTAGTAATGCCCTTATCCGTGTTCGTAATAACGCTGTTAAACTAGTCTGTGATGATCATGGTATTCCTCATTCTACATACCCCGATCTTGCAAAGAAGATTCCAGCTGATTCCCCAAATTTAGTTATCTCTGATAGCGAAGCTGAGGAGTCTAGCGAAGATGATAATGATGAAGAACTACCTGGCGAGGAAGAGAAATCTGACGTAGATAGAGATAATAATGACAATGGTGAAGAAGATAAATATGGTAATGAGAAGAAATCCGACTAAGAAAACAGCTCTGATGAAGGTGGTGATGGACCTACTTAGTCTTGTTTCTTCTCTTTTTCTTCATTGTAAATTTTGTACATTTATTTTTTGCTTCTCGTAACATTGCTGCGAGCTTCTCCAACTTGATGTGTAAACTTATTTTGCTTTTATCTGTATGAATTAGAAAACAATTCTTTTTCTGCAACATAATCAATCAATCATAATTATTATCCTTTAATTATTTGTATAAATGTATCATCTATGCAATTTTATCATATGATGGATGAATAATAATTTCATCACTCTATGCATTCCCATACTTGCCTCTATTATTCATCTGCAATATGAAAAAATTGAGTAGAGATTAGATATTAGTTGTGAATCAAATTATTTTTGCCTCAATATCGGCGATGTTATCGTTAGCAACAATTGCATAACTTTATGATTTATGCGTAGAATCGCAAATCTCATAAATTCTGCGAGCATTATCGCAATAATCTTATGGTCTTATTATGCCTTCCTAATTAAAGGTCTTATTTGCCACATTTTTTCTTTCTGCGACAAAATCGCAGGACGTCTTTACATTTTCATGTATTGACCCATTGATCTTGTCTTATCAATATTTTTTCAACATCTCTGCGACAATATGATAAGTATAAACTCTCTTGCAAGAATTAAACCTTATGACATTGTCGTCGTGCGATGAAATCGCAGGACGTATTTACACTTGTTAAATGTAAAAACCCATTGATCTCATCTTAACTTTTCTCTTTTGGCTTGTTGCCTTTGTATAACTTTGACATTGCCGTCTTTAGACACTTATCATCTCCCTAATGGAGGGTGTCGCCCTTATCTTCCCCCTGGTTTCCCCTTCAAGGAGGGTACATCGGCCATACAAGACTAGCTCCTCCCATCCAGTTTTGCCAACAACCAGCTGTTTTCGCAGCCTCTTGTCCTTTATGCCTATATGGCTTATAGTTACAAGACTGCACCCTAAGTGGGGTTTTCTTCAGTCCAAGTGCATCATAGCCAAGACTTACCAAGAATGGCCAGGGTAGTTTCGTACGCCCCGGGCACCCTTGGCTCAACCGTGTACCTCGGCGCCTTGGTCATACTTTGCACTTCTTAGAATAGATTCTCAGTCGTCCAACCAGGGTATAACCTTATATAGTTGGAAACCTAAGATCTCTCTCCTGGATAGGTTTTCTTTAACCACAACATCTTCATGACTCAGGTTCCAGCAGCGGTATAACCTTATCCCTGAGTCATGTAAAGAGATACCCCCTTATATAACGCGCTATTAGGTCTTACATTTGCCTCTTGCGAAATTGTATCCGCGAACTAAGGTGCACGCCATAAAGGTTCTTCCCATTCTATTAATCTCTGCGAAATTTTATTCGCGTTTCTCGCGAGTATTGTAACTTTGATAAAATTTTATTTCTTTGATTTTCTTGTAAAATTTTGCAATTCTTTCAAACAGAGTACTCTTTTCAATTGCATTTTCTTCAAACAAATTATGCGTAAGCTTCTTTAAATTTCAGCATTTTACCTTTCTACTTACTATTTTCTGGTTCTGCTTTTCTGCTGCGTTTTGCTGTTTTTTCTTTATCTGCGAGCCGCTCGTCATCATCTTCCTCTCGCTGCTCTATTGAATCAATCATCAATCTTTCACATCTCTGTCGTTGCTTGATGTTTTACTTCCAATTGGTCTTCTTCTCATCTCTTTACTCACAAGATTTTATATCAATCTCATAACATTTCATGCTTTCTCCCCAATCTCCCTTAATAACTCCAACACCATTAGGATTGGGAAATTTAACACACTGGTGGAAAGTAGATGCTACACCTAATATCCCATGTAGCCAAGGTCGACCAATCAGGTAATTGTAAGGTGATTCAATGTCAACAACACAGAACAAGATCTTGGAAGTTATACCTTTCAATGGAATCCGCATTTCAATTTCCCCTTTGGGTTTATTGGCAGTACCATTAAAACCATAGATTTTATATGTTGAGGGAATTAGATCTTCGTATCTTCCACCCATGGTCTTATAGGTAGGATAAAATAGTATGTCAACTGAGCTGCCTGTGTCTATTAGAACTCTATTGATAGCCCAAGAATCTTCATTTTCATCACCATTTTCTTCATCTTCTTCTTCTATTTGCTTTGGATTTATCTCTAATCTTACCACCAATGGGTTATCATGCTGCTCGCCTGGTTCTGGTACTTCTTATGCAGTGAAAGATATAATTTGTTTCTGTCATTCTTCTAATGGCGAGGCTCTCGCGATATTCATTATCTCTCTTCCATCTGTGTCTCTCGCGAAGACTCTGCTTAGAACATTATCATTGAAATCCTCTATAGTTCTGTGTGAATGTACAATGGAATTACAAAACAAATTCTTTTCTTTAGCCCCAACTTATATTACGAATGATTCTGTTCCTTTTACAGTATTTACCCTGCGAATTTCTGGTGCTGGAGGCAATCACCGAGATTGTGGATGTCCTACTAAAAAGTGGTTTAGCTTTCCTTAGTCAATCATCCTTAAAATTATTCTCTTTACATTCCTACAATCATTTACTGTGTGACCATGAAAGTGATGGTAAGGACAAAATTCTTTACTAAGATTATTAGGATGTGGTTCTTTTCCCATATTCCATGGAGATGGTATATTTTCCATCAAAATGATAGCTTCCCAGATTTTTTCTATACTAGAATTTAGAGGCGGCATTTTAATTTCTTCCCATACTATTTTCTGATTACTCTGGCTTCTGAAATTGTTTTGCCTCTATCCACCATAAGTTTCTTGCGGCTGATCAATCCTTTGAATCTTATTATTCCCACCGCGATTGTAATAATTCTTCTCCCTTTCATATTCTTCTTGATCTCGACTACCCATAGCTACCAACTTCTGCTGGTTATCAGTCTCCACTTTCTCTTGTTGTGCTTGCGAGCTGCTCGCCACATTGTTAATCATTTTACGAAGTAAACTCCCCTTTTGCTGCTGCTGAATTGGTATTCGCGATTGGATATGATTCCATCTCATTTTGTTTCTCCTCCAAAGAAATGTATTCTTCTTGTAGTTCTCGTAGTTCAGTCATAGTGATTGTATTCTTGACTCTGAAAATTTGTATGTACAGCAGATTGGTCGCGAACATTGCATTGATAAAAGACAAGATAAGATATCTATCGTCTACTTTTCCTGCCATCTCACTGCACATTGTCTTCCATCTTATGGTTAAATGTTTCAGACTCTCGCCAACTCTTTGTTTTAACCCAAACACATCTTCAATACCTGGTCGCGATGAATTGTTGCTTATATATGCTCCCATAAATGTAGCTTGTAAATGATCAAAAGAAGTGATAGTGTTTTTTGGCAATCCCTCAAACCATTTTAGCGCCTCGCCAGTTAAGCTAGATGCAAAATACTTGCACAATACAGCATCATGATTATCCCAATGCAGCATACACCTAACATAATCCTTAACATGTTGTACATCACAGGTAGTTCCATCAAAAATGCTGGTTAATGCTAGTAAATTGCACTTTGGAGGTATTCCTCTTAACTTTACTTCTTGAGTGAATAGAGTTATCGCAGCTTCTTCAATAGCTTCATCAAGTTGTCTTCTACCTCCTTCTCTTCTGTTATTTATTATTCCCCTCATCTCTGCTAATTCTCTCAAAATTTGCTCATTCGCCGTCGAATTTGGTTCCATCGGTATTTTTAATACAGCTTACCTTCTCCTGCGTTCATGTACCTCTTGTCTTGCGAGATTTTGTGTGTCTTCATCTACACCCACATTCCTTCTTCTGCGATCTTCTGCTTCACCTTCTTCTTGCAATCGCAGTTGTACTTCTCTGCGAATTTCTTCATTTCTCTTCGCTGTCTTTCTATTCTCCTTTGTATTCTATCATACTCTTCCTGGATATTATTATAATAGCGATTTTGTGTACGTCTTCTTTCTCGATTTTCATGGTTATTCTGTCGTACTGCCTCTTGGAATTCTTGTTCTTCTACTTCTGCCCTTAATCTTTCTCTCTCGCAAGCTAGTCGTGCTTGTTCAGGATAATGTCTCTCAATTTCTTCCTCAATTATTCTTCGATTTCTCTGGATCTCTCGCCCATGTAATATCCTCCTACCTTCTTCTGGATTATCTTCATCATTTTGGTTGTCTCTTCCCTCTTGATTTCTGTTGTTAAGTCTATTATCCAAATTTTCGCCACGCGGATCATGGCGATCTTTTATTACCTCTTCTTCTCTATGACGTTGTTCTTCATTTGGATTTTTCATTTCCTCTTGGATATTTCCTCCAGCATTTCTTATTGGAGAATTTTGCCTTAATTCTTCTCTTAATGATCTTGAATTCGATCTAACAGTACTTCTTGATCTTCTATTTTGTAACCTCAAATTATCCATTCTTAACTTGTGATTTTGTCTTGTTAAATTTGCATGTTCTTCCACCTCTAATCTTCTTTCCTCTTGTATTCTTCATCTTGGATCACCTGCTATTTCATTTTCTCCTTCTCCATGAATTAATCCTTCAATCACTCCTTGATTTCTTTCTTCTCTTCTTCCGTCCATTAATTGTTGATCTTCTACATCTTCCATCGAATCCGATCTCCAAGTATGCACACTCACTCTATCATAATCCACATTTTTATTTTGTATCGATGTTTGTTGATTCGGTTGTGGAATTTGATCTTCTCCTTCAATCCTTGTTCTATTTCTTCTTGTTCTTATCCTTAAAGATTCTCCTAATTCATTTGTTTCTTCTCCTGCAAGTCTTTTACTCCTCCTTACAGTTGTTGGTGGTTTTGATGTATTTCTTCTTCTTCTAGCCATTTGTTCAACTCTAACAATTCCTTCAAATCTTCAAATTTTAATTAGAGATTTCTTAACTTGATTCTCCCTGTTTCGGGCGCCAAAATGTAGTTGCAGGATTTCCCACACTACACCCTTGTTAAGATCTTGCTATAATCAACTCACAATTGAAGATTAAAAACGACATTTTATTATTTTGTTCTCAGAAATGTTTACAGAAATATAAGAATTCAAGATTACAACTATTCTCTTGAAGTTTCTCTCTCCTCAAGACTTTCTTAACTCTTCAAAATACATCATCCTTTTCTGGACACATTGGGTCTATATTTATAGGGTAGTTACATAGTGGATGACAGCTAAGTTTTCCTCTTATTTCGGGTTGATTCTGCGATTATACCGCGATAGTTGCAATGTTAAATCTCGCAAGTTTTGTAACCATCGCAGAACAAACATGCTTTTCTCAAGTTTTCTTCAATCGTCAGTTATTACGTCACTCTTTTGAAGGCTTTTGTGACACTCGTGAAGTGTAGTCGAAGATCTTGCGGTGATGCTCGCTGGGAAGTGTTGTTAATCTCGCAGAGAATAGATGTAGCGATATCCTGGTCCTACAATATTTGGGAAAGTAGTCTGGAAAACGCAACATTACGTGTTGATAATAAACAGACATGAGACCATCTAGCAGATGCGTCTATCAATACCATAAAGTATTGGAATGGCCCATAATGTGGGTGGATAGGCCCACAAATGTCACTATGTATCCTCTGTAGGAATGTTGGTGATTCAATAATAACTTTGATCAAAGATGGTTTTATAATCAATTTTCCTAGGGAACAAGTGACACAATTCATATCCTTGCTTAATAAAAGCTTTTGGTTCTGTAATGGATGTCCATGAACATTTTGTATTATTCTACTCATCATGGTAGAACCTGGGTGTCCAAGCCGGTCATTCCAAAGCTTGAATAATTCAGGGTCATTAAACTTCTGGTTAATGACAGCATGAGATTCGACGGTTCGAATTCTCGTAAGATATAACCCAGAAGAGATAGCCTTCAGCCTCTCTACAACGTGCTTTTGGTACGGGACATATGAAGTAATATACAGGTACTCCATATTATGTGCATCCGTTGTTTCAAGGTGGTAACCATTACGCCTAATATCTTTAAAACTCAACAGATTCCTCTGGGATCTGGCAGAATATAAGGCGTCCTCAATAATTAATTTAGTACCACCTGGTAGAATGATACATGCTCTTCCGGAGCCATCTATCAGACTACTCGAACCCGAAATGGTATTCACATTTCCCTTAAACCTTTTCAAGGTTATAAAGTATTTATGGGTTCGAAAAATTGTGTTTGTTGTTCCACTGTCAACCAAACAGAAATCCCCATCGTCTATTTTGGATAGATTACTTCTGGAATCCATATCCTTCAACACAAATAGACGAGATAAAATTAACAACGGTCCTACCAAAATGTTTATTTATATTACACCAAAAAACACACACACTAATATTACATCAAAAAACATACACTAAAAATAACAAAAATAAAGACACATACAAACTCAAAAGTATCTTACAGGATAAAGACACACACAAACTCAAAAGTATGTTACAGGGCATATGAAGGAAACATTTATTTTACAGCTCATCAAAATAAAATTGACTAGGTTCGCCACCTTCGGGGTCGACGAGATAATCAGGCACATCCAAGTGGGTACCACTGGTACTAGGGGCACTGGCTTCCATTAAATTTGTCTATATGTCTTCGGTAGGTCGCTTCAGGGATGCCTGATAGAGCCTAACAAAATGTTCCAGCGTACGACAGGTACGCTGCTAGTGATCACTTAAGCCACACCGATATCAAATATTTTTCTAAGGAGGCTGACTAGAAGAACCCTTCCCCTTCTCTTGCTTCGGTTCCTTTGGTTCCGCAATTTTCAGCGGTCGTTGGTACGGTTGGCAACGGGTACCTTTTCCCCGTTCATTTTTGTGGCCCCCACTTTGGTTTCTTTTTCTATACCCATGTTTGCCTTTGTTACCATGATTATTTCCCCGTCCAAAAGACGTAGCTGCATGTGCTTCAGGCACCGCTGCAGAACTAACGGGACGTGCTTCATGGTTTCTTAACAAAAGATCACTATTCTGCTCTGCAATCAACAAACAGGAAATTAGCTCAGAATATTCCGTAAATTTACGCTCTCGATATTGCTGCTGCAGGAGCACATTCGAGGCATGAAAGGTTGTAAATGTTTTTTCTAACATTTGTTCGTCAGTGACATCTTCACTACACAATTTTAGTGTTGAGGTGATTTTAAACAGAGCAGAGTTATAAGCTGCCACTGATCGAAAATCTTGCAGTCGCAAGTTCAACCAATCATTCCGAGATTTTGGAAGTATGACCAGCTTCAGGTGGTCAAACCATTTTTTTCAGCAGTTCCACAAAGTAAGTGGATTTTTTACTGTCAAATATTCCCTTTTTAAATCATCGTGGAGATGATGGCGAAGGAAAATAATAGCTGTAGCGCGGTCCTGGCTGGACGCGTTGTTTCCTTCCATAATAGTATGCCGAAGGCCTTTAGCTTCTAAATGAAGCTCGGCATCAAGTGCCCAAGAAATATAATTATTTTCTGAGATATCGAGACCTGCGAATTCGAGCTTTGTTAAATTTACCATTTTTAGAAAAGTACTAAAAAAAAACTACATATACTCCCTTTAGTTTATTTGTAGGGTGATAGCAACTTGACCGTCATCCGGCGAGCGATTCGTGCTGATAACGTCTTGTAAATGTTTAGTTAAACACACCAACTAATTAACTCTAAATATTTGACTAATATTTAATACACTGACTATGAGTAGTGAAAGGTAGGAAAGAAGCCAGAGAATGAAAGTGAGAACTTTCAAATTTTTTTCTTACCAAAATGAGTTCGAGTACAGCCTATTTATAGACAAGGTTGCATGGCATGGTACATATGATAGCGCCACATGTTTGCTTATATGAAAAAGGTGAAGATAAGCATAATTTGATGTTTATCAAAATCCACTTTGTTTGTCTTGAGAAGTCCAGATTATTCTCGACACCAAGGAAAATGGTGGGACACTTACTTAATTATGCAACAGAAACGAATAGATCATATTTTTCTCTTACTGAGTGAGAGAGGTGAAAGTCGTGCGATAAGTCAGGCGGAGATGACTTAGTCAATATCGAAAATCTTCTTCAATCTAGTTCCTTAATTTGTTAATTTTACTAGCAAATCTTCAATTTAGTACTTGAATCCATGTTCCTCTAGTGAATTTACTTATCTCAGTTGGTCCCTTCTTTGGTTTAATCCATGTTTTAAAAGATTGGTTTTCTTTCTTCTCTTACCCTAATTTTCTAGGGTTTCATATGTTCCTTTCTGGCAGTTCTTAGTTTGATCTCAAATCATGTTTTCGGTTCTTAAAGCTTGATTTGTTTCTCCTTTTGTCTTTCTGATTTTGGGTATTCTTGGAGGTTTTTCTAATCTCTTCCTGCTTGTGTTTTTATGACAGGTCCTGAGCTTATGGGGGTGTGGCCTTAGATTCATTGCTTTATCATCATCATGAGAATCAAGAAGAATCAGTCTGGTATTGGTTTGTCAGTTTTGGTTGAGTATTGAGGTTTCTAAAGGATTTGGTTCTATAGATTCTCTCTAAGTTTCAATTTGATTAATCGAGATTTTTTTAAGATTTTTGCTTCACTGGTTGGAGAATCATTTTTTATTTAATTTAAGAGATCCTACTGGGTGTAGGGATTTGATTTTAAATTTAAAAAGGGTAGATATTGTTAGTATTCTCTTCTGTGGGCTTCGTGATTGATTCATCCTTTTGATTAAAGAGTGGCATCGTTCTAGCAGCTCAGATGTAAGTTTAGTGAGAGATTGCAGTTTTTCTCAGAGAAGAAATGGTTTTTTATACATTAAAAGTGGTGTTAGGTTATTTTATTGGGTTATTAATTATCATTATTTGGAATCTTTGTTTTAATCCTTGAAGCATGAGTTATCTCCTTGCCTTTGAATCTGTTTCTCTAGGGTGGCTACTCAGAAGCTTTGCAACACTTGGCAACTTATACTCTTAAGTGTGCTCTGTAAATCTTCTGATTATGGGGTTTCTGATTGTGTTACTTCTAATTCCTGCCAATTTTTATTTTTCCTCAAAGAATGTGTTGTCATTCCTTTACTGCAGTCTAGCTACTCTACTCAGCCAATTTGGTGCTCAGGGAGAGGGGATTGGAATATTACTGATTTTCATTCTCTATCTCTTAATTGTCTTGTCTGTCAATTTATTGCAGTTCAGCATGCTTAGCTACTTTAATTTTTGCTTAGCTACTTTAATTTGGTTGTCACATTCTTTGGTATTTATATATATAACTCTGTTTTCTTTTAAATTACTACACACTCCTTTCATCTGCACTATTGCAAGTCTTTCTGAAACTAGTCTTTCACATCTTTACTGAGTTTGCAATGGAAATTCCATCTGAACAAGTAAGAGTCATCGAATGTGATGAAGATGTAGAGGAATTCCCTTTTAGGTTTGCTTCCCTTCTGTGTGATGAAACCCGTAGTTATCTTAAAAATTCTGTCAAATATCATCTCAATAGGTCTTGGCCAATTGAATCCAATGATTTTCAACTTGCAAGGGCTTTTGTTCAAGGAATGGTAACGAAGAATCTGTTTGTTGTGTTGTTCAAAAAGAGAAAGGATAGAGACATTGCTTTAAATGCCAGGACAACATTAATTTTTGGTCAACTTTTTGCTGTTCAACCATTGCGTGATTTAGAATCGATTTTTGATCTTGTTTGGGAGGTTACTCTTATGCATGTGCAAATTCCTATTCACTCGGATTTGGTTAATGCTGGGAAAGTCAGAGAGGTTTTTGATCATCTTGGAACCTTTGTGGCAGCTTGCTCTCCAGCAGGTAATTGGTTTGAAGCCAAGATGATGGTCCCCTTTAGAACCCCTCTCACAAGAAAGGTTGTTTTTAACACTAAGAAAATGCCATATTATATGACTGATTTCTACCCAAAGTTACCTTTCATAGCTTGCAAAAAATGTTTTGTATTGTATCATTCTGAGGAAAAATGCAGGGATTCACAGTCAAGAATTTTTGTTAGAGCCTTGCCTTCTCCTTCTCATCGTGCTTCACATGTTGCTGTCACCAATGTGAGGTCGCATTCCGAGGCTGGGGAAGGTTCAAATTCTGGTGATGCATTGAATGTTTCTCCCCCCATGGATTATTCAAATCCTTCTGGGTTCTTTGTTTGCCTTCAACCCTCTGGGAGCATTGGTAACAAAACTTCTACTTTCTCTCCCCTTTTGACTTCAAATGCTTTACCAGCTGTGTCTTCATTGACTATTCGTGACTCGACATCCCCTCGTCCCAGTACTGTGAACCCCTTGATTTCGTCAGTTCCTCCTTTACCATCTCGCTCTTCCTTTCCCTTTGTGTCTCCTTTTGATAACTTTATCCTTGGTAACAATGAGTCTGTGCTTGATAGAAAAGGAAAAAGACCTAGGACTGCCTTTGAATCTGTTTACTTAGAAGCTAGCTCCTTCTCTTTTTCAGTCTCTGGAGTGCAATCGCCTGTTTGTCCTCCACTTTCCACTGCTCCGCTTTTTTCTCCTCCAGAATCTTCTGCTCTCAATTTGGGTAGTTTTGGTTTGTCTGCTAGCAATGTTTTTTGGTCTACGTCGAGTTCTGTGTTCTCGCATTCGGTGGTGACAACTTCGAGCTTTTCCTGTAACTCTCTTGCTGGGGTTAATTTTTCTGAAGGTACTCCTCTGCCGCATCCTTTTGACCAAGAACTTAATGCTCCCCCTCGATTTGGTGAAAACAATGATTACATCGTCTTAGAACCAACTCCCCTTGCCATGCTACCTCCAGAATCGGTTATCACTAATGAAGAGTTTAATTCCGAAGTTGACCTCATGATGATGGATAATGAATCTTTAGCTGATATCGCCCCCATGGCTCAGGACCATGTAAGTCTCTTTTTTATTTCTCTAGCCTTTTCTTGTTTACCTTCTTGCTTTGTTCAGTGTGCTTGTTAATTTTTGGATGGTTTTCTCCTTTGGTGTTGTAGTTTAGTCTGTTCTCTTGTTTGATTCGGTTCTGCTTAGCTTTTAATTCTTTTAATATGAAGTTTTTAAGCTGGAATATAAATGGTTGTTGTTCGGATAAAAAATGGAGACACTTATCAGGTCTGGTTAGGAAGTATAAACTTGATGCTATTTTCCTTCTTGAAACTATGGTCGATTTGGATACTGTTAAAAATACACTCACCATCTGTCATTTGATACTTGGAAAATTCTCCCGCATGTGGGTAAATCGGGTGGTCTTGCTTTAGGTTATTTTGTTAACTCTAATATTAAAGTGCTTGGTTCCTCGCTCAATATGATTCATATCATGTGTGACATTTCTCCGGCTATCAAAAATTGTGTAGTTTCTTTTATTTATGGGTCTTTATCGGTGTGCGGTAGGAAGAATCAGTGGAATTTCTTAAATGACATGCTTGTTAATAATAATAATCCTTGGCTCTTGGTTGGCGATTTTAATTTCATCTTGCATAGTTCGGAAAAACAAGGTGGTAAGGGTGAAGGTACCTTCCTGCCAAATTTTGTTAGAGAAAGGCTTATTAAGTTGAATATGAATGAAGTCTTCTCTTTTGGTAATCCCTTCACTTGGTGTAACAGAAGGTTCAAAAACCCTTCTGAATTGGATCGTGCTTTCATGAATGATAAATGGCTTTCAGTTCTCCCTCAAACTAGAGTGACGAATCTGGGTAGGATTTATTCTGATTATTGTCCAATCTTAGTGAAATGCTTCCATTATGAGAGGAAAGTTAACATCCCCTATAAATTTTTCAAATGTTGGCAACTTAACCCGGATTTTAAAGATGTGATGTCTGATTCTTGGGCTAATAGAGTCAATGGTTCTCCTTCTTTTGTAGTTGTCAATAAACTTCATCAGGTTAAAAATGTTCAGATCAAGTGGAATGTTAATTCTTTTGGTCACATTAAATCTACCATAGGTAGAATTAATGCCGAGATTGAAAAATTGCAAGCTCTGCCCTATTCTCCGCAGATTGGCGGCTACATTTTGAACTACTCCAATCAGCTTGATTACTAGTATGAAATTGAGCATTGCTTTTATAAACAAAAATCCCGAATTAACTATTCATGCATTATGATAAGAATACTAGCTTTTTTCATAACACTGTTAGACTTAGGAACATGTATAATACTATTCATACTATTAGAGATGATCAAGGGAACTGGATTGAGAATAAAGATCAGGTATCCGATTTGTTCACTAGACATTTTAAGAAAATTTATTCCTCCTCTAACCCGTGTAGTCAGGATATTCAAAACTCTTTAGAGTTTGTCTCTCCTATCATTATTGAGGAAATGAATGAATCCCTTACTGTTATTCCTTCCCTTCAAGAGATTAGGGATACAATTAACTTGATGGCTCCCTGGAGCTCTCCAGGCCCGGATGGTTTTCCACCGGGTTTCTTCTAGGATAATTGGGAGATTGTAGGAGAGGCTGTCATTTCTCATGTTCAGAGTTTCTTTAAAAATAGATTTCTTCTTAAACAGTTGAACTTCTCGTACATTACGTTAATTCCTAAAATTAAAAATCCTTCCTCTCTGCATGATTTTAGACCTATTAGTCTTGCGAATTGTGTGTACAAGATTATCTCTAAGATACTTACCAATGGATTGAAGCCTATTATAAATTCTCTGATCTCTCCTTCCCAGTCGGATTTTATATCCAACAGACAAATTCATGACAACATTGTAATCACCCATGAAATTATGCACTCCTTTAAAGATAAAAAGAAGAAGTCAAAAAATAATTATATGGCCATTAAGCTGGATCTTTCAAAAGCATTTGACAGGCTTGAGTGGTCGTTTATCAATGTTGTTTTTAAGAAATTGGGTTTCTCTGATGATTAGTGTCATTTAATTCATCAGTGTATTAGCACAATGTCTTACTCTGTTCTAGTAAATGGTGCCCCAAGTGAGTCCTTTGCTCCTTCTAGGGGTATTCGTCAGGTTGATTGTCTATCCCCATATATTTTCATTCTTTGTATGGAGGTTTTTTCGCAACTTCTCACTAAATCTGATGAAGAAAATCTAATTCATAGATTTAGATTTAGGCAAAATAGTCCCTCTATTTCTCATCTGTTTTTTGCAGATGATTGCATGTTGTTTTGTAAAGCTTCCGTCACATATGCAAAGAATATCATTAAGATAATTAATAGGTTTGTGAAGGCGTCAGGTCAGGCTATTAACTTTGATAAATCTGGTTTTATTACTAGTGGAAAAATGCATCATAGACACATTAAGCTTCTGTCCAAATCACTTAACATGAAGTTCCTCAGTAGATCCGAAAGGTATTTAGGTACTCCTTTATTTATAGGCAAGAATAAGACCAAGTCTTTCTCCTTTCTCATTGATAACTTTTATGCTATATTGAATTCTTCGAAAAAATCCAACTTGAACATTACTGGTAGGACTATTGTTACAAAATATGTTCTTTCTAGTTTATCTGTTTATCATATGGCATGTTTTCCTCTTCCAAAAACTGTCACAAATAAACTGGACTCGATTCAAAGAACCTTCTGGTGGGCTAAAAAGAACCCTAGGCGTTCTGCTTATTTTCGATCTTGGGGAGATATTGGGAAGTCTAAGCTAACTGGAGGTTTGGGTATTAGGAATTATTTTGCTACTAATAGGTTGTTTATTTGTAAATTGGGTTGGAGAATTTTAAAGAATCAAGATATTTTGCTTTATAAATTTCTTAAGGATAAATATTTTCCTAACCAAAATCTTGTGGAAATTGACAAGGCTGCCGACTCTGCTTCTTGGATGTGGAAAGGTATTATTAAGGGGTTGAAATTTATAAAATCTAATACAGTTTTAAAAGTTAACAATGGTGTTCTTACACCCATTTGGTATGCTTCATGGATTCCAGGGCTGGCTTCGCCACCCTCTCATCTGAAGCCCTTGTGTCATGATTTCAATTATGTTTCTGAACTTATTGACCACCATCATAACCGTTGGAATGTTCCACTTCTGAATAGCTTATTTTCACCTGAAGAGGTTATCATAATTTTATCCATTAGACTAAATGTTTTACAGGCAGATTCTTTGATGTGGGCTCATACAAGGAATGGTAAGTTCACTATTAAATCTGCGTATAGAATATATATGATAGTCCTTCGCCAGAAGACTCCAGTTTTTGGAGGAAAGTCTGGAATATTGACAGCCTTCCAAAAGTGAAGTTTTTTCTTTGGAAAATCTTTGCCCATATGCTCCCTATTAACACCCTACTGCAGTGTTATAACCCACATGTGAATGTACAATGTCCTTTCTGTAATGGCCATGAAGAAACGGTCATGCATATTTTTGTTAACTGCCACTTTTCGCAAAGTGTCTGGTTTAGTCTTTCCCTCCATCATTTGGTTGTTGTTGATTATGAGTTAAGCCTAGGTATTTCACCTTTTAAAGTTGGTTGGCCTAGTGTTGGTGCAGTTGTTATGTAGTGTATCTGGAAATTGAGGTGTGATGTTATTTTTCGAAGTGCGTCTCTGGATATGAACAGAATCATTGTTGATATTAAGAGAATGCTTAATTCTTACATAGCTCCGAAGGCCACTATTTTGGATTGTGCTTATGATTTTAGGATCTCTCGGGTCGATGTTGATAACTTCATTTTTGTAGATGGATCTTTCAAGGATTTTAATATGGGTATTGGTCTTATTTCGTGTGATGCAACAGGTGATGTAAGAAAGGTGCGTTCAGACTTTGGGTTGATTCAAAATGTTGTTGGAGCGGAAGCTGCTGCACTTTGCTTGGCTATCTCTTGGGCAGAGGAATTGAATCTTCACAAAGTGGTGTTTGTTAGTGAATGTCTTCCTTTGGTGAATTTTGTTAATGGCTCGAACTCTTCAGTCAACTGGAGGAGCCTAGACCTTATGGAACAATGTCGGATTTATATTTCTAGTTCAATTTCTTTCAAAGTTTTGTACATAAGTCGAAAAAATAACCCCTTAGCTGACCGTCTTGCAAGACAGGCTAGGAAAAACAAACTTCAGGGTTCTTGGTTTTCTCTTCCTAATTTTCTTGATGCTCTGTTCAGGAAGATTAAACTCAATGTATTTTGTAACTCTCTTGTTTATTAATGAAGGGTCTTGTTTCTTATATAAAAAAAAGGTACACCGTGCACACCAAAAATAATCTACAGAAAAATTTATTCAACAAAATGATTATTCTTATTTTTTTTAAAATTGCTATGATAGATGTAATGCCAATGCTAAGACCGATTCTTGTGGGTATGACAAATCAATATATACACCCATTATAAATATGCCAAAGTGTCAAACTCATATGTCTATATGTCAGAAATGTCATATAAGCATACATGGTGGAGTTTCCATCGGGCGATAGAGATTCCATCGCTCGATGGTATTTTTATTTACATCGATGGTCTCTTTATCTCCTAGTAATTATATATATATAATCTCCTTCTCTCCTATTTTTTTCATTTTTTTACTATATTTTATATCTAAATGGTCCCACTAAATATATTATGATACTAAAATATTTATAAACTAGGGCTTAACCCATGAATTTAAGTTGAACTCGATTGCTCAAGAATCGTTAGAGAAATCACCTATTTTTTTTAGTTTACACGGTGCCTAAAGCATCTACTGTGTTACAGGGCCTACGATCCATGGATATGCGGTCCATCTAGTTACCTAGTGTTTCCCCTTTATATATATTGTATACATGTCATTAGTACAAAACAAAGCTAGGCTAAGTTAGCCTGTGTTAGTGGTGGTCAGGATTTGTACAGACAAAGATAAATCAAGGGTTGTGGTTCTCCTGACCACCCCTACAACTCGCACGCGTGGCATTAATTCCAATATTATGAATGAAAAATGAATACTCAAGTCAATATATGGATTTTCAAAAATTATAACGGGGAGGTTCGAACTCATGACCTATTGTGTCATAAGAGTGGCCTCTAACCAGTGTTCCACCTTGGTTGGAATTAATAGAAAAGATAAATCAACGGTGGTGGTTTGTTCAACTTAAATATCATAATTGCTTTATTAATTAGTGTTTCACTAATTGCACATAATAAATAATTTATTCATAATAAAGTGTTTTATTAATATATGTTTCACTAATTACTCATAATAAATGACTAATCATTTATTAATTATAAATGTTTTCATAATTAATTATAATATATATTTCTATTAATAAGTAGTAAATAATATCAATAGACATTTTTGGCGACAATGAGTAGTAGAAGAGGTGGAGGTCGAAAGATTAGTTGTGGTTAAGGGGGCGTCAAGCACAATTATTTTTATTTTTATTTTTTTATCATAAAAGGTTTTACCTAAATACCACCTACGCTTTTCCTAATTACCACCCACGGTTTAAAATGATAAAAATTGTAGACCTAAAGCAAAGTGGGTGACTAAATTGCATCTTCTTTGACAATTACCTAACATGCTAACACCATTAGGTCTACCAAAAATAAGCTACCACCCATAATAGCCATGGTGGCGGCCGCCGCAGCCACCACACCACCACCCAAAATTAATTTTAAATTTTAATTATGATTTTAGTTTCAGAGATTAGATGATATTCCAGTTTCTTATATAGACATATTAAGTTTTAACTTTAATAGATTAGGGCTTAAATTCGAAAAACTATAATAGGAACAGATGTGATTATAGGGCTATATTATTAGGGTTTAAAGACATTTGCAAGTTCCACTAAAATCCATTATAGGAACAGATGTCAATCAATCCTTTGTAGGAGTAGATCGTCAGTGCCTTTGTTATATGAAAGAACTATAACTAAGATTCATCCATGCAAATGTAATACGCAGTAACGTGGGTGGAGAGAGGTGGTTGTTAATGGTAATGGAAAAAATAACGGTATTTATGTATCATGGTGTAGCAGAGAAGAAGGTGAGTAATTATTACCTACTATTGATTAGGTTTACTACTACTAAGTTTTTAGACCGCGGGTGGAAATTAGGAAAAACTTGGGTGGTATTTAGGTAAAACCATCATAAAATGGGATACGAAGTCCATTTTTCACATGTATCCAACTTGCCAGGAGTTTTTTTCTCCCTTTTTCCTTAAAATCCTGGCTTCGACCCTGGTTTGTGGTGGAAGAAGTAGTGACGGTGAGTGCTGGTGAGTAGTGATGGACAATATTAATTTTATGTTGTCGTTACAACATCGATAACATCGTAGTGTGAAAGATGCGGTTGGTTGTTTTTAACACTTTTGATAAAAGAAGTACCATATATTTCCGGGATGATATCATGCAAGATAATATTTTCATGATCGTAGTTGGATCACCCAAATGGTGCCCCTGTTATCTTTGGTACTATATCGTATAATTCATGATTTTTTAATATTAAAATAAAATTGATGGCAATACAAAAAAGAATATATACACGGAAAAAAAATAATGAAACCAATCAATTGACGACATATTGTTCAATCTAAACCTCATACATGGAATTTGTGATTGAAAATTAGAATTGCGTCCAACAACCTACATGGGGTGGGCGGCAGTGATGGCGGCAGTGGTGGAGTCAAAAATCGACATTGAGGAGGCCTATTTTTTTTTAAAAAAAATGTAAACTTTGGTAGACTAAACCATAAATAAATATATATGGACAAAGTACTATTTATAAAATAAACTAAAACATTCATGTAGTTATTAAAAAATTAAGGGGTTAGAGCCAGGTTAGTCAACCCTTGGCTCTGCCACTAGGTGGTGGTGGATAAAAAAAAGGATTCATATGGTTTTATGGTGGTGGAGGGTATTGGTGAACAAGAACATATTATGCTAATTTTGTAATGCCACAAAATATGTAGCGTTATATTATAAAGTGTAAAACGTGGTTGATCATTATAATGTTAAAATAAACTCGATAAAACACATGTCCATTTTAAAAAATTGGTGCAATCAATTTCCATGTTATGTAATAACTAAACGAACGACACGAATCAAGATCAGAACATATGAAATTATTTATTATCGATTTGTCTATGTAAAGAAGATAAATTTATCGCTGTGGTTTGTTTAACTCAACCATTTTTAAATACTTTATTAATTAATGTCTCATTGATTGTTCATAATGATTAATTAAATTTCTATTATAAAGGTCCCTTTAATAATTTAACAGAAATACATAATTTTATTAATAAATAATTGTACTAAAAGCTATATTAATTCTAATGGTGGTAGTGGAAGTAGGGTTAGTATAAACGGTGGCGGGTGTTTGTGAATGGTGGAGGCGGTTACATTACTATTGGTGGAAGAAATAGTGGCAGTGGATGGTTTTTATGGTGGTGGGTTTTGGTAATAGTAGTGGATAATAATAGTTTTTGCTTTTTAGTGAGTTTTATTGACCGAGTAAAAAAAAATCTTCACAAAACATGCAACATTGTATTGTGAAAGATGTAATTGGTTGTTTTTAGCACCATTGATATGGACAAAAATCGAATATTTCGAGGATGGTACTGGAACGTATAAGACAATATGATCTTGACTGTTGGATCACCGAAACAGTATCTGTATTATATAAAGGCAATTGGTATGCCCGCGTAAGAGAACATTATCGCTCTCTCAAGTACTATTACTTTTTTTTCCTGAAAGACCATCAATGTCAAGTTGTTTCGCGACAACTACCTACAAAGACAACAACTATTTGAAAATATTTGTTTGTTCATCAAAATCATCATAAAAAACTATAAATCATAAATCTAAATTTCGCCTCCTATGTTTATAGAATATTTTTTTGTATTTTACATTCTCAAATCATGCGACCTCTTGATTACAAATCAACAATATCAAATTACGGATCAATATGTATAGGTTTCATTCACTGGGTTAGAAGGTATAGTAGATACAGATGGGTAGATCACACAAAGCAGAAAACGACTGAGAATACTTCAATAATTTGGTCAAGAAATAAGGTCAAAATTTAAGATTAACTTTCTATATGAATAATTAGATCGGCTTCGATAGGAGCCGACTAAAATATGAATTAATAATAATTTCCACGTAAGACAATTTCAAAACATAGTTTGGCTAACTCTGCCTATGTAAAGAGTGGTCAAGATTTGTCCTTCCTCAATTGCTATGTTATGTGAGAAGAAGGTGATATCTAAGATTGAGGTACAATTGAAATCCATTAGATTCATACCATTTACAACTAGACACCTTGAAAAAAATTGACGTGTTGTTATTATAGGTAAGGGATACATTAACCACACTTGCGCAAATAGCTCACTTCGCAAATGATTGGTGTTGCATATACTGTCTAAAATGAAACGATGAATTTGAGTAAACAAGGCACCAGAAGCAGTGTCCGGGGTATTTTGGATATAATAACTTAGACCCGATGAAATACTTTTTTTTTTTTTTTAGTTTTTCCACAATCTATTTATTTAAGAAAAATGAACATTGAAAATACATAACATTAACAAAAATTAGAAATATTGCGTTTGATAATTGTAGGATCTGAATATCGCAAGAGGGACACAGTTGCGAAGTTTGGTTAACAACATATCGCGAGCGTCGCAGAATAATTTGAAGAATGACGTAACAGGTGATGATTGCAGAAACATGAGAAAAGTGTGATGATTCTGCGATGATTAGAGTGTTTGCGAAGGTTGACAATAGAACTCTTGCGAGAATATCGCAAGTCAAATCCTAAAATAAATGACAGATTAGCTATCATCCACCATGTAATTCCATATATAAAGAGTTGAACAAGCATAAGGAAAAGGGAGATTTTTTTCGAGTGTTGAGCAAGTCATTAGGAGAGAGAAATTTTAAAGAGCGATTGTATTCTTGTTTTCTTCCATTTCTTGTAACATTTCTGTGAATCAATGAATAAAAGTTATAGTTGCAGGATTTCCTACACTACACCCTTGTCAAGAATCTATGAAAACTAAGTCATAATTGTGGAAGAACAACAACACTTTTATTAATTCACTTTCAAGAAGATTTACAAGAAAGATCAAAACTCAGAAATACAACTTTCTTTCTGGAGTTTCTCTCTCCTCAAGAATTCTCTCAGCTCTCAAAAATACATCATACTTTTCTGGATCTATCGTCCCCTTTATATAGGGATTTACATAGTGGAAGACAGCTAAGATTTCCCCCTAATTCGGATCTTCTTTGCGATCTCATTGCCATAAATTCATTCTTCACCATCGCCAACTTTATAACCATCGTGAAGCAGACTTATTCTTCATATGTCTTTAATCGTTAATCGTTATATCACTCTTTTGTGACACTCGCCAAATGTTGTTGAAGAATCTTGAGACAATCTCGTCAAAGTGTCGTTAATACTTGTAGAAACGTTTGGACTTCTCGCAGAAATGTTGTTAATATCGCGGGAATAGCGTTGTAGCGATATTCTGGTACTACATCTTGCCTCTTCTCATGTCTTTTCTGCGAAGAAGAGAAGATCATGAGAACTAGTATTCTTTATCATTCTTCGCAACTTCTTCCCCTTTTATACTTTTTCCTCGACAAGATCCCGTTATTCCAGCCTTTCTTACACGTGTTGTAAATCCCTTCATTTACTGACACGTTCCTACTCCGTAGGTCCACTCCCCTTTGTCTATAAAAGGTAAAACTAATTCTAAAAATTAGTTTTACTTTTCTGTTTCTTCATCTTCTTCATCTTCCGTCTGCAACTTTGCCTCTGCTTCATATTCTTCTGCTACTGTTCTAATGGAGTCTTCAAGGTTTGTTTCTTTGATTTATGTTGTTTATTTTAAGCCAGTCTTTACTTTCATTCTCCAATCTTTCTTATTTCTTTGTTATGTCTTCTTTTTAGCGGAAAGATTTCTACTACTCACAACCCTAATCCTCGCAAAAGACCGACCGAGAAAAAGAATAAAAGTTCTGCGAATGATAAGGTAGTATGAAACACCCTTTATTTTTTAATAACAATATTGTTTCCTCTGTTTCTTATCTGAGTTATTATTTGCAGGATGACGTGAATCCTGAGAAACCTCCCAAAAGGTCTCGCCATTTTAAGACACTCGAGGAAAATCTCATTATGCCCCCGTTAACATCTGTGAAGTTTACTCCCACACCATCGCAACCAAATCTTTCTTCTCCTATCCGCGAGAATATCGTTGTTCATACCTCTATCCCTTCTAATATTTTGACAAACCAAGCTTCTAAAGCTGCTGCGACTGAGGTCCCTTATAGTCCTTTAAGGCCTTCGACTGTGGTTTTTCCACATACCCCTCCTAATAATTCAACCACCACAAATGATCTCTAACTTGCTCTTATTACTACTTCACCTTTTAAATCTTCATCAAGCGAAACTTTCGCAGGTGTTGATATTTCTTTTAAAGTCTTGTCTAATGTTTTAGACAATGCTAGAAAGTCTTCCACTGACCCTCTCCAACAGGAAGCTTGCGAGACTCTGTTTAAGAATTTTGGCTCTGGTTGTAATAATTCACGAGCATATTTAGAGAATGAGATTGAAGTTCTGAGGAAAAGTCTTCAAGCTAAAACTGCTGAATGTGATACCTTGAATCACATGCTCCGCAACTCTTCTCTAGATTGCGAGAATCTTCGCAGAAGAAATGACGAGCTGAAAGGTGATTTTTTCTTGCCTTTTCTCTTTTTGCTTTTCTGTTTCATATACATACTTTCTGTACTTAGACTTTCTTCTTAAATTTTTGATTCATATATTAGTTTCAAATCGGGCTCATTTCATAGAAAGACTCAAATCTGAATCTATTGCTGAAGAAGTTCGCGTTGAAAGAGATTCTTGGATAGATCAACATACTAGACTAGACAATCTATATACTTATTCAATTGATCGCATAAATAATCTTACTAATGAGAACAATCAATTATTGCAAAGGCAGAACTTTTTGAGTGGCGAGCTTGATCGCCTCTCATATTTGTTTTTTAAGGCTAATTTGGAGATGGAATCTTTATCAGATGAGAATAAAACCGTGTCCCAAGAAAAACATAGATTTTCAAGTTTGATGACGATTTCCTCGCAGCAAATAAGTAATCTTCAAAGTACATGTAATAGTCAAGAGCAATCTCTTCATTCTCTTAAGAAGGAGCTCAAGGAGTTAACTGAATCATCTGCCGTCGAAAAGGATAAGCTTATCAAGGGTAGATTAACTATTAGTTTAAGAGCCAGCGAACTTCAAGACCAATACTCTAAGTTAAAGGAATCTTATTCTTCATTAGCAAAAGAAAATTCATATATTCGCAACAAAGAAGAAAACATGAAATCTCGTCTGAAGGGTATGATTGGCGATAAATTCGATGATGCCATGAATCAGTGGGAGAACTGTTTATTTGCTTTAATCCAAAACATAACCTCGCAAAAAGAAGGTAGTCAATTGACTGCCTCTTTTGTTGATCTTCTCATTTTATATTATGTTCCTTGTGAGATTCTTGTCTAACTGATCTTTTATTTTGTTGATCGCAGAATCCGAAAGGAATCTTCATTCTACCATCACTGATCTGACCGCTACATTGGATAAAGTTCGCAAAGAAAATAAATCTCTTGCTTCTAATTGCTTTATTGCTCAGGACAAAGCAGAAAGAAGACTTGATTATCTTGAATACTTTAAGAATATAGAAATTAGGAATCGTGAAAAATCTCTTCTTTGCCAAGTCCATCTTAGGGCTGAAGTTCTTGTGAATAATATTCTGCTTCCCCGTTCTCTTTCTCCTGTTTCTATCCCTCCTCTAGAGGTTGACGATGATGAAATTCCTCTTCCCATGGATGAAGAGTTAGAGTTTACTAATGATGAGGAAGATACCTCTCAAGAGAATCAAGAAGGTGGTGAAGAAGAAGAAAAAAGTCCTCCTCAAGAAGTACCCGCTGATGAAGAATCCAGAGAAGAAGAAGCTCGCGGTGAGAAGGATGCTGATGATGCTGATGAATCTGACAAGAACAATAAGTCTGGCGAGGCTTGAATTTTATCTTTGCTTTCTTTTACTTCTTCTATCTTGCGAGTGATGTAATCTTCGAAACTTTTAGAATTTTAACTTTCGATTTAGCTTACTTTGAATATTTTCAAGTAAGATAATGTAATATTACTTATATGTTCCCCTTCTTTCCCTTCATTATCTTGCTTCAAATGGTGAATACTCGTTATCTTCTTTAAGTAATTGTGTTGCTGCATTCTTGCGAAAATATGAATACATCTGCGATATGTGGAATACTGTTGCATTTTACTGAAAATTTCTGAGGGAATCCACGATGTTAAACATTTGCCTCCTTGTATATAATTCTACGATAAAGGAATGTTTCATGCCATCTTAAAGCAAAATAGTTAATTGGTAATATTATTATTTTGGTCTTATTTTGCCTTCCTAGTTAAAGGTCTTATTTTGCCAAACTTTTTCTGTCTGCAACAAAATCGCAGGATTTCTCAACATTTGCATGTAAAGACCCTTTGATCTTGTCTTATCCATGTTTCTTTCAAAATCTTTGCGACAATATGATAAGCATATATTCTCTCGCAAGAATTTACCCTTATGACATTGCCGTCTTGCGATGAAATCGCAGGACGTCTTTACAATTTCATGTAAAAACCCATTGATCTCATCTTAACATTGCTCTCATGGATTTTTTCCTCTGCATTATTTACGTTATGCGAAAATATGATAGGCCTAAATGTTCTTGCGATCATAAAGCCCCATGACATTGCCGTCTTATGACACTTATCATATCCCTAATGGAGGGTGCCGTCATTATCTTCCCCCTGGTTTCCCCTTTAAGGAGGGAACATCGGCCATACAAGACTAGCTCCTCCCATCCGGATCTGTCAACAACCAGTTGTGTTCGCAGCCTCTTGTCCTTTATGCCTATATGGCTTATAGTTACAAGACTGCACCCTAAGTGGGGTTTTCTTCAGGCCAAGTGCATTGTATCCAAGACTTACCAAGGATGGAAAGAGAGTTTCGTATGCTTCGGGCACCCTTGGCTCAACTGTGTACCTCGGTGCTTTGGTCATACTCTGCACTTCTTGGAAGAGATTCTCAGTCGTCCAACCAGGGTATAACAATATATAGTTGGAAATCCAAGATCCCTCTCCCGGATAGGTTTTCTTTAACCCCCATCGTCTGCATGACTTAGGTTCCAGCAGCGGTATAACCTTATCGTTGAGTCATGTCAAGAGATACCCCCTCATATGACGTGATATTAGGTCTTACATTTGCCTCTTACGAAATTTTATTCGCGAACTAGGGTGCACGCCATAAAGGTTCGTCCCATTCTTTTAATCTCTGCGAAATTTTATTCGTTATTCTTGCGATGATGCTCGCATAAATTTTGATATTGAAAGAAGAATTTTTAAATTGTTTCATCTTACATTTGTATTTCTTGCCTCGCAAAAACTTCTACTGATAATACCTTTTCCGAAACAATCTGTTTCATGGTCTATCAAGTCTTTGGCCAACATCTCTTCCCTCTGGATCCATTAATTTGTATGCTCCATTTCCAATTATCTCTTTAATGATGTATGGTTCATCCCATTTTCTCGCTAATTTTCCACCACCTTCTTGCTGATATTTTTGTGTTTCTCGCAAAACTAGATCGCCAGGCTGGAATTGACGTTTCTTGACTCGTTTGTTGTACTCGCGAGCTAATCTTCGCTGGTAGTTTTCCATATGTTGTAGAGTTTTTTCTCTCTTTTCTTCTAGTTCGTCTAACTCATGTAAAATCATGCCAGCACTTAGGTTTTTCTCCCATGCCTCTCTTTTTGTTGTTGGGATAGCAACCTCTATTGGTAGGACAGCTTCAACTCCATATGTTAAACAGAAAGGTGACATTCCAGTTGCCTCTCATCTAGTTGTATTATATGCCCATATTGCATTATGTACTTGCTCACACCATGATTTGTGATAACCTTCTAACTTCTTTTTCAAGATGTCTGCGATTGTCTTATTAGTTGCCTCAGCTTGACCATTTGCTTGTGGATATAAAGGAGTTGACTTTCCACATTTTATCTTAAACGCATTAAGAAGCAATTCAATATTTTGCCCTTCAAAATGTTTTCAATTATCAGACATCAACTGTGCTGGGATCCCAAATCTGCAAATTATATTTTCAAATATGAACGTAAAAATGTCTTTATCGCGGATGTGCTGTACTGCCTTAACTTCTCCCCATTTTGTGAAATAATCTGTAGCAACGATTAAATATCTTCTTTGTCCAAAACCAGGCACAAATGGTCCCACAATATCCAATCCCCATTTTCCAAAAGGCCATACGCTTGATAAAGATGATAATGGTGCTCCTGGTGCATGTATCTTCTTCCCAAATCGCTGACAATCTTCACAACGCCTTGAAAGTTTTTTTGCATCCTCATGCATATACGGCCAATAATAACCTTGCATCTTTGTTTTATATTCCAAAGATCTACCCCCGCTGTGATTACCAGCATCACCACTATGCAACATTTTTAACACCTTTTGTCCTTCTTCTCTCGTCAAACACCTTAGCGATGGTCCATTAAATGATTTGCGATATAATACCCATTCTCTTAGTTCATAATTGGTTGCTCTACTTTTTAATTTATGTGCTTCTAATCGATTTCTGGGGATTTCTCCTCTCGCCAAATAAGCATGAAGATCTGCTCGCCAATCTGTAGCATTATTCCCTATTTATTCCTCGCCAGATTCTACCATCATTACATCCACCTCTTCTTTGTTTATCGCTGGTTGCAAAAGTGTTTGAATTTTTATGCATCTCGCAAGTGGGTTCGTCATCATACTTGATATGAAAGCAAAAGCATATGCGAGCCTATTATCTTTCCTTGATATGCGTCTCCATTTTATTTTTGGAATTCTCGCAGACAATTCTTCAACAAGTTTTTTGTACTTATTCAAGGATGGTTCATTTGTAGTATACTCTCCCTTTATCTGGCGAATAACCAATTGTGAATCGCTGGTGATTCTAGCATTTTCCAACTTCATTTCTATCGCAAACTTCAATGCATGGATTACAGCTTCATATTCTGTCTCATTATTAGTGGATGCAAATTCCATTCTAAATGAAAAGGCTGTTTTTTCTCCTTCTGGTGAAATAAAAACAACTCCAACCCCATTTCCTTATCCATTTGACGATCCATCCACTAGTATTTCCCACCTGTCAGGTTCTTTTAATAGCTCTTTTGGGTCCCCATGTTCTTCTTCTATATCCATCATCTCTTCTACAGCTTCGTCATCTTCTAAAGGAAATTCAGCTAAGAAATCTGCGATAACTTGTGATTTTGGCGAAGATAGAACTTCATATTGAATATTAAAATACCCTACTTGCGCATTCCATCTCTCAACTC
This sequence comes from Papaver bracteatum, assembly GCA_023529315.1. Classification (NCBI taxonomy): domain Eukaryota; kingdom Viridiplantae; phylum Streptophyta; class Magnoliopsida; order Ranunculales; family Papaveraceae; genus Papaver; species Papaver bracteatum. The sequence goes on from JAJJWX010003180.1 coordinate 519,862, forward strand.
TGCCTGATCTTTTCACTACGGGAAAATTAGTAATCTACAACCGTAGATTGACAACTCGTAAATTAAAAGTTGTAAAAGGTGGCATGTTTTACAACCTTTTCCAAACAAAAGTTGTCAAAGTAAAATATGTCCAACTCTTAGGACCAATGAGTTCCTAAGAGTAGTGACGAGAATCAGAACCACAACTTGTTGTGTGAAAAGGGTTGCAGAGAGAAGTGACCACCTTTAGAATTTACAACTCATATCTTAAAGGTAGTGAATAACTGTATAACAACACGCATAAGAGTTGTTGAAGATAAAAAAAAATGATTTTGAAAAATGTTCTTTGAGAGATTCGAACCCAAGCCTAATGCGTGTTAGCATAAGTCATCAACCATCCTTCCGGTTTCTCAATATTGTTATTTTTGTGCTTTTTTTTTCTGATCAATATTCACAACCTTTACAAGGGTTGTAAAATGAAAAATTGACTTTGAAAAAAAATGAGGCTAAGGTGAATCGAACCTAAGCCTCCTATGTCTAAGACTTGGATTCCAACCACCCTACCACATTTACATGCCTGCTTATATTTTACATTTAGTTTTATAAAAAACTGATAAGGAAAAAATGTTGAAGGAAAAAAAGGATAAATACACCTTCTATAACCCCCTTAGGAGTCGTCGTAAAGGTATAAAAACTTCTGCTAAATTTTATCACTTTTGCAAAAAAATTCCAACTTCTGCTAAATTTTTATCACTTCTGCTAAATTTTATTCACTTCTGCAAAAAACTTCTCATACGCTAAAAAAATTGTCATCACTATTGACAACCTTTATTAGAGTTGTCGTAGAGGTATAAACTCTTCTGCTAAATTTTATTCATATTCCGAAGGAATCTTACCTGTAAATGGATGGATTCATCGTTCTTACCAAGTTTACGACTTATAACAGTCCACTCACGGCCAGGTTTCGATCTCGGAGCCAGGGTATGCAAACAATATGCCAGAATATGGTTAGTTTAATATTTCGGGGAATATTTCGAAGGAATCTTACCTGTAAATGGATGGATTCATCGTTCTTACCAAGTTTTTTACTTATAATAGTCCACTCCCGGCCAGGCTTCGATCTCTGAGCCAGGGTATGCAAACGATATGCCAGAATATGGTTTCTTTAAGGTTTTAGGGAATATTCCGAAGGAATCTTACACATAAATGGATGGATTCATCGTTCTTACGAAGTTTCCGACTTATAGTAGTCCACTCACGGCCAGGTTTCGATCTCGGAACCAGGGATCGCATACGATATGCCAGAATATGGTTTATTTAAGGTTTCAGGGAATATTCCGAAGGAATCTTACCTATAAATGGATGGATTCATCGTTCTTACGAAGTTTCCAACTTATAATAGTCCACTCCCGACCAGGTTTCGATCTCGGAGCCAGGGTATGCAAACGATATGCCAAAATGTGGTTTCTTTAAGGATTCGGGGAATATTCCGAAGGAATCTTACACGTAAATGGATGGATTCATCGTTCTTACGAAGTTTCCCACTTATAGTAGTCCACTCATGGCCAGGTTTCGATCTCGCAGCCAGGGTTTGCATACCATATGCCAGAATATGGTTTGTTTAATGTTTCGGGGAATATTCTGAAGGAATCTTACCTATAAATGGATGGATTCATCGTTCTTACCAAGTTTCCGACTTATAAAAGTCCACTCCCGGCCAGTTTTCAATCTCGGAGCTAGGGTTTGCATACGAAATGCCAGAATATGGTTTATTTAAGGTTTCGGGGAATATTCCGAAGGAATCTTACCTATAAATGGATGGATTCATCGTTCTTACCAAGTTTCCGACTTATAATAGTCCACTCCCGGCCAGGTTTCGATCTCGGAACCAGGGTATGCAAACGATATGCCAAAATGTGGTTTCTTTAAGGTTTCAGGGAATATTACGAAGGAATCTTACACGTAAATGGTTGGATTCATCGTTCTTACGAAGTTTCCGACTAATAGTAGTCCACTCACGGCCATTTTTCGATCTCGCACCAGGGTTTGCATACCATATGCCAGAATATGATTTGTTTAATGTTTCGGGGAATATTCCGAAGGAATCTTACCTGTAAATAGATGGATTCATCGTTCTTACCAAGTTTCCGACTTATAATAGTCCACTCCCGGCCAGGTTTCGATCTCGGAGCCAGGGTATGCAAACGATATGCCAGAATATGGTTTCATTAAGGTTTCGGGGAATATTCCGAAGGAATCTTACCTATAAATGGATGGATTATTCGTTCTTACCAAGTTTCCGACTTATAATAGTCCAATCCCGGCCAGGTTTCGATCTCGGAGCCAGGGTATGCAAATGATATGCCAAAATGTGGTTTCTTTAAGGATTCAGGGAATATTCCGAAGGAATATTACACGTAAATGGATGGATTCATCGTTCTTACGAAGTTTCCGACTTATAGTAGTCCACTCACGGCCAGGTTTCGATCTCGGAGCCAGGGTATGCAAACGATATGCCAGAATAGGGTTAGTTTAATGTTTCGGGGAATATTCCGAAGGAATCTTACGTGTAAATGGATGGATTTATAGTTTTTACCAAGTTTTTGACTTATAATAGTCCACTCCCGGCCAGGTTTCGATCTCGGAGCCATGGTATGCAAACAATATGCCAGAATATGGTTTGTTTAAGGTTTCGGGGAATATTCCGAAGGAATCTTACATGTAAATGGATGGATTCATCGTTCTTACAAAGTTTCCAACTTATAGTAGTCCACTCCCGTCCAGGTTTCGATCTCGGAGCCAGGGTTTGCAAACGATATGCCAGAATATGCAAACGATATGCTAGAATAGGGTTAGTTTAATGTTTCGGGAAATATTTCGAAGGAATCTTACCTGTAAATGGATGGATTCATCGTTCTTACCAAGTTTCAGACTTATAATAGTCCACTCCCGGCCAGGTTTCGATCTCGGAGCCAGGGTTTGCATACGATATGCCAGAATATGGTTTATTTAATGTTTCGGGGAATATTCCGAAGGAATCTTACCTATAAATGGATGGATTCATCGTTCTTACGAAGTTTCCGACTTATAATAGTCCACTAACGGACAGGTTCCGATCTCGGAGCCAGAGTTTGCATACAATATGCCAGAATATGGTTTGTTTAATGTTTCGGGGAATATTCCGAAGGAATTTTACCTGTAAATGGATGGATTCATCGTTCTTACGAAGTTTCCAACTTATAGTAGTCCACTCCCGGCCAGGTTTCGATCTCGGAGCCAGGGTATGCAAACGATATGCCAGAATATGGTTTCTTAAAGGTTTCGTGGAATATTCCGAAGGAATCTTACACGTAAATGGATGGATTCATCGTTCTTACGAAGTTTCCGACTTATAGTAGTCCACTCATGAACAGGTTTCGATCTCGCAGCCAGGGTTTTCATACCATATGCTAGAATATGGTTTGTTTTATGTTTCGGGGAATATTCCGAAGGAATCTTACTTGTAAATGGATGGATTCATCGTTCTTACGAAGTTTCCGACTTATAATAGTCCACTAACGGACATGTTCTGATCTCGGAGCTAGGGTATGCATATAATATGCCAGAATATGGTTTGCTTAAGGTTTTAGGGAATATTCCGAAGGAATCTTATATGTAAATGGATGGATTCATCGTTCTTACGAAGTTTCCGACTTATAGTAGTCCACTAACGGACATGTTCCGATCTCGGAGCCAGAGTTTGCATACAATATGCCAGAATAGGGTTTGTTTAATGTTTCAGGAATATTCTAAAGGAATCTTACCTGTAAATGGATGGATTCATCGTTCTTACGAAGTTTTCGACTCATAGTAGTCTACTCACGGCCAAGTTTCGATCTCAGAGCCAGGGTTTGCATACAATATGCCAGAATACGGTTTGTTTAATGTTTCGGGGAATATTCCGAAGGAATCTTATCTATAAATGGATTGATTCATCGTTCTTACGAAGTTTTCGACTTATAGTAGTCCACTCATGGCTAGGTTTCGATCTCAGAGCCAGGGTTTGCATACAATTAATATGTCAGAATACGGTTTGTTTAATTTTTCGAGGAATATTCCGAAGGAATCTTACCTATAAATGGATGGATTCATCGTTCTTACGAAGTTTCCGACTTATAGTAGTCCACTCATGTCTAGGTTTCGATCTCAGATCCAGGTTTTGCATACAATTAATCGACACTGAGCTTCATATTTATCGATTTCGATGATGTATCCTGCTAAGTTTGAAGGTTGAACCCTCTCGGAGCTTCTTGGTTCATAGTTTATTTGTCGTTATACCACATTTGAAGTTGGAATCAACACTGAGCTTCATATTTATCGATTTAGATGATGCATCCTGCTAAGTTTGAAGGTTGAACCCTCTCAGAGCTTCTTGGTTCATAGTTTGTTTGTCGTTATGCCACATTTGAAGTTCGAATCAACATTGAGCTTCATATTTATCGATTTCTATGATATATCATGCTAAGTTTGAAGTTAGAACCCTCCCGGAGCTTATTGTCTCATAGTTTGTATGTTGGTATACCACATTTGAAGTTCGAAACACAAAGAAAGCTTGAGTTCGTATTAAAGAGAAAGCACAAAGAAACACACCAATTATCGAATTCATTTTTCATTTTCCCGATTCATTCTTATACATTTTTTAGATGTTTTTATATCAAAATGTCGAGAACGATGTCCTAAATTTATTAATATTTTTTTTTGGATTTTTTTTTCATGTCGATGGTTGATAATTAAACCGAAAACATGTGTTCGTATTAACACAAAGAGAAAGCACAAAGACCTTGATCCGTATGACACTCACAAATTAAATCTACACCATCCAAATATTTTCTTAATCCGTATGACACCATCCGACCACATCTTATTCGTTCAAATTCTTTTAGATAAAACCATTTTTTTTTCTCTCACTTATCTTCGTTCACTCAATTTTCTCACGTCTCTCATCTTCTCCTTCCTCTGAAAAAAAAAACCCTAACTCAGGTTGCGCCTCCCTCAGAAAAAAATCATTCAAAATTGATTTGTTTAACAGGTGATTTAACAAAGGAATCAGTTTACGAAGCAAATCAGAAATCCTACATCTGAAGAAACGAAACCAAATCTCAAATTCAGAGAAGAAAGAAACGAATCCATGGCAGCTCCATAGCTCAGAGAAATCGAGAAGATGAAGATTAATTTTCTATTGTGGGTCTGGTGATTTTGAGATGCAAGTGACGAAGAAAAGATGATGGAAATTACAAGAGAGACCAATCTTTCTGTTGATGAAGAAATCAGATCGAAATTTTTATCAGATGGTTAACGCTACCCTCATGAACATTGCTGATAACCCAATCAATTCAAAAATCAAAACCCACTCAATCTCTTTTCCGGTTCATGAATTTTTTCTTCTTCGTCGATTTCTTCGGATTTCAAAAGCATTTATAAATCGTTGCTACAGAGTTAGGGTTTGCTTGAATTGAATTTGGATAGAATGGATTTGAAGGTGATGAATAGATCGGAGATATGGAGATGAGTTTGGTGGTTGAACTCGATTTCAGAGACAAAGAGCAGGAATTTGATGAGGGTTTGAACTCGATTTTAGAGACAAAGAGTAGGAATTCGTTTGTTCAAACCAATCAACAAGCAGATGGTATTCATCCATAGCCACAGGGAGAAGCAATTTTTCTCGCTCAAATCAACCTCTGCAGGTTTGTATGATTTTGGGTTCAATTTTGATTTTTATGATATGAAAGTGTGGAGTTACTGATTTTGTTGGATGTGGTGATTTGTGTAGGAAGGTAGGGCTGGTGAGGATGAAGAAGAATAGGCAGGTTTGTATGATTTTTGCCTGTTCATGATGAGGTAAGTCTGGATTGGAGATTAGTGAGAAACCAAAGGTTCTTCCCTTTGAATTCGTCGCACTAGAAGCTTGTTTAGAGGCAGCATGTAGCTGCTTAGACAATGAAGTAAGAGAATTTCTTATTCAGCTTGATGTTGAATATGATATGGTTAAGAATTGAATAATTTCTCTATTGAAATTTTTGATTTTTGCACGAGGATATCATGTTTGATAAAATGTCTTAGAGTACCTATATCGGTGCGTATTTATGGGGATTTTATCTTGATCATAGGTAGTTGAATGCATATTATCAGGGTGAATCCACTCTTGTCCTATGATTTATAATTGTTTGTATTTGAGTTTCAATGTTGGAACTACATAAACTGCAGGTCTGTTTTTCTGACATCTCGAACATAGGTATTGTTGGAATCATTACGTAAAATCTAACCGTTATAATTGAGTGAATTTTGAATATGTTATGCTACATTATTTCAGGAACACTTGGTTAAAATTTCAGGATAATCAGGTTAGTAGAAGTGCCAGAAACTGTTGTAGTACAGAGAACTGTATCTACAGAATTTGAACAACGTCACAGAGTTCTTGATATCAAAACGGGGCACTTAAACTGCATAGGTTTGTTTGATTTTTGGATATGAGTGACCCATTTTGGTTATGATTCATCTGTAAATTTTTTGAAACAAATGGATCATAGGAAGTACATATTCCTGTGTTGTCATATCTTCATCACATATATATTTCACCACTGACTGGTGTGTATATGTTAACTTCAGATAGTACTTGAGGGCCATAAGCACATAAATGGTATTTTATGTAGTTGCTTTGATAGCGAGGTATGGTCATTGACCCCATACATCTTTAAAGCCAGTCCCGTATTGGTATTCTTCTTTACTTATTATGTCTCTTGGCGGAACAGGTTAGTCCCTCACAGTTTGAAGCTAATGCTGGGTGGGCGACTAGGTGTCAACCGTGGGTGTCTCGCAAGTACCTTTTACTTGTTAAATCCAGTTTATGTTTTATTGTTTTACATCTCTAATTGACATACTTTCTTTCTGTAGCTATTTCCATATCTATACTTATAGTGGACTATCACTTCATGATATAGCGATTTCTCAGGCAAGTGGTCAAAATCTAGCAACATACGGTGGTGATGATATGTGCACAGTATGTGGAGATGGAGGAGATGTGTTACTTTGTGATGGATACCCGAGGGCTTTCCATGGAGGTCTGGTTTGTACTTGTTAAGACATTTTCCAATTGTACTTGTTAAGATATTTTCCAAATTTCCAAGATATGATTGTGTGTGTTTCACTTTAGTTCCATATTTTATCATACGAGAAGCAGATACACATTCTGGTGCTTCTTATCTCATAATTTTATCTTGTAACTTTTGTTCTTGTTTGCTTTGTTTGTAATTGGTTTATTGTCTTACTTCTGCGCTGCTTCTTTTAATTTAAAAATAAGGCAAGGATGCTGGAACAAAAAGCTCACCCGGCTTTGGATAAGCTGACAACGAAAATTATTACTCTCAATTCGGAACGAGTCTTGTAAATTAAGAGTCGATTAGTTGCAATCAATGGGAATGTTCAAAAGGTTGGTCTCACTTTCTATTCCTCTAATTATATCGTGTTTGACGTACTGTAATGACTGTCACTGGTTGACTATCGTGTTTTCAAGTTCTTATGATTGAACTATTAATAATTCCTATGCCACTCATACTGATAATGGTTAGTTTAAACTACCAGCACTCGTATTTTATTATTTTGTTTCACTAGGGGTATTGTTTAGCAACGGGTAGTTGCCGGAATGCAACTATTTAAATGATTCCGTACTCATGTTATTATCAATATTTAATAACTTAAATATCATGTTATGTACCATCAAAATTTCAGGAAAATCGAGTTACGTTTACTAGTTCTAAGATTGAATGAATTACAGCTGCAATGTGCAGAATTCAGACCCTGGAAACTTTAGTATTTATGATATTTCTCATTACCCGTTTACTGGATAAAGCTGAAATTTTTGTATGTTGTTTATAAACCTATAGAAAATCTACTGTAAAAATTTCAGGAATATCCGATTTATTTAGGTACCCCAATGTGCATAGGAACCATGACTGAATTCTGTATATCGATATTGAAAGCAGTCATGTTGTAAGGTGCATATGTTTTTAATGAACAGTCATAATTTTCTAAATTTTGGATATGTTGTTGTACCATGGGTATTAAGGTTACTTTAAAGGTTTAGTGACGATCGGATGATTTTAACTACTGAAAGGTTTAGATAGATTATGGTTGTGTTATCAATAGTCGGAGTTTTAAACTCTGATGCTTGTTTTGTTGATGTATATTGTGTGGTTATTTAGCTTATGAAGTGGTTGTACCCAATTGTCTCCCTGAAAAATCTTATGCCTGCATTACTTAGCTATGTTACTAGTAGATATTGGTGTGGCTCTTTGTTCCATTTTTTTCTTTCTAAGGTATAACATGGTTCCAAATCAGTTCTCTAGGTATACTATTCTCTAGTATAACATGATTCTGGTGCCACTCTTTATTATTCATTATGTATTATGTAACTCTTTACTATCCAAATTTGGTTGTTATCTTGGTATAATCAATTAAGTTTTCACTTGTGTTTTACAGATATTCTCCCATTGGATCTGAAGCTTGAAGTCACAAATGGTCATTTCGGCATTGATGAACTAAGTTATGAATTGTACAATGAATTGATGAATTAAGTTATGAATTGTACAATGAATATTGATTTTTAAATAAATGGTCATTTGAATTTATGAATGTAGGTGTCATTTAATTATAATTTAAATAAATGGTCATTTCGGCAATTCGGTTTCAGCTCTATTTTTTTTTTCAAAATAATTTTATGTACAACTCGTTACAAATGTTGTAGTTACACATTCATCTACTAAAAACAGAAGTTGTTACTTCAAATATTATAACCTTTAAGGATGTTTTGTTAGATATTATGACTACACTAAACAAAGGTTGTGAAAAATGTATATTTTTCATGTAGTGATGACTTACGACTCAAACAAAAGTTATCAAAGAAATGACATACAACTATAAGCATAGTTGTCAAATAATTCACATACAATTCTAACCATAGTTGTAAAAAAAAATTCTACAATCCCAACAAGTGTAGTGTATGAGTTATTTTCACAACCCAAGTAAGAGTTGTGTTAGGCATAAATAATTTTTTTCGAAAGACATTCACAACTGAAAAAAGCGTGGTATACAATGGAACGACAACCGTGTTTACGACTATTATTGACGAGTTGCAAAGAATTGAGGACTTTCTACAACCCCCCCCCCCCCCTTGTGCAACCTATAGATAAACGTCGTCTTATATCGTACGACAATTGTTTTCCGGGGTAGTTAATCGATGTTTTTCCCATAGTGTTTTGAATTCTTCATCACCGATTCAATTGGAACTCTCGTTAACACTTTGATATTATGCGTTTGGAAGTAAATTCGAAGCTTAAAGGTTGCGTGTACCAATGCTAGAATTAGTTTCTCAATCTTTGAATAATTTCTCTCTGCTGAATTAAATGTTTTGCTAATATAATAAATTGGTTTTTCTACTCCTGCGTATACTCGCAATAACACAGCACTTAGCGCATATGGAGTTGTTGCGAGATAAATCAATAATTCTTCTCCCGGTTCAGCTTTCTGTAATATAGATATACTCGCCAAATGTTCTTTTATTCCTTGAAAAGCTTTCTCGCATTCATCTGTCCACTTGAATTTTGTTCCCTTCTTAAGTATATCGAAAAAATGTTTACACTTGTCTGAAGATCGCGAAATGAACCTTCCTAGCGAGGCTAAGAGTCCATTTAGTTTTTGCACATCTTTTACCGTTGCAGGAGTTGGCATATCGCGAATTGCTTGTACCTTTTCTGGATCAACTTGTATTCCCTCTTTTGACACAATATACCCCAAAACCTTTCCTGAAGTTACTCCAAAGGTACACTTATCAGGATTCACTTTAATATTGAATTGCCGCATTTGATCGAAAATCTCTCTCAAATCTTGCACATGATTCTCAGCTTCTTTGCTTTTGATCAGCATATCATCTACATACACTTCTAATGTTTTGTGGATCCACTTTGCAAACACCTTTTCCACCATTCTTTGATATGTTGCACCAGCATTTCGTAAGCCAAATGGCATCTTTGTATAACAATATAATCCTCTTGGAGAAAAAAAATATAGTATGTTCTTGATCTTCCTCAGCGAGAGGGATTTGATTATATCCTTTATACCCATCCAATGATGATATTCTTGCGTTTCCTGCTGCTGATTCAACCATTTGTGGAATATCTGGCAACGTAAAACTATATTTTGGACATGCCTTGTTTAGATCCGTAAAATCTATGCAAATTCTTATCCCTTTGTTCTTCTTCGGGACCACCACCATGTTTGCAATCCATTCTGGAAATTTTGCTTGTCTTATAATTCCCGCGTCGAGCATCTTCTGTAATTATTCTTCTATTTGAGAATGATATGTTGTTGCGATCTTCCTTATTCTTTGCTTAAATGGTCTTATGTTTTTGTTGATTTCTAATTTATGACATGCTATTGACGGGTCTATCCCTGACATCTCATCCATGTTCCACGCGAAGATATCTGCATATTCTCGCAAAAGATTTATAGTTCTTTCTTCCTCATCTGCCTCCATTCTAGTCCCAATTTTCAGTATTTTAGGTTCTTCTTTACTTCCAATATTTATTTCTTTTGTTGGTTCAACAACAATGTAGCTGGCTTCTGGTTCTCCCATTGGTGTTGGCGTTTTCATAACTCTCGCGAACTCATCTCCTTCTCGCGAAACTTCACTGGGTATTCCTTTTCCTTCTTTTTCCCTTATCATGTAAATTTTAAATTCTTCTTCTTTCTTTTATTCTCTGCTCAATTTGCTGCGAGCTTTTCGTAGCTTTGGACGTTCTTCACAATTTCTTACTTCAATTTGGTTGCACAATCTCACGAAATTCACATCTCCTCTAATTTCTCCAATTCCACTAGGCATAGGAAATTTAACACATTGATGTAATGTTGAAGCCACAGCCTTGATTGCGTGTATCCACGATCTTCCCAGTATCATATTGTACGATGATTCCACATCTACCACACATAATGATATTTGTGTTTCAATTTCTCCGAGTGGAATTCGTACCATTATCTCGCCTTTAGGTCTTGTTATAGACTTTCCGAAGCCATGAACATAATATGTTGAAGGAGACATTTCTTCATCCTTATATCCCATCTTCTTGAAAGTATGATAAAATATCATGTCTACAGAACTTCCTGTGTCTACTAAAGTTCTATTCATAGCCCATTCTTCTTCAGATTTTATCAATTTCTCTTCTCTCATTGGTATAGTGGTTACTGTGACCACCAATGGAGATGTATGACTTGAATCTCCTTCTGGTATCTCTGCTGCTGTAAACGCGATTTCTTGTTTTTCCCAATCTTTCAATGATGATATCTTCTCCACTGTCATAATCTTCCTTCCTTCAAAATCCCGTTTATGTATCGTTCCCTTGATATTTTCATGAAATATTTCAATCATTTCTTTTGTTATTACATCACCTTTCAATTTTCTACAATCCTTTTTGATTCTGATCATTCTTCCTTCAATTTTCTCACCAATTTACTTTATGATTTCCCTAATCTTTGAACAATTTTTATCTTCTTCTTCGCCTTTTCTTCTATTTTCGTTAATTCATTCCCTGTTTCGGGCGCCAAAATGTAGTTGCAGGATTTCCTACACTACACCCTTGTCAAGAATCTATGAAAACTAAGTCATAATTGTGGAAGAACAACAACACTTTTATTAATTCACTTTCAAGAAGATTTACAAGAAAGATCAAAACTCAGAAATACAACTTTCTTTCTGGAGTTTCTCTCTCCTCAAGAATTCTCTCAGCTCTCAAAAATACATCATCCTTTTCTGGATCTATCGTCCCCTTTATAAAGGGATTTACATAGTGGAAGACATCTAAGATTTCCCCCTAATTCGGATCTTCTTTGCGATCTCATCGCCATAACTTCAGTCTTTACCATCGCCAACTTTATAACCATCGTGAAGCATACTTATTCTTCATATGTATTTAATCGTTAATCGTTATATCACTCTTTTGTGACACTCGCCAAATGTTGTTGAAGAATCTTGCGACAATCTCGTCAAAGTGTCGTTAATACTTGTAGAAACGTTTGGGCTTCTCGCAGAAATGTTGTTAATATCGCGGGAATAGAGTTGTAGCGATATTATGGTACTAAAAAAGTGTTGTTCTTAATTTTTAAAAGATGTGTTGATTATTATGAATTCTTGTGAGGGGTGTAGTGTGGGATTTCCTGCTACTACATATTGGCGTTAGAAACAAGGATTGAAGATTATCAAATCAATAAAATTTGATTAGAGATTGTGGAGATTATTGTGAAAAATGTTTAATTCGAGAAAATGATAAAAGCAAACAACAAATTAGTTGGAGAAAAGATGGTTAAGATCAGTGAGAATAAAAGAATATTGGAGTGTAATGTAATCACAAAAGCGATGGTTAATGAATTCCATGAAAACATTAGAGGGAGGATACATAAACGAGATTTTGAAGGAAAGAAGATTATGACGGTAGAAAAAATATCTCCGTTGAAGGATTGGGAAAAGCATAAAATCACATTCACAGTGGCAGAGATACCAGAAGAAAATTTGAACCACACATCTCCTTTGGTAATCACAGTAACATCTATACGAAAAGAAAAGGAGAAATCAGCAAAATCTATGGAAGAATGGGCGGTGAATAGAACTTTGGTAGATATGGGAAGCTCAGTGGGTGTGATATTTTGTCATGAATACAAAGGAATTGGATACAAAGATGAAGAAATGTCTCATCCAACATATCATATTCATGGTTTCGGCAAGTCACAACTAAACCAAAAGGAGAAATAACAATGAGAATTTCGTTGGGATAAAACACAAATAACGCTATGTGTGGTGGATATGGAGTCACCATATAACATGTTGTTGGGAAGATCATGGATACACGCAATCGAAGTTATAGCATCAACATTACATCAGTGCATCAAGTTCCCTATGCCAAGCGGGATTGGAAAAATTAGGGGAGATATTGAAGGTGCGAAACTATGTTATCAAATTGAAGTAAAAAATTATGAAGGACGAGTGAAGAAGCATAAAGCTCGCAAGAAGATGGCGAAAGAGGCAAAGAAATAAGAGGAGTTTAAAATATACATGATAAGAACAGAAGAAAGAAAAGGAATACCCAGCGAAATTTCGCAGGAAGGAGATAAACCAGCGAAAATTATAAAAGAACCAACACCAATGGGAGAACCTGAAGCAAGTTACACTGTAGCAGAACCAACAAAAGAAGTAAATATTGGAACTGAAGAAGAACCTAAAATGTTGAAAATTAGAACTAAGATGGATACAGATGAGGAAGAAAGAACCGTCAATCTCTTGCGAGAATATAAAGATATTTTCGCATGCAACATGGATGAAATTCCTGGAATAGATCCATCAGTTGCATGTCATAAATTGGAGATCAACAAAGATGCAAGACCATTTAAACAAAGGATAAGAAAAATCTCAACAACTTACCATCCTAAAATAGAAGAGGAACTGCAGAAAATGCTTGATGCAAGAATTATAAGACAAGAAAAATACCCGAAGTGGATAACAAATATGGTTGTGGTTCCAAAGAAAAATAATGGGATAAGAATTTGCATAGACTTTACTGATCTAAATAAAGCTTGTCCTAAAGACAACTTTCCATTACCAGATATACCTCAAATGGTCGAATCAGCAGCAGGAAATAATAGAATATCTTCTCTAGATGGGTATAAAGGATACAACCAGATTCCTCTCGCCGAAGAAGATCAAGAACATACTGTTTTTTTTCGCTCCAAGAGAATTATATTGTTATACAAAAATGCCATTTGGTTTGAGAAACGCAGGAGATACATATCAAAGGATGGTAGAGAAGGTATTCGCAAAGTGGATACACGAAACATTAGATGTGTACGTAGATGACATGTTGATAAAAATTAAAGAAGCTAAAAACCATGTACAAGATCTGAAGGAGATTTTTGGACAGATGCGGCATTTTAACATCAAGGTGAATCCAGAAAAATGCATTTTTGGAGTTGCGTCAGGAAATTTTTTAGGATACATTGTATCCAAGGAAGGAATACAAGTTGATCCAGAAAAAGTGCTTAGCTTCGTTGGGAAAGCAAAGATTCGCGATATGCCAACATACTGGAGAATACAAAGAACAGGAGAAGAGATTCTAATCTAAAAGATGTGCAAAAGTTAAATGGACTCTTAGCATAATTCGTTGGGAAGGTTCATCTGAAGAAACAACAAAGAAATATATATAGTCAGATAGGAATAAGGCATACTTAAGCGATCATCGATATAAGATTCAATTTAAAACCACAGGATTCGATAAATGTAAACATTTTTCAGCATACTAAAAAAGGGAACAAATTCTTGTTACTGCAAAAATTACAAGGGAAGATGGAGCAAAACCACTTGGCCCCCATATATACTCACATATTTTCAACAGCACTAGGGAGCCTTTAAGCTATGGAAATGAACTAATATGCATTCACAGATAGTAAAAATATATATATATATTAAGACATTTGAATGTGAGAAAGCTTTTCAAGGAATAAAAGAATACATGGAGAATACATCTATTTTACAAAAGGATTCATAACTCTATGAAATCAACTAAACACGCATAGAAATTGTAAAATCCAGAGAGAGAAGAGATTCTAATCTATCAAAACAATCTTACCTGAATCTTCTAGGTGTGTACCTCAATCTTTTTCTGCAACAACAATTTATAGGGTTTAGAAAATCAGAATATACAAATCTGTAAAATGCATTAAGTGTTGTGTTATCAATTTAGGGTTTGGAATCAGAAGTAGATGTTCTAACATGGAGTTGAAAAACCAATTTACTACATCGAAGAGAAGAAAGAAAGAAGAAGACGTTTAATGCCGAACCCAAAATAAATGGAGGGAAATAAATTATTCTAAGATTGAAAAACTAATTCTAGCATTGGTGTATGTGACCTTTATGCTCCGCATATATTTTTAGGCACATAAAGTTAAAGTGTTAACAAAGGCACCTATTGAATCAGTAATGAAGAACTCAAAAAGATCAGGCAGAGTAGAAAGATGGAATGCGCAAGTAGGACATTTCGAAATTAAATATGAAGTGTTATCTTCACCAAAGTCGCAGGTTATTGCAAACTTTTTAGCAGAATTTCCTTTAGAAGATGATGAAGTTGTTGAGGAGATGATGGATGTAGAAGAAGAACAAGGAGATCCAAAAGACTTGTTAACAGAACCAAATAGATGGGAGATATTGGTGGATGGATCCTCAAATGGGGAATGTAATGGAGTTGGAATTATCTTGATTTCACTAGAGGGAACAAAGATGGCTTTTTCATTTAGGTTGGAGTTCGCATCCACTAATAATGAAACCGAATATGAAGCTGTGGTACATGCCCTAAGATTCGCAATAGAAATGAAATTAGAAAATGCTATAATTACCAGTGATTCGCAGCTAGTCATTCGCCAGATAAAAGGAGAATACACAACAAATGAACCATCCTTGAAGAAATACAAGAAACTTGTTGAAGAATTATCAGCAAAAATCCCAAAAATAAAATGGAGGCAGATGCTTATGCTTTCATTTCAAGCATGATGACAGATCCAACTGTGAGATGCATAAAGATACATACACTTTTATCTCCATTAATCAATAAAGAAGGGGAAGAAGAAGTAGATGTAATGATAGTAGAAGGTGGTGAAGAAGGGCCAAATGACAATATCGCAGATTGGAGAACAGAACTTCATGCATATTTAACAAGAGGGGAAATACCAAGAAACATATTGGAGGCACACAAATTAAAGAGTCGTGCAACAAATTATGAATTAAGAGATGAGATATTGTATAGAAAATCATTTAATGGACCATCACTTAGATGTTTGACATGAGAAGAAGGAGATAAAGTGTTAAAAATGCTTCATAGTGGAGATGCTGGCAACCACAACGGAGGAATATCTTTGGCATATAGAGCAAAAACACAAGGTTATTATTGGCCATATATGCATGAAGATGCAAAACAAGTATCAAGGCGTTGCGAAGATTGTCAGCGACATGGAAAGAGAATACATGCACCTGGAGCACCCTTATCATCCTCAACCAGTGTGTGGCCTTTTGGAAAGTGGGGGTTAGATATTGTGGGACCATTTGTACCAGAATCTGGACAAAAAAGATATTTAATTGTCGCAATAGATTATTTCACAAAATGGGAAAAAGTAAAAGCAGTACAGCACATTCGTGACAAAGACATATTTGCATTTATATTTGAGAATATCATTTGCATATTTGGAATTCCAGCACATTTGGTATCTGATAATGGGAAGCAATTTGAAGGGAAAAATATAGAAATGTTGCTTAATGCATTTAAGATAAAATGTGAAAAATCTACTCCTTTATACTCACAGGCTAATGGGCAAGCAGAGGCAACAAATAAGACAATCAAAGATATATATTAAAGAAGAAGTTGGAGGGACATAATAGGGCATGGTGCGAACAAGTACATAATGCAGTATGGGCTTACAACACAACTAGGCGAGAAACAACGGGAATGTCACCTTTCTGTCTAACATATGGGGTTGAGGAAGTGTTACCAACATAAGTTGCTATAACCATGACAAAAAGAGAGGCCTGGGAGAAGAATCTTAGTGTTGGAATGATCCTAAGAGAACTGGATGAATTAGAAGAGAAGAGAGAAAAAGCTTTACAACATATGGAGAATTATAAACGGAGATTAGCACGAGAATACAATAAGCGTGTCAAACCACGTGAATTTCAGCCAGGTGATTTGGTTCTTCGCTAGACGCCAAATTATCAGCGAGAAGGTGGTGGAAAATTAGCGAGAAAATGGGATGGACCTTACATTATAAAAGAGATAGTTGGAACAAGGGCATACAAATTAATGGATTCCGAGGGTAAAGATGTTGGTTAAAGACTTGGTAGACCATGGGATAGATTATATTTAAAGAGATATTACCCGTGAGGAACTTTGAGAATCCCTAGTTGATGAAATGATGTATGATGCAAC
The DNA here is from genome assembly GCA_023529315.1 of Papaver bracteatum. NCBI lineage: Eukaryota > Viridiplantae > Streptophyta > Magnoliopsida > Ranunculales > Papaveraceae > Papaver > Papaver bracteatum. The sequence goes on from JAJJWX010003180.1 coordinate 536,883, forward strand.
AAAGTAAGTATTAAAAAAAAAATTATGAAAAAATTACTGCGAGATTATTCAAGATCAAATTAAAATAAGAATGTGCGAAAATTTCGCAAGAAATGATCATTTAAGATCCAGAATGGGACGAACCTTTATGGCGTACACCCTAGTTCGCGAATAAATTAATGGTCACGTCGTTCATACGCCCATGACAAGGTGAGTTCTTCACGATTTGCTTGATGTTTTTTTTTTTTGAACGTAAACCCTAGTTTTAGGTAAACCTTTTACTCTTTTCCATCGTTGCGTGTAAAACTTAGAGCCTTAGGTTGTAGTTTGAAAACTCATGATCAAACTCATTTGCTCTTTCGCCCATAAACAAAACCGTGCATGCAACCTTAAACAAAACGTGAGACCTGCCATATACGCCTGATTGAACGTGGGCCCCACCACGTGCACCTGATCGACTAGCCTTGTCACTTCGTCCACCGCCCGGCTTGTCATGACCCAATGCCATCTTATTTGACCGATATGATATTAGTCTTGCATGACCCAATACCTGCTTGGCCGAATCGTGGGCCCCACTTGTGCCTGATCGAACATGGACATGCTGCGTGCCTGCTTCACTCGAATGTGAACATGGGGTGACGCACATATGTATTTTTTATATAATGGCTGACATGCTTCTCCCTTAACACGAAGTAATGACTCCTTCCTTCTGCACTTTATTGTAGTTGTTGGAAAATCAACAAAGAGGCTCTTGTTGAGATGTCATATGGGGATGTCGCTGTTGCAAAATCGGGGGGTGTTGATAACTCCAGAGACATGCCGAATATATATGATGAAATATTCACCATTTCCTTCCCAATCGTTAGGAAACATCCTGGCCACAAGATAGTACTGCTTTCAAACTCATAAGGAGAAGAGACTGCTGCGTCATCTTCTCCAGCATTCGTAATGAGATTATGTGTTCGAAAAAATGAATATCCTCCTTCCCCTATTGACTTCAAGGTTTGCCACACTCCACTGAGCTCTTATGAGGGATGGATGAGATGTATGCTGAGCAATGATACCATCAAGGACAACTTGAACAAGGCACAAATCATTGAAGTTGTTATGGCGTCTACTTCTCTTCACATTAAGAAAGATACTGCGGGTTTGATTACTTTCATTTCGCGATGGCGTCCTTCCACACACACGACCATTTGTAGATGGGAAGAAATGGCTATTACCCTGGAAAGTGTAGCCGTGCTGATGAATATTCCGATTTATGAGAACTTCCACTATGCGTTATCTGACGAAGAGAAGGCAACCCTCAAGGCTATACTTAAAAAGGCTGGAGAGTATGACCAACATAAAAGCGATGTAAGATGCTTCAATACTTGGTGGGTGTCTGAGTAGTCTCCTGCGAAACCGAAGCCAGGTCAAAAACTGGATGATGAACTTAGCGTGGTTGCGTTTCTGTCCTTGTGGTTATCTCGGGACATCTTCGATGATGGTTCTGGGAAGAAGACTATAAGACACGACCTCGTCATGTTTTCTATAAAACTGGCAAAAGGTGTAGTTCTTCCTTTGGGCGCTTTGTTCCTTGGATCATTGTACTCTCATCTGTATGCTTTAGCGGCAGCCATGTATGCTTCCAACAGATATAAAAAGGTAAAAACGCACATCCACATCGCTTTCCTCCAAGCGTTCTTGTGGGAACATTTCAAAGGTTATGCTCTTGTCCCTGCAACTACGCTCCTCGGTTTGTATGGTGGTTCAAGGATACTTCGTTGGAAAAACATGCGTCTAAAACCCGGGTTTGGACTTGTTGATTTTCTTGATAACGTGTATGCCATAGACTTCTGCCCATGGGGGCCGGTCCATTCTTCAGTGATTCAACCGGAAACTTCCACCATTGCTTCTGACATTGTGTTGCACACTGAGGGAAGAAACATGAGTCATGGAGAAGCCATCTACCTTCGAAGTTGTATACCAGGATATATTCCAACTTTCTTCGATGAGCTTCTCTCTGCTGTTTCTTACAATATCGACAGAGTCGCCCTCCAAATGGGATTCGACCAGGGTGTTCCCTTCCATCGTCCGCGAATGCCTTTTCCAGAACTCATCCCGTCCATTCTAAATGCTGAAATCTTCACACCAGAGCAGAGCCTTCCATTTTTTCCCATTGGAAGAAAACCGATGGCAACTGATAAGTACAAGGAATTTTGGAGAAAGCAACTGTTAGCTTTCCAGACGTTCTCGGAAGAAATTGAGACAGTTCCTCGTGACATGCCATCTCCTGAGATCCTGAAGCAGCACAAGCGGTTGAAGCCGCTTCCGGGTAAACGATCCAGAGCTAATGCTACTTATAACTGCAGTCCCTAGGCCAAGAAGCAAGCATGCGACCCCGTGATCCTCAATTCCTATAATATGTAGGTATTTTGAACATCTTCGATATTTTGATTTCATTTTTCTTAAGTAACTTCCACCAACGATGATTTTTGTTCATGATCAGGGAATTCCGAAAGAAAATGCTTTCACAAGACTGGCACGTAACCATAGTGAGAAGTATGGAGACACTGATCGGCATATCGAGAAGTCCGGTGATACTGAAACCTTTGTAGAAGATAACGAGGATGATGGAGGTTTAGTCCATTATGAAGGAAGCATCTCCGCGCGTAATAAGGAGCCTGATCAATCTGGCGATCCATGAGACAAGACTATGAAAGATGCAAACCTCGAGATTGGGAGGAATGACGATGTAGAAGCTTCTGGAAACACCACATCCGTGATGGTTGTAGACGCTATCCCTTCTAAAGAGCTTCCCGTGACTTCTAACACGTTGGTCATGTACTCCAGTGCTGGTGTCACCTTTGGGCCTTCTTTTGACGTTCCTTTCACAAATCATGTGCTAGTTGGAGGGTTCAGCGTGCCAGCTAAGTACGAAGAGTTATATACCAAAATATGGAAGAAGTATGGTCACATCGCCACTACCAAGAAGCTTACGAGTCGTCTTGCATTAGTCAAACGTGTCGAAGAAGCTTTATCTTCTATCCACGACATGGGCATCATGACTGGGCACACCACTTCTGAAGAAGTAATCGAAAACTGGGAGTTTTACCCTGACGTGTTCGTGAAGTATACATTTAATGCCTCCTGGTTCTGTGAAGGGCTCGCTAAAATCCAGAAGCTGCAAGCTGAAACGCGTGAAGTCCCTTCTGTAGACAGCATCTCTTGCTAGGAAGAAAAGGTTGAAAGACTGTCTCATGAGTTGAAGCTAGAACAAGCTCTTCTCCAGAAGATAAAATCCGCCCATGCAGAGAAGGATGAGTTGTTACTGAAGGAATTCCCTTGAAAAGTTTATGCTAAGGGTGCACACGGTATGGTTCGGCTCGGTTCTTGCCAAGACCGAGTACCTGTACCCTATACCTCGGTTCTGGTACTATTCGGGACCAGTACGGTATCAGGTACGGTTCCGGTACTATACTTGGTTCCAAACAAAAAAATTCTTGTTAATAAGTAAGGACATGTAACCTGTTTTACTAAGCATGTATTGTTATTTGTTAACAATTAACAACAAGAAGTAACAAGTCTTGAAGTACCAAGTCTTAAATACTAGCAAAGAAAAGTAGAAAACAAATACCAAGTCTCAAAAAACTGAAAAAGTAACAAGTATTGAAGTACCATAAGAGTCAAAGAGTCCGAGTAACAGTAGTAGGATTACGTCAAGGAGGAAAATCTATTCCATTCTTTAAGTAATTTGATTTAGCAATAGTTGGAATGTAGTTGTTGTTACCAACTAATCAAGATAACCTGCAACAATACATTTGATCAAGTCAGATAAACAAAGCAATCAAAATGAAATTTTAAAAACAAGACGAGACTTTTAGAAACATTGATCACAATTCAATCTTAGAGTCAATTTCAGTGTCCCAACATCTTAGAGTCGATTTCTTTGTACAATAATATGCCCACACAATCAAAAGAAATTGAAGAACACTATGCAATTCTACATAATTCAATCACATATACTAGTAACCTTCAGCACAATTAGAAGCCCAATAGTAAAAAAATCTAAAGAACACATCAATCACATAATCTAGTAAATTTCAGCACAATTATATGCCCCCAATCCGGAAAAATCGAAAGAACACTACAATTATACATGATTCAATCACTAACAAAGTAACAATCTACTAAAATTTCAGCACAATTCAACAAATTGACAGAACCCCATTACTCCAGAACTCAAAATAAGTAAACCCCATAAGAACTCAAAATTGACAGAACCCCATTAATCCAATCCCAGATTTCATTAAAAGCAAAGATTTTGATGAACTTACTTACCCTTGGTTAACAATTTCTGAGTTGGATTGATTGTTCCTTGAATCTTTTCCCTTCAAAAATCAAAATAAATCTCAAATTAACAAAATTCAAGTAACCCAGTAGTCCAAATCAAACGATTTAAAAACAATAATGAATACAACTTGATTAAAATTGAATAAGAAAAAAAGGAAAAAAAACTTACAAGGGTATCGATTTTATCACTGATTTTTTCTTCTTCTTCTCCTGGATCGAGAGTGAAATATGGAGTTCGTGGAGTTGAACTGTTGAAGTATGTAGAAGAGAAGAAATCTTCCCTATAAGGCTGGATGTAACTCTAAATCTCTAATGGCGTTCTTGTTCTTCTTCTATTTCTCAAAGAAAAGACGGAAAAAAAAAGACCACTAAATGAGAAACCAAACCCTAGCGAAAATTATGTATATATACAGCCCTAGATCTAACGGCTATCAGTAATCTAGTACACCTAAGTCCTCTACATCCTGATTCGAAAAATATTTATGCAGCATCTTGAAAAATTGTGGTCTTCCTTACCTCCTAATATTTGTCATTTATGAGGAAGATGGTGAAATAAATAAAATTGGACTTTATTTTCCGATAGCAGTTACCACCGAGTCTTTGTCTGTTTTGTGCAATGTTACGGGGGTTGTTGACCCCGAGGGTGCTCTCGCTTTTTTTATTGACTGCGCAATGCATTTTGTTTTATCATTGATATAAGTGCATAATTCACATATTTTTAGTATCGTTTTCTTATATTTATCTGCTAGATTTTATATAAAATTACCATGTATTACAATTGTTTTATATTTTATTTGTTTCTATCAGGTGTTTCATCTAAAACCAATGTAAAGAGTTCTACAAGTACCCAAGGACCCAAGACCAAGTCAGGTGAAAGCATTTAGGACATTCTCATCCAAATAAGAAGTAGCAAAATCAAGATTTACACTTACCAGTGTGATAGAGAAATGTCAAATTTGGAAGAAAAGAAATTTCTCATTTGGGAATGTGATAGAGAGATCAGAAATTCTCTACCACCAATATGATAGAGAAATCATAAATATTTTACCTCCACTACAGTAAATAAAGTGAAAATCAAAAAATATTTATTTAACATGAGTGTGGATGAGAAAGTTGGAATCCTCTACCATTGGTATGGTAGTGAAACGTACGTGGGTTGGATTTATTTAATGGGTTTACATACTATAAACGTAATTAAACTGGGATTCGAGCAAGCACATTTCTACTTTTTGGATACTATTTAAGAGACACTACTATACATGTTTTATATATAATATTATCATCTACAACACAAGAATCAATGGAGCTCAGGGAAGATTAGGGTTTTTACCCTATAAGGGAATACCATGACACTTTCTTCTTATTCTTCCTATGTTCTTGTATATTTTTCATGGTTTTGGAAAACCCTTGCTTAAGTAACTTTGTTCTATTGGTTGGGGATGAATTCTAAAGTCCTAAACGTGTGAAGCAATCTAGTTGATTATTTTTAATATTCAAGATCTTTTTTTATCGTTCATACGTTACTACTTATAAAAATTGTGTAATTAAGATGCTGATTAAATAGGCATGATAAAATATCTATAACTAGTTAGGGTTCTTAGGTATTTCTATCGGAATGCCTAGCAACAAATAGTGATTTATGATCACTAGCGGTGCCAATTATTGATGAAATAGTGATTTAAGATTTGGCATAGGATGAGTATGCCGCGAGAAGGGCCGGTCCTGATATATATGTGGCCCCGAGCAAAATAAAAAATTGTGTCCCAATAAAAGAGCCAAAGGATTTTCAGAAAGCTTGGGCGCAATTTTTCAACTAAGAAAAAATTATAGAAAAAGATAATTATACAACTGGTTAAGAGGCAAAGTATTCAATTCTCAAAACAAAAATGGTTGTAAGTTCCCATCAAAATAAAAATCGATTCGTAGATTAATTTTTAAAAATATCCATTTGCGACAGCCTACAAAAATAAACTACTTAACTGAAAGAACCATATCATCCCGATGGTAAATTGCTAATTTATTATTAATTTTTCAAACCAAATGAGATTACAAAACTAAAGTAGAGCATTTACCTATATTAGTTTATCGAATATATATTCATGCGTATATTTATTTATTTTCGGCAGTTATCAAAATATTCGTTTAAAAAAGATAACATGTTTAAAAGTAGGTAAATAGTTCATTATCTATCTCCTGATATTTCTTAGCTCGCTGATATAATTTTGGATTCCTCTTTAACACATGAAAATATACTTATCATTCATTTTGGCTCACACTGCACTAAAGTAACAAAAAAATAATGTGGCCTTTTTGTTTTTGTAGCCCCAGACAAGGCTTAGCTTGATTATATGGGACGGCCGGCACTGGACGCTAGAAGTGAATAACTTATCTTACAAATATTAGTGTTTTTCTTAAGTTGAATCTCTTAGAAATGAGCACTATGTTGTTTAGTGGAAAAGAATTCATATTTTAGCGATTGTAATATGTGTTGACATGTGGAGGCTAAGAAGTATTACACCGAGTGGGATACTTTAAGGTTATTAGTATGGAGAGAGAGTGGATGTCAATTTTATTAGATTAAGGACTAATATGTTTGGCGATGGAAGATGAAGTCCCTGAACAGTAACCATGGGCAATGATCAAATATAACATGGTTTAATCGTAAGTATTCATGTGTTAATCTAATGGGGAATGATCCAATATGACATTGTTTGATCGTAAGTATTTATGTTTTAATCTAATGGGGAATGATCCAATATGACATGGTTTGATCGTAAGTATCCATGTTTTAATCTAATGGGGAATGATCAATATGACATGGTTTGATCGTAAGTATTCATGTTTCTTTAAGGGAGTATGTTTGTTAAGTTACATAAATTCTAGAGTTCTCCTAAAATAAAACTTGTGCGTGACATCTACAACAATACTAGCCATTCGGGCTTATGAGAACATTTGGATATGGTATCAGTGGATAATTCTGTAGAGGGTCTTTTGTTTACGCGAAACTGGTGTACTTTGGTGCTTGTGCATTCGGTTGTTTCTTTCGAAGCGTTTGAAAATATCCATGTGTTGAAGAATGACGTGTGGTGTTGGCATCCTGCAGATAGTCAGATGGTGTCTGCAGCTTCTGGAATGTCGGATGATATTTGATATTGCGGACTGTCAATTGGTGTCTACATTGAAAAGAAGAGGGTACCAAGTACACCACCATTTTTTTCCATTTTTGATAGGAGTATGAACCTGTGTAGTACTTTTAACAATTAAAAGATGCGGAAAAGTAAAAAGTACAGACACAAGAATTTCGTTAACGAGGAAACCGCAATATCAGAAAAACTAGTGGACTTCGTCCAGATTTGAACACCTAACTGTATTAAGCCGCTACAGATACTAGCCTACTATCAGGCTTCAGACTGGAATGTAGTTGAGACCAAATCTACCCTCCAAGCAATTCAGTTACAGTCGCGCTCCTTATGTCTATTGAACCTCATAAGTCTCTACACAATTGATTTCCTTAGATGGCGTCCTTTACAGTCTAAGAGTTTCTCCAACCTATGCGAAATTTTTTGATAAAATCTTCCACTAACAGATAAGCCTATTTGGTTTCCCTTTAGATCAATAATCAAGGCTTGGAAATTTGTTTGCAATAGACAAAGCTAGCAAATCTCATAAATCTGGAACACTTACGCTCACCTAGATGATAAACCTAGATTCTTTACCACCTCTCAAGAACAATCTGTCGGGAGAGGCTTACGAAATCCGAGCCGCTATGCGCAATACGAAACCTACACGAGCAATGAAACACAATGCGGAAATACACAAACTATGACGATATAGAAGCAATCACACAACACCGGCAATTACGTGGAAAAACCCCTCCAAGGTGAAGGGTAAAAAACCACGGGCAAATCTTCCACTATAACAATAATGGGTTACACACAATTCTCCCAAATTTGGGGATAACAACAACCTCAAGGTGCCTATAGCACTTGGATATAAATTTGCCTAATTACACTCACCCCTAAGGATGGATCAACAATTCATTCATATATAATATGAGATTCACTATCAATTTAAGAATTAGAAGTGATTTGAGATACTTACTACTAGGGTTTGACAAACCCTAGATTTTTCCCCTTTTGAAGAGTTGTGGAAATTGATCAATCAATTCTCCACCACAATCAACCAAAGATCCTTCAACAAGAACCCTTTCTTCTCCTCTTCAAGATGCCTCTAACCTCACCAAAAATGGTGGATTAATTCTCTCTATCTCTCTCACTCTCTTTATCTTCTTCCTCTCTTTCTCTTTCTTCTTATTTCACAAAACAAAGAAGAGCTCGACATAAAACATCTCCTGGATGTTTTCACTTGTTATAAACATAACAAGACAACTGCTAGATATCTCCTTCCATTTGTTAAGGGGAAGCCAGACTTGTTGGACCCATAAGGAGGGATAGCCCAACAATCTCCCCCTCACGACTTATGGCAAGGTATCTGTCACCACCAAACCTGCCCTGCTGCAGAAATACACATGCTTGTATTTTGGTAGCGACTTTGTCATCATATCAAAACCGTTGTCATCTGTATGGATCTTCTCAATATACAAGACCTTCTCCTCGAGAACTTCTTGTATCCACTGATACCTAATATTGATGTGCTTGGACCTCGAGTGAAAACTCGAATTCTTGCTGAGATGTATGGCACTCTGGCTGTCACAGTAAACGATGAATCTCTGTTGCTTCATACCGAGTTCTCTAACAAACCTCTTCATCCATATCATCTCCTTGCAACTCTCTGTAGCTGCAATGTACTCTGCCTCTGTAGTAGACAATGCCACACATTTTTGTAACTTGGATTTCCAAGACACGGCTCCCCCTGCATAGGTAAATAAGTAACCCGATGTAGACTTGAGACTGTCTTGAGCACCGCCAAATCTGAATCTGTGTAACCAACTAACTTTGGCTTGTCACCTCCATAGCACAAACACATATTAGAAGTACCCCTCAAATACCGTAGTATCCATTTCATTGCTTCCCAATGCTCCATAGCAGGATTTGATAGAAATCTGCTTACCACTCCAACTGCATGAGCTATATCCGGCCTTGTACACACCATTGCATACATCAAACTACCAATCATGCGGACGCATAAGGAATTTTCTCCATCTTCCGTTTCTCAACATCATTCACAGGACATTGATCACGAGTTAACTTAAAATGGTTTGCAAGTGGACAACTTACGGCTCAGCCTTGTCCATGTTGAATCTTTGCAACACCTTCTCAATGTAGCTTTCTTGTGATAACCACAGCTTCCTCGCTTTCCTATCACGAGTGATCTCCATGCCAAGAATACGCTTTGCTGCACCCAAGTCTTTCATAGCAAAAGACTTGCTCGAGATCGACTTCAACCTGTCAATCTTTTTCTTATCTTTTCCAACAATAAGCATGTCATCAACATATAGCAAAAGAGTAATAAAATCACCATCAAGCAAATTTTTGAATGAATACACAATGATCTCAAGCCGTCCTCTTGTACCCATGTTCCTTCATGAACGATTCAAACTTCTTGTACCATCTTCTTGGAGCTTGCTTCAAACCATAAAGACTCTTCTTTAGCTTGCACACCATGTGCTCTTTGCCTTTGACTTCAAAACCTCGGGTTGTGCCATATACACATCTTCCTCCAACTCACCGTGAAGAAATGATGTCTTGACATCTAGTTGTTCTATCTCAAGATCCAAACTAGCGGCTATTGCCAAGACAACCCGAATAGAAGAAAATCTCACCACCGGTGAGAAAATCTCGTCAAAGTCAACACCCTTTCTCTGCTCATAACCCTTCACAACTAAGCGTGCTTTGTACCTTGGTTGTGAGTTACCATCTTCAGTCTTGATTCTGTACACCCACTTGTTCTTCGAGAATTTTCTGGTTCTCGTGCTTGTCAACCAAATCAAAAGTGTCATTCTCATCTAAAGAGCCAACCTCTTCTTTCATGGATTTCAACCACTTCGACTTTCAGGAACACTAAGAGCTTCTTCATAAGACTCTGGTTCACCTGCATCCGTGAGCATCACATACTCATGTGGTGGATACTTTGTTGAAGGTAATCTGGTCCTGCTGGATCTTCTCAACTCAGCTTCTGGTTGTTGTTGTTGCTGCACTTCTTGCTCAACATCACCCACTGGAACATCTTCATGAGCTTCATCTTCATTGCCATTACCATCAACATCATCATCATGTTGTTCAAGAGTAGGAACAACTGGATTTGGATCCAAGGTCATATCATCTTGAAGCTTTGGCATCTCAATCTTCTCAAAGTCTTCAATTATCCGGTCTTCAAGGAATACTGCATCCCTACTTCTGATAACCTTCTTCTCAACTAGATCCCAAAATCTATAACCAAACTTCTCTGTTCCATAGCCTAGGAACACACATCGCTTTGCTTTGTCGTCAAGCTTTGATCTCCCGATCTTTTGGGATATGAACAAATGACCTGCAACCAAACACTTTCAAGTGATCATAAGTAGGCTCTTTGTCTCTCCATACCTTTTCTCGCTACTTCTCCATCTAGCGGTCTTGAAGGAGATCGATTGATCAAATACACAAGCAGTATTCATTGCTTCACCCCGAAATGCTTATGCAACTTGGAATGAGATAACATGCACCTTATTCTCTCAAGAATAGTGCGGTTCATCCTCTCTGCAACACCATTATGTTGTGGAGTCTTGATCGATTGTTCATGACGTATACCCATGCTCTTGCAATACACTTCAAGTGGCCCAATGTACTCTCCCCCGTTGTCAGAACGAAGGCACTTTAAGGTTCTACCTGTTTCTCTTTCCACCATGCTATGAAACATCTTGAACACAGGAACAACATCATCTTTGGTCTTGATTGCATATGACCAAACCTTCCTTGAAGCATCATCTATGAAAGTAACAAAATAAACAGCACCACCAAGTGTTTTGACCCTTAAAGGTCCACATACATCAGAATGAACAAGATCAATAATACCAGAATTGCGCTTGGGTAAAGCTTTATGAAAAGAGACTCTGGTTTGTTTACCAACTAAACAATGAGTACACTTACCCAATTGCATACCTTTGGCATTTGGCAAAACTTGTCTTTTGGTGAGGATTTGAATTCCCTTCTCACTAAGATGACCAAGTCTTCTATGCCACAGCTCGGAGATTGAATCTTTGTCAACATCATTCAACTCACCTTTCAACACCTTCACTTGTGTCTTGTACAATGTGCCACACTTCTTGCCTCTTGCAATAACCATGGAGCCCTTGCTTAGCTTCCATTTGCCATCACCCAAGTGATTGTTGTACCCTTCATCATCTAACACTCCTGGTGACATTAGATTCAAACGAAGATCTGGTACATGTCACACATTTTCGAGAACCAACGTACAACCAACACCGGTCTCAACCTTCACATCACCCATTCCTACAATTTTCGCAACACCACTTTGTTGCCCATTCTGACTGACCCAAAGTCACCAGCCTTGTAGGAGGTAAATACATCTTCATGAGGAGTAGCATGATAAGATGCACCTAAATCAACTATCCATTCTGAATCAGAACCTGCAAAACTAACACAAACATCATTATAATATGAGAATACAATGATATCATCATTTGTCACAGTAGCTGCAACACCATTGTCTTGGTTATCATTTCCTTTCCCCTTCTTGTGTTCTTGCTTTGGCTTCCTGCATTCATTTGAATAATGACCTCTCGTATGACAGTTCCAACATTCAACTTCCTTTCTGGACTTTGATTTACCCCTTGACTTGCTACGGCCAACTTGTCTTCTGTCTTTTCTTCTACCCCGATTTTCTGTCACAAGAGCTTCGAATGAGATGAGTCTAATGACCTTCTTCTAACTTCTTCACTCAGCAAACTGCTAGTTGCAACAGTCATGTTCAACTTCTTGTCCTGAGCAGAATAACCGAGACAATTCCTCAATGGCTCCCAACTGTGCGGTAAAGTATTTAGCAACAAATAAGCTTGAACCTCTTCAGGAATTTTGAGGTCCATAGATGTAAGCTGATTCATGATACCCTTCATTTCATTTAAATGTTGCGCCATTGAACTCCCTTCCTTGTAACACAGCTTTCCAAGCTTTTTGAATAGAAGAGCTTTTTCACAAGGACACTGCTGATCATATATCTCCTCTAACTTGGTCCACAAAGGATATGCTAGTGTCTCACTAGCCACATGATGAAAAATGCTATCATCAATCCACTGACGAATATAACCAACAGCTTTTCGATTAGTAACCTTCCAATCTTCTGCACTTGTCGCCTCAGGCCTTACTCCCTTGCTCTCTATTGGACCATAAAGATCTTTACAATATAACCAGTCTTCCATCTTCGCCTTCCATATGACAAAGTTCTCACCGGTCAAATTGACCATTCTATTACTAGTGCTAGCTTCCTCCATTGCACATGATTAGCTCAACCCAAAAGCTCTGATACCACTTGTTGGGGGAGGCTTACGAAATCCGAGCCGCTATGCGCAATACGAAACCTACACGAGCAATGAAACACAATGCGGAAATACACAAACTATGACGATATAGAAGCAATCACACAACACCGGCAATTACGTGGAAAAAACCCCTCCAAGGTGAAGGGTAAAAAACCACGGGCAAATCTTCCACTATAACAATAATGGGTTACACACAATTCTCCCAAATTTGGGGATAACAACAACCTCAAGGTGCCTATAGCACTTGGATATCAATTTGCCTAATTACACTCACCCATAAGGATGGATCAACAATTCATTCATATATAATATGAGATTCACTATCAATTTAAGAATTAGAAGTGATTTGAGATACTTACTACTAGGGTTTGACAAACCCTAGATTTTTCCCCTTTTGAAGAGTTGTGGAAATTGATCAATCAATTCTCCACCACAATCAACCAAAGATCCTTCAACAAGAACCCTTTCTTCTCCTCTTCAAGATGCCTCTAACCTCACCAAAAATGGTGGATTAATTCTCTCTATCTCTCTCACTCTCTTTCTCTTCTTCCTCTCTTTCTCTTTCTTCTTATTTCACAAAACAAAGAAGAGCTCGACATAAAACATCTCCTGGATGTTTTCACTTGTTATAAACATAACAAGACAACTGCTAGATAGCTCCTTCCATTTGTTAAGGGGAAGCCAGACTTGTTGGACCCATAAGGAGGGATAGCCCAACACAATCTTCAACTTATCAATTAAAAATAGTTTTCAGAAATATATCTTGAGGAATCACAAAGTCTGAGACGAAAAAAACTTGTGATTTCTATATATCTTGCCTGAAAAAGATTACGAGAACCTCGATAACAGAAATCAAGATCAGGATACACGAACTATCAAGATAAAATATTGTTGGACCTGACTTCATGAATCCCCAAACCGAAGTCTTTCAGTTATATACCTAATTATGTTTCTAAGAGGAAACCTAGGTTAATAGAGGGTGACTCTAACAATCAACTAGGACGCAAAGTATCAGGGATTGATTTTCCTAGTTGAAAAAGCATATCTATTTATAGTTTTTTCAAGACTAAGGGTTGCTTAGAATTCAAGCTAAGATAACTTGAGAATCAAGCAAACACTTTCTATGATTAGATAAAACTTTAATTAAGGTTTTAAGTAAGTATGTGAGAAATCATATGGAACTCACAGTAGAAGCATATACGCAATGGTCTGGTTACGAAGCCGTGTATAATGACTGTTCTCTGGAAAATATGTTTTATGAACTATAAGTAATTTGATGTTCATTTATGCACCTATGAATTTAATCATGATACATATATACTAGTGTTTTAATGATCAGTGATGTCTTAGAAGTGTTTAAGAGAGTCATAACAATGCTGAAAATATTAAAAAAAATAGTCTTTGAACATCTGCTAAATTCTACTAAGACCGCTAGTGAAACGGTTTGTGAACCGTAAGACAATAGTTCACGAGTCAGGGTACTTAGGTTCGTGAACAGGGTTCGCCAACCCTACTCGGCTCGGTAACTCAGATGGACTCGGTTCGTGAACCGGGTTCACCAACTTGAAAAATTCAAATCACCATGGTTCGTGAACTACCCCCAACTGAACTTACAGCTGGCGAACTGGTTCGCCAAAATTCCCTGTATATCTGAAATTTAGATATATATGGTTTACGAATTGGTTTTCCAACCTATCCTGAGCCAAAATATCAGAAGTTCTGAATTTCTCTCTTTTGATGTTTGAAACATTCCCAAATGATAAAATCATTTGTATGGGCAATTTTCAATTGATCCACAAATTAATTCTTTAAAAATAAATTGTTTCGAACTAATATTGCTAAGGACCTTTGAACATATATGCTTGAATCATATTTCGAGATGTTTAACAAGACAAGCTTGACTCGAAATTTCTTCTTTGCAATAAATTTATTATAAGTCATACGACATAGTCTTATATGATATAATGGTAAGATAGTGAGTAAATAGAAAGGTTCAGTCTTTACATACATGAATAATGAAGTTATCCAAATGTCTTCGTCGATCTTTAGTCTTCGAGGGTGATGTCTAATACTTAACTACCAAATTCTAACCTAGTCCGAGATTTGACTTGGTAGACTATAAATCAAGATATAGTTTTAATCAACTAACATTGACAAAAAACTTGAGATAGCAAAACTTTTAGGTTCAACCGAGCATTGCTCTAACCCTCCCTTTATCAATTTTAGTGACAAAACTATTCAATACATATGAATAAATAATACTTTAACTCAAAATCCACTATGTTTGATTTCCTTAGTTCTTCAATAAACATCTTGAATTTTTCGTACTTCAAGTTCTTCTATAGTTCCGCATGTGTTCGTTCAGCACCTTTGTTGTTGAATATCCGTAGCGATAACAACTTATGAGAATACTCACAAAGATATTTGATAGAATAAAAAATCACTCTACTCAATTGTTATATACGGAAACATATATAATATTGTTGTTTTTCTCAAAGTTCAATTGCACAACAACTTTGAAGCAATATTACGGTGATCTGTTCTCCCCCTTAGTAAATACTTACATATTTTGTAAAATAGGTAAAACCTATAGAACATAATCCACTCCCCCTTACATGATACTTCACAAAGCCATATGTTGTAGTAAGATACTACTTAATAATTCTCCCCCTTTTTGTCAACAAAATTGGCAAAGGAAAAAAACAGGGATCATATTGAATTAAACAAAAGAGTGTCAAGACTAGATTACAAATACCATCTTTTAGTTTAGATGATTACACCAAAAAAACTCGGTGTTTACATCAAGGAGATATATAGGTACAAGCATCTCCTACTATTCCACATCTGCTCTCGCCACAAAGATATGACGTTTAAGCACAAGTTCAAAAGAACTCTCTCCATTTGATGTCATTCCCGAAAGAACAACATGGACGACCTTTACTCTAATCACAAAAGAAGGATTTTCTTGGACATTGACAAATTTACTCGCCAGTTACGGACAGTAGATTTATATCCCAATATTTTTTATCTCATCTCGTTACAAACAAAGAAGTTAAAATAGTGATCTTAATGTTAGAGGCCCTAAGATATACTATTTTCATGAGAAACATAATCATCGGCAAAAACTATTTTCTAGGCCAGTTACAAATAAAGAGAGAAATTAATGCGATATGAATCAACATAAAAATTATATCTTCCGTAGCCATGTACGGACGTAGAGTTTAAAGTTCACCATTTATTCCCTGATGGTTATACAATCAGGGAAGAAAGAAGATTCCTAAAGAACATCTTACGGAATCCCGTAGAGTATATTCAAATAAGTGTAATCGTGGAGAGATCAATACTGCAATTCCCAAAATAGTTTACTCATCTTTTATCAAGAGTTAAGAGCTTAACCTATGAGAAAATATGAGGTATATGTTCTAAACACCAGGATATGCATGATAGCAAAGAACAAATCTAACACAATAGTTTTTTAACTTAACTGAATACTAGCTAGTTTATTAAGCAGGTATACTAGGTACAATATTATCAGAACTACATGTTTCATAGAACACATTTGGCAGAATTAAGTACACACCCATGGATCACAAATTCAGATGCTATAGATAAGAAAGGTAATTTCTTCACTAGAACCCAAGCTTAATTGCCCAAAAGATATAAATAAAATTAGGGGCAAAGGTACAACCTGGATTAATGAACTAGAACAACACCAATAGCTTTCTGAAGGGCATGAAACGTTCAGGTATCTAAAGGTTAGGTGAGGATGTCATCCAATTGTCGTTCAGAAGGCATAAACTCAATTTTGACAATAACATTTTAAAAGAGATCTCTTATAAAATAATATCTTATGTCGATATGCTTTATTCTTGAGTTCTCAATGGGATTCTCAGTGATTCGAGTATCACTTGAGTTATCACAAAAAAAAAGGTTCTAGTATATCTATTTCATAATTTGTAAGCATTTTTTCATCCATAAGAGTTCAGTATAATACGAACCTGCAACAATATATTCGGCTTCACATGTTGAAAAGGACTGTGAGTTCTGTTTCTTTCTATGTCAAGCCACAATATTTAGACCCACGTGAAAGAATCCTACTGATGTAGTTTTTATGTCTTTCATACACCCTGCCAAATCTGCATCAGAATAAGCAGTAAGTTCAGTATTAGTATCAAAGTTATAGGATAAACCATACCAATAATGTGTCTAATACATCAGATATTATTTTTGTGACAACAAGATAAGACTCTTGGTGTTATGCTTGAAATCTCGCACAACAACCAATACTAAAAAGAATGTCAGGTCTTGTTGATGTTAGGTATAACAGACTCCCAATAATGGATCTGTAGAGTTTGATCTACTTTAACATCACTCTCGTCTTTTTGTAGATTCCCAGTTTTAGCCATGGGAGTGACCTTAGGAACGGATTTTTTAAGGCCAAACTTATTAACAAGTTCCTTGGAATATTTCTCTTAAGAAATATAAATTACATCCTTACGTTATTGAATTTGCAACCCCATGATATATTTCAGTTCACCAATATTGCTCATTTAAAGTTGCTTCCCCAAAGTGGTTTAGAATTCTCTGGAGATGTTGATTCATAGATGATATCATCTACATATACTGAGCTATTAAAACATAATTTCTACTCAATTTGATAAAAAGTGTTTTATTAGCTCATTCTCTAGCGAAACCTTTAATAATAAGAGAAGTTGTAAGCTTTATATACCATGCTCGTGGAGCTAGTTTTATTCCATATAATGTATTATTAAGCTTAAAGACATAATCGGGCTTTTCTGGACTTTCAAATCCTTTAGGTTGAGCTATATAGATTTCTTCCTTAAGACACCTATTTAAGAATACAGATTTTACTTATATTTGATAAAGCTTAATCTTAAGAAAACAAGCATGAGCTTATTCAAAACGTATGGAATCAATACGTGCAACAATAACGAAGGTTTCATCAAAATATATTCCTTCAATATGTAAGTAGCCTTTAGCAACAAGGCTTTCTTTATTTTGAACCACTGTTCCAAATTCATTTGACTTGTTATTAAATATCCATTTAGCACCTACAATATTTACATTTGAAGGACAAGGAACAAGATTCTATACCTCTTGTCGCTTAAATTGATTTAGCTCATCATTCATAGCACTAACCCAGGCAGAATCATTCAGAGCTTCATCAACTCTTAGGCTCAACTTGAGATAGGTAGCATGTACAATTGGATATATTTTAGATCTGACCTTGTGTCACAGAAGTAAAGTATGTTCCCCAAATGATATTGTTCGAACCAATAAATTTCGATTCGTTTGGGACACCCTTGTCAGGGATTTTCTCTTCGTCATTAGACACAACAAAGTCAAAAATTATTGGAACAACTTCTTCTGACGTTAGTGCTTCTTTGACTTTCTCAGTCGTCTCCATATGAGGCAACTCAGCGTGAGAGTTATCATGATGAAATTTTCTCAAATCATCTATAATAACATTTTTTGATTCCATCGTGACATTGGTTCTGAGATTGTACACACGGAAACCACGACTACCAGAAGCATAGCCTAGGAAAATTTCTTCGTCACTTTTAGAATCAAATTTCCATTTTTGTTCTCGATCCTTAAGAGTGTTGTACTTATTGTCAAACACACGAAGATAACTTAAGTTAGTTTATTACCATTTTTGTCTTTGTTGCCCCAAACCCTACTCCTTTGAGTCGACCTGATTTGTCATCACCAAGAGCTTTGACAAGAAGATCCATAAATCATAAGGAGTATTTAGAGTCTGAAAAAGTAATGGAATGTTGTTATGCATTATCTCATTCCAAAGAATTAATGTAAAAGATAACATGCTAATTCCTTGACCGTAGATAACAACCCATCCTCCCATAATAATAATCTTTGTAAAGATCGGTTGATTGAATAGTATGTCAAAGAAGTTATTAAACAAGGATTGAAAAAGACAACTTCTCCCAGAACTTTAGAGGTAAGTTTTACCCTAAAATACGATACATATGGTATAGTAAATGTTGAAATGGTTGTTACCCATGAATAAAATTAATAAACAAAGATCAAATAAACCCCTAAGTTATATGAAAAATCAAATTAGAACTCTATAAGATTAACAGGTTTGACATAACCCTAGAATTAGATTTATAATAGAAAACGATTTCAATTTTAGGAAACATACATATGAAAAATCAAATTAGAACTCTATAAGATTAATGAAAAATCAAATTTATCGAGATTGAGGTTTAAATCAAAATTGATAGAGAGGGTTTGAGGTGAGGTTGATTTGTTATTGGGTTTGATATCTTATTGATTGATTGGGTTTGATTTTAAAACTAGTTGCGGGTTTTTCTTATCGTGAGACAGAGAGAGAGATAAGAGAAGAGAAAGCGAAGAGAGAAAGAAAACGAAAAGGATGGGAAATAAAATTCGTTAAGGTGAGAGAGTTATTTTGGTAAGAAAGGTAGGTTAATCAGGCGTTTAAAAGAAGGTTTTTCTATGAACCCGTTAGATTACATTAGGGTTTTGATGAAAAAATATCTTAGAATGTGCCCAAATTTGGGCGGGATGACTCCTTTTGGACGCAGATGACTTGGGTTTGAAGCATTTTTTTTTTTCATTTTCATTTAAATTTCTTCCTTTATTTTTACTATTATTAACTAAATGAAGAAAGACAAACATTTAGATCAATCATGTAACTCCTGGCCAGTCTGTGGGGTTTCTCACTGGGTCGTGAGCCTAATATGTATTTGGATTGCTTGTTCATGGATCTTGAATGTTGGCCTTCATTTGAAAGTGTTGGATCAGTTGGTGTGGAAATCATAACAGCTTTGGAAGAGCTGCGATTGTATATAGTGCCCTCTGGTTTTAAAATATTCCCTGCGATTGCAACACTCCACCCCTTTCGGGTTAAGTATCCCATGGGGTAGATGATATCCGACTGCAGGGTATCTTTTGTGTTAAGCATATGTAGTTTCAGTACTTCATTGTGCATTTCCCTCTGAATATTTTTAGTTGTTATTTGAGAAAGCACTTTGAGGTGTTTATAGAGAACCTGACAGACTTATTAGATGTGTATTCTTAGGTATCAACATGATTCCATTGTTTGTTTTTTTCTCTTTTTTGTTTTATTATTTTTGCTCTTCTAGTTATCTGTATTGATTATTTACTTTTAGTGCCAGGTGATATTGCTGTAACTTTTTTTTTTTGTGTTGCAGATTGAAGAGGTAGGTAGATTTAGTCCAAATGATGAATAAAGATTGGGTTCATTGGCCAAGGTTAATATTCTTCTAAGTTTTGTTTGCTATGTTATTTTGTCACTCAAGAATGTTGATAAATATAATGATAGAATGCCTGATGCCTTGTGAATATAATGATAGTATTTGCATAACTTGCAAGTGATAATTAGTTTGGGCATGTTTACACGTGAAGGGAATAGAACTGTGCCTAAGAATATGTTTAGCTCATTGTAAATATGTTTTTCATTTCCATTATATTTGAGGCTTAATGAATTTCTTGTATGTATTTTGTGTTCTCCAGCTAGTTGCCAGATTTTCAGGCTTTCATTACATGCTATATGCTATGTTGTTTACACCGTCTTTACATTTATCCATCTTTTATGTAGGGGCTGTTGTGCATACCAGGATGCAGCGCAAAGGTTTGTAGATATGGCTTCAGAGAATCTTGGAAATCCTCCTACGTTTTGTTGTCCGTGTGTTGATTGTAAGAATCTTGTTTGGGCCACTTCCTCCGGGTACAGATCTTCACTTGCTAAAAAGAGGTATGGATCCTACTTACACAGAGTGGGTTCTTCACGGGAGAAGGATAGAAGTTCTAATGATGTTTGCAGAGGAAGCAACATGTACTTTTTATCTGTGGAAAGAAGCTAATGTTGAAGGTTATTCTCCAATTGATCAAGGTCATGAAACTGGCGGGACGAGGACTTAGGCTGACTACCCTTTTATACCCTGGTTGTACAACACACACAAAGCTATCAATCACAATTGAGTTGTATAGGCACAAGACGATAAATGGTGTATCTCGGCAAGCTTTTGATTAGGTCATTGTCTTCCTAAATCAACATATGAAGTGAAGAAGTTGCTCAAGGCTTTTCAACTGACTTATGAGAAAATACATGCATGTGAGCTTGATTGTTGTTTGTTTAGAAAGGAGTTAAAAGATGCAAATGAATGTCCCATTTGTCACCGTTCTAGATGGAAAGAAGACACATGTAATATGGACGATGTTGACATGATAGACAAGCCCAAAAAGAAGACCTGGGTGAAGGTGCTTAGATACTTCCCATTGCGAGATTAGAGAGAATGTATAAATAGCTGGCTCAACCATAGAGTAAAGATGGGAAGATGCGTCATCCAATGGATTCTTTGGCTTGGAATCAAATAGACACAAAGTCTTCGTCGCGTGAATTTGCGTCTTGGGCGCCGATGGATTTAATCCGTTTGGAGATCTTTCCCCAACCCACGGTTGTTGGCCGGTGTTGATTGTGGTATATAATCTTCCTCAGCGGTGTATGCAAGGCGAAAATATTATGCTAAGCATGCGATTCCAGGGAAAGAAACCGAGGGTAGAGACATCGATGTATACTTGCAACCACCGATTGATGATTTGATTGAGTTGTGGGAAAAAGGCGTAGAGGTTTATGATGCGTTTACAAAGACGATGTTCAACTTGAAGGCATTATTGATGTGGACGACTTATGGTAATCACGTATAAAGGGAAGCCTGCCCTCTTTGTGGTGATAATACTCTTTCAAACTGGTTGCCATTTAGTCGTAAAACTATTTACATGAATCATAGGAGATTTCTACCTTACAAGCATCCTCTTCGTAATAAGAAAGCATGTTTTAATGGAGAGATTGAGAGGAAGGAAAAGCCACTTATTATGACCGGGCTATGTCTTTTGAACGTCGTAGAGAAGTATTGTGAATAATTTTGGGAAGGGGAAGCGAACGAGGTGGGAAAAAGAAAGATAAAGAGTTAAAGAAGAAGCATAAGAAGAAACAGCGAGAAAAAGGGTCGAGAAGTAGTGCGTGCCAGGTTGCTGCTGCTACTGTCTTCTTTGCTAATTCTAAGCCAATGAAGTAAAAGGGCGTTGCTAATGATGATTCTTTGCTAGTTCTTGTGCACGGGATGATGACCATCCGATATTCAACAAACGGTCCATATTTTTCGACTTGCCTTATTGGAAGGTAAGTTCTAACCTCAAATTATCTTTTCTTCATTTGGAAACCGTGGTGACATTTTATAGAACAATAAATGAATAATTGTTGGCATCCTTTTTAAACATATGTTTCTTTTTCTGTTCATACTTTTTATGTTATGTTTCTTCCTTGCTAGGTTTTGTTACTACGTCATAATATTGATGTTATGCATACAGAAAAAAAACGTATGTGAGAGTCTCATTGGTACTATATTGAATATAAAGAACAAAACAAAAGATGGCTTAAAATCCCTTAATGATCTGAAAAGTATGGGAATCAGAGAACACTTGCATCCAAAAGAGATAAATGGCAAACGTGGCTTCCACTAAAGACCATATAACTTAAGTGAAAAGGGTAGGGCTATATTTTATAATAGGATGAGAAATTTGAAGGTTCCATATGGGTATAGTTGATCTTAGGAGGCATTTCTCGAAATATGGTTGCTTGGGTGTCCTTAAGGCTCATGATTATCATGTTATTATGCAACAAATACTATCGCTTTGAAGGGATCTTTACCTGATGGGCCAAGTACCGCGATTTATCGGTTGTGTTCTTATTTTAACGAAATATGCCAAAGAGTTGATCTTGATAGATTAGTAGAACTTGAAGAAGAAATTGCCGAGACTTTGTGTATGTTGGAGATGTACTTCCCCCATCATTTTTTGATGATGGTACACTTGACAATTCACCTCGAGAAGTAGTTTATGTGGACCCGTACAATATCGTTGGATGTATCCATTTGAAAGGTATTACTTGTTTCATTAGCATTAATACTTATGTTTTCTTGTTTCATTTTGGTGCTAATAATTAAGGTTTGGTCTTTCGTAGGTATATGAAGACATTCAAAGAATACGTAAAAAATTACGCACAACTTTGAAGCATGTATAGCGAGTGTTACCTAGGAATGGAGTGCGTCGGGTTTTCGATGTTCATTCGCACAAAGAAGGTGAAGGAGAAGTAAAACAGCCGTGATGAAGACATTCAACTTGATTCCACATCTGCAGGGCGTCCTCTTTCTAAAGGTGTTCCTGTGTATCGATAGTGAAATGCTAAAGATCGCTCATAGATACGTACTTTTTAACACAATAATATAGAACGTAAGTGACGTTATATCTTCATTTCAAATTGTTATTTGCTAAAATCAAATTGGATCACTTTTTTCTTATTAGAATGCATATGGATGAGTTAAAAAGATCTTTTGGTTGTCGAACACATTTGTAGATTGGATACGTCAAAAAGGGATTTTCTCGTTATATGTTTACAATTTAGATTCATTAGACTTTTTAGCATAAGCCACAAAAAAGTTATATTTCTATTAGGGATGATATTCCCATTCACTTAACTTTTACCAAACCAAAAAATTATGGTCAACTAAATTATATTTATAAAGTTAAAACAAATTTCAAGGCATATTCATACAATAGAGTGGTTGGCATATGGTCCTTTAGAAAATTGTGTATCATATAAAGGCTTGCAAATAAATGGATCAAGGACTTCAAAGAGTCACACAAAATAGTGGTGTTTCAATTGAATCAAAATCTTTAGTTGAAGGACGGTCACAAATGATATGGTGTTTTAGATCAAAGGACTATAATCATATGTTTCAAATTCCCATATTCAAATGTGACTGGAGAGTTATCATGATGAAATTTTCCATTCAAATCATCTATAATAACATCTAATTTTTGTGATTCCATGAATTAGAGGAATACGTGACATTGAACCTTTAACTCTTGCCTTGCAAATGGATCTGACCGAGAGTTATGCAGAGGCGATGTTGAACCCATCTTAGTAGTTCAAAAAGAAGAAGAAGAATAAGAAAAAGAAAAGAAGTGCAATTGAGGGTGGGTTTACTCTTTTAAATGCTTCCGATTGTATTTTTGTGTTTCACGCGGGATCTGAAAGAAGAACCAAGAATGCAAATGTCAATAGTGTATTGTCTTTTAATGTATGTTTTTTAACTGAATTATAGTACAATTGATGTTGGGTGACTTTGAATATTGTTTGTATGATCTGTTTCTTTTAATGAATTTCTTTTTCCGCCATTGAAATGATTTATCATTTCACTTTTAGGGGATAGTGGATCATTTACTTTACTCCATTCTAGTAAGTTGTTTTGTGAATTTTTTTGTTCGTTCTTGTTTCCGCTTTTTGATCCTGAGTTATTGTCTTTCTGTGATTATAGAAAGATTTGTTATGTATACAATAACAATATTTGTTTGTTATGATCAACAATGCCTTGTATGTTCAAACACATTTGATGGTCTTTTTTAAGGCTCAGTTTGAATTTTACTATATATATAAAAGTAAGTAAATTACAATAATCTTGGAAGAATGGATAGATTTATTAGTCCCAAGCCTCATTTTTTTTTTTTTTTTTTTTTTTTTTACAACCATAAATCATAAGGGTTGGAGTAGAACAAATTTTGGGAGGAGAATGTGGTCGATAGCTTGTCCTAACATCTAGTACTTGTGTTCGAATCTCTCCAACGTCACTTTTTCAAATGATTGAATAGTATGTCGTCACTACTCTTTGCACAAAAAAAGACAACTTCTCCCCAGAACTTTAGAGGTAAGTTTTTGTTACGGAGCATTGCCCTGGCCATTTCTTGGATGTTTCCGTTCTTACTTTATGCAACTCCATTATCATATGGAGTTATTGGTGGAGAATATTGTTGAATAATACCCAGTGTGTCACATGACTCAAATACCTTATTATCCTTAAATTATGCTCCACGATCACTCTTATTTTTCTTTAGTTTCCGACCTTGGTCATTCTGGATTCTATTAGAAATAATCTGAAATTCACTCAGGGTATCATTCTTATGAACTAGGAACGCCACCCAAGTAAATCAGGTGTAATCATCAACCATTACCAAAGAATATTTCTTCCTTCCAACAATAGGTTGTTGAATTGGGCCAAAAAAATTCATATGAATTAAATCAAGTGGAGCCTTGGTGGAAATGTCTAGTGACGATTCATGTGGAACTCTAGATTGTTTACCTTTTTTAAAGGTCCTCCCTTAAAATCGTCTGCGTTCACGAACCATGAAAGGTCACCTGTCATGTGTCGGCTACACCCACTATTGAGCAACCATTGATAGGTTGAGGTGGACTTTAAGATAAAAGCTCCCATACTCATGACATTACTTTTCCTTGGATTAAGATATCTTATCAGACCTTTTGTCAGTCTTTCAATATTGGAAAGAAGTTTTTCAACTCATTTGTGAAGAACTCTAACCACTTTTAACTTTTGTCGAAAGAGCTTACATGTATGTTGGTATTGATTGCAAGAACTACAAAACATACATGAAACAATAGAATGGTGGATTCATCATCAGGTCCTTTCGATGAAAGAGTGATCTTAAAGAGACGTGAAATTTTATTATTTCTTTTTTATTTCATGTCTATATAGTTTAGAGGTGCAACCTGTAACTGTTGGTATTAGATGATAAATTATGAACATGTGCTGAGTATTTTTGTTCGAATTTGAGACTAGGTTGAGAAAGAACTGAAGTGGATCGAGTTGTGGTGGTTTTGAGCAAGTGTCGGTTGACTAAAATCGGGTGAAAATAGTTGTTTCCGTGAGTGTTGCAGGCTATATCCAAAGAGATAAGAAAATAATTTGTGTTCGAGATAAAAATAAAGTTACAAAGAGTATGAAATTGTTGGAGTTCGGGGTAGAGTTTTTGGCAAACATAAAGCAAGGAAGTAACCACAAGTTATTTCCTAGTATGTATAGTATCTAGTTATGGCTCGATAGTTGTGTACGACGATTATTTAAAAGCGGTTATGGGATTTCTCGCCACCAACATGGAAAGGTAAGTCGGGTACCAATCTGCTTCAACACTAGAGTGGACACCTGAATTTGCGAGTATCAACATCGACTAGGTTTTAATCCATTCGTTTAAAATTAATTTAATGTTTGTCATGAACTCCAACTAAGTATTTTGTGTGCAACTCTAATGCTAGTATAGTGAACTTTAATCCGTAATTGTTAAAGTGCTGTTAACATTAGTAGCGCCTCACTATTTGTTCCCAAGGGATTTTATGGACAATAATATGTAAAAGATAATCCTAGTTGACATGTCGGAATTTTGAGAATGTGGCTAGGAGCAACTTGAATCATAAATATTTATGCAATTGATTGAATTACACCTATAAAGGCTATTTTAGGTAGTTCACTTGATTAGAATCCCCTAGAGAACTTAATCTACAGTCCGAAGATTAGTTGAGTTTATAACTAGTCCAAAATTGTTAACAACCGAGATTTATTGAAGATTATACTTGTATGATTAATAAGATGCATGTATTGGTAGCGGAGAATGGTTCCTCATCAATTTCATCTCATAATTTGAATTACAATTCTCGGGATTTCTTGTCTTTGAACAAAAATACTGAGTGTTTATAACAACTTAAACCCACGCATCCCAGTGCAGTTGAACTCAACTTGCCGCATTATTTCTTTATAGAATTGTGCGAAGCTAAGAACTTATTCTTGATAAGTTGGCACTCTCATCATGTATTTTATACTAATCTTCGTACCTGAAGGTTTGTCACAGAAGGATGCGGGCGTATGCAATAGATGTATTCATAAGGTTTTTCTAGTTCATTTCTGAGGACCGACATGCATTAAGTCGAGCACTTTTGAGTATTTTAAATTAACGTTGTCTGTCAAAGTTTGGTAAATAGTTGATGCAGACATCAAATCTACTGTGACTAGGGATGTCAATGGATATCCGATATCCGACAGACGTTTCCGAATATCCGAAATCCGATATGTTAATATCCGACATAAATGTTATCGGGAAACGGAAATGGATACTTTAACAAGACTTAGTAGGCTTACCGTAACGGAACCGGTTGAGCGATTTTTCGTTAGGCTAAGTTCCGATACCGATAAGCCTATCATATTTTTACGTTCCAAGTATACCCCCTCCCAAATTAGCTTAGTATTAGCTTGGCTTCTCGCGGCATTTTGGTATATTGGGTAAACGAGAGGGGCAATGACATATTGATCGTTGTTTTATTTTGGAAAGTCATCATATCTTCTTATTTTCTCCAGTTTCCCCTTCGTTGCCCACCACCATTATAGACCTCCTTGAGTTTCATATATAAATTCATACCACAAATCTGTACCACCACCTCCTCCTCTCCATTACTGTTATCAATCCTTTAAATAATCGTAGCTACACCAATGTTTACCAAGAAGTTCACCAAACCCTAAATTCGAAACTGGGTGAATTGATCGAATTGATTTCAGGTCGGTTCATTGTATAAGTTCTGATTGATGAATGTTGAAGACTAAAAAATATTAATGATTATAGAGGGTTTAAGGGAAATGAAGGAGATGTGACTATTATAACAACTCTCTGCAAAACCACTGCTGGTTTTCTGTCATCAATCTGCAATATGTTGAGGGTGAACTGGTCTTAGAATTGAACAGTGGGGTGGGGTTTCTTATGTGGGTAAGAGTAGTGAATTTTTTCTACGAACTCTTGAAATCTTGATTTTATAGTTGGCAATGGTGTTTGAATTAAGTTATCAAGCAATGGAACTGTGGCCTGTGGAGTTTCTTAACGGAAATTATCGGGAAAAAATCTGATATCCGGTAATCTAAACATAAAGAAATCGGTTGGGATTTTTGAGTTTCCGTCAGAAGTTATCAGATACCGAATATCCGTTAATTCTTAATGTAATGGTAGCGGCTGAGCCACTATCCGTTACGTTAAGTGTCGTTGACAGCCCTAACTGTGACAATGTGGTTGAAAAAATGATAACCAAAATCCTTTTACTATCGTTATTTTTGGTTTATCCCATTTCGCCTTTTCTTGTATAGAATTTTGCCCTACCTACTTTTCCTAGTATTTGAAAAATTGGGTATATGGGGATACCTAGTTGTTTCTTGGTTGATATTGTTTTCTAAATATGTTCTTTTTTAAAAGGCAATGACTAAATGCAATCCAACCTACGCTAAATCAACCCTTCAAAATATTGTTCAGGCTAGATACACAACCCTTGACTTTAAGTGAGTATTTTTTATGTTTAACCCAACAACTTTGACTATATTATTTCCCAAGTATATCGGTAAATCATCCTTATTTCTTTTTTTTAATTTTGACCTAGGAGACGATTTCACAATCTTCCTCATGTTTCTCCATCGTCTTCGTTTTACCCTTTTATCAATATCACAACCCACGTTCTTGGTTTGAAGATTGATTTATGAATCCAACAAAGCTCGGATTCCATTTTTTTAATTATTTGTACACATGATGATTGTTATTATGTTGAGTTTAGACTTTAAAACACGATGAATTTTCGAGAGAGCTTATTAATCTTGACACATAAACAAGCAATGATGATTTTCAATTTAAATTATCAGTTTGAACTTGGAAGTAATGGAGACGGAGTTATCCTTTCATCAAAATTAGTATACCCGTAATTAAGTATCCAGCTTATCAGATGTGATTGATAAGATTTACGCATAGATTACATCTTAATAATTTCATTGCTAATAGTGATGACCACTCGAATAATCCTTGAGTTTCATGAAAAAGTGACGATCTAGATTATCAGTGGAGGATAAGATATATAGAACGTCAATAATTGATTTGAGATGGGGAATATATATGCATGTTGACTTGACTTAGATATTTTGAGGTTGCATTTAGTGATTCTAAAAGTGAAAGTAAAATAGTTAAATCTAGGTTGTATTTAACCTAGTATTTAGTCACTGCCTTTCAAAAACGTCTTTTTCTATAGCACTTTCATTTTACAATAATGTTACACCACGAACTACGTGTGGATGACTACACCTTAGAGGATGTTTATGTTTTGCTGATTCGACATCTGAATCTAATTTGGTTCATGAGTCGATTCGAGTTAGATGTCAGACCGCTTGATTTTTTTTTCCCGAGTCAGATCTGACTCGTAATGTGACTCAGACCTAATCCCTGACTCGAACCCATTTGAGTCAGGGAATCAGGAATAAATATTCCCTAATTCATGGAACCCTGCCACTGACTCACATATTTTTGAGTCAGATCTGACTCAAAAAACAAACATATTGAATCAGATTCAGATGAGTCAGATGATATCAGCCAAATCCAAAGTCGAATCAGGTGATATCAGTCGCGAATAATCAAACAAAGATCCAGAGTCAAGTCAAGTGATATCAATCAAGAAAAACCAAACAAGGTGTTAGTGGTGCTGTGAGGGAAATAAACCATTCGTTTTCGCATGCGCTTATCAAAAGATGATAACTACACCTTAGTGGTGCTGTGAGTAGGGCTGTTCATGGTCGGTTTCGGCTTGGTTTCCAGCCAAATCGAAACCGAAACCAATACTATTGGTTTCTAAAAATCTAAACCAAACCAATCCATTAATCATTAGTTCGGTTTCTAAACGGTTTTAGCCGGTTTCGGTTTGTTCCAATGGAGTTTCGGTTAACCGGCTAAAACCGTTTAGAAACCTAACCAATGATTTACAATCCAAAAACTAGTACCATGGCTTTTATTCATCATCTTCCATACAGGGAAAAAAAAAGTAAAAAAATATCACAACTCCTCTTCGCCTCTTCTGATTTCCATTATAAATCCAAGCTTTGATTTATGAGAGCCGCCTCCCTGTAAACATTATCACAAAAATATAAGACGTGTTTGATGAACATAATATATAAGATGCGTTTGATTATATATGCAGATGCATATAAACCCTAATAGCATCCGCAGCGGGCGACTAAGACCAAAAATTTGGGTCGAGAACGAGACGTAGTGGGACGTACTATCGACTAAACGAAGACCATCGACTAAATCCAAATATAGTCGGGCGTTGATAAAGTTTACGCCCCACCACAGGCGTTCGTAAAGTTTACGCCCCACAAACAGGCGTACATATAGTTTACGCCCCACACTGCGCGTTTATAAAGTCCCCGCCCCATATTTTTTTTATTTTTCTGTTTAGCATGGGGCGTTAACTATACAAACGCCCCATTTTTTTTTATTATTTAAAATAAATGTTTGGGGCGGTTACTATACCCGCCCCATATAGTTTTAAACTTTTTTTAAAAAAAATTTAGTGAACAGTTCCACGAAAACATCAGGCGTTAACTATACAAACCCCCTTCTCCTGGCGTAAACTTTATGAACGCCCCACCGAGCGTAATCTTTATCAACGCCCCGTAATAAGCGTAAGCTATATCAATGCCCCGCAACGCACGTAAATTATATTTCCGCTCGACTAAATATAGTCGCCCCCCACTGCGTCACTCAACGGACTAAACCCAAATTTGGTCTTTTTTTTCTACTCTTTACTCTTTAGTTTTAGTCGCACCGCTGCAGACGCTCTAAGAGATCAATTAAATCCTAGTGAGATTCAATATCATGAATCCTCCTAAATCTGAACGAACATGATTGAAATTACATGGAATCGAATCTGAGTTACCATGAGATTTAAGATCTGAAAATATTCCCCAAATTAACAATTAACTTTTTCCTTCAATTTCCGCCTCACATCAACCCTATAACAAACATGCAATCAAAAATCCTTAGCAACAAAAATTAGATTAAAAAATTGAACATAAACCCAAATTTTAAAATTTTAAAAATTGAGAATCAATAAAACTCAAATTAAACATGAACCCAATTCATATTAGTAACTAAATCAATCTTATTAACCAAAACTTTGATAAATCCCCAAAAATATTTCAATCTTATGAAACCCTAATTTCGAAATTGGTGAAATTTGAACATATATTATTGAAATCAAATAAGATAAAGAAAAAGAAGAAGGACGTGCTAAAATGGCATATTATTTGCTGGGTGGTGGTGGAGGTGCTAAAATAGCATATTAGTTGTTGGGTGGTGGTGGAGGTGTTGGATTCTGTTAGAGAGAACTTAGTTTGAGAGAGCAAGTGGTGGTGTTAGACTCTGTTAAGTGAGAGAGCGAATGAAGTAAAAATAAAATAAAATAATGATACAACCTTCCCGGACGGATATGATAGATTAGATTTTAGAAATTACATGACTAATCGGTTTTGCATTGGCTTATCGGTTCGGTTTATCATCAAACCGAAACCATTCCCTTAGTTTTCTAAACCATTAACAAATGGTTCGGTTCGGTTTCATCATAATTGGTTTGGTCCGGTTTTACTCGAAGCCCCGGCTGTGAGGGATATAAATCATTCGTGGTGCCGTGAGGGAAACAAACCATTCGTTTTCACATGCGCTTATCAACACCATCCGGTTTTCGCATCAAAAAAAAAGGAGAAAAAAACCAGGCTGTTTTGTCAAAGATATGCTATTGATCCAATTCAGCTTTCAGCTTCATTTCTGTAGCATTAAACTTACCAAGTGATGGCTTAACGCATTATAAGATCAAGGATCATAAAACTGAAGAAAAAAAGATAAACAGCCAACATTACTCTGCATACCGACGACATAAGTGCACATAACAAGTTCCAGTGATCCGTATGATAAACAAAAACTTAGTTATCCATTGTGACTAGAGCATCCGATACTTGCATTAGCGAAGCGAACCATCATCTCCTTCTCTTTCTCTCGTCCTTTTGAATCCGATACTTGCATTAGCGAAGCGAACCATCATCTCCTTCTCTTTCTCTCGTCCTTTTGAATCCCCTTCTGTCAACTTAGCATACACTATTTGTTCACTACAACTAACAGATATCAACTTATGCCTCTATATAACACACTCATCCACACTGGAAACACCAGAAGGGTGACTTCCCATTCCACTAACAGATAAATTCATGTCAAGGTTGCTATGGCCAAAAGTAAGCATTTCTGTAGGCACCTGTACAAATAGGATCCCACATAGCTTTCTTCGCCTTCCACCTAAAGCAAGACGGTCTGAGAAAGAACTAGTAATGCAATCAAACTTTTTTTGCAGCTAATTTTACGAAGGAACCAAGAATTGAAATAACACACTTCACTCCACACTCTCAATCACAAATACAAGACATACTGACTTCCCATTCCACTAACAGACAATTCATGTCAATCCTTCCCAATACTACAGGTCTAAGTATAACTAAACTTGGTATGCTTAAAAAATTCTGTAGGCACCTGTACAAATAGGATCCCACATAGCTTTCTTCGCCTTCCACCTAAAGCAAGACGGTCTGAGAAAGAACTAGTAATGCAAAAAGAGCAAACAATTTTTTTTTATGTTAATATTCCAGCAGCTAATTTTACGAAGGAACCAAGAATTGATTGCACAAGAGAAAACCACGCTTCACTCTCACAACTCTCTCAATCACAAATACAAGACATACTAACACCATACTCGCAACTCTCTCAACTTAATTGCATACAAGACAATACTAACGCCCGTATCCTTCCCAATACTACAGGTCTAAGTATAACTAAACTTGGTATGCTTAAAAAATTCCTAAACCCAAGTGAGATCTGTTAGCCTACTGTGCCTAGTAAAGAACACACCAGTCAACCTAACCTATATGGTTATAATTAAACTTATGTCAAAGTAACAAAGCATGACATTGCAATCAATATGACATAGATATTGAAGGATATATGAGTTCTGCAGAAAAGATTCCATGAGCAAATAAATTATGGGAAAATGTAGATGTACCTCAGACTGGAACTAAATGATAAACAACTGTCAAAACAAATTCATATGGAGAAAAGGAGGCATGATGATCTTCTTTCAAATTCAACGTACAGGACAACAAAGTAAGCAAGCTATCTTACAACTAAAGTCATGCATCTAAACAACTTGATTAAATCCTCAGAAGGTGTGCACTATAGTAGGACTGTTGGATAGCTTAATATTGAAATTTCCAAATAAAACAAGAAATTTAGCAGCACACATCTCATGACAGTGATAAGAATAGCTAAAGGATGTCGTGTTCTTTATGATTATGAGTGCAACTTAAGTACATAACTGATATGAATGATAATGGTTCTCTGAATTGCTATTGAAGTTTAAACAGAAGCTGATCAAGTAGAAGGCACAATGTATACACAAACAGAAAAGAATAAAAACAGCCCTCACTGGGATTGAGATATACGTCAACAATGTGAAGAAAAATGAAGGCAGAGATACACAATGAGAATACCATTTGTGCCCTCTTATATCACAATGCAAAGAGACATTAAACAGATTACAGGAGGAGGTTGAAGACGAATTAACCAAATCTATCTAAAGTCGAACCTAAAACTTAGATATATGAGCAAGTATATGGTTGTAGCAACTCAATCCTGCAGGGATAGAACAAACTAGAAGGAAAATACGAACACAGAATCATCAAATTTGTAAAGAACAACTAACCAAATAAAATAAGACAATAGCAAGTTAATGAAATAAACCATCGATCCAAGTCATTAAACCTTAGATTTTCATCCAAGAATATGTTCTCAACAAGCATTGCTACTGCAGTTTTAACCTCAAAACGAAATTACATTAAACAAAAATCTCTAATTAAGAAAGAAGACGAGCAAAATAGCAGTAAGATAAAAACTGGTTGGTAATATAAAACCTCAAATTTAATCTTGAGGGATTTCAACAGTACCATCAGCAATCTCGTCCTGAAGATCCTTTGGGTTCTTTCCATCAACAGTACATCCAACAGAAACACATGTTCCAAGAATCTCCTTAACAGATCCAGTCAACTCCTTAGCCATAGATCTTGGCCTCATGATCTTAGCAATTTCAATAACATCATCAAGTGAAATATTACCACCGTGTTTGATATTCTTTACCTTCTTACGATCTCTTTCTGGTTCTTTAAGAGCTTTGATAACCAGAGCAGCGGCTGAAGGAACGACAGAAACCTTAGCTTGACGATTCTGAACTGTAAGTTTGACAGTAACCCTAAGACCCTTCCAGTCTTTAGCAGTTTCCTTAGCAATATCTTCTCCAATCTTCTTAGGAGAAAGACCTAATGGACCGATCTTTGGAGCGAGAGAACTTGCTGCACCAACTTCACCACCTGTTACACGAACGTAGACCTCTACGATCTGCGTGGGATCCATTTTTGGAGGCATGGTTGCAGCTGGTTTTTTTTTCTAGGGTTTTGGGGGCGCTGCTGCTGGATGAGGAAGAAAGCAAATAAGAGGGTTAGATAGAGAAGCTCAAATGAGAAAACGAGGAGGCTATATAGTTTCATATTATTAGGGTTTTGGGTTTTGACTTGTAGCCGTCCATTACTTACCATCCAACGGCAGTAAACATTGCTGAGTTGGCATTAGTTTTTTCGCTATTCATATTACTGTATACGAGTCGACCTAGCAACAAATCGATAACAGATTTCTCTCTCTCTTTCACTCAATTTCGTATTCAAAATTGTTAGTGATTCAGTCGGTTTGTTGGTACGAATTCCTACTAGGAATATGCGTAAGGTATGATCTTTTTCTTAATTAATTCTTAGGTTTCTTAATTTCATTTCACATAAGATTGGTCTTGATTTCAGTGAAGTTCATGATTCGGTCTGAAATTGGAATTCTGATAGCCAGCGTGGACAATTTGTTCAGACCAATGAATTACTCCATGTTCTATTGTGTTCTAATTTATCATGAAAATTCGTCTCATTGTTGAAGATTCTAGAGTTGATGAGGCGTTGTTGCACTATTTGTTTTGTTCCCTGTGTATTTTTTTTCTTCTTATGTCTGATAATGCTTGTAAGTTGATGTTTGAATTTTGAATTACCATTGGTAATTAGCTGATTAAACATTTTCTGTTCCTTATTTACAACTTAGAAGTTGCTGATTGAAGTATTTTCGATCATTACATAGATTTTGGACTAACTTCGTTGATCCTTGGTAATGTTTTTTTATTGTTTTGGCCGCTGGTTGATGTTTTGATCATATGCTTGAAATTTCTATTTCCGCAGCTAGGTTTATATGCACAAACAAGAAAGGATTGCTGGTTTTCAATCTTGAATCATCAATTCATATGGTTTGGGTTTCATTTGCGTAGGAGCTAGTAAAGATGAAGATATTTGCAAGGAGGTCCATTTACTTAGAAGAGATGTCTGTGAGGAGTCCTAAAGCTTGTGATTTGGACATGAAGAGAAGAGAGCAGGCAATGACACGCCAGCCAGTACCAGGTCAAAAAGGGAAGTTCTCCGTCCAGACCTCGCTGCGTTGTTAGGACACCGTACACTCCAGATAGCCTTGAAAGACTGTTGCACTTTGAGGAGGTAAGCAGTCGAGTTATTTTGTTCATTGGTCATAATTTAAGCCATTCAATCAATGAATATGTATTACCTCATGCTCAATTGATTTCTTTCAGTGAGCTCAGAGAGGTAATTGGTTATGTTTTGGGGTTAGAGTCTAAAGAAGAATCATCATTTTTCATTTCTTGAATTTATGTTTGCCAATGATCTATCACAAAGATTGATTGTGTGCTCCACATTTCCTTCTTTGGAGTTCCACATATTCTCTTTGTTGATTACTGTAATATATATGCTCTTTCTTTAGCTACATGCTTGTGCTTTTAGCTATTTCCAACATTTGAGTAAGGTAGATATTTTTATATTTTCATGTTTGGCTGTTAAAAACATTCATGTGTGCTTCTGCAGTAAGGCGGTTATGGGTTATCAGTTGTTCTACTAGATATAGTCAAATTTCTAAAACGAGTTTCACTTCTGTGATTGATTGGACGTAGATAATATGTTGGTTATGAGTCTCCTTTTTGTGCAGTGTAGGTGGCTATTGGTCTTGCTTTTGGAGTGGAATATGTGTTGTGGTTGGGGTTTATTTCAATGACACGGTCATAGAGATTTTGCTGGCTCTTGAGCTACCTTGCTTACTTCACTGTAAGATTCTCATCAGAGTTAATATATTGCAGTTAAATTTATTCTCAGTAAGTACACTCCATTTTATGTTCCTTTAAAGAAATTCTAGAGCTCTTTTCTTCATAAAATGCCCACAACCAATTTCAGACTCAAACCTGTGTGAGTTTAACATTAGTTTCAGATAATTAATTGTATTGAATAAACGTTGTAGAAATGTTCTAATGGAGTTAAATTCTTATACAACAGAGCTTGCATCACTTCTGGTATGCTTCTTATATTTTGTGATCCTGTCAGTTATTGTTTCAACTGTTTTGAGCCACTTAGCAGTATATTTAAGTTGTTGCATCTTAAAGGAAAGAAGTTTCCCCAAGTGTATGGAATAATGTAAAACAAACTTTTGGAACTATATCACATTGAATTATTTGGACCCTTGCCTTCGTAGAGTGATCCTTTTGGAATGAAACCTAAATCTCTTTTAGAAGAATTTTAAGAGCAAATTGTAGCATTTTCCATACCGTGAGATCGTTGAATGTTTCAATGATAAAGTACACCACTTTCTATATTTATTATGTGAATGCTACCTGATCCAGTTTTATGTTCACTTTCTAAGAAAAGTGACAGAAAAGTGAAACCGAATATGGAACTGATGTATCACTTTGGATTCACTGTGAAGAGCCCATTTCAATTATACAATTTAGGGTTTGAACATCAGATTCACCGTTTTCGTAGGTATATTCTCATTTTAAATTCATCACTTGTCCTAGATTATTTAAATGCAAATCAAAAGATGTTCATATGCCCACATCTAATTTTCATGCAGAGCGCCCATCTTTATAGATCTTGGATGGGTTATACCTACTGAGTAAATATAATACCTGCAAGTTCCTTATGTCGTTGGTCAAAACGACCCCTTTAAATATGACACGGTAAGAAAAAAAGGTCGCTCGATATAGAGTGCTAACATTCAAATGAATTGAATGTCTACATTTTACTGAAGATGATTTGTAATCAAATTGATTAAAGAAGAAGATAAGATTGATTGCAGGACTCTACTGAGTTTACATACTCACTCTCCTAGACTTTCAGGCTCGCTTATAAATTTCACGTGCACTCCAGACACTCACGACATATAACTATCACTCACAATTCACACGCTTACTAGCAACACTCTATGCTATTACCCTCCCTCGATCTGAAGTGGTCTGTTAGAGACAAACTTCAGATTGCACGCACAGTTCACACACTTACCAGCACTCTAACACTCATATAGTAGACAGTTGATGCATGAGGAAGAAGGATCAAAGGTACAGGTGGTGCAGTAATAGGCAGAGCATGCTGGCTGTTGATGTTGATTTAGAGAGCCAAGCATAGAAGAAAAAGAGTACCAGATTGATGTAGTAGTTACAGTGAGTGTAGAAGAAGAGAGGAGTACACTAGCAGCAGCAGAATTTGTTGATGCAGAGAACAGGGAAGCTGGAGCAGGAAATAAACGAATGGTACAGCAAGAAGTAAAAGAAAGAGCAGCAGCAAAGACACCATATCAGCACCAATACATTGAAGACAAGCTCATACACAGCATCATTAAGATGCACTTGCAGAGCATAAACAAGGAGCTGGTGAAGCCTCAAAAATGTTGCAAGAAGTAGGTTGGGTGATAGACTTTTCATTTGAACCATGTATTACTCCAACTGATTTCCAAATGCTAAATATGACAGTATAATATTGCAGGCCATGATGACAGTAATTGTTGGGGTAGACAGGCTTGATGAAATGGAGAAAACCAGCAAGAAGTAGATTGAAGCTTCCTTCCACACTGACTTGAATACGCAAACCAAAGAATGAAGCAGACATAAAAGTACTGTTGGAACAGTCGCCGATTTCACACCTGCAAAACAAGGATTAAACGCAAAAACAAGTTATCGGCTGAGCCACGACCAGGTCGCTCAAAAGGAGACGTTTCGTGGCTCTGCCTTGAGTTTTGTGCAAGCAGTTCTTTCTTCGTCACAACGCCCCCAAGATAAAACAACCGAGATCAAAAACTCTCTTCAATCCCTCACGCACACAATGAGAGATTGATCACTTTCACTCTTTCTAATCTTGCTCAGAAAAACTTAGTCTCTTGATTCACAAAAATAGTATGTATTAAAACTCATACCTTTCTGGTTCTCAAAACAGGCTTTTTATAAACTTTTGCAATTAAGACAAAATTAATGGGGATAAATTTTTGGTTTTAATTGTCTCCATAAAAGGCATTTTAACAGTCAGAAAACGTACAAAAACGTTACCAAAATTAAGCCTAATTAATCACTCACTTAATGGCAATAAAAGTTTTGAAAATTATTTCAAAAACCAGCAGAAAAAATAACTTCGAAATTCAAGAGACCTCCAAGGCCTCGCTCCCGGACTAATGTTATATATATTATTTATATATATATACCCATCAGTAGGGGGAGGGATTCGATCCTGAGACCTAACCCTCCAGGCCCAAAATGCTTAACCACCGGGCTAAGCTCGAATTGTTGATATAAATGTACAAAAGAATTATTTTAACACATATATCCCAACAATCCCCCACTTATATTTTTAAAATCATTGAGCAAGATCCATATAGTTATGTGCATAAGCAAAGGTACCTTTCGGTTTTGAACCTTTACATAGTATTAAATTCTCCGAACTCTGACACAGAGTGAACATATGTCTTTGAACTCTATGGAGAGAACGAATTACTCAATACACACACAACTATACTAAGAGTAAAGTCCTAAATGCCAACACATTATGGCCTTGTGCTTATCCCAGTTTCAATGAATGTTCTAGAGAACTGCCCATGTTCTCATAGAAAGCGGCCACACTTTCTCATTCACATAGGTGAGTCTATCAAAGGTACTCCTGTAGCTTGGTACCCCACTCTATACAGAGCTATAGACTTCATTAAGAGTTAAATAACTCAACCTTAACCCGCTTCAGGATATCATGCCATGGAAAAGAAGCATGATTCTATCTCCATATCATTTGTGAATCGTTATTCCCTTTGAACCTATTTCTAGGTGGGTATCCATCACAAGATGACTCAACTTCTAGTAGGAAAAAGTCCCATTCCTTTAGAGTCATATACTACCTTTTCTCTAGATAATCCTTTCGTCAAAGGATCAGCTAAGTTCTCTTCCGACCTAACATGATCCACACGTACAACACTAGTTGTGAGAAACTCTCTAATTGTGCTGTGCTTTCGACGCATTTGTCGATTCTTACCGTTATAAAAACAGTTATGTACTTTTGCAATAGCCGCGGTACTATCACAATGGATCATGATAGCTGGTATCGGTCTATCCCATACAGGAATTTGAGAAAGCAAGTTTCTCAATTCTTCACTAGCTGCTGCTAGTGCTATAAATTCAGACTCCATCGTAGATTGAGCCAGAATTGTCTGTTTCTTTGACTTCCAAGACACAACACCACCAGCAATATTAAACAAATATCCACCAGTGGCCTTGGAGTCATCTGAAAGAGAGTTCCAATCAGAATCGCAGTATCCTTCAAGGACTGCAGGAAATCTCTTATAGTGTAATCCTAGGTTAACGGTCTTTTTAAGATACCGCATAACCCTCTCAACTGCATTCCAGTGTTCCAAACCAGGACAACTGGTAAACTTGCATAAAACCCCCACTGCGTATGCAATGTCTGGTCTAGTACAATCAGTTGCATAATGAAGACTACCAATTATACTAGCATATTCAGATTGTCTAATGCTATCACCAGTATTCTTAAACAGTTTAACACTAGCATCAAAAGGAGTACTCACAGGTTTACAATCAAAATAGTTGTACTTCTTTAAAATCTTTTCAATATAATGAGACTGATCCAAATAAATACCATCATTGGTTCTAGTAATCTTAATTCCCAGAATTACACTAGCTTCACCCAAATCTTTCATTTCAAAGTTAGACTTAAGCATATTCTTAGTTTCTTCAACCACAGACAAGTTTGAACCAAAAATCAACAAATCATCCACATACAAACAAATCATGATGCATGCATTGTTTTCAGACTTATAGTATATGCATTTGTCACTTTCATTAATTCTGAAACCATGTGAAATCATCAAATTATCAAATTTTTCATGTCATTGCTTAGGAGCTTGTTTCAAACCATAAAGTGATTTATCCAACTTACATACTTTTTGTTCTTGACCTGGAACAACAAAACCTTCAGGTTGTTCCATGTAAATTTCTTCTTCTAATTCACCATTTAAAAAAGTTGTTTTAACATCCATTTGATGAATAACAAGATTATGCACAGCAGCAACAGCAATCAAAACACGAATAGAAGTCAATCTTGTAACAGGAGAATAAGTATCAAAGAAATCTACATCTTCTCTTTGTCTATAGCCTTTAGCTACCAACCTAGCTTTGTATTTGTCTACTGAACCATCAAGGTTCAACTTCCTTTTAAGTACCCATTTGCAACCTATTGCTTTACAACCAAGGGGTAAATCTGCTAGGTGCCAAGTTCCATTAAGATTATGGGATTCAATTTCATTATCTATGGCTTCTTGCCAAAAACCTGATTCAGGAGAATTAAGTGCTTCTTGAAGACTGGAAGGGTCATCCTCTAGAGTATAAACTTCAAAATCCGAACCGAAGTTCGTCGCAGTCCTAGCCCTTTTGCTACGCCTAGGTTCAATTTCATCATCTCTCGTTTCTTCATTTCTAGGTTCTTCTATTCTAAGTTCAGAACTTGTACTAGGTACATCACTAGGTAGAGAACCCTCACTATTTCTAGATTTAAAAGGAAATCTATCTTCAAAGAAATCAACATCAATAGATTCAATAATAACTTTATTATTAAGATCAAAAAATCTATAAGCTTTACTGTTTTTAGCATACCCAACAAACACACATTCATAAGCTTTACTAGCTAATTTTGATCTTTTAGGATCAGGAATACGAATATAAGCCAAACAACCCCATACTTTAAAATATGAAACATTAGGTTTTCTGTTTTTCCAAAGTTCATAAGGTGATATCTTTGTTTTTGAATTTGTAACACGATTCAAAACATAACAAACAGTCAACAAAATTTCGCCCCACCAATGAGAGGCAAAGACACAGAACTTAGCAAACATGCAGTCACAAGAGTAGTAAAAGTACGATTCTTTCTTTCAGCTTTTCCATTCATTTCAGGGTTATAAGGAGCAGTTTTTTCATGTATAATTCCACAAGATTCATAAATTTCAGTGAACGGTTTAGAATCATATTCAGTGCCTCTATCACTACGAAATCTCTTAATTTTTCTACCAAATTGATTTTCAACTTCAGCAATAAAAACCTTAAATTTTTCAATAGCTTCATTCTTATGACTTAGCAAGTAAACATAAGTATAATTTGAAAAATCATCAATAAAAGTCATAACATATCTTTTTCCATTTCTAGTTAATATACCTTCAAATTCACACAAATCAGAATGCACCAATTCTAAAGGTTCGGATTCTCTAACAACAGATTTATGGGAACTCTTGGTTATTTTTGCTTGACTACAAGATTCACACTTTTCAAAATCATGCATGGATATTTTTGGAATAAGACCTTGCTTGCTCATGGTAGCTACTGATCTACTGTTCACATGACAAAGTCTAGCATGTCAAACATTAAAAGTACACACCATATAAGAAGAAGATGCAATTTTATTCATTTCAACATTAAGCTTAAACATTCCATCAATAGCATAACCTTTTCCTACAAACACTCTGTTTTTAGTAATTGTGTAAACATCAGATCCAATAGTTTGATACAACCCAGCCTTGTTGAGAAGATAGCCGGAAATAAGGTTCTTTCTCATTTCTGGAGTGTGGAGGACATCTTTCAAAGATAAGTGTCTTCCTTTAAGTAAACTTCAGTTATACCGTACCAGAACCTTTCACAATAGTGTTGTGGGAGTCTCCCAACAACACTTTCTTATCCTTTGTTTCTGTGTAACTCTTATATAGGGACCTATCAAAACAACAATGGAGCGATGCACCACTGTCTATCCATCACCCATCAGAACCACCAACCATGTAGAACTTAGGATCTGAGACCATGGCTATTATAACGCCATCCACAACATTAGCTTGTGCGTTATTCTTTTCCTTGTTACACCTGCAATTCCTAGCCATGTGGTTCGGTTTATTACAGGTATAATAAAGAAACTCAGAATTGGAATTCTGTCCATTTCTTGATGGGTTTTGGTTCTTGTTTTGGTTAGGCCTTCCTCCTTTCTTATGGTTCGGATTAGGTTTCATATCCTTTTTCTTAGGTTTCAAATTAGGATGAGTCTTATTGTTAGAAACAATGATAATCTCTTCCTTCTTATCTTGTTTCCGAGCTTCTTCCTCAACCCTGAGCTTAACAATCAAACTTTCAAGAGAAAATTATTTAGATTTGTGACGCAAAGAATTACGAAAATCTTTCCAGTTAGGTGGTAACTTGTCAATCAAAACAGCTACTTGATATTGTTCACAAATTTTCATACCTTCGGTCAGAATTTCATGGGAAATTTTCTGAAGTTCATGAGCTTGTGCAACAACTGCAACTCCTCCACCATTTGATATTTCAAGTAGCGGCTTACATCATATTTCTTCGATCCGGCTTCTTCAGTATCGTATTTTTTATGTAAGGCATCCCAAACATCTTTAGCGGTATCAAACGTGGAGTATTATTCATATAAATCGTCAGACAATGCATTGAGAATATAGTTCTTTCAATCGAAATCATCATCAACCCATTTTTCATAGGCTCTTTGTTTTTCTTCAGCAGTTTGGGTCACAACAGGTTCTGCAGTTTGTTGAGGAGTTGCACTTGTTGTAGCTGGAGTTGCTTTTGCCGCAGCTTCTGCATCATTTGGATCAGCTGGTTTGATGGAGGTCACCATCATGTGCAACTTCATTAGTTTAAGGTAGAAGAAAAACTTTTGCTTCCATCTTCTGAAGTGAAGTCCTTCAAACTTGAACGGATTGTTGATATCAGCAACGGTTTTCTTTTCAGATTCCATGGCAGAAGGATTCGTCTTAAAATTGTTGGAACAGTCGCCGATTTCACACCTGCAAAACAAGGATTAAACACAAAAACAAGTTATCGGCTGAGTCACGACCAGGTCGCTCTCTTTAAGACGTTTCGTGGCTCTGCCTTGAGTTTTGTGCAAGCAGCTCTTTCTTCGTCACAACGCCCCCAGGATAAAACAGCCGAGATCAAAAACTCTCTTCAATCCCTCACGCACACAATGAGAGATTGATCACTTTCACTCTTTCTAATCTTGCTCAGAAAAACTTGGTCTCTTGATTCACAAAAACAGTATGTATTAAAACTCATACCTTTCTGGTTCTCAAAACAGGCTTTTTATAAACTTTTGCAATTAAGACAAAATTAATGGGAATAAATTTTTGGTTTTAATTGTCTCCATAAAAGTCATTTTAACAGTCAGAAAACGTTACCAAAATTAATCCTAATTAATCACTCACTTAATGGCAATAAAAGTTTTGAAAATCATTTCAAAAACCAGCAGAAAAAATAACTTCGAAATTCAAGAGACCACCCAAGACCCCCAAGGCCCCGCTCCCGAACTAATGTTATATATATTATTTATATATATATACCCATCAGTAGGGGGAGGGATTCGATCCTGAGACCTAACCCTCCATGCCCAAAATTCTTAACCACCGGGCCAAGCTCGAATTGTTGATATAAATGTACAAAAGAATTATTTTAACACATATATCCCAACAAGTACTCTCCACAATCATCTCTAATATACCAAAAATTGTATCACCTAGCAAAGTTGCTGCATAACCTGAACATAAGAAATCTTCTTGAACTTAGCTAGACAAAAAATACCACTGTTGTCATCATTTCTTATTAAAGAGATAACCTGCAAATACCAAGCCACTAATAACAGCTTGAACACAAGACCAACCAGGAAACCAACATATGATGTACACTCCAACATCAGGCATTGAAATTGGCTGGGCCTTCTAGTTTACATCCAGCAAATTTCCATCATACACCTGACTTGGCTCCATAGGATACAATTGGATGTAACTCACAAGTCTCCTCAACTGTAACTCTCTTGAAACAACATTATACTCAAGCAAAGAAATATTGAAACCAACAAACAAAGAGGTTGTTGAAAAACAGTGATAATGGAAAACATGCCACATTCTTAATTGAAAGCAGACTCATCAAAGAGAACTTCAACTTGTATACCAGTGCCACACCAATTTCAAGCCAATAACAACATCTTCAGTTTCATCATTAAATTCGCTACCCAACTCACTCATGTGTTTAATACAGAAGAACAC
The DNA here is from genome assembly GCA_023529315.1 of Papaver bracteatum. NCBI lineage: Eukaryota > Viridiplantae > Streptophyta > Magnoliopsida > Ranunculales > Papaveraceae > Papaver > Papaver bracteatum. The sequence goes on from JAJJWX010003180.1 coordinate 581,020, forward strand.
CCTAAATCCACTTGGTCATGGAGGAGTATTAGCTCGGAGCTGCAATTTGTCAAGAAATATAGCCTGTAGTCAGTTGGTGATGGAAAGAAGATTCAAATTTGGAATTATAGATGGATAGAAAGTCTTGATAATCCACCAATTCCTAAAGCTGGTGCTTCACATCATCATAACTTCACCTTTGTGGTTCAACTTTTTGATCCAATTTCAGGTGGATGGAACATCAGTTTACTTTCCACCTTGTTTGAGCCAACCACAGTTTCTCTTATTCTCAAGATATCTATACATCATAATTTGGAAGACATACTTGTGTGGTCCATAGAGAGGAGTAGTTGTTTCTCTGTAAAATCAAGTTATAGGAAAATGTTGGAGGAAAAGCATGGAAACACCTCAGTTGGTACAAAAATGAAAAGTATCTTCAAAAAACTATGGAAGCTACCCCTGTAATACCCTGATATTCGGCAGTGGTTGGCCGAATGGAATATAAGTAATGATTTGTCATTTCCTATCACCGAGGCCTTTTCAGCATAATTGGCTCCAGAGTTGGCAGAAAACTTTGCAGTTAAGCGTGCTCGGCTGGGAGTAATCCAGGGATGGGTGACCATCCGGGAAGTTTCTGCTGGATTACCGCAGCGATGCCCGTTGAAAACCCCACACTTCCGGATAACCGCAGTGGCAAAGTGGGGACAATATCGGTGGAGGGACGGGTCATTAGAAATGGTATCAGAGCCGACGACGGTTCACCTGCCGAGGGTGGGAAGGTACGCTGGACGGGGTTAGTCCAGGTGCTTCTCATGATGGGAGGGGAACGTCGGAGATCTGGGCTTGCGAATATATTCCGGAGCCGAGGACGGCTCCAATTTAAGGTGGTGGTATTGTAATACCCCGATATTCGGCAGTGGTTGGCCGAATGGAATATAAGTAATGATTTGTCCTTTCCTATCACCGAGGCCTTTTCAGCATAATTGGCTCCAGAGTTGGCAGAAAACTCTGCAGTTAAGCGTGCTCGGCTGGGAGTAATCCAGGGATGGGTGACCATCCGGGAAGTTTCTATTTGGATTACCATGACGATGCCGTTGAAAACCCCACACTGCCGGATAACCGCAGTGGCAAAGTGGGGACAATATCGGTGGAGGGACGGGTCATTACAACCCCTTCTTCCCAGAATTAATCATTCGTTTGGAAATGTGTTAAAGGTATTTTGCCAACAAGAAATAAGCTGCAACATTTTATTCAATATGGAATGCATAACTGCCCTTTCTGCAATCAAGTTTTAGAAACTCCAAGTCATTGTATACTGGGTTGTAATATTTCAAGACTAGTTTGGTTTACTGTGTTAGGTCTGCACATGGGGAATACTGATAATCTTGTGAATTGGTTTGATAAGCTCAATGCGCGTCAGGTTCAAGAGGAGGTATTATGCAAGATGGCGATAGTAGCATGGTTCATATGGTATTTCAGATGTGAAAAAGCTTTCAACAATGTTCAAGTTACTCCCAAAATGATCATACATAAGTGCAGAAAAGAGATCTCTGAGTTTGAAACTAAACAAGTTTCTACACCAAGGGATAATCTTTCTATCTCTAGATATAACTTGCACTGGTCTCCTCCTTCAAGAGACTCTTTTAAAATTAATTGTGATGGCTCGTTTCAGCATATTAATAAAACAGGTGGCGTAGGACTGATTATTCGTGATTTTGCAGGTATCCATAGGGGATCAAAATACGTCTATTTGAACCATATATTGAGTGCAGAACAAGATGAAAGTAGAGGCTTATGGGAGGCAGTGCATTGGGCTAAGGAGAAGAAGTTAGATAAGGTTGTTTTCGAGATGGATTCAAAGATCGTGGTGGATGCAGTAAACAATGAAGCTTTAGATTGGAGGCTTAGAAATTTAATTCTGGATATTAAACTTTTATTTTTGTTGTTTAGTTCCTGGTATTGCAAACATATACCTAAGGAGCATAATAAAGTAGCGGACAATCTATCTAAACTTGTTAGAGTAGAAAGATTAAGTAATGTATGGTATTTGAATTCTCCAGTTGAGATCTCTGTTATTGTGCAGGAAGAAGCTCAGTTTGTAAACAATCAAGCTTAATCAGTTAAATTTTCAATTGCAATTTCAAAAAAAAAAAAAACTCACTCATGACCTCTCTTACGATGAGGACTGTACCAAAATCAACATCAATGGGATTAACCGAAAATAAGCAATCTAAGCACATGATTTTTTGCAGCAAACACTCGCTTCATACACACATAAATGTACATCTGCAATTTAAGAAAGACTTTCTCCACTATCAAATGGAACAACGTTAAGCATCTCCCTAACTATCAATTGTAGTAGAAATAGGAATGCTCAGATCTAATAACTCCTACTAGTTAGGACTTGATGAAAAACTAGTTGAAATCAAACCTAGTGATGATGAAAACAACTTTTGAAAACATAATGGGATGTTGTTGAGATAGTGATGTAGAAATTGAACCCATGAGATCAAATCTAAAGTAATCTAAAGATTAAGTTGGAGATTGTCAGCAGATACTCAAATTTTAGTTGTTGAGATAAGAGATTTCAGATCCAAACTGGATATCCAAAACAACCAAGAGTTCAAGTTCTAAAACTGAATTTTAAATCCAAAATACATGCTTAATCTTGTTTTAAGACCTATGAAGCACGAATACTTCAAAATTGGTGATGTATCCGTATCGGCGCTGTATCAGTATCGGATACCTGGTGATACGTATCAGATACTCCCTTTAAAGTGTCACTTTTTTCTAATTACAAAAAGGGTAGGGGATACTCTGGGATACCTCTCAGATACTCTATGAGGCGATACTTCCTATAATCTAACACTTATTTTTTTTATACAAAATCTATATATTTATAAATTTATACATAAATCTAAATATTTATAGATATTTGTACAAATGAACATATCGAATAATTATATCTAAACCTAATTATTTTTATGGTGCTTCAATAAAAAAAAAACGGTGTTAGAGAAATCTAGCTTTAAGGCTTATTGGGCAGTCATGTTCTTCATGTTGTTTAGAGAGAAATCAGAGTACATATGATTTTATCTATTCAATTAACATAAGTAAGACTGAAACCCAAAATGCTGAAAATTTAATGTTTGCTCACATTAATTTTCAAAATAGTATCTATCGATTTTTTTTTTAATCTTATGATTTTTTAGTAGAATGAATTATTATTAGCCTATTATTATATTAAATATTTTTTTAATAATTACACGTATCCCACCGTATCCAGTATCCCCGTTTTATGAAAATTGACGAATCCATGTATCAGTGTCACCGTATCAGTATCGGTGCATCATTGTTTAAGACGTTGCAGTAAAACATCGGGATCAAATCTAATTCCTCAACAATTCCAGGAGAAAATTTCCATTTCAAAGAAAATCTTACTTAATCTTAAGAACCTTTGTGACCGAGAAGAACCGTTGTGAACAATCCAACTAGGGTACCCAATGAAGTAAATCGTACTTCAAATTGAGTACGATTTTCTTTCATTGAGTACGAGTGTCTGGTCAATGATGATTTTCTTCAAATTGAGTACGATTTTCTTTTAGTTTTGACGAATTTCTATCATTTTTGATCTAAAAATGATGATTCGTACTTCAAATTGAGTACAATTTTGTTTCAAGTAAGGTTATATTTGCGCCGTACAAGGAAATGAGAAACAAGCATCCGTTCAATAAAATTTCCTTGTGTCATGGACCCTTTTTTTATCCTTTCAGCTACATACTGTACAATCCTACTAGGGTAACGCGCCAACTTGGTTACATGTAACAACTTGTGACAATTGAATTCCTTGTCAATGTGAGGTAATGAAAGTTAAAAGGAAAAGGTACGAAGTGGAGTACCAAAAAGGCGTTTCTGAAGGTGGGAATATGTCGGATGTTACGGAGGTGTCAACCTTAAGACGAAGCAATGCACTACATGGTATGAGAAATGGTACCGCCACATTTTTCATCTTAAGGTGTCCCCTCACCCGGATGAGAAATATTTAATCCCACCTTGTATAAGAAGATTGTGGTATGTTGGTGCCCATATTTGCATAATTTCCGTTGGTCCTTTAGATAATTTATATCCATCCACCTTACACTAACTAATGAATTCTTACTTGACAATTATGTAGTCGCTGCGGTTAAGTTGGTGTTACCATATTTGCGGTTAATCAAACAGAATGAGCCACTCGGCTAGGATATGCTGCTTCGATTTGTTGAACTTGTACCAAATTAGGTTACTCCAGTGCCGATCACACGTACAATTCCCTTCGGCCACCTAAAAAAAATACCGTTAAAAAAGAGGGCTTCAACAACAGTGCAAGATTCTGGTAATGGTCCAAAAGGTCGTGGTGTTTAGGGTGGAAAGCTTGGGGTGGCAAGTAGAATGTTTGCTTTTTGATTTTGAAAAAGCGGGGATCTAACAACCTCACCTAGTCCAGATTTGAACACCACACTGTATTAAGCCGCTACAAACACTATCCTACTATAAACTAACTTCGGTCTGGACTGTAGTTGAACCCTAATCAATATCACACTGATTCAAGGTACAATTGCGCTCCTTATGTCTCTGATCCCAACATGATACTACGCACTTGATTCCCTTAGCTGATCTCACCCACAACGAAGAGTTGCTACGACCCAAAGTCGAAGACTTTAATAAACAAATCTGTATCACACAGAAAAGTCTAAGATAATAGATAAATCTGTCTCCCACAGATAAACCTATGAGTTTGTTCCGTCTTTTGATAGAAATCAAGTGAACAGGAACTAATTGATAACCCGTACTTATATTCCCGAAGAACAGCCTAGAATTATCAATCACCTCACAATAATCTTAATCGTATGGTAGTTAAACAAGATATTGCGGAATCACAAACGATGAGACGAAGATGTTTGTGATTTCTTTTTATCTTGCCCTATCAGAGATATAATCTCAATCCAATTATTTGATTGAACTCGTACGATATAAAATGGCAAGATCAGATTGTTCAACTACAAGAGAAGTAGTTTCGTCTGGCTTCACAATCCCAATGAAGTCTTTAAGTCGTTAACCTACAGGGTCTTGAGAAGAAACCTAAGGTTAAAGGAGAATCGACTCTAGCAAAACCAACTAGTATCACAAAAGAGGTGTGGGGATTAGTTTTTCCAGTTGCTAGAGTTTCCCTTTTATAGTTTTCAAATCAGGGTTTGCAATCTAAACAAAGCATTCAATATTCATTGTTAGATGAAAAACCTGATTCAACCAAGCTAATATCTTTCAACCGTTAGATCGAAACTTAGCTTGTCACACACAGATGAAATGTATTTCATTTAGGTTTGAGTAACCGTATAAACGTGTACACTTAGTTGGTTCACAAATAGTTAACCAATGGTTAGCCATATGAGTACTTTCATATTAACGGTATTCATCCTTCTCATAACTAGTTCAAATGACTCAAAAGAATTAGTTAAAGAGTTGTTCAATTGCTTAAATATTAATACATAGAAACAATTGAAACAAAATAGGTTTGATTCGTTTGAATCAATTCATGATCAATATAGCCACGGTTTGCAAAGATTTCATTCCTTATAATTTATTGTTTTAAGTTCATGAACTACCGATTTGAGAAATAACCAGCTTGGGTACGCGTATGGGTATGCGTACCTTAGCTACCGGATTTTGAGTTGGTTTTAGTTCCCAAACTCAACAGAACTTTTCAGGTAGAAAAGTTTTGCCAGTACACCAACCTGTCTCCTTCACCAATACCAAATTCACACATATGCACGCACTTGGTTTCCGGTACATGGATTTATACACTAATGTGCGAACACACTATATATGCTTATATCCATATGTGGTAATATCAACTCTACATTTCAATCATTGAAACATTCTTCTATAATGTTATAACAATCGTTATTCACTACTATCGTCATCAAAGCTATTTTCAAGATTGAAACGTCATCATGACTTTAGTCATGGGTAAAGATGAAAATGGTTAAAGTAAAATCTCACCAACACATATTTCGAGAAAAAGATAGGCGATAAAACTCGGATCGAAATGGTAACAAATTGAGGAACTCATATCACAAATAAGCCAAGTCGCGCTCTGCAAATCGGGCGATCAACTCGTTCTTCTTTCTCCTTATTTTCCAGGTTTGACTTATTGATCTTCGTCATTAATTCAGGTGAAACTTAAGCTGAACACATCAAATGATTGGTGGTTATCAATTTAGTTGATAGTTTATTAATTAGTTGAAGTTTTATCTAATTTTTTCTATGGAAACTCATCAAGATTTAGAAATGGATCCATCTATGGTGGATCTTAATAACTCTGTTGAAGATAGTTCATCAATTGATTTAGTGAATGGAACTGATGAACGATGTGTTGTATGGAAATTTTCATTAATTGGTCATCTAGATTTGCTTCGATTAAAATTTTCTGATGTTGTTTCAAATTTGAAATCCCAATGAAAATTGGTAGGGCAACGCAAAATTATCCCACTGGGAAAGGGTTTCTTCATCATTAAACTCGATAATGAAAGAGATCAAAATATATCAGATCAGGTCAGTGGGAAGTTTATAATCAAACATTATGGATTTGAAATTGGATACCAGATTTTCGTCCAGAGTTACATCAAACATCTTCAGCAATGGTATGGGTTCATTATCATGGAATGAGTTTAGAATATTGGGATGAAAAGACTCTATTTACAATCAACAAAGCTTTGGGAGAACCAGTAAAGGTAGATGAAACTACTCTAAATTTTAAAAATGGTTTATATGCAAGAGTACTTATAAAAATTTACTTAGCAAAGAAAATTACAAATAAACTCTGGATCAAAACTAAGTTTGGAGGTTTTATGCAAGGTGTACTTCTAACAAAACTACCAAAATTTTGCCACCATTGTAAGATTGTTGGTCATTTACAAGCTGAATGTAGAGTGAAGTCATCATCTGAAGCAGAACCAGGTACAAGCCAAGAAAAACATGGAACTACAACAACTAATCCCAAGCCAATTTATCCTGAGAAGACTAAGGAAAAAGGAAAAAATTCAAATGGTAATTCAACACCCAGAATAGCTCAACAAGAACAAGTCAAATTTTACATTTGTTCTACTCTAGTACCAGAAATCAGTCAGCATATTTTAATTCCTCAACAACCAAATGCATCTGTTAATCTATCTTCTGGAAGATTTGAGGCTCTTAATACTGTGATAGAGGAGTAAGTAGATATTCAAGTAAGTGAAGGGAATGGAAATTTAACTCCATCTTTAATACAACAAATAGTTGAGGATAATGTTGTTGATAAGAGTGTTATCAACTTTATTAATGGAAAAGATGGGTCCATTTCAGAGGAAAGAATTCCAAAAACAACTTGGTCAATAATAATTCAAAAACCTTCAACTTCAGGTACAAAACCAACTTCAGAAATGCAACAAAAGGAAGCTCCAACTAAGATAAAAGCTCATCATGTTAATAACAAATATAATTTCAGAAAGAATCAAGGAAAAGGAGGTACTAGGGACCTCTAATCCTTATAATAAGGGTATTATTCTGGAACCTCAGGGGCCTGAGAATACATAGGGCTCAAGAGAAATTAAGGTCTTTAATAAATCAATTTCAACCTTCCGTAGTTTTTATAGTTGAACCTAAAATAAGTTGCAATGCATCATTTTGTGATAAGTTAAATTTACCAGGAATGCAGAACATGGTAATTCATAATTCTTTTTTGAATAAGAAAGGAAATATTTGGCTTTTATGGAATAAACATCTTCCTACACCAACTATGGTTTCAATGTCAACTCAAATGATCACAGTCAACATTGGAGGCAATCTGATATCTGGAATTCATGCTCATGTTGGTGCAGTGCAAAGAAGAAATTTATGGTCTGAGATGGAGGTAATAAGTGGGTTCAATCTTCCTTGGTTGGCTATTGGTGATTTTAATGCATTCCTAACTGCAGAAGAAAAATATGGAGGGAGAACTCCTAATACCAGAAATATGCTGGATTTCAATAACTTTCTTGACAAATGTGAATTACAGCAAGCTTTAAAATCAGGTTGTGAATATAGTTGGTCTAATTTTCAACATGGAGCTAAAAGAATTCTATGCAATCTTGACAGGGCAGTAATCAATAATTTGTGGATTCAAAAGCATGCTGGCTGGAGTTATAAAGTTGGTTTGAGAATAGCTTTTGATCATTCTCCTCTGTTAGGTGGTTGTGTAATCTGTCCTAAACCAAAAAATATTCCACAAAAGTTTTAAAAAAATTGGATTGACCATCCTAACTTTATGGAAGTTGTTACTAAGTGTTGGTATGAAAAGGTAGAAGGGGATCCAACTTTTGTGTTCCAGAGAAAACTTAAAAAGTTAAAAAAGGTGTTAGTGGAATGGAACTGGAAAGTGTTTGGAAATGTAAATGAACAAATCAAGGAAGCTACAAAAGAAGTTCAAGAAGCAATGAAATTATCTGATGACAATCCATTTAATGAGGAGTTATTGGAAAATTTAGTGATAGCTGAAAATAAGTTAAATACAAAAGAAATGCAATTAAGTACAATGATCAAGCTTAAAGCTAGAACCAAATGGGTTAAAAAAGGGTCATCAAACACTAATTTCTTTCATACCAAGCTCAAAGTAAGACAAGCTAGCAACTCAATTTGTGAACTGGAGAATAGTAGCAATGAAATCATTACAAATCAAGATAAAATAGCAGAAGTGCTTATAAAAAAATTTGAAGAAAAAATCAAGTTTAAGAAAGTACATATTTCAGAAGCATTGCTTGAAGCAATCCCATAGTTAATAACAACAGAAGATCAAGCTATGTTGGATGTTGTCCCATCTATGGAAGAAATTAAACAAACTATTTTTGAAATAGATCCAGATAGCTCTCCAGGTCCATATGGATTTTCAGGTAGCTTTTACAGGGCATGTTGGAAGATAATTCAGGATGATGTGGTCAATGCAGTTCAATTTTGCTGGAAAAGAAGATTTATCCCAAAATGTTTAAACTCTAATTTCATTGTTCTAATTCCTAACGTTGAAGGTGCAAGATCTCCTCAGCAATATAGACCAATTGGGCTAAGTAATGTAAGCTTCAAAATCTTTACTAAAATCATTACATCAAGAATGTCAAGTCTCATGCATAAGATAATTTTTCCTCAACAAGCATCATACATCAAACGAAGAAACATTCAAGATCAAATTGTTTTAGCTTCTGAAATGGTAAATGAAAGGAAAAATAAAATAAGAAATGGTAATATTGGTCTCAAACTGGATATATCTCAAGCTTATGATTCAGTGAGATGGAAGTTTTTTTTTTCAAGTTCTAAAGAAGTATGGATTCTCAAATACATGGTGTGAATGGCTAAGCATCCTTTTTGAATCTGCAAGAATTTCAATCATGATAAATGGAGGACCAAATGGTTTCTTTTCAGTGGGTAAAGGGTTAAGACAAGGAGACCCTCTATCTCAAATACTTTTTGTTTTAATGGAAGATGTTCTGAGTAGAAATATCACAAAATTGGTTCTTGAGGGAAAGATAAGTCCAATGGTAATAAGGAATGGAATTCATCCTTCTCATATGTTTTTTGCAGATGATGTATTTATCTTCTGCAATGGAGCAAAAAAGAGTATTCAAAATCTGATGAAACTTTTAGAAGAATATCAAGACAGTTCAGGTCAAGTGATAAACAAAAGCAAAAGTAAACTTTTTGTGGATGGAACAACTCCTGCAAGAATGATGCAAATGGAAGTGAGTAGTTTACCTGACAAATATTTGGGAGTCATCTTACATTCTGGCAGAGTTAAAATTGCAACAGTTTGGCCTATAGTGGAGATGATGCAAAATAAGTTGGCTAGCTGGAAAGGCAAGCTTATTTATTTCAATGACAAACTTGTCCTGATTAAGTCATTTCTTTGCATTGTTCCAATTTACAGTATGTCAATTTATAAATGTCCAAAATCAGTGAAAAAAATTTGTGAAAAAATTATCAGAAATTTCTTATGGTCTGGAGATGGTGACATTAGAAAATACAAGACTCTATCATGGAAGAAACTGTGTTCTCCTTACAGTAAAGGGGTTCTTGGCTTACAAAGATTGGAAGTTATCAATAGAGCACTACTCGTGAAGATCCTTTGGAGAATAATAAACTCAGAATGGGCCCTATTTACTAAATCTAAATTTCAAGACAAACAACATCAATGGAAGAGCAACTGGCAACTTTCATCTATTTGGCCAGGTCTGAAATGGGCTTGGATCCTTTAAAAGAAAACATAAGATGGTGCCTTGGAAATGGATATAAAATATCTTTTTGGTTTGATCCATGGCTAAGAAATGATCCTTTAATTGAAGAGGTTGGTTTTACAGAGTATGTTAAGAAGCAAATTAATCTAAAAGTTTCATATTTAATTCTAGAAGGAAAATGGAATGTGCCTGAGGAGCTAAAACAAATTAATGCACATTACACTCTGCCTGAAATTGGTGTTGGTGAAGATATTTTAATATGGAAAAGAGAAATCAAAGGTAATTTCACTACTTCTTCTGCAATCAATTTAATAAGCAACAAAGAACAACCTTTACAATGCTACAAAAAAAATTGGAATTCATTCTTACATCCTTCTATAGCAAGCAACATATGGAAAATCATCCAGGGAGTTTATGTTGATGACTCTGTAATGGTAGAAAGGGTCTTTGAATTAGCTTCCAGGTGTTGTATTTGTGAAGAATATCAAGACAATATGCAACATTTGTTATGGTAGTGTAAATTCAGTAAGCAGATTTGGCATTGGATATGCTCTGTATTCAACTTTAACATTCCAAAATCCTTTGAAGTTGTGGAGTAGTGCAAGAAATAAAAGCCCTTTCATCAAAAAATGCTGGATTATAGCATCCTGTGCAATTTTAAGAGATCTCTGGTTCCAGAAAAACAAGTTGTGGTTTGAACAGATAAAGCCAAATATTCAAAGCTTCAAGGCTAGAATTAAAAAAAAAACAATTTATGAAGGAGGCATCAGGATGAAAAGCAACAAGTGGAATTCTGACATTGATACTCATGTAATCTAGTACTTCAAACTTGAACCAAGAAAAATCAAATTTCAATGTATTAAAACTTGTTTCTGGAGTCCACCTGGTTTTGGTTTTATCATGTTCTGTTGTGATGGTGCATCAATTGGAAACCCATGATTTGATGGGTTTGGTGTAGTAATTAGAGATCATCTGAGTCAAGTGTTGGGGATTATAACTGGTGAAATTGGTATTGCTACAAATTACATAGCAGAAGTGTATGCAGTCATAAGTGCAATGGAATTGGTAGTTGAATGGGGAATGCAGAATGTAATCCTAACTTAAGATTCCAAAACAGTCATAACTGAATTTTCAAATAATAAGATGCCCTGGTTTGTGAAGATGAGATGGAAGAAGGCAATGAGATATATACAGTCTATCAAATTCTTTCACATCTATAGGGAAACAAACTTTGAAGCAGATACAACAGCGAAAAAAGGTGATAGACTGGCAGCAGGGCAAATACTAGTATATGTGGGAAGACCTAATTTTATAGCAAGAGTAGAACAACCAAATGTGGAATATTATAGAATCTGTTAATTTTGTCTAGTAATTAGCCTATGTAGTTGGTTGTTTTGTGCTTTAAGTTCCTCATTGTAACCTTTTAAAACCCATTTTTATCAATTAATAAAGTGTGATTCAGAAAAAAAAAAAAACTTAGCTCGAAATATCAAATGTGTATGTATGAAATCTATCATACTTATACGACTTTTGTCTCAAGAGTAGGAGATATAGTATACTTTTGAGTGATAGATGAGTTCAAGTCTCCATACATTTTAGTCGGATGAAGTTCCACTGGTTCCTTGAGTAGTTTTTCGTATTTGTAAGATAATCTCCATGGAGTCTGGAGCTCAACTATGCTTAATTGTCCTAGACCGAGACTAAGCTATAAGTAGACTAGAAATCAAGACGATATTTTTGATCACTAACATTGACAAACATGCTTGAGATAGAAACGCATGCGAGTTCGACCGAGCAATGCTTTAACAGATTTACAAATAACATTTTGGGGTTTATCTACGATTCGTTGTTTATATACTATTTTAACTCAGAATTATAATATGGTTACGACACTTTGTTAGCGGATTCGGTAGCATGTTCACATACGGTTAACGGATCATTCATGTGATTTACAGTGTACTTTGACTTGTTATGAATGATTTATTTAGGTTCCACCTATTTGCCACCCACACTTTTCCTATTTGCCACACAAATTAATTACCACCCCACTTATCCTATTTTCCACCCATATATTTCTTCATATATCATAAATACTACCAGATTTATGTTTACACCCACCAATAAAACCATCCAAAAACCAAATCAAAAAATAAACCTAAGTTATAAATCAATATTTCTTCTTATACAGCGATCACCTTCTTCTAATCATCTCTACCCACCGACAGCCACCTCCACTCATCGTTTGTTTAATTTTTTCTTCAAACTTGTGAATTGCATATCATGAATGCCCCCGAAGAAAGTTAGTACTTTCCATGCAATGCCAAACCCAAATGAAGGGTAAATTTAAACCTAATTGAAATTTTCTAAACTTATAATCGTAGGTGTTTATATTGGATTTGTTTTCACTATTGATATCAACAACTAGTCGTTCGATTTGGGTTCCATTTATTTTAAAAAATTCGGATTACAAGTGATGAATGTTTCAGTTGATGTACTTAAACTGCATTGATTTATCAATCAGCATGTCTATAAAAATATTAATCAATTATATTGAAATTTATAATCAAGCCCGATTGGTCTGATTTTCTAATTGAATATGTACTTATAACTTCAGTATCCTTGCGACCGCTTTATTGGTACTGCACTTGAGGGTCCAAAACACCGTTGGCTGGATCATCACCAACTGCTAAGATTCCTTGATCGGATAAGCACTCCTTTATAATCTGAAATACTACTAAAATACTTTGTAATGGTGTACTGATTAAAAAGAAATTTTAACCCAGGATTAAAATCCTATTAATGGACTTTTATGGAAAATAAAGATTAATGGAGAAGAAGCAAAACAATGGTGATAGTCACGGTAAATTAAATTTGACTTTTTATGGGTGGTAAACATGAAAAGTAGAATTAAAAAGTATATTTACTTTAGACATTCTAATGAGGGTGGAAAATAGGAAAAGTGTGGGTGGAAAATAGGTGGAACCTTTATTTACAAGGTTGGACATGCTAATGTGTTAGTTTTTTCTGATGAGCTCAACCTTGAAAATTATAGTAAACATTGAATATGCGTTGATAGATTGTTTCAACTTTTATCATGGACGTGTCTTATCATGTTCGGACATATTTATGGATCTCAGTTCGTACAGTTATGCGTTGATAATTACAAATAAGGATGATGGGGATGTGTCAGTTGTAGACAACTAGGTGCAAACATGGCTTCTTTTATATCCTATTTATAGGGTCAATTATTTATATACAGGAAACACTACCGGTATAACACAAGACATGAACATCTCCATTAATACATTGAAGATAAACTCCTCAATTAAATTTCTACATAGTCATCCATCAGAATCACCATTTTTCCTCTCAAGTGGTATAATATCCAATACAAACCATGGTGTTGTCCCGTCAGAAGCTTCAATTAGTATAAGAAAAACTATGCTCTTGGAAATGATTTTTTCACTCGTATCAATTATTTTCCTCTCACTACAACACTCGTTTCCTATAACATCAAGCTTTCAAAGTTCGAATCTCATGCACCCTTAATGTATATGTAATCTAATGTTATTTGTGTCTATTAAAGGTGTATTTGTGTAGCCATATTTTCAAATAAACGAAAACTCATAATGTATGAGTTGTCAAGATCTTCATCTGATAATTCAAGTTTGTTGACAGAGTTGTCAACACTTCCATTTTTATCAAGTTGTAGATAGGGAAAAACGATTTGCTGAGTTTTTAGGAAAATAAAGAGACGACCATGCGGATGGGCACTCCTCAACCGAGCAAATTGCTTAAACCTTCTTCTAACAGATGCACTGCATAGGAGTGCTTTGAGTTCGAGAGATCAATCTGTAGGACTCCGGCCTAAACCAAGATAATGGTCATTTCAGAGTCAATTCAATGATAAAGAGGGAAGATGGTCGATCTGTATGAGGGAAACTGAGAAGTGTGTGAGATCAATGATGATCAAGAATTATGGGTGTGTTGAAGGTTTCTGCAAGATAAATTGTAGTGTTCAAGCGAAAATAAGTTCTGATCGATTGAGTGATAATTCCTTGTGGATAGAAATTGTTGTTTACCAGATGATTCTTGGTTGTTCAATCGTGGATTCAGAAACTTATTTATATTGCAAGAATAATAGACACATTGATCCCAGTAAGTATGACGGTTTCTCGAGTGGGAAAGTGGGAAATCGTGGTCAAACCAGTTTCATGTCGTGCAGAGACTTGGATGATTATCCATACACTACTTTGCTAACTTCCTCAACCGATTGCACGACTTACTCACATTTCTCATCGTGGGTGAACACATGTACCGTAGGCCGCCATACCAAAACCCTAGTGATTATCCCCCCATGTAACGTGATTGATATCACATGAATGTGGAGTCTGCAAGGCAGACATATATTTAATTAGTCAGTTGTTGACTTGACTAGAAAATAAGTATTAGCATTGATGAGTCGATCATAATGAACGAATGTGGTATGCTCTGAGAATCATGGATTTAAGAGAAGATGTCTGCTAAGACAGTAATGATGTTCAAACATTGAGTCTTGATACCATTTTACCAGCCGGGATAATAATTATATTTTGACAATTTGGATTGATCATCCGATGAAGTTGCTCGATCAAGGACTTATTTTAATATGTCGAGTTTCGACACGAAATTAAAGACATTGAATGGTCGTCCATTCGAACCATGTTGCTCAGTCGGGCAAAAATATTGGCAGCAAAACCAAAAATTAAATATAAATTAGAATATTGATTGTTGGATCCATAGAATCCTCGAATGTTGATAGTCGAATCAACATGAGAAATATTGCTCGGTCGAACAATTGATAGTTGAATCAATGAGTTCTGAACCCAGTTGATCATGCGTTTTGCTAGATTAAGCAATTTATTGTTATAGATGAGCAAAGTAAATATTGCTCCTTTGAGAGAATATTGCTCGATTCATGAATTATTGGTAGCATGACCAAATAAAATATTAATTAAAAATACTGGTAGATGGATCGAATATCAATTTAATCAATCAAGATGTTGATTACCGGATCAACATAAAATTATTATTGGTGTCTGAACCTGCTCGAAATTATGGTTTGCAGAGCATTTGGTTTGAAACCCTAATTTTTTGATCGATTGTTGATCAATTGATGATTTAATAAAAATCAACTGATGGGAAAGAGAGGGACCGGATACATGGGATGATGGCCGACCATGTAGCGCCCAGGTGCTCGAATAAGCGTGCACCAAAGTCCTTTGTTGACTAGTTGGTGAAAATATGATTAAATGCTCATTTAATCATTATTAAAATAGTGCTCGTCTGAGCATTAGGTGATAAAAACCTAATTATGGAAGGAGGAGGGATCGACCAAGGAGTGTGAAACTGGACCTTGGTGGTCGTGAGACTTGGTGGTGGTCGATTGATTAAGTTCCAAGTTGGTTGGAAAGAGTTTGAACCTAATATGAACTGTAGAAGATTAATTAATTCACTGCTAATGGGGGGGTACCGTTTTGCTTGGGGGTGTACCAATATGCATATCGGACAAAAAAGCATTTTCCTTTGGGTTGGTACACACCCAAGAAAAACGGTACCCCCCCCCCCCACTATCATCCTTGATTAATTAGGTCAAAACTATTAATAGGATGTGGGACCGGATTCTGCAAGCCTAAGGGCCGACCTTGGTTGGTCAAGGTGGCATGCCTGTGTCACCACATTGTGCGTGACTCAATCCTGAGAATTTTGGTATTTTCTGGTGCGCGTTTGAGCAATATTTTGGATTTTCAGAAGGGTTTGATCTTGACTGAAGCTCTCGATTTTTCTTGAGTGAGCAAGTAGAATTTTGCTCGCTCGACAAGATTTTAAGAAAATTAAAATAAATGATATTTTGGTATTTGTTGTGGAAAGCCCGGATGGTCGTGTGACCATTTTACTTTTTGGGATCGACCACGGCTAGGGCATGGCCGGCCGTCTAGTAGGCCCGGTCCCTTGCTATTCCCTATTTTATATTATTATTTTTCATAATTTGAGGAAATATGGAAAAACTAAGAGTTTTGCTCGAACGAGGAAGTTTGCTCAAACAAGGAGTTTTCAAGAGACAAGGAAAAATAATAAAATAAGTTAAAAATAAAAGAAAGAGGCATGGGACAGGCCATGGCGGCATGGTCGGCCGGCCGGTGTGCCCGGTCCCGTGAGCGCCTCTTTATCATTTTTTTAACTATTTTCATTTATGATGGTTTCCTCGTTCGTCCATATTTTTGAATACTCGTTTATGCATTTGGGTGCTCATTCGTGCATTATTGTTAAGTACACTCGCACCATTTTCTCGGGGCTTACTCTGTGGTGGCCCAGATGCCGGAACATTGAATATTTATTACTAATTCATGGAATTCATCCAGGAATATGCCATGAAATAGAGTAATAAAATAGATTGATTATCAATTACTAGTTCATGGAATTTAACAGGGAATAAGCCATGAAACAGAGTAATGAGATAAAATATATTATTTTTCTAGGAATTCGAATGATGAATGTTGCGCTAGGATTTAATCTATGAAGTGCTCTATACTAGCATGCAATATATGTAGGAGTGAGTTTATTCGAGAATCGAGGTATGTGATGATATAAGCATCATACTCGTTCTGAATATTGATTATGTATAGTCAGGGAACAGTGTGGTATCCTGACGACGTTAACGCTCTATACTAGAATGTAATATGTCTAGGAGCCGTCCAATCCTTAAGAGATTCTATACATATGTGCTCTACATAGTCAGGGAACATTGTGGCATCCTGAAGACGTTAACGCTCTATACTAGCATGCAATATGTCTAGGAGCCGTCGAATCATTTCAATTTTATATAGAGGTGTTGATGAAATATGCACAGTGTCGAAAAGCTCAGCTGAGAGGATTTACGAATAACATATTCATACAGAGCTCTAAGAGGGTGTACGCTTAGTCAGAGATTGTGAAAATGAGATTTCACGAATCTTAAAATGTGAGTTTCACATACATTCCTGAATCCGTGTCAGAAACATGCAAGATCATGATTTTACGATTTTAGCCTTTGATGAAAATACACCATCAACATTAAGTCCCCCTGCTTATTAAGGGACAATCATGTTCTGCAGTAAGCACTGGATGGTGATTTTCCTGTAAACGAGATAAGTAGTTGAAATTAGTCGTAAAAGATGTTACTAGAATTCTCGATTTGCTCCAATATGTCATGTACGAACAAATGCTTGCATAGGGACCCTAGTAGTATAGTAGAGCGTCGTCCAGTGAGTGTGGAGAGATGAGGCACCGCTGATTCGGGCGGTCGGACACCCATGGTCGGTTTAGCACTTATGGGATCGGGCTCAAAAAAGGAAATCCATGTGTAATTATGTTTTGGAAATAAAAGTTATTATTAAAGGGATGAAAACTTTTTTTTTTGAATTTCTTCTCCCATGGCCACGAACGACCGAGCACCTCCTCGCAACGTCTTCTTCATACTCGAGCAAAGGAATAAAAAAATAATATCGGATTCTAGTCATTGCCGACCGTCACCGTCCGTCCAAGTCCCGGAAGATCAGGTAAGTCCGGATTTGTTTTGTTTGTTTATTTGAACTGTTCATGATTTGTTCATAAAAAAACTAAAATTCCGTATATCTATATATGTAATGCGTAGATTTTCATAAAAAGGCTTGACTTAGGAAATGAACGTTCGTCCATTTGTTAGTTTAAGAAACGAACAAAAATCCCTAATATGAGAGAAATATATATATATATTTTTGAATGGACATGGTATAATGGTAATGATGAAAATTTTGTTTATGAGCTTTTATGAAAACAAAACTTTATTTTGAATATGTGGATTTTCACGAAAATAGAAAAGACTCTCATTTCATAGAGGAATGCCCGTTCAAACGAGAGATTTAAAAAAAAAAAATACGTGAGTTATTCACGGTTTATTTTATTTTTTTGAAATTTACGTGAACTATTCACGTTTTTTTTTTCTTTTTTATTTTTGGTTGTAAAAAATCAAATTTTGATTTTTTGAGCAATTGTTGAAAGCAAACAATTATTTGTGATGAAATAATATCTTTATGTGAATGCTCAAGATTTAATAATGGATACTCACGCAGTAGAAAAGTAGTGGATGTTTACACGGTGCAAATTATGTGAATTGTTCACGGTTTCATAATTTTTTTGTGTGGATGTTCGCACAATAGAAAATTTCACGAGTCGTTCATGGTTTCGTAAAAATCAAGTTATGATTTTTAATAAAGAAGTTTGCTCGTCTTTGCAGGTTTCAAGAAACGAGCAAGTTCCTTAGAGCATTAGCTTTCGAATTATAATCACTGCTGAAACTGTAAACAGGTAAGAGTTGGATTGTTATACCGTTTTTCTAGACGCTGATTTGAGCATCTTTATTATTTCATTATTATGTAATTCCATTACTTGGTTGAAATTTGCATCTTGTATGAATGATATATTAAAGTAGAAGTGTCGTATGTGTGTCATACTACTTTGCAAAGATGTCTAGTTCTCATGATGACACTTCTAGGGATGATACCTCCGTAGATGAGACTTCCATTGAAGAAGAAGAAGAAGAAGAAGAAGAAGAAGCACCTGGAATTAAGAATATTCCGAACATTGATGATGACTTCTTTGTGGTTCAGTATAGACCTGAAAAACGTCTCCCAAGTTCTTCGTTTCGCCATCTTGTAAATACCAGAGATATTACTCAGAAAAAATTGGTATCTCCTCGAGCGATAATTAGGTTCTGTCTACAAGGAGGACACTATTCTTCTTTGTATATATAATTTAGCTTTCTCTAAAACCTTTAAAAGAATTTTCTGGATGGGCGAGACATATGTTGGGTTATGATCGTGTGCGAACCATGTTAGATTGTGGACAGGTGACACGGGCTATTCATGCAGCTGTAGACTTGTTTATTACCATAATATACGAGGTATGGTGGATTTTCTCGCTGGTGTATTCCTACTCATACTTTCATATGCAGATAGGGAGAATTTACCATCACTTTGGAGGATGTTGTTGCTTTGTTGCATCTTCCAGTGACGGGTAATCTTCCTGAGGGACTTTTAGTAGAAGAGATTGTAATATCTTACACTTTGATAGCTAAGATGCACGACCTTAATAAGTTATCCAGCAATTTTTTTTATGCTCAATGGTTAAGACATTGGTGGCCGAGAGATAAGGTTCCGGACAGGCATGTTGATGGTACATTAACCATTGATGCTTTCTTGTGCTTGTGTCTGTCCAGAGATGTACTTGAGGATAATGGACACTTGTTGAAACAATTTGTGATTCCTTTTGCTATTAAGATGGCTCAAGGTGATAGAATTCCCATCGGTAGCTTGTTCTTAGTGAAAAAATGGGGGTACAACAACCACACCCAATGTTTCGTTTGGAAATTTGAATAGACAAACTCCAATATACTTTCAAGAGAATCAACTAGACAGTCAGACTCAACCTAGAGAAAAGTATATCAAAGAGTTTTTATATCTCTATCTCTTAATTCAATCCGCAATTAGCAAATAAGAATTTGCGAGCCCGATTGAATATAAGAGAAATAACTTAAGTGGTACCAAAGACCAATGTTCAAGGATCAATCAATTTCAATCAACAACCAAAGGTTGGGATTCCCAATAGATCGATTCAACGCACAACCTGTGATATTTCAATTATATAACAAAATATAATGCGGAAAAGAAATAACACAGACACCAAAATTTTTGTTAACGAGAAAACCGCAAATGCATATTATCCCCGGGACCTAGTCTAGTTTTAAACACCACACTATATTAAGTTTCCACAGACACTAGCCTACTACCAATGAACTTCGAACTAGATTGTAGTTGAACCCTAATCAATCTTACACTTATTCAAGGTATAGTTGCGCTCCTTACGTCACTGATCCCAGCAAGATACTACACACTTGATTCCCTTAGATGATCTCACCCACAATTAAGAGTTGCTACGACGCAAAGTCGAAGACTTGATAAAAAAATCCGTCTCACACATAAATAGATAAATCTGTCTCCCATAGAAATACCTGCGAGTTTTTTTCCGTCTTTTGATAAATCAAGGTGCACAGGAACCAATTGATAACATGGACTTATATTCCCGAAGAACAACCTAGTATTATCAATCACCTCACAATAATCTTAATCGTATGGTAGCAAAACAAGATATCGAGGAATCACAAATGATGAGACGAAGATGTTTGTGACTACTTTATATTTCCTATCGAAGAATCAATCTCGAGCAAATCTTAGAGAAGATAATACTCAATACGATAAAATAGGGCAAGATCAGAACAAGCAACTACAGAGAAAATAGTTGGGCCTGTCTTCACAATCCCAATGAATTTTTTAAGTCGTTAACCTACAAGGTTTCGTAAAAAACCTAAGGTTAAAGGAGAATCAACTCTAATCACAACTAGCAACACACATGAGGTGTGGGGATTAGATTTCCCAGTTACTGGAGTTCTCCTTTATATAGTTTTCAAATCAGGGTTTGCAATATAAGTTACCTTAGTAACAAAGGGTTAAATATTCACCGTTAGATGAAAAAATTGATTCAACTCAAGCTAATATCTTTCAACAGTTAGATCAAACTTAGCTTGATATACACAAATAAAATGTACCATCATTTAGGTTTATATAACCGTACCTAAATGTGTACACTATGTTGGCTCAATAATAGTTAACCAAAGTTAGCTATATGAACACTTTCATATCAACTTATTCATCTTAACCACAACTAGTTCAAATGACTCAAATGAAACTAGTTATTAGAGTTATTCAATTGCTATATTCTCATAGAAGTATACAAGAACAAAATTGAAGCAAAATCGGTTTGATTCACTCGAATCAATTCATGAATATTATAGCCACGGTTTGCAAAGATTGCATTCCTTATTATATAAATGTATCAGTTCATGAGCCAACCAATTTTAGAACATGATTCACTT
Organism: Papaver bracteatum; assembly: GCA_023529315.1. NCBI lineage: Eukaryota > Viridiplantae > Streptophyta > Magnoliopsida > Ranunculales > Papaveraceae > Papaver > Papaver bracteatum. Next base: position 602,260 of record JAJJWX010003180.1, read on the forward strand.
AGGTATGCAAACGGGTACGGATACCTTAGTGACCAGACTGGGTTTGGGTTCGCCAGTATGCGAACGGGTATGCATACCTTAACATTTCCAATCTTCAGCAAAAATTCCCGGACCTATACCTTACGCAAATACGCGTATCAATATGTGTACTTAGGTACCCGTACTTTCACAAACCAACAGGTACGCATACGGATATGCATACTATGGTTCCCGGACATGGATTACATATATGCAAGTACGCATACTATGTGCAAATCCAATTGTTCTAAACTCTATTTCAATCATTGAAACTTTCTTAGAGGATGACAATAGCCGTTTTCACACACTATTAGCATCAAAGTAATTTTCAAGTTATTGAAATAATCATAACGAAACATTCCAAGTCTACACCAAATGATTGTATCACACAAGCCATGTAAAATGTTACTCGGCAATTTTAACATGATCATCTTTTGACTTTCGTCAACAATATAAGATGAACTTGGTTGAAGCAAAAGATTACTAACACATATTTCGAGAAATATGTAAGCGAGTTATACTTAGCTCGAAATCTCAAATGTGCATAGTCGAAAAGTATCGTAATACGACTTTTTTCTCAATATAGGAGATAAAGTAGAAATAGACTTTCCAAGTGATAGATGAGTTTCAGTCTCCACACACCTTTTGTTGATGAAGTTCCACAAGATGTCCTTAGTAGTTATTCGTCTTCAATGATGAGCATTGTGAAGTCTAAAGTTCAACTACACAATACATCCTAGTCCGAGACATTACTTCAAGTAGACTAGAAATCAAAACTTATAGTTTTGATCTCTAACATTGACAAACAAGCTTGAGATAACAACGCTTACGAGTTCAACCGAGCAGTGCTCTAACACTTAGATTCACTATTCTCCAATTTAGAACTATTCTCCAATTTAGACTCCTTAGTTGTAGACTCCATCATGTCTAATGGCTTTATGAAGATTGAATATTATGTTAATATAATGTTTCTCCAAGCCTTATTGTGGGAGCATTTCAAGAATTATGCACCGATCCCTCGTAGCGTCTTGAAAGGACCATATGTTGATACTCATCATTTTTTCAACGAGAGGGATAATGCAAGGATTATGTGTTGGTCAACAAAGTAGCGTCGACTCAAGACACACCTCATCGATATATTAGACAACGAGTCCGAGTTTAATATTCTTCCATGGGTGTCAGTTCCTCCTTACATTTATCAGTTGAATACTTTTAATGGTAGAGAGAACATTACCTTGGAATATGGTTCAAACCTAAGTGATGGTGAGAGATCCTTTGTGCTGAGTTGCATTCCTGGTTAGTTAGTATCAGTAATGCAAGGAAAGTTTATGGTGGAAGAATATAACATTGATAGAGAAGCTCGATAGACAGGTCTTGATCAGTCTGTTCTGAATTTTTGAAAAAATAAACCATTGATAGGATCCATAGATGCCTATATGTAATAACCGCAATTGCTCGGTGTCTACAATGTAGACAGAGGAAAGTACGGGTCGTTCCCACGAGGAGCGGTGGAAATACTGTAACCAATATCTCTAAAAAATTAACCGACAATGATGTTTTTTGATTTTGTGAATTAATGATTTAAAAAGAATGAAACAAAAGAAACGAAGATTAATAAAACACAACGAGAAGGAGTCTGTAACTAGGGTCTATGAATTCCATTACTATTTATGATTGTGCACCGAAATGAACTCTAATTCCAAATATGTGTTTATAGCTTTGTTCTATTGCAACACCTATTATTGATATAATTTCCGATCATAAACTCACATCTCCTAAATATAGCCCATCAAATTTCTAAGCATGACTTATCAAATTATAATGACGAAAGAATTATCGAAAACATAATTTATAGATTCACAATTATTATTTGCTCCGTCTAAGCATAACCCATCAAAAGAATCAACCTAAGCATGGATTATCAAATACTAACACATAAAATTGTAACCTACATGAATTACTGAACTTAGGATATTGTGTCGTACAAAGCCGGTGAGGCAACAACATGTATTCTTTGTAAAATCAATAAACCATAATTATTGGATTTCGAAATTCAATTCATATAGCCTAATACCAAATTATTCAAAATCGATTCAAATGGTCTTAATGCTAGAAGTAGTTTTCTCCATAAAACCCTAGCTACAAAAGGATTAGAACATATTAAAGGGTTTCTCAAAACCCATCAAAAATGATAATCAAGAGAGAAGAGATAGTTGTACAAAGCCGGTGAGGCAACAACATTTATTCTTTGTAAAATCAATAAACCATAATTATTGGATTTCGAAATTCAATTCATATAGCCTAATACCAAATTATTCAAAATCGATTCAAATGGTCTTAATGCTAGAAGTAGTTTTCTCCATAAAACCCTAGCTACAAAAGGATTAGAACATATTAAATGGTTTATTAAAACCCATCAAAAATGATAATCAAGAGAGAAGAGATTAAACCAATCAGAGTCGTGTTCTTCCCTATCTGTGCTTCGACAACCTTTACGAAATCCTCCCGGAAGAACTTAAAACTCCATCCACGCCTCTCTTTGTTCTTTGCTCCACTCTGTAGTCGTAGCTCTCTGGACGATCTACCCACACTTCTTATGTTTCTGTAGCCTATAGGTTTATATATTGTGAGCAGTCAATAGTAAGACCTAGCAATTTCCAAGGCCCGGTCCACTACTCTTCTCACAATAGCTCAGGCCACAGCACCTCCTTAAATGAGACCACAAAAAACTTAAGTCTTCCAGCTATAGTGCCAATTCATGTTCGTTCCAATCTCATCCACCTGCTACAGTCTCTAATGCCAGACCACCAACTGCACAGCTCATACGAACCCAAAAATTCACCTTAATCCCCGATGCACAACGACCGAACCCAGTCAATACCCATCTTTTTACCATCGTTGCCTTCTAAATATCTCGTTAACATCCATCCAAATCATGACAGCAACTCAAACCTGCTTTTCTCACCAACTTTCTAAGCTCCTTCCTCCACCGGTTACAATGGCTTTGCACTGATTTCCATCTTCTCATTCCTTCAGCAGAAATCAATCTCAGCGCCAGCATCATCTTCCATACTTCCTCGTTCCCATCGGACACAAAACAAGCTCCATTCGTCCAACCAGTTAACAACAGCGGCATCATCAATTCAACTACTTTTTCGGCCCTTCTCATCATTCAAAACGAACCCAAAATGGCCACACACTCCAGCTTTTTTTCATGTAAGAAAATGCTTATATCCAATTTTTAAAATTCTATCTCCATTCAAGTCTTAGCCTTGTACACGCCCATGGCAGTAACAACAACTCCCATTTCAATCGTGTAGATGTAGAAAATCCTACTACTACATCCAAAGAATCATAACACATGAACTATGAAGCGAATAAGTAAAAGATACATGAGAACACAAGATATACGTGGTTCGGTATGATTACATATGTCCACGGGGGTAAAGAGTTAATCTTATTACTTGATTCAAGGTTACAATATGAATATCTCACTCAATAGTCTTTTACTCTCACTCACAAGCTCTTGGTGCTTTGAGATTATATGTGCTCTCCTCTCTCTCCTTTACTTATTACCCTCCTTTAACTCTCTACATAGGTCCATATTTATAGCCATAAGCAATGATACATCCAGTTCTACGGTGCTAGTTAGGGTGTATCTTCTTCGATGCTCTTCTCGGGCGGTCAGCTGTGGCTTCGGCCAATACCCCCTTTATTTCGGATGAGAAGCGTGGCTGAGGCGAGTAGCATTCTCTTTGAATGCCTCACTACCCGATGTCGCTTGTTTAGTGATGATGATCGACATCGTCCTCCCGATCCTTAGCCGAGTCATACTTTGACCGAGTTCTCCTTATCTCTTCACCAACCTTGTTAGTGCATTGATTGCCACTGTATCCGATGAGCATCATGTCAGGATTTCCTTTCAATTTATGTCGACTTCATGGGCTACTTCAGTCTCTCTTTTCTCGCGCCCAAATCCGATGGGATGATTCAGTGCTTTTGGTGCCCTCTTCTTCGGTACGCCCATACCTAGGATTGTTCCACCTGTCCCTGTGGATTATTTACACCTACATTTATGCCCCTTCTTTTGCTCATGTGGTCGACACGAGGGGAAGAAACCTCCTCGACTTCTCACGTCCTTGACTATGCCGGGTTTCACGCCATGATGTTCCCCACTCTTTCTTAATTACCGTGGCCTACTTTAATTACTGCGACCTGTTGACCTTCTTCGCCGGCTGTGATTGATGGGGTTTATAAGCCTGATTCCCTGAACCTTCAGTTTTTTCTTTCATTCTTTCCTTAGTGATTTCTCTTTCTTCCTTTTCTGTTCTCCTGCTCCTCCTCCGTCTCTATCACTTATTATCTCCAACGAGTTTCCTTTATCTTCTTCTCAATACCTCCAATTCTCCCCAGCTTCACCGTCATTCTGTTTCCGCTGCAAGTTCCGATTTTCACCATTTTTTTGTTTTCCCGTTCGTTTCTCTGATTAACTACCATGGCGTCTTCAACTCCCTCAATGACAGAGAAGAGGTACGTGAGTTATATATTTTTCGATGAAGATGGTGTGCCGCTTGATTCCCTGTTTGTCATTGAAATACCTTCTAAACACGACCACCGTGCTTTAGATTCCATCTTTTCTGATGACCCTTCTTTTATTTCATGTAGGACTGACAAGAGAACCGCCAGAGACTTGTCGGACGAACTGTTCATTCAATAGTTAATAGATCATTTCAACCTTCATGATTATGACGTCATGCTACTGTCGGGCCAGAAAAGTGTTTTGAAGAAGGAAGACGTCTTGAATTTCCCGCACTCTGCCGAAAATACCATCATCACTAAAGGTCAGTTAGAGCTTGGGTTACGTTTTTCTTTGTATGATCCAAGCTGCTCGTTTTGGTATGAAGCTTTCTCCAAGATCCGTCCGTCTCGCGCCTTGGCTCAGTGGAATGGCAACACCTTTCGAATCCTAGCCAAGTGGGAAAGGCGTAGCCGAGGTGAGTGCATTTCTACTCCTTGGTCCACCTACAATTCTTCTCAGGCGAGCGACTACACTCCTACCAGTTTTGCTGACAATTATCGGAGTGGCACTACTACGAATGGTGATCTTGCTGGTTTTGCTGCTAGCCCTCATCGCTACAAGACTCTTCCTGAGGGTGTCAAGAAGTTTTTGCTGGAAGAAGACCCTGAAGTAAAAGGTTCCAACATACATGCCCGTCATACTAGTGACGCAGTTTGGGATCGAGTTTCATTAGTTATTTCGGGTCCCCTTCTGAGTGGACGGTTTCCTCCTTCGGCCGAGGTTTACCCCTTCTGGGTGGTTAACCTTGATCGGGTAAGTTCTCTTCTTAACTATTGATTTAGTTGATCGGCTCGGGTTACCGTTGGGACGATGACTTACTTTTTGTGTTATGCAGCCTAAGTCTCAGGTCATTTCTTCTGAATCTCCCCATCTTCGGAAAAGGGATAAGAGTTATGGCGCAGGAGCCGATGAGGAGACAGGGAAGGTAAAAAATATACTGCTCTCTTATTATAGTACATGTACTTTCCCCTATTTGTTGACTTGGATGGTTCTGACATCGGCTCATGTGCAGAAGCTGAGATCGGATAAAACAGGTGGGGCTTCAACGAGAGATGACGAGGATCTCGAGGATCGGCTGCCTCTATCGCACTTCTTGGGGAAGTCGCCTCGGAAAACTTCTGATGTTTCGTGTACCTTTGTAGGTGGGAAATCTGGTGGGAAAGGCAAGGATCCAAGGGCGGATGAGGTGGTTCTAGAGAAAGTTGTGCCCCAGCAGTCAGTTAGTAAAGGTGTTGATCTTGGGGATGGTGTGGTGGTTCTATGTTCTAACGATGAGGAAGGTGATGAATATATTTTTGGTGATGGCGATGATATCGATGGTGATGGTGAGGTTATTGGTAGCAAGGAGATAGCCATCGGAAATGTCGAAAATACGGCTGGTGGGAGCGTAGGCCATGGTGCTTCTCGGGGTGAGGCGTCTGGGAAGTCGACTCCTATAGTTCATTCCCCGAGCTCGGGTGGGACTACCTATTTTACCATTTTGGGCCCGATATGTGACTCTTTGGGAGTTCATATTTCTCCTGAGTTTTCCACTCTCTCGGATGAGGATAAGATCAAGGCCGCCGCGTCCCTTGATGGTGGTTTTTCGGGCGCTTTCGAGATAATGGTGAGTTATGTTAACCAGGTCATATGCTCAAACTTATGGGGTAACATCTAATATCTTATGGTATCTTGTAGGATGTCAACCGTGCATTGCTGAGTGCCGTCAAGCAGCACCGAGAGATTGCTGAGAAGGAGGGTTTTTGTCTCTTATTAGAGCAGGAAAGTGGGCGATCTCGGGCATTGGAGAGGCAATTGGCCGAGACCCAAGGTATTTATTTTGATCCCCCTTTTTTCTATGATTGATTCTGTGGTGCCAATGTCATGAGTTTAGCATTACCTTCCTAGCCGAAACTGCTAGTATGGAGGCCGATACTGCTATGCAGTATCGTTTACTGAAGAGAGATCTTTCCATAGAACGAGATCATGTTTCGAATCTGCAACAAAGAATTGTCAATAAGGATGATAAAATTGATCGTCCAGAGGCCTATATTGAGAATCTTCGAGCCCGATTGCATCATTATGAGACCTTTGAGTATTTTCCTGAGGAAGTAGATAATCTTAGGGCAAGTATATCTCAATTTCAAAGCATTGTTGCCGACAAAAAGTTGTTGGACGATAATTTAGAAAGCCAGTGTAGGCGTTTAAGGCTCCAGGTTTGTGATTTGCACGCCGATCGCCTTCGGATTTTGGGGGAGAAGAGTGCTGCCGAGAATTCTAGTCAGGAATCCCTCGAAAATATGAGAGAGTCCAAGAAGGTTTCTGATAGTTTGGAGTGGGTACAAACTCAGTTTTCGGGTTTGCAAATAGCCCACTCTCGACAAAGAGCCCGGTGGGATGATCATAAAAAGTACTGCCCTTTCAACGAATTCAATGAACAACGCTATCTTGAATTTTCCTCTAAGATCTCTTCCCTTGAGTGTAGCTTGTCTGAGTCTGAAGAATTTGTTAGAGTAATCACCCCCTTGCTTGAAGGTGGCTCACCGTACATTATGTATTTATTGTGGCTGCTTTAACGTTGTCGTTGTTTTGCTAATTATTTTTTCGTGTTGACAGCCGAGCAGGGGAAGGTGAGATCGTTAGAAGGGGAGAATGGCTAGCTGAAGGATAAGGTTACTCAATTGCTCGAGAAGGTGGCTACGGCGGAGGAGGCATCGGCACAGATGACACTCGATCTCGCTGCTGAGAGGAAGAGATTTAACGATGAGCTTGTTACCAAAGTTAAGGCTGGCGTGAAGAAGGTTCTTGACCAAAAACAGGCCGATGCTATTGCGAAGAAGTTGGGTTCCGGGTCGATTCCTCCGCAAGACTAATTTCCCCTTTTGTAGTGCTGCGTCACTATTATGCCCTTTGCCTCAGGTTGTAATTCGCTTTGAACACCTCTATTTTCTCGTAAACAATTTTCTTTGAATGGGGTGCTGCGTCACCGATTCGGTTGTTTTAATTGTTTTTCTGACATTGTTGCTTATGTTGACACTTTTGCTTGTGCTGTGGAAATGACATGCGGGTTTTTATTGTTATACGTATATGTTTGCGCCTTCATAAGGATGATTAGATCAGTTAGATAAATAAAATGCCGTTTCTGTCGAACACGCTCAACAGGGAGGGTCATTGGGCCCAATGCCATGTCCCGATTGAGGTATCTCATCACCGTCTTTTAGATCTAGTGGAAGGGTAATTGATACGTCCTAGGTTCTATGGGATCGAAATCCCAAGAGGTTATTTTTTAACCATCTTGGGCAAGTGATTCCGGCCACTTGCGAGGGTAGAAATGTTACCTGCTCGACTGTCGAGTACTCATGCCTCGATAATCGGCCAATGGCTTTCGACCACCAGGGCCCTAGGGCTACCTCGGCACTTGCACACTGTCGTCGCCCCGAGTTCGAATAGCCCGTATTAATGTTAGTGGCCCCGACACTTGCACAATGCCATCGCCCCTGGTTCGAAACCACCATTAAGTCGCAATTGCCATATTTCCAATCCCACGCGGCCTTTTAAGGAAATCGATGACAATATATCATACCTGATCTTATGGGTGGTATCGATTTAGTCGCCTAGCATTCCACGGTCGTGGCTCGGGTGTTCCGTCCGGTTTTAATATTTTGTACGCTCCTTCACCAACCTTCTCGACAATAGTATAGGGTCCTCCCCATCGTGCTGCTAGTTTATCGCCCTTTTTGTCACGCTCGTATCTAGGTAGGTCTTTCAGTACTAGTTCTCCCGGTTGGAACTCTCTTGGTCGGACGCGCTTGTTATACTCCCGTTGTTCTCTTCTCTGATAATCCTCTATCTTTTGTAGGGCCATTTCTCTTGTTTCTTATAAGTCGTCGAGCTTGGCCAGGATAAGGTCCGCCGAGATGTTTCGCCTCCACGCTTTAGTCCTTGTTGTTGGTATCATCGCCTCGGTCGGGAGAATGGCTTCGGTCCCATATGTTAACATGAAAGGTGATAACCCAGTTGCATCTCTACGATTTGTTCGGTAAGCCCATAAGACGTTGTAGATATCCTCACACCATTTTCCGTATTCCCCATCAAGCTTCTTCTTAAGGTTATCGGCGATGGTCTTGTTTGTAATCTCTGCTTGCCCATTACTCTGAGGATAAAGGGGGGTAGACTTGCTCTTCCGAATGTTGTAGGTATTGAATAATAGGTCGATATTCTTGCCCTGTAGTTGCTTCCAATTATCCGAGACGATTGCCGCTGGTACTCCGAAACGACAGATGATATGTTCCCAGATGAATCGAAAGACATCTCTATCCCGAATGTATTTTAACGGAGCAGCCTCTACCCATTTAGTAAAGTAGTCCGTCGCCACTATCAAATACTTTCTCTGCCCCGATCCAACATGTAATGGTCCTACAATGTCGATTCCCCATTTGGCGAACGGCCAAGGGTTGATTATCAAGTTTAATGTTACTGCTGGCTCGTGTATCTTTTTTTTTGAACTTCTGGAACTCGTCACAAATAAGCGCCATATGCTTTGCATCCTCGTTCATGTAAGGCCAAAATTACCCCATGGTCTTGGCTCGGGCCGCCAAACTACGACCCGAACTGTGGTTTCCCGCCGCCCCATAATGTAGCTCATTCAGGATCGTGTGCCCCTCTTCTTTGCTTAGACATCGCAGCAATGGTCCTAGATATGATTTCCTGTATATGATGCCGTCTCGGAGCTCGTACGTAGCTTCTTTGCTCTTGATTTTGTTGATCGCGGGTCTCCCCTTGGGCAGTTCACCTGTTTCTAAGTACGTGTGGATAGGTTTTCGCCAGTCGTCGGCTTTATACTGGTCGGTCGTGGTTACTGCCACATACGTGTCTATGCCCACTATCTCAGGTACTGACGGCATTAAGATTCTCATAAATCTGATGCCCTCAATGCTTGCGTCCGTTAACATTGAGGCGATATAGGCCAGGGCATCCGAGTGGCGATTATCTTTTCGAAATATATGTCGAAACTTGATGCTTGGTATCTGGTTAATGTAGAACTGAGTGAGTTCCCTATACCTTTGTAGCAAGGGATCGTGTGTAGCGTATTGACCGCCTATCTTTCAGACAACCAGCTGGGAGTCGCTTGTTAACCTTACGTCTTGAATCCCCATTTCTACTACCAGGCGTAAAGCGTGTATCACCGCTTCGTACTACGTGACGTTGTTCGTCTCCTTAAATTCTATCCTGAAGGAGTGGACCATCTTCTTCCCCTTCGTAATGGTGAAGACCAATCCCAGGCCTGACCCATCTTTATTGGATGACATGTCCACGAAAACTTACCATCGTGTCGGGTTACATGTCTCGAGCAAATCGGACGGGTCCTTCGAGTCTTCCTCCATCCCTGGGATGTCTTCTACCTCATCTTCGTCGCTCAAGGGAAAATCTGCCAGAAAGTCATCCACTGCCTGTGCCTTTATTGCTGTCCTCATCTCGTACAAAATGTCGAACTGCTTGATCTGTGCGCTCCATTTGGATATCCGCCCCGACCTGGCTGCGTTGTCGAGTACTGCTTCTATGGAGGACTTCGTGAGTACCCGGATTTTATGAGTTTGAAAGTATGTTCGCCGTTTTTATGTGGCAGACACCAATTCTAATATCAGTTGCTCGATCCTAGTGTAGTTCTTTTCCGTCGGGTTCATAGTTTTGCTTATAAAGTACACAGGATTTTCCTATCCCCTACGTTATTGACCAAGACTGCGCTGATGGCGTGACTAGTCTCCCCTAGATATAGGGTCAATACTTCCTCGGGCTCGGGTCTTTGCAATATTGGCAGGCTCGCAAGGTGTTTCTTAACATTCTAGATGGCTTCTTCGCACTCCTCGGTCCATTTGAACTTTTCTCCTTTTCTTAAGGTCCCGAAGAAGTCCTTACACTTGTCAGACGATCGAGAAATGAATCGTCCCAAGGCTTCCAAGTTTATGTTTAACCATTGTACATCTTTAACCGTTACTGGTGACGGCATATCGACAATTTCTCTGATCTTATCTGGGTCAGCCTCGATGCCATTGTCGGTGATTTTATACCCCAGGAATTTGCTCGAAGTAACCCATAAGGTGCATTTAGCGGGGTTCACCCTCATTTTGTATTTCCTCATGGTTTGAAATATATCCCGGAGATCATCGATGTGGTTGGAGGCCACCCTGCTCTTGACCAACATATCGTCCACGTATACCTCGATGGTGTTGTGTATCTTGTCTTCAAACATGTCCTCTACTAGTCTTTGATAGGTGGCGCCGGCGTTTCTCAACCCAAATGGCATTTTGGTGTAACAATATAACCCTCTCGGTGTGGAAAAAGATGTATGCTCTTGGGCCTCGGGGGCCAGGGGAATCTGGTTGTATCCCGAGTACCCGTCCATCAGGGTTATCACCTTGTACCCGACTATGGATTCTACTAGATGATCGATGTTGGGGAGGGGGAAGATATCCTTTGGGAAAGCTTTGTTTAAGTCGTTAAAGTCGATGCAGACCCGTACCCCTCCATTCCTTTTGGGGACTATTACCATGTTAGATATTCATTGCGGGTATTGAGTTTTTCGAATAATCCCCGCTGCTTGTAGTTTTTTTCAGCTCAGCCTCCACCGCTATTTGTAGCTCGGGCGCAATCCTCCTCATCTTCTTCCGGATTGGCTTGAATTTGGGATCTATTCTTAAGTGGTGCGAGCAGACTTCTGGGTCGATTCCCTCCATGTCACGCATTTTCCAGGCGAATACATCTATATGCTCCTTCAAGAGAGTTATCAACTTCTGTGTTTGCTTTTCTGTTAACAGAGTTCCAATTCTCACTACCTTAGGTTCTTCGTCAGTGCCTAAGTTAATTTGTCGGGTGGGTTCTAAGGCCTAGAAGTTGGGCTTTGGCTCTCCTATTACTGTCGGCTCATTTGATTGCTATAAGATCTCGTTCTCGCCCGCTTCGTAGGATGTGATGGCTTGTGATATCACATTTTCTAGCTCTTCTCCCGCCTTGAATTCTTTAGCTTTGTTCTTTTCTTGGTGCTTCCTCGATCGCATTTCTTCGTTTTGTTGAGTGTCTATCTGCATGCATTGTCTTGCTTCCCAGGGATCTCCCAACACTTCTACTACTCCTCGGTAGAATGGGAACCACATTTTCTGGTGGTACGCTGATGCTACCCCTTAGATTCCTGCAATCCAGGGTCTTCCGAGTATGGCCTCGTAGGGTGACATGACATCGACCACACATAAGGTAGTGAGTGTGTCCAGATATCCTTCTCCGTCCGAGACCCCGAGGGTTACTTCTCCCTTTGGTACTGTCACGGTACCGTTGAAGCCATAGATTCGATGGGTCGACAGGATTAGAATATCATCGGATAGTTCCATTCTTTTAAAGGTATCGTAAAAAAGGACCTCGACCGAACTCCCATTGTCCATTAATATCCTCTTGACACCCCATTCCTCAATAAGTAAGGTTACCACTAGGGGGTCCCCATGGGCTTGACCGTTCAACGGGATGTCTTTAGCGGAGAAAGTAATCGGCTGCATCATCCAAGGCTCCATAGGCAACGTCTTGGATACACTAAAGATTTCCTTTCCTGCTCGGTGTCTTTTATGAATCCTTGAAGTGATACCTGCGCCCAATTCGAACCCTTGCGTTGCCGAGTGCGAGATGGTGTTGCAGGCGAACTGGGTACCGCGGTTGATTCTTATTTGATGAACCGGTACCTCGAGCTGAGAGGGTATCGACGATGTTTTGACAAAATATCGTAGGTACCCATCTCGGATCAGATGTTGAACGATATCTTTTATTTCTCGACATTCATTAGTCGAATGGCCGAGGTATTGATGGTAATGACAAAACTCGGGATGGTTCTTTGTTCTATCTTACTGGACTCCCCTCGTCTTCGGGTACCTGATGTCGCTTCTCTTTTATACTTCCTTGAAGATTTCCTCCAATGGTGCATTTAGTGGAGTGTACGCTCTTGGATCATGGAGAGGTTTCTTCCCTTTCTCGACCCATATCTTCTTACTCGACCCTTGATGCGGTGTGCTCGGCCTTTTCTCGGATCGCTTTGGATCCTCTCGCGGGATCGCCTCCATTGTGGTATTTGCTTATTGTACTCCCCTATCTTGCGATCCCCCTTGTATCTCTTCTAGGGATATGTAATGTTCTTGCATCTCCTAATTTCCCTTAACGTTTGTGGTTTCTCGGTATACATTGCTATCCAAATGGGGTCCGATTTCCCCAATGAATTTTCAAACCCGAATATTTATTGGTCAACCGACACCTTCCCGATGTTGGTACACAGCTTTCTCCATCTATCAGTTAGAGATCGTAACGGTTCCCTAAATCTTCGTGCTAACGAAAAGAGCGCGTTGATTCTTGGCCGAGCAATACTATTGTGCATGTAAGTTTACAAGAAGGTTTCCAGCAAGGCAGCATAGTTGCCAATGGATCCGTCGGGTAAGGTGTAAAACCAGCTCTTTGCCTCGCCGGGAAGAATTTGCACATCACCACATCGTAATTCTTCCACTGTAGTAGAGACATGCCATACATTTTGATATGTTCTCCTGCGTTACCTATGCCGTCGAATCTGGAAGGGAAGGTCGGTAGTGTACATTTGGGAGGGAATGGGGTCCAATCCAGTTCCTTGGTGAACGGTGTTTTCTGTGCGTCACTAATCACTTCGGCTAGCTTGTCATCCTCACCGTTACCAGCAAGTTTCTTGACCATATGCTTAAGTTGGTCGAGTTTTTTCTTCATTACTGCGTCTAATCCCTCATTTGTCGCCTCTTCCTTGGTCGAGGAATCTTCGGGCGGGTCATACCCTCCCCTTTGACGATTGGGGTCGGGCATACGTTCTCGGCTCAGGGGTGGGGTGGGAACGTATATCGAATGCGTACGGTTTCTAGATGCGCCTTGGCTGGATGATCCTCTCGACCCGGCTCTTTGATTGCGAAGCTGGTAGTTCTCGTTTTCCAAAGATAAGTTCCTTCTCTTTAGTTCCCTCATGAAATATTCATGTCTTCTTTGGCTTTCCAAGATCGCCAGTAACATTGGGTCGGTGCTCTCGTGGATGGTGTGGCCGTTTATTAAGTTTCCTCCCGCATTAGGGGGTGCAGTTGGCGGTCCTGGGGGAGGGATTACCGGAGGAATTATCGTGGTTGTAGGGAGCTCGCTTACTTTTGGGGGAATATCTCGGTCGGGGTTGCCCGCTCCCAAGCGCACCTGTCTAAGTCTTTCTCCTTCTTGTTCCAGTGCACGTTGATATTCTATCTGTTGTCTTTCTCGCCTCCGTTCCTCTTGCATCGTTTGCACTTCCTCTTCTTCCTCGGTATCCGACGCTGTCCTTCCGTCTTCCATCTCCCTCATCTGGCTGGGGTTGATTCTTAGTACCCGGATCGGGGGTTCATCGTCTCGGCCGAGATCGACCTCTTCTTCGACAGTTTCCATTCCTATGCCTGGTGCCTGAGATTCGCCTTAATGGTTTTGTCGGCTGCTCTCTTATCGGGTATCCGTTAGTCCTTCATGCGCACTCGATCCCGCTGTGGCCCGGTTCCTGAGAATCCTGCCAATACTGGATGTGCTCGCCATCGCCTCAGGATCACTTTTAGTATGTCATATCGCCCATCCCTACCTACGTCCACGAAGTACACAACACTTACTTCGAACTGTTTTTGAAAAGGTTAAGGACGAAGTACAACAGTCCTACTATTTCAGATTAGGAAAAGTTTTTTAGCGCAACTTTATCTATACCAGCGTGCTGACCTCAGAAAATAAGTAGTTTTGACCAGAAGAAGCAAATTTAGGTAGGGTTTTTGACAGGCGCTTTCAGTAATTTCCCTATGTATTAATCATTGTTTGTCCTAACATTCCTAGTGCCAGAATTTATTCGTACGTTAAGTCAAAAAATATAATCCTCACCCAAAGTTAACAACAACCATAGCCTTCTCTAACTATTCCACCGGTAATTCGCCTGCGCGGATTACCGGAGTTATCGAAAGGCTACTTTACCGTAGGATTCTCATGGTCTTTTTCTAACGCTGTGAGGCTTTACTGTGAGAGTAGGGTGAGACCTATTAGCGAAGTACACACCATGCTCTTTCTATCCATAGCTTTGGGAGTTTCAACTCGATGGCTTCGAGCTGATCATACCTTCGCTACTTGTTGGGTTATATTCTTATTCTTAAACGAGATTCAAGTGGTGAAATAGCGCTTCATCCTAGCTTCCAACAATGTCCAAAGATGGTCCTTTTTGGGAGCTTAGAGGCGTTACCTTCTTCATTCTTCTCTTTTCTTCTTTTTACTTTATCTTTCCTTCTCTCTGCAATTTCACCCTTCTTCCGCAACTTCTGTATTTGCTACTATTGTAACTTTTCTCTTATTATTTTGATCTTCTATTCTTTTCTTCATTCCCATACTAAGAATGCCTCCAGCGGGTCGTAAAAATCTAATTGCCTTTGAAAAAAATGCAAAAGAAGCTTCAAGATAGAGGTTTTACTTTATCTACCATTCCAGATCAAAACCCTAAGGCTGAGCTCTCTGTTAAATTATTTTTTGATCATCCATGTAATCGCGAGAAAATCATAGTCTCACTAGGTCAACTTGAAGTTGGCCTTACCATTCCTCTTTATGACCCTGAACTTCCTTTATTCTATGAAATACTTTCTCATGTGAAATTCTCGCGGGCTGTATATTAGTTGAGTGGGGATTGAATTCGTTTGATGCTTGAGTTTGCTACTCACGGTGCTGGTAAGGAATCTCTTTACCCCCCTGAAGCGAAGAACACTAAATTCGCTAAAATTTCGATTGTTCATGCGAAGTATACTGTAGAAAATTTCTTCGCGAATTATGAAATAATACCCATGAGGAAGGATAGCACTTGTTAGGGCATCTGCTTACAGAAGAAGGATAACGTTGTGAAGACAAAGTTCTTATGCTATATATTGACTGGCATCCAGGCAACAATTCATCTCCCCGCTACTCTAATGATGATAAATGGTGTATTTTCCCATTATTTTTAGAGGGCCCATACATCTCTGGTTCTCACGCTTTACCTGCAAATCTCGCAGAGTACCAACCATGGGTGTTCAGCTGGCCTGGAAGAAATACAGAGGTATATTCCCGAATGTTTTGCTTAAATTATCATTATTATTTTCCGCACACTTGTATATGTACTCTCGCTGACCACTCCCATCTTACCAGATTAAAAGGTTGAAATATAGCTACAAGAAGTTAGGGAAACCCAGTACTTTATTAGCTCTTAAATTATTCATATATGAAGTAAGAAATATTCCTTTATGATTCTTAATAATATATTGTTGCCTCTATTTCTTATCTTTATCTGTGTTTGAAGGTTATTGAAGAAAGAGAACCCGTTAAGGTTGCGAAGACTAAGGGGAAAGGCAAAGGTGCTCCTCGCAGGGAGAAATCTGCTTCTCCTCCTTCAAAGAAAAGGAAAACCTGTTCTCCCTCTTCTTCAAATTCTCATTCTTGTGAAAATTATGTTGAGGATGATACTAGTGACAATAATATTTCTTCTGCGAAGGAAACTTCTCAGCTTGAGTCTTCTATGGATCAATTTTCCAGTATATTTTATGATACCATGCATGGTATTGGAGATGATGTTCTTACTAATGCATGTCAGTCTCTCGCAACTATCTGCGACGCTCCTATATTAGTCAACCACGATTCTCTTCGTGGGATTTCTAGATCAGTGTCTCCTAGCCTTCTGAACTCACTTTGTATTCTGGTATGTTTTCATTTCTTTGCTTCTCCTTCATATTTAAAGTTTTAACTATATATGTATCCTAATAATTTTTTATTTTCTTTACAGGCTGGCAGAGATTCCTTCATTGTTGCCTCAGATCTGGAAAAAAGACGTATGGCTTTTGAAAAGAAAAATGTTAATCTTCGCAAAGAAAATGAATAATTAAAATCTGAATATGTTAATCTTCGCGAGCAATTAGAATCTGGATTTGTTGACCTTCACGAGAAGATCAAGCGATTGGAAACTGAACTCTCTTCTTCGCAGGATAAAGTTGCTAGTCTCCAAGCTGCGAACATTCAACTTTATGGTATGAAATTTTTCCTCTTTCTTTTATCCTTTTGTCCTACTATTTTATCTTATTTGATCAACCTCTCTTGCAAACATTTATGGTCTATCTGATGAAGCTACAACCCTTTGTTCTTTTCCCAATTTTATGGATGACAGTACTCTTTTTGAACATCTGAATAAATCCTTGAATAGTTTTTCTAATGACCAAATTTCTCCCCTCTCTATAGATGAACTTAGATCAAAACTTCATCTTTTAGAGGTCGAGCATAGATTCAACTTTGGGCTAACCAATAAGTATAAGCGCTTTTACATTAATTCCAAAGAGGAGATTTCTATGTTAAGAACCAAATACAATGATCTTCTTGATGTAAAAGATATCATCGCTAAACAAGGTGCTCAAGCTTTAGCGGATTTCCATAAAACTCTTCTTGATATTCAAATTGAAAGAGATCGACTTATCTACGATAATACAGTTCTTGTTGAGATAGAAAACCAAGTTTGCTCCTGTTTTCTAATAGATAACGATGATGAATTTGCTTGGGCTGCGAAAGTTTTAAATGATGCCAGAAGTAATCTAGGTGTAAATGTTAGTCTTCACGCTGACCATACAGCCTTGATTAAAGATATGCTTTCTGAGAGAGAAGGTTGTTAACTATTCTTTTCTATTAACTTCTTGTCTTTTGTAAATTTCCGCTAAATTACTGATTCATCATTATACATTCGTAGAATCTGAAGGAAGACTTCGCCGGAGAATTGAAGAATTAGAAGTTGAAAAGGGGGATCTCGCAAAGAATCTCTCTTCTCACAATGATAAATGTTCAAGATTGAATAATCAACTGAAGATACTATTGCCAATTTTAAGAATGATGCCATTTCTTATCGCAATAACACTATCAGGACGGTTTGTAATAATCACATCATTCCTCTCTCTACATATCCTTGCGTTGAAGAAAAAGTCCCAGAGAATGTTCCTTCTTTAGTGATTTCAGACAGTAAAGCTGGTGAGGATGAAGAAAAATATTAAGACGAAAGATATGATAATGAAGAAGAATCTGGTGAGGAAGAAGACGAATCAACCAAGAAATAATTCTGCTTTTCTTCTTTGACCTTTTGTAATACTTGTACATTCATTCTTTGATCTTTTATTCTTGTAATCTGTCACTTGTGAATCTCTCTAGTCTTTAATATAAATTCTTTTTTGTTCCACCCTGCATGTGTTAGCAAAATTTTCTCTCTTGCAGTATGATTAACCAAAATATAGTTGCGTGAATCTATTATATGGAAACAAACACTTCCCCCATTCTACTACCAGCACCATCATTATCATCAACATCATAAACCCCCAAATTGTTTTCCCTTTTTTTCTTTCGAAACCCTAGAAATATTTTTCTGAAGAGCCCCCAATCCCAAAAACTAATGGTCGTCATCGAAACTAGGGTTAGTAGAAAGGGGTTTGTTTGTTTACTTGATATATGTTGATTGTGTAATTGAATTTTCAATAAATATGTCAGGATAATCGTCTAGGTCAAATTGAATTTGATTTTATTACAGGAAGAGATGGGGTTCTAGGTCTTCTGTAAAGAGATGGGTCCTAGAAACACAATTATGCCAACGGATTTCAAGAAATTGGATCAGAAAAGAAAAGAAGAGAAGAGAAAAGATGAAGAACATATCCTATAAATCAGTGATATCATATTGGTGGTTGATTTATTCCATTTCGTTAATCAATTCTCATAAATTTGTATGTTTTCTAAATATTTGCATCTATGGATTATGCCTAATTTGATCGCCAGTGCAGGTCTGGTTTCATAATGTTATTAATTCATGCTTGGTTCAGTTGGTTCTATGTGGACAGTAATCATACTTACTGAAATTCTTCAACATGCCACCGATCTCATGCGTATTTTGTAAAAATGTCGCATACTATAACTGTTCTGCATCTTGTTGGGACTATTTTTTGTTTGTTTGTTCAGTTTTCTCTATTTACCTCCAACTTACCATGTGGAAGTAGGTTTTGATTGATGAGATTTTGTTTTGTTTTTGGTTGTAGCCACTATTGGTGTTGAAGTTCATCCTTTGGATTTCCACACTAACTGTGGACCTATTAGGTTTACTTTGTTGGGATCTTGCTGGGAGGAGAAATTAAGTGGGCTTAGAGATGGATATTAGTGAGTATTCAATTCAACAAATGTTTCATTTTGCTTTGATTTGTATTACGATAATCATGATGTTTTACAGGTATATTAGATGTGGCATGTCTCATGTAACTTTCAGTAGTTTAAATGTTTTATTTAGACATCTTTTGAGATTGTAATGAACCTTCATGTTTTACATTGGAGCAGCTGGTTTGTTATACATTGAAGCAGCTGTTTAGTTATGACTTGTGTCTATAGCATGATTGTTGATAATCTTTGATTTTAAGGTTAATGTCTAAATGCTATTTCTTTGGACTAAGTTTGAGCATGCAAGCATCTATTTTAGCCTAAAGAACCAACATTGCTTTGGTATAATTTATTTGCAACTCTTACTTAATTTATCACTAAGTTATTTGAACTGTTTTAGAGTTCTTTGTTTTGTTCCCCCTGGTATGAAATTGGGCTTCTGAAACAGTTAAATATTTGGTTGTCAATTATAATTCAAATAATTTGTAATTGTTTTGTTGCTTTCTCCATTTCTCATCTGTTGATCTCAAACTGAGTTATAATTGTTGTTTCAGTTTTTCTTTCTTAGAAATTTTATGTTGTTTTTGATTCTTAGAGATGTTACTTATTATATGGTTCTTCTGATGGGATGCTTGCAGTTTCTTGAATAACTCAATATGGTCAAGGGGAAAATATCTTTATCTGCATTTTAAGCTAGTTTGAAAATAAGCTAGTTTTCAAATAACATCTTGTTTATATAAGCTAGTTTGAAAATATCTTTATCTGCATTTTTGTATGATACCTAATAGTATTTTTATTTTATGATAACTTTCTGGATGCCACCACCCCCAAGTACTTGAAGGCTAGATATGATGAAATTATGAAGGAGGTGTCATCTTACTTGAAGAAGGTTGGGTACAACCCATACAAAATTGCCTTGTTCCCGTCTCTGGATTGAGGGAGACAACATGGATCGGGTCTCTATGCAATTCGTGTTTCCAGTCAACCGTTGAGGTGTCATCTTACATTATTTATTCATGTTGTGATTTTGATTCTTGATGAGGAAGTAATTTTGTGGAGATTGATTACGTTTTTTTTTTTCATGTACTCTTGACCTGTAGATCATAATGGCGTTGTTATTATCATTGCGTTCATCCCTGATGGCACACAATGGTGATGGTTCGGTGTATTTATGGGATCTCTGAACTCAGATCCCATAATTTCACAGCTTTAAAACACTTGCAAGGTAGCAGACAATGATTACGTGTTATATCACTTTGTATAGTCATTATTGTAGTAAAGAAACTTATATTTTGCTTTCTGATACCGAGTGTTCAGATATCTTACGCACCATAGAGCTCTCTTAGTGATCTAAGTCTCACATGATTGAGCTTTCATGGTATAAATATATTTTGCTAACTTAAGTTCTTTTGGTTGTATTAGAAACACGGGCACCGTGTGAACTCTAACCTAAGTTCTTTTGATTATCTTTGTAGAAACAAGGACACTATGTGAACTCTCTTGCATTGAGCACGTGCCATAAACAAGAGCATTTGTTTATACTTGGAAAGCAAGTATTCAAGATCGAGGAAATGAAAGAGGTAGCAGTCCTTGTCAAGTCTCTTACTTGAACCTTTTCTTATGTTTTAGTCTCTTTCAAAGAATCGCATTTGAGTTTGGACCTCTTTTATCTCGCTGCAATCTTGGATCTGCTAGTTATTTAAAGTCGGGGAACAATTGACTTGAAGGCGATTGATATAGGGAATTATAATGTACTTTTTTTACAGGAACCATCGTGGTTTGAGGCATTATTGGGGTCTCAGAGTCCACTGACAGATCACCAAGAATGCTGGATTTTCAAGGTTATTGGTTCTAAATGTTGGCCCTTGATTTCAAGGTACAGGGCAAGTGCTAGTGAAGAAACTCATATTTGTGTTGCCCATTTGCATGGCTCAACAACAAGAAATAAGCACTTTCATGTGAGTATTTTACTGATCTCTTTGGTATGAGTTTAGGAAATTTAGTTAATTAAGTACTAAGGCTTCCACTTTTGGCTGTGACCAGGTTTGCTATGAATAACTCCAGTCCATACGCCACCACTGTAGCACCAGTCCTTCATTCCACCGCCACCTGATGTTGCTTAATTTGGTTTGCTAATTTGGCTTCAAATTGTGAATTCATGATCAGGTGCATATGGTTTGTTATTAGCAAATATTAAATACTGGTTTTAGTGAACCCATTTCCTCCATAGATTCTAATCTAGCTTTACCCTTATCCTAAATTAGAAGGAGCAAAAGCTACAATAGAGACTGTTGATGCGTTAAGAAGTGGAGCTGCTGCAATGAAGGCTATCCAAAAAGCAATGTAAGTAGATGCTACTCCTACCTCTCTCTCTCTCTGTCTCTCTCTCGGAGTATCTTTCTATGTCGTTGCACTAAATTGATGCCACCCTCTCTTATTCGCACATATATATATGTCAGTATCATTACACTCTCTTTTTGGTGCCTTTTAAAGACTTAAGAAAAATCTGCCTGTGCGATAGTGGAAGCATTTAATTCAGGAACTGCAAAGTAACATAGATGGCCCTTCAACTAGTTCTGCACGCTCCACACCTTCATATTACTTTGTTATCATCTCTGTTTTCTTTTTAATGACACGGTGCTTAGTGTTTAGGATTATGCATTCACATGTCTAGCGAGTAAAATGGTAGCATTCTCATTTCGGATGTTGAATACTAAGAGTAAATTGGTTCATTGTTTGTTGTAGATTTTGAGCTTCTTCACTGAAGGTAGTGTGCGACATCTAGCACATTGCTCTTGATGGTTCCAATAGAAATTCCTCACAACCCATGGTGACAACTTAAACTTCAACCTTTGGGCATGCCTCATGCAGTAGAAATGTTCACCTAGGTAATTTGGTTTCGTAGTTCCAAAGAATGTGAGAGTTATTTTTTCTTTAAATCGTTATGCAAGAACCTTGATGTGATACTGAATTTATATATTTATGATTTATCCACATGACAATCCTTCATATGATTTTTGTGATGTGCTTGCTTTGTGTATGAGTTCATCAGGGTGAATTAACTCTAAGAACTCTTTCTTGATACTTTAGTTGGATTAATTGGATTTTCAAATGAACAGGGGAAACTTGATTTTGCTACTGGGAACTCTAATATTAGCCTGGTTTTGACCGGTCAAAACCACTATTTTTCTGATGTTACAAAATATTAGCAACCGCAGAAACCTCGTTACGAAATTCGGTTCAGAATCGTTTAAAGTCATCGTCCGTCAATTACGCAACAGTTTAAAATAGTTGCGATCTTTTGTCGCAACAGATTTGAAACTGTTGCGACTGAGAATTCGCAACGGCTTATGAGCCGTTGCGAAATATTGCAACATCGACTTTCGTAACAGAGCTAAACTGTTGCGACCCCGTTTTGCAACTGCCATTTACCGTTGCGAAACACTAAATTTGGTGTAGTGAAATAACATTTAATTTATCTTATGCATTCCCATACTTGCCTCTGTTATTTGTGTCCAGATGAATGATTGAGCATATTGCTTTTGTTTGGTAAAGTAGTTTACGATAAAATCGCAATTGCCTCTATATAATCTCGCAATCATAAACTGTAAGATTACATTTATTCTTGTATTCTGATGTGGTCTTATTTTGCCTTCCTAAGTAAAGGTCTTATTTTTCCATCTTTTTCATTGCGACAAAATCGCAGGACATCTCTACACTTTCGTGTATAAACCCATTGATCTTGCCTTAACTTTTTGTTCTTTTGTATTCCTGCTGCGACAATATGACAGGCCTAAATTTTCTTGCGAAATTAAAGCCCCATGATATTGTCGTCGTGCGACGAAATCGCATGACGTATTTACACTTGCATGCAATGACCCATTGATCTTGTCTTATCTTCTCTTTTGTATTATTGACTCTTTAGGAATATTGCACAAATATGACAAGTCTTAATACTCCCGTGAGTAAAAAGTCTTATGACATTTGCGTCTTAAGACACTTATCAGCTCCCTAATGGAGGGTGCCGCCTTTATCTTCCCCCTGGTTTCCCTTTCAAGGAGACGTACATCGGCCATACAAGACTAGCTCCTCCCATCCAGTCTTAACAATAACCAGTTGTATTCGCAGCCTCTTATCCATTTTGCCTATATGGCTTATGGTTACGAGACTGCACCCTAAGTGGGTTTTTCTTCAGGACGAGTGCATCATAGCCAAGACTTACCAAGAATAGACAGGGTAGTTTCATACGCCCTGGGGACTCTTGGCTCAACCGTGTACCTCGGCACCTTGGTCATAATATGCACCCCTTAGGAGAGATCTTATTACCTTAGTCTCCCAACTCAAGTCATATGCTCAAGTTGAGAATCCAAGGTGTCTCTCCTGGATAGGCTTTCATTGACCCCAAATCTTCATGGCTCAGGTTCCAGCAGTGGTGTAACCTTATCGCTGAGTCATGTTACAGATACCCCCTTCTATGACGTACTTTAGGTCTTACATTTGCCTCTTGCGAAATTTTATTCACGAACTAGGGTGTACGCCATAAAGGTTCGTCCCATTCTGGATCTTAAATGATCATTTCTTGCAAAATTTTCGCATATCTTTCATTTTTGTTGTAATTTCTCAATCTTATTTTTACCATTAAACAAAATATTATTTTAAATTTTTTGAAATTTTTGTAACAAATCAATTATACACCTTTGTTTTCTTAATCTCAATATTTCTTTCACTTCACAGTTTGAATTTTTTACCTTTGATGTTTTCTGCCTCTGTTTTTTGGTTACTTTTTGCTACAGTATTTTCTTCTGCGACATTTTCATCATATGTTATTTTCAGCTGGCGTTGGCTTCGCAGCATTCTTTCTTCTCTTAGTTCTACTGAATCAACCATCAGTTTCTCACTTCTTTGTCTCTCTTTGATCTTATACTTCCAATTCCCCTTCTTGGCAGCTCTTTGTTCGCAAGATTCCACATCAATCTCATAGCATTTATTTCCTTCAATCCAATCTCCCTTTATTATTCCAACACCATTAGGATGTGGAAACTTAATGCACTGGTGGAAAGTCGATGCCACACCTAAAATCCCATGTAGCCAAGGTCGACCAATCAGAGCGTTGTAGGGTGACTCTACATCGACAATACAGAATAGAATCTTGGAAGATATCCCCTTTAATGAAATTGTCTTTGTGATATCCCCCTTAGGCTTATTGCCAATACTATTAAAACCATAAATTTTGTAGGTTGAAGGTATTAAATCCTCGTCTCTGCCTCCCATAGTCTTATAGGTATCTTCCTCCCATAGTCTTATAGGTATGATAGAATAAGATATCCACAAAACATCCCATGTCAATTAAGACTCTATTAATTGCCCATGTATCTTTAGCCTCATCATCCTCTTTTTCATCTTCATCTTCTTTTTGTCTTGGGTTTATTTCCAGCCTCACTACTAATGGGTTATCATGCATTTCGCCAGACTCTGGTGCTTCTTCTGCGGTGAAAGAGATGGTTTGCTTTTGCCATTCTTTTAGCAGCGATATTTTCGCAATGTTCATTATCTCTATGTCATCAGCATCTCTTGGGAAACTCTACTTAGAATATTGTCGTGAAAATCTTCAATTGTTTTGTACGAATGAACAATAGAGTTACAAAACAGATTCTTCGCTTTTGCTCCAACTTCTATGACAAATGTTTCTCCTCCTTTTGTTGCATTTACTCTGCGAATTTCTGGTGGTGGTGGTAAGGGTTGAGATTGAGGATGCCCTATTAAAAAATCATTTAATTTTCCTTGGTCTATCATCTTGAGAATGATCCTTTTAATATTTTTGCAGTTATTTGTCGAATGTCCATGAAAATGATGGTACGGGCAAAATTATTGACTTCAGTTGCTTGAAAGTGGTTCTTTTCCCATGTTCCAGGGCGTCGGAATGTTCTCCATTAGAATTATAGCTTCCCGACAAATTTCCACACTAGCATTCAACGGTGGAATCTTGATCTCTTCCCATATCATCTCTTGACTTCCTGATCCCCTATGATAATTCTGTCTTTGTCCCCCATAGCTTTCTTGTGGATGATCAAGTCTTTGAATTTTGTTGTTTCCACCTCGTCTATAAAAATTTCTTTCCCTTTCGTATTCTTCTTGATCTCTGCTTCCCATAGCCACCAGCTTCTGTTGATTATCATTCTTATTTTCTTGTTGTGCCTGCGAGGTGCTCTCCATCGTATTTATTAATTTAGGCAATAAGCTTGTGCTCGCTGTATTTGAGATTGTGTTCGTAATTGGATAAGATTCTACTTCATTCTTTTTTTAAGAACAATGTACTCCTCCTGCAATTCTCACAACTCAGTTATTGTGATTGTATTCTTGATTCTAAAAATCTGAATGTATAGTAGATTGGTTGCGAACATTGCATTGATGAATGATAAAATAAGATATCTCTCATCCACCCGTCCAGACATTTCACTGCACATTATCTTCCACCTTATGGTTAGATGTTTCAAACTTTCACCAATTCTCTGTTTTAATCCAAATACATCTTCTATGCCTGGCCGCGAGGAATTGTTAGTAATGTAAACCCCTAAGAATGTAGTCTGCAAATGGTTGAAAGATGTTATAGTATTACTGGGTAAACCTTTGAACCACTTTAGTGCCTCTCCTGTTAAACTTGATGAAAAATACTTGCACAACACAGCATCATGATTCTCCCACTGTAGCATACATCTCACACAAGCTTTACTGTGTTGAATTGCACAAATTGTCCCATCAAAGATGCTGGTTAACGCAGGCAAGCTTCACTTTCGTATTCCTCCTAATTGTACTTATTGCGAGAACGAAGTTTTCACAGCTTCTTCTATGGCTTCATCCAATTGTATCCTACCTCCTTCCTTCCTATTATTTATCATTCCTCTCATTTCTGCCAGTTCTCTTAAGATTTGTTCATTTACCCCAGATGTTGATCCCACTGGTCTTTTTAACTCCGCTTCTCTTCTCCTACGCTCTTGCATGTCTTGTGGTACGAGATTTTGATTTCCTTATCCATTATTTACTTCTTGTCTTTCTCTGCGATCTTCTCTTATATTTCTTTCATGAATTCGCACACCTCTCATTTTCTCTTATGCGATTTGGTTCATTTCTTATCAATTCTCCTTGTTGCCTTTCAGCTATTTTTCGCACCCTATCACATTCTTCGTTGATATTGCCATTGTTGAGGTTTTGTTCGCGTCTTATTTCTCGATTGTCATGATTGTTCTGGCGAATTGCCTCTTGGAATTCTTGTTCTTCCACCTCTGCTCTCAATCTTTCCCTTTCGCAAGCTAAGTGTGTTTGTTCAGCATAATGTCTCTCTCAATTATCTGCTGATTTCTTTGAATTTCTCTTCCACACAATATCCTCTTTCATTCTTCTTAATTTTCTTCGCCATCTTGGTTATTTCGTTCCTGACGCTGCTCATTCTCCTGACCTCTGTTGTTTTGTACGTTTTGTTGAATTTCGCCTTGTGGTATATAACGATCTTCAATCATTTCTCTATTTTCGCGACATTCTTCATCTGGATTTTGCACCTCCTGCCGAATATTTCCATCAACATTTTCTACAAGTGAGTTTTGTCTTTCTCCTTCTCTGATTGACCTTGAACTTGATCTTGTAGTGCTTCTTAATCTTCTATTTTGTAACCTCATGTTTTCCATTCTCAATTCATGGGTTTGTCTTGTCAAATTTGTGTGTTCTTCAGCTTCTAACCTCCTCTCTTCGTGTATTCTTTGTCTTAACGCCTATGTTGCCTCTAATACTCCAATTCTTTCATCTCCATGAATTATTCCTCCAATTAACTCTTCATCTCTTTCCTCCTGTCTTTCATTTATTAGTTGTTGCTCCTCTTCTTTTTTATTCCGCTGAATCTGATTGCCAAGTATGTACACTCACTCTATCATAAGGGTTATTTGGTTTTTGGTACTCACATTTTGGCCAAAAACTGGCTTTGGTCTAACATTTGTCCAGGATTTGCGTTTAGTCTAAAGACTAACGTTGACCCATGTTGACTGACTTAAATTTTGACTTCTGTTTGGTAATTATTAAACATATTTTTTTTTTGTGCCTATATTTACAACCATATCCTTCGTTATCCTATCCCCAACTTCGTTAACCTATCCTCCCATATACGTGAATACTCTTCTTCCTCGACACTAAGTTGTTGTTTGTGGGCATTCTTCTCTTTGAGTAAAAAAGAACTAAAACCCAATTTATTTTGTGCACATTATTCTGTGTGAGTAGAAAAGAATGGATTGAAGTTTATCAGCTTTAAGTGAGAAACCTTGAGAAGAATATAGATTAGCTAAATCAGTAGTTTCCAATTTCAGAGATGATGATGAGTTTAGGGTTTCCAGTTTTTTAATAACTGATTCTAAAAGTGATATTACTGTTTTAGTATCACCGTTATCTACTAAATCTTCCACTTCTTTACTCCAACTCAAATCTTCTGTTGCTGCCATCTTAGGTACCCAAACTGGAAACTTCGATCTCTGATTTCCAATTCACTTCAAAATCCTGAATTCTTGTTTCTGATTTTTCTATTTAGACGCGTTTCTATATGCTGAATTACAACTAGGGAATATGACTGGAGTTCACGCTGGTCTTTAGTTTGAATTCGTGGGTTGAATTAGGTACCCAATGGTGGTTTATTTGGGTCCTTTTTTGTACAACCGAAACATCCAACAAAGGGGATCTGTGGGCACTGTTATCAAGGGTTTTTTCTCATAGATATGTGCTGCTGAAATGGAGTTCGGGTTCTAATTTGTATCATGTTCTTGAGTTCAATTGCATGCTGAATTAGGTTGAGTGTCAAGACATAAATCAGACTGAATGGAGGGGTTTTCAAAGATGAGTTTCACAAGGAAATTCTGGGTATGAAATGATGGCAGAATCGGTGGTTTTTAGCTTAAATCTAGAGCTGAACTGGGTTTGATTTGAAGCTAATTTCAATGGATTGATGTTATTTCTGTTGATTTCAAAGGTTATTCCTTTTTGGGTTTTCAAAGTTAACAACTAATTAATGATTAACGGAAAGCTGATTAATTTGATTCATGGGTTTTTATCAAATGTTAATTTGGGTCTCTGTTTGTTCCTGTGTTTTCAATCAATTAGGGTTCATATTCGGGAAGAAGAACCATGTGTGATTGGATCAGAGTTGTGAATCGGAGAAATCGTTGTTGGCGTGATGGGTGGAGTAGATAGTTTTTAAATTTTAGGGAATTAAAGGTTATCATGGTAATTTCGTATAATACTTTCATTTCTTTTTATAAAAATATATTTTTTTAATAATTACCAAACAGAATTCAAAACTGAAGACAATCAACATAGGTCAACGTTGGTCTTTAGACCAAACGCAAAGGCTGGACAAATGTTAGACCAAAGCCAGTTTTTGGTCAAAACCTGAGTACCAAAAACCAAATAACCCCTATCATAATCCAAAGTTATATTCTGCGCCGGTGTACGTTGAATTTGATTTTCTCCATCATTTCTTGCATTCATTCTTGATGATTCTCCAGTTTCATTTCTTCTTTCTCCAGCAAGTCTCTTACTCCTCCTGACAGTAGTTGGTTGTCTTGAAGCATTTCTTCTTCTATCCATCTCTTCAACCTCAATGAATTGCTGGAAATCATCTGAAACTTCTCACCAACTATTAAAAATTCTCCCAAATCTCAATATTGATGTTCACACTAAAAACAAGGGAAATTACTCCCTTTTTCTAGCGCCAATATGTAGTAGCAGGAAATCCTACACTACACCCCTTACAAGAATTCATCATAATCAACACATATTTTGAAGATTAAGAACAACACTTTATTAATTGATTCACAGAAATGTTACAAGTAATGGAAGAAAACAAGAACACAATCGCTCTTTTTTACTTTCTCTCTCCTAAATGACTTGCTTAACACTCAAAAAAGATCTCTCTCTCCCTTGCGCCTGTTCAACTCTTTATATAAGGATTTACATAGTGGATGACAGCTAATCTGTCCTTTAATTTCGGATATGACTTGCGATATTCTCGCAAGAGTTACATTGTTAATCTTTGTAAACATTCTAATCCTCGCAGAATCATCACACTCTTCTCATGTTTCTGCCATTGTCATCCGTTGCGTCATTCTTCAGATCATCCTGCGACGATCGCAAGGTGTTGTTAAAGAACTCGCAGAAATGTTGTTTATAAATTTCACAAGAGTATTACTGTGGCGATATTCTGATCCTACAAAAAGAGTAAGCAGACTTTTGGACAAAAACCTGGAATCAATCCGAAATAAAGATCCAGTCCATGAAAAACCATTTTTCCAAAAACAAGACCTAGATATAAAATCGGAAGTGCTTCCCCACGAGTCTTGGTTTCCGATTTTGATAGTTTTTCCTAAAACTAGTTATTATTGGTCTTCAATATCAATTTTTCCTATAAAAGATAACCCCTTGCTACGTGTTCAAACATATTGGGGATGATTGATCGAAACCGTAACTAGGGTTTTTCATATTTTCGCAAGTATGAGAAAGAGGAAAACAAGAGAAGAAAAAATTGAATTAGACAAGTTTATCTTGAATCCATTTATTCCTCTCAGAGATGTTGAGAAAATAAAGTATCCTCACTTGATCAAAGGGAAGCATGTTCGTACGAATTTTGTAGACAACAAATGTTTCGAAATATATCAAGCTTTGAAGGGAGTAAGCTTCACTGAAGAAAAGAGATTCGATCCAGTTGTTTCAGAAACCAATTATGTGAAGTTTTTTCAAGACCGAATCCGGGGAAATATGTTCGGATTTGAAAAATATTCACCTGGCATAGTAAGAATTTTTTATGGTAATATTAATCATGAAAAACATACTTTTAGCACTTTAGTTGGAAGTACTTTTATTCATGTCAAAGATGATATCAGAAATCATCAACTACAATGTGAAAGGTCATATGATTACTGGTTTTGAAATTGAGCACGATGACATTTCAAAACTCATCACTGGTAAAATCGTTGAATGTAAAAAGGGAAATATGCTAACCTAAGATGTACCCTTTCATCTTAGATTTTTCGGTAAACTTGCTGTAGCAACCTTGTTTGCTTGTACAAGAGATTCTTCTGTATGGAATAGAGAATTTGCTGAATTGGTATACTATCTTCTTGAATGAAAGAAATGGATTGATATTTGTGGAATAATTGTCAATCAAATGATTAAAATCATTGAATCTCTCAATGTGACAGGTTTCCATAGAAATCTTGGACATTCGTGTCTCATCACCAAGCTCTCTCAAACCATTTAGAAAAATTGACAATTTTTTCACGGAAATCAAAGATGTGCATATGAATCACATCCTCTGGAAACAAATATACTTGTACCTTTATGGTATACCAAAACTCCTTCATCCAAGCCAATGATACAATGCATGGAATGGCAATTTATGGAGTCTCCATGTAAAATTACAGTAACACGTCCCACAAAAAGATATTGTTCCTCATTGTATTGCTCCCAAACCCCTTCTTCGTTGCCTAAAAAAAATCTCCTGAAATCAGAAAATGAAAGATTAAAGGTGAGTCAACCATTTTTTTATGTCAACTCTATGCATATAACCACTTTTTGTTATCTCAAAATTAAGAAAAACAAATACTCTTTTTGAAGATATGTAATTTCAAGGTTCATATAAAGAAAAAAATATATAATCAGGAATCCCCAATCCCTTTGATACCAACATGTATATGACTTAGTCCAAGTAAGAGGCTGAAACTCTCTAGCATAAGTAGCAATACAATTGAAAACATATATAAAAAATTGTAAGGGAAGTAACAATGGAACCGCCGCTTTCTTCGTTAATTATTTCCACTCCATGAAAATATTCTTGATTTTTGGCCGAAGAAGTCAAAGTTAAATTGGACAACATAAAGAAATAAAAAATAAAAGATTAAATGATATGGGTATTAGGAAACCTAATATAAGAGTAAAAATAAATATAGAACAATCATATTTTTGAATCTCTTTTAACTGCAGACGAAGAAACAAAATCCAGATCACAAAATACAACATAAAAATGTAGATTTTGATTATGAAAGAGATTAAGTTAAAAGACATTTAATTTAGAATAAAAGAAACCGTTTCACAATAAATGGGAAAAGTAACTCCCAAATAAATGACATTGGAGGGTGGAGAGAAAATTAAAAAACTTATTAAATATGTGGCACAATCTAGATCAAATCTTAAATCTGTGGCTCAATCTCAACCCTTCTTTATATGCTAAAAATGTAGATTGAAAAACTTAAATCTAGACCGTCCTTTATGTGTCCCAAATGTAGATTACCGTTCATATGTAAAAATACCATTTTCCCTTATAATATAGATAGATATCCAATATAAAAACAGGAAAAATAAAATATAAATAATTTAGGAAAAATATATTCAACTTATCAGATTTGATTTGATTCGATTCCAGCGATCCCATTGATTCTAACATGCTGTATTTGATTAAAAGAAAAAAAAATAATGATCCAAAACAATCCTTCACGGATTTGATAGCAACCAAAAAAAAAAAAAAATCCATTGCCGCAGGGTTAGAGTTCGTGATGATAACGTGTTGTAGTGGAAATGTAGGGAAGACAAAGAGGCAAAGAGTTTCTATTGATTAGCATTGGTAGTATTAAATGGACTCCAATAACATATATATACATGGAAAAGCAAACCCTAGCCTAGTTAGCAATTCGCCGAATAATTCGCGAACTATTCGCGAATTATTCGGGAACGTACCGTTTCACGTTTTATTCGCGAATGACACCAACCCCGACCCTAATACACGGCTTTTATGGGCTTTCCGAATTATTCGCATACTATTCGGATCGCGAATAATTCGGCTTGTTTGTTCGGTCCGCTTAGTGTACCGAGTTGAGTGAGTTGACCCGCTGTTTGACCGAGTTGGGTGAGTTGACCCCCAGTTTGACCGATTTTTGGTCATTCCCACAAATGTTTGGAAAAAATGAATGGGAAGCGTTTCGAACCTGTGACCAATCACTCCTTGAATAGCCTATTCAACCACTGAGCTACGTATCTGTTGATGTTAATGTTGCACATATTATGAATATAGTACATTATAGTTCAAATTGCATTAGCCAAACATAATATGCATAAAAAATGTCTTAACATACTAATTAATGTACGCCGAATTTTGTGTGACGAACTCATATCTCTAAAATGATTTATACACGTACGTATGTCGTTCCGTACTATCTCCGAACCACGAACCGTTGACCGAATGATGGACCGAATTTACAATCTGTAAAAACGAATAATACACGTACGTATGCCGTCCCGAACGTTCTCCGTACAACGAATTGCTAACTAGGAACCCTAGTAGGGACGCACATATATGGGCCATAGGCCCTACAACAGTTTAGACAAATTATGTGATTTCTTAATGTGTTTCTCAGCCTAATCTGGTGCAGCGCATTTAGTAACTTAGAGCTAGCACTAGCACTATGGTGCTAGCTATCCCTTCCCTATCCCTCAAATGTAGGGAAGGGATGTCACATGAAAGGCAAGCTTGCTATGGTGCTCTGCTATCCCTTCCCTACACTAGACGCGTACTCAGTACCCGTATGAATAGTGCCAAACGGGTACTCAGTACGCGTTTTTTTTTTCATGGGAAAATATTTATCTAGGTAAAAAAATATTTTAAAGTAAAAAAAATATATCAAATAGGTAAAAAAAATGAGTTTTAGTAAAAAAAAAAGGAGTGAAAAATGGAAGTTTTAAGGTAATATTTTAAAAACCAGGAAATAAAATACGGGTACTCAGTACCCGTAAAGTGAAAAATCATACGGGTACTCAATACGCATATGATTTCCCTTCCCTACAAAGCTGATCAGATCTGTTCATCCATGTAGGGATATGGGAGACCATAGTAGTTTTTTTTTTGGGTTTTTGAGGGAAATTGAGGGATAGGGAAGGGATGGAGTGCACCATAGTGCTAGCTCTTAGTAGAAGATATTAGAGGATCAAAACAATCATTACATGTCAGCGCATTTAGTAACTTTTTTTTTTTGAAGAGAACGGTTCCTTCTATTTATCAAACTTGAACTGTTCTGGGGTAGGAAACCCCCACAACATCATTCATTACAATTACATTTAGATTATCCGGACAGGTGTTGTCCCAAATATGAGTGTGTGGTTCTGTTGTGGTTCATGTTTGTAATTGCATCTGTGATGCTAGGTTTGCCAATCCATCCGCCGCCCGATTCGCTTCCCTATATGCATGTATGATAGTATAGGTGCCAATGTGTTGTAGATGGTTTTGTATTTCCTGCATCATCGTTTGAATGATCCATGGGATATTTTACTTGTTATTGTTGGTAAGCAGCGTGAACAGCGCCCTTGAGTCTGTCTCAAAGATAATTTTGGACCATCTTTGTGTAAACGCCATTTTCGTATCTATCAAAAAAGCCCAGGTTTCTGCCACTATTGATGTGGTTAACTTAGTAGAAGAGATTAAAGGATCAAAACAATCATTACCTCGGACAGGAGTTTGTGGTTATTGTAGATGGTGGATTTTCGACAAAGGCTAAAGTCGTAAACCCATAATTATATGAACCTATGATCCAGCAGTCAGACGTGAGTATTGAGACACGGATCTGTCATCGAATTCTCTGACTGAGAATACTTTCTCTCAGAGTACATGTAGATATGTAGTCTCACAGCTGGACAACGACATATCTCATGAATACTGAACACTTCAATAATTATTTCTATATAGTATCACGGGATGGACGGCTCCTAGACAGCTTGCTCTGCTAGTATAGATCGATAACGTCTTCAGGATACAAAAAACGAGTTTACCCTGACTATATAATGGATATGAAGCTCCAGCAAGCTCATATCAGAATAATTAATGCTCCTACACAGCTTGCTCTGCTAGTATAAAGCCATAAATTAATTATTCCTAAATTTTTGGATTCATCCGCAGAATTTCCGAAAATATTCAAATATTTTCGCATATATTTCATTACGCAAACCATGGTTCTTCCCAGCAGAAATCCATGGGTTAGTAATGAATATTCGACGCTCGGGCATCGGAGCTATCTCTGAGGAAGCCATGTCTCAAACCTAAATTCTTGGATTCATCCGCAGAATTTCTGAAAATATTCAAATATTTTCGAAGATATTTCATTACGCAAACCATGGTTCTTCCCAGCAGAAATCCATGGGTTAGTAATAAATATTCAACGCACGGGTATCGGAGCTACCTCTGAGCAAGCCCTGTCTCAAACCTAAATTCTTGGATTCATCCGCAGAATTTCTGAAAATATTCAAATATTTTCGCAGATATTTCATTACGCAAACCATGGTTCTTCCCAGCAGAAATCCATGGGTTAGTAATAAATATTCAATGCACGGGCATCGGAGCTATCTCTGAGCAATCCCTGTCTCAAACCTAAATTCTTGGATTCATCCGCAAAATTTCTGAAAATATTCAAATATTTTCGCAGATATTTCATTACGCAAACCATGGTTCTTCCCAGCAAAAATCCATGGGTTAGTAATAAATATTCAACGCACGGGCATCGGAGCTACCTCTGAGTAAGCCCTGTCTCAAACGGTGCAAGTGTATTCAACGATGATGCATTAACAATCACCGCACGAACGAGTATTTCAAAATACGACGAAACGATGAACCTATGCAAAATAGGATGAAAAAATAACAAATAATTAAAAATTGACCAAGGTGCTGGGAGCATGGACCCACTGACCGGCCGACCGTGCAGTGGTCAATCCCACACCATTTTCATATTTTTATCATATTTTTGTTGTTTTCCTTGAGTTCATGAAAAGCCTTTCACTTGAACAAATATCCTTTGTTTTGAGGAAACTCCTCAATTTCATGGTGCTTCCTTGACGCGGAGGAAATAATATAAAATTAGGGAAAACATGATGGGGGCGTGACCATTGGCCAACCGGCCATGCCTTGGTCCCAGCCGGCCCCACACCTCATGGTTCCTCATTATTTTATTATTATTGCCTTAATTTCATGAAAACTCCTTAATCTCATGATATTTCCTTGGTCCCATGAAAAATAATAAAAATTAGGGAAACCCGTGTGCACGGGCCATGGTCGGCCGGCCAAACCCTAGGTGGCTCACACGTCCCACTTTTTATTAGCATGTTTTTCATGTTTTCATAATCCCATGAAATTCCTTGATTTCATGATATTTCCTTTGGCAAGACTTAGATAGAGGACCCGGGTGGAAATTGATGTAAAGACCCAGGTGATAGAAGTTGGAGGTACCTTGATGAAGGACTTAGCGAAAAGACCTGGTGGACATCGATCGACTGTAGAGGTTATGAATCTCGTCCACGAATTTCTGCTTGTATGTAGTATGCTCTGGAAGCTGTAGGAACCTCACACGACGTCGGAATTCGATGCTTGACCCCAACTTTTGAAGCTAAGAGACCGAGTTATAACATGATAAAAGAATCACTCAATTTGGAGTTGTAGAAGTCCGCCAATAAAGCGTGCACATTTGAAATTTGTAATCCCGTACAAAATGTTTAGGCTTCGTAGACCTGATGGTAAAGGCCATATCTTTCAACTCGTATGTCCGATTAATGCACCCTTTTGGTATGTTGTAGAAGAGACATAGACAAACATCTTTCGTTGAGGAAGAATTGTCCCATTCTTCATCCATTGGTACGTTTTTGCAAACCCATGACCTGAAGTGTGTTGTATCTCATTTGTGGAGGTGATAGAGCATCTTATAGAAGACTTTGGATTGTGCCCACCAGTCGTGCAAGCTTAGGGAAGACCTTCATGTGAGCATGTTGTCAGGTCAACACATCTTGATGTGAATCATTAGTTCTTGGAGAAGTCTGCTTCATGTGTAACACTTCAGAGAATGGTTAATTGATGAAGCCATGAAGATGCTGCTCCTGAGACCGTTGTTGATGTTGAGATCACGGTTGAATTTTCTTCAGAAATTCTTGTTGATGCTAAGACCATGGACGGAGTTCCTCATATATCCTTATTGATGCTGAGACCATGTACGTAGTTCCTCAGGTATCCTTGTTGATGCCGATACTATGGTCGGAGTTGCTTCAGAGACTGAAAAGTTTAAAACCATGATTTATCGACATAGCCTTCGCTCCCCCATCCCGTGAGCCTTTTCATTCACGAACTCGTTAGTGGGTTGAGCATCTCTGAGACGATAATGTTTTGGAGTTTAATATGAATCCTTCTAAACAATATGATTTTACTGTGATCTGGATTCGTCCGTGAGTCGACGTTGTTGCGGCAGATTGCATCAGTAGCCTCCATTCTGGGTGTGATTGGTGAAGAGAAGAAGTTCCTCAGTCGTGCAGGAGCTTGTGATGTAGAGAGATTCCGTTGGTGAAATTTCATGGAATCACATCAGGTTGCAATAGCTGTTATGTGAATAACATTTATTGAAATAAAACTGATTTCTCCAGTAAGATCAAGTCCCCAGTGTATGTTGAAGGAATTCGTGCCATCGATGGATAAAAGACGTTGCATCTGATTCAGAAGTCTTGTCATGGAGATAGTGAAGACTTAGCGATTGTAGTTCAGTTTCACTTTGATCGTGTCGGTGGTGAATCAATGCGTCATCATCGAGATGTTTGTGCTGAAGCCAGAGGCGCCATTATCGAAGGTGTACTCTTTGATTGGGAGTACAATTTGAAGACTTCTTAGATGCTTGAGCGTTGAGGTGTCGTATCATTCATGCTTCAAATGTCTTTAGGATTGATCGTCTCGGCCCTGAGTATCTTCTGTTAATTCAGCATCCTTTTAGTTTCGGTAGTGGGATTCAACACTTGTGCAAACATCAAAGCTTTATGATTTGGTGGAACACACGGAAACTCGTGCAAGGCTATGGAGAAATGCCCAAAGCGTTCTTTTCCAGGCTTGGACATCACCTCAGTAATGAATGTAATAGTGTGATGCTCGATTCGGAGAAGTGTCAATGCGGTGAGGCTACCATTCATAACGTTGAGTGAGGAACCTCTTGATGAATGTCTATGCATATTTTGCAGGTTCTTGCTTCAACCTTGTCAAAGTTCAAAATTCCTCCAAGTGCTCTGATGATGGAATGTCCGTCAAACCTTCTGGATCAGAACTTTCTTCATTGGAGAGATGTGTAACCAAATGCGCTTTGTATGTATCCATCTTTTTAGCGTGGATCCACGCTCGTCTGAAGGACATGTCATATCCTGGATCTTTCTGATTACGTGAAACTTGGTTTCTGTCCAGGTTGGACTTATGTTCACTTTGAGAGTGATGTAGCCATGAGTATTTCCGAGCGCTCCTTCAAAGTCTCTGATTGAGATGGAAGCATGAGTATCTTCTTGTCGAGTGATGCCTGCGGCTCTGAGGGTTTTCAGTGGAATGATGTTTATGGCGGTGCGATCAACGTTCTTCCAAATTCGTTTCTTCTGAGATTGACTGTGGTAAGCAGTCCCAAGTCGTGCATCTCCTTGTGGATGAAGGATAGAGGAGTGACAGATGTCTGACACAATGTAATTCGGTGCACTTCCACAGATATGCTCGATCAACGATTGAACTGCTTATTCGACTGGTTGTTCAGAAAGAGTGAAGGTTATGATAGGGAGAGGATCCCCGTGCACTCCTTCAGTCCCCAAGTTGAGTTCTCCTGACTCGACATTTTCTTTAAATATGCTCTTCAAAGTCTTGCAATCACTTGTAGGATGACTGACAAACGTATGGAAGCGACAATACCGAGGATTTTCCATGGCCTCTTCAGTTGGTTCCTTCTTGACATATGGCAACTTGATTGCACCGTCTTGAATCCAGGCCTCCAGTAATTCGATGACTTCTTCAATGGAGCATGGAAAGTTAGGTTCTTCTGGTTCCTCGGTATGCTGAGGAGAAGTTTGCACGTTATCCTTCTTTTGTGCCTTTGAAGGGATGGAAGAAGTATGCTTGCCTTTTCAGTTACCTTGGTAACAAAGCATTCAATATTCACCATTAGATGAAAACTTTATTAGATTCAAGCTAATATCTTTCAACTATTAGATTGACTTAGCCTGTTAGAAGACGGGAATAGATGTATCACGCAAACTATTATCTTCAAAGCAATTTTCAACTGATCAACACGAAACATTCATAGTCTACATTAAATGACTGCCTCACACAAATCATGTAAGATGTTACCAGGCGATTTTCACATGATCTTCTTTTGACTTTCGTCAAGAATAAAAGATGAACTTGGCTAAATCAAAAGCTTACAACACATATTTCGAGAAATATGTAAACGAGTTAAACTCAGCTCGAAAAATCAAATGTGTATAAAGTAAAGTCTATATAGCTATATGACTTTTGTCTCAATAGGAGATAGAATAGAAATAGACTTCTGAGTGATAGAGAAGTTCAAGTCTCCACATAACTTTTGTTGATGAAGTTCTTCAAGCTCCCTTAGGTTGTTTTTCGTCTTCAATCAATGAACGCCGTGAAGTCTAAATCTCAATTACACATTTTATCCTAATTAAGGGTGCACAGGAACCGAGCCGGACCGCCGGATCGTCCCAGAACCGGTGGAACCGTACCTGTTTTTGTACCGAACCGGGGAAGGGGGTACAGGTACCGGTCCAAAAAATAGGAACCGGCCTATGGGGGTACAGGTACACGGTCCAACCCAAGTCCCGTGCCATCCCGGACCGAATGTACCGTGTAAGAAAATTAAAATTTAAGAATTCGTCTTCTTTCTTCAAGAGTTTTACCTTGTGATACTGTTGAACTTAACTTCTTAAAGGATCGAGGTAAGAATCACCAAATCCTTGTAGAAATGTATGCATTTTCAAGTTCTATGAAGTTTCTGGAAATAATGAACTTTAATATTATTGCAGAGTAGAGATATACTACTACTAGTACCGTCTTTGTAAATATCCCGAGCATCTCAAAGATTCGATGGCACCCTTTCACTATTACCTCAAACAGTAACTTAGAACCGGATAAGCTCAGTCTAATGATTAAGAAGGAAGGAGGTTAGTCTCAAAAGCTTCACCAGATCCTGTCAACATCATCTTCAGTGGATCATCTCGATGTCTGCATTGAAGGACCTTACGAACCAGCTTCAACCCATTTTATGAGGTCTGCGTCTAAACATAGAACAATAACATACTAAACCAGCAT
Organism: Papaver bracteatum; assembly: GCA_023529315.1. Taxonomy (NCBI): domain Eukaryota; kingdom Viridiplantae; phylum Streptophyta; class Magnoliopsida; order Ranunculales; family Papaveraceae; genus Papaver; species Papaver bracteatum. The sequence continues at coordinate 641,220 of JAJJWX010003180.1, forward strand.
ATTCTTTATGGAACTGTTTAGAGACCCATTGGTAAGGATTTATCACCTATGTTTGGAAAAGTACCGATTGGTACCGGAACCGTACTTGGTACCGGATGTGTACCGAATGGTACTGGAACCGAGGTACAAGGTACATGTACCGGTCCAAAAAAATTGAACCTAGGCTAGGGAGGTACATGTACTCGGCCTCGGCAAGAACCGAGCCGAACCGTACCGTGTGCACCCTTAATCCTAATCCGAGACCTAGCTATAAGTAGACTAGAAATCAAGATATATATTTTTGACAACTAAACTTGACAAACAAGCTTGGGATATCAACGCTTGCGAGTTCGACCGAGCAGTGCTCTAACAATGGTGATATGTTTCTCCTCCTTAGTCTATGCTTTACTCTTTCGTTAGATATAACGTTTAAGCACTTATATCCTTTCCTAGTGATTTAAGCACACATATCCTTGTTTACAACATATATTTCTCCCCCTTTTTGTCACAAAAATGACAAAGGTACGAGCAAGCAAAAGAGCAAACCGAAAGGATCTTACAAATCCATAAGACTTGTACAACCTATAAAAGTTAAGAACGAAGGTTTCACATACCATTTTTGACAACCAATATTAAAACCGAAACTACAAAAGTAATCTAGCTTTAGTATGTTATCAAGAAAACAATTGCCCGAAGAAATTTTCCCTTAGTCCGACAAGTCAACTAAGATAACTTAGTTATTAATGAACCGATTGTGTATGTACAATCGCTTGTACACAAATAGAGATCAAAATTAACTTTCTTTCTCTTATCATGCTCTAATTATTCCATAAGATAACTTAGACCTTTCTCTTTAGACAAGTCAAACACTAGGTGATTTAATTAGTTTTTCGTGATTTCGATTAGACTTGTATAACCGAATCCTACATTTTATGTGTCTAACTAAGATCAGATTAACTTAGGTTCTCTAATCAATAATCAAATGGACTAAATAAATGACCCCGCAATTTTTGTTAAGCAAAAACAATTGGTACATACCAAAAAATTGAATTTTCATAGTTTTTCTCAACCGGAAGCAATTGGAACAAAGATAATCAATGTAAGCACTGCAATTGCACCAAATTTAGTTAAGCAAAAACCCTTGATACCAAACAATAAAGAATATACCAAATCATAAGTAAATAAATTGAAATAGTTTTTCTTAACCAGAAATAATTGAATCACAATAATCAATACATACATAATAATGGAACATATCAATTGTACCGATATTTTGTTAAGAAAAACCAAAATATACGCAATAAAATCAAGCTTTTCTTAAACAAGAAAAACGATTTAACTAACAATAAAAATCATTACCTCGATTTCCGAAGCTACTTATCCCCATAAAGATATATCATTTAGGCGCAAGTTCAATAAGAACTTTCCCCCTGTTTGTTGTCATCCTCGCGCAAGAACAAAAGAACAACAATAAGAGCAACAAGAGCAATCTTAACCAGAGAAAGGTTGAATCGGTTTTAACTAATACGTGCATATAGCAAAAGTTTAAACCAGAAATTCATATGTTATGATAAACACAACTTATGTAAACATAAATTGATATCAACATATGAAAAGACGAGGGTACCCAAATACACCACAATCTTTTATTTATTCACCTATAAGTCCTTTTACCGAAAGTGATCGTCTATGGACAAAGTCGAGATAATGCAACAAATTGGTATTAACACTTTGTGGGAAAAAAAATAATATTAGGATCGGGCGACTTGAGGAGAGAGGGAGAGTCTGAGGATTGGGCGATCAACTCAGTGGAAACAAATTTCTTCGTTTTTCATTTCAGCATTTCTCAATAATTCTCGGGTGATTCTTTGTATTCCATTAATGATGGGTGTTCGATCTTTAATGTTTATTTCTAGTTTATGTAATAAATTAATCTGAATCTTGTTGGTAGTGAAGGTTTAAACTTGGTCCTAATGGATATTTATTTTTTTGGATCTGGTTTGTTTGATTCTCCTTTTAGGTCTGTTAAAAATTACGAGGAAGTAAGAAAAGACAGTGAACCTGAGATTAGTATTTCAGATGATGATATAAATATTTGTGTTAATGAATGGAGGTTCATTTTAATCGGTAGATTGGATTTCCTGAATTTCTCATTAGAGGTTACTGAAAAATCTCTTATATATTAATGGAAAATGAAAGGTAATTGTCAGTTAATACCCTTGGAAAAAGTTTTTTTTGTGATCAAGCTTGAAAATGAAGAAGATAAACACCATATATGGTATGGTTATTAGGAAGTGGAGAAGCATAGTGTGAAACTTCGAAATTGGGAACCTAATTTTAAACCAGCTAATCAGAAATCATTTACTGCTTTTGTTTGGTGTCAATTTCCAGGATTGAGTATCGAATACTGGAAAGAAAAGATTATGTTAGATATTGGAAGAGATATTGGTAGACCTGTGAAGGTGGATGAGATAACTTTAAACGGGAAAATTAGGTAATATACCAGTGTGTTGGTTGAAATTGATCTTACTAAAGCCATTCCTGATAAAGTTTGGGTCAAAACAAAATATGGTGGATTTTCTCAGAAGATTAATATTCCTAAGTTACCTAAATTTTGCAATCACTATCAGGTGGTTGGTCATTATGTTTCAGAATGTAGAATTAAAAAGAAGGAAACTATGCAACATCAGAATGGTCCATCTACAGTTCCAACTGAAAATAGAAGTTATAGAAGAAGAAACAAGACTAAAGAATATAACAATATACTCATTGGTTTTGATATATGTCAGCCTGATAATGCAAACAATTTTTCTAGTGTTTCTGGTGTGCAATAGTCTAATGCAGAGTTAACTCCAAAGAAAGTAATTCAGGAGGAAACCAAAAATGAAGGAGAATTGATATATGGGAGATTTGAAGTGCTTAAGGAGGTGGAACCTGTTCTTGATTCAATACAAGAATTCCCACCTTTGGAGGTAAGTAATTTACTTGAGATTGGTACTTCTTCTAATACAAATGTTGTTAAAATACTTCCAGCAGTGAAAGAAGTTATCGTAGAAATTCCAAAGAAGGCTGAGGTACCAAAAATCATTATTAGAAAACAGGCTGCCAAAAATTTAAGTAAAAATGATAATGGGAGGAGAAGCTCTCCCATTCACAAACCTATTTATAAATGAGAGTGTTGTTTTGGAATGTCATAGGATTAAGAATAAATAAATCCAAAGACAAGTTACAATGTTTAGTTAAAAAGTTTTGTCATTCTTTGGTTTGTATTGTAGAACCAAAAGTGCTAAGATGCTAAGGTTGGTAGGTATGAAGAATTGTTTAATCCATAATAGTAGTGAGGAAAAAAAAGGTAATATATGGTTATACTAGAATGCCTCTATATCCGATCCACAAGTTATCTCTATCACTCAGCAGGCCATAACTGTAAGTACTGGAGGCCTATTAGTTACTGGTGTCCATGGAGTTAATCTTACATAAGGTAGAAAAATATTATGGCAGGAGTAGGAAGTAATAAGCACTTATAATCTTCCATGGTTAGTGATTGGAGATTTTAATGCTGTATTATCTATAAATGAGAAGAAAGGTGGTAGGAGTCCCTTAAAAGAAGCTATGATGGATTTTATTCACTGTCTGAATTCATGTGGTTTGATCAATGCTCCAAAATCAGGCGTTGAGTTTTCTTGGTGCAACAATAAAGTGAGGGTAAAGAGAATTTTGTGTAATTTGAACAGAGCAGTTTATAACTCAAAATGGTTGGATTTATATCCAAATTGGGAATACACAGTGGGCACTAGAGGAGTGTCAGTCCATGGTCATCTATGTAGTGCTAATAAATCAATTCCAAAGCCTTTAAATGTTCCATTTAGAGCTCTTAAGGCCTGGGTAACTCATGAAAAATTTATGCAAGTGATTGAAGATGAATGGAAAAAAGAAGTTCAGGGTACTCCAATTTTCATCTTTATGACAAAGTTAAAGAACCTAAAGACAATCTTAAAGAAATGGAATTGGGAAGTGTTTGGTGACATCAATGAGAAAGTGATACAAGATGATAAAAATGTCTTAAAAGGTGCACTATTATCTGATGAGAATCCAGAAAATATTAAATCGTTGGATGATTTGGTTACTACAAGGGGATACAAGAAATTAAGTCACATCAGCAAAGAATAATTCTGCATAAAAAATCAAGAGTAAAATGGTTAAAGGAAGGGGCTTCAAATACTAGATTTTTTCACATCAATTTGAAGATAAGACAGGCTCAGAACTCAATCTATGAAATTGAAAATTAATATGGTATTATGGTGTCTACACAACAAGAAATTGCAGAAATTATGGTGAAGCACTTTGAATCAAAATTCAAGTTTAAAGAAGTGCAAGTTGAAAAAGCGGGGGTCTAACAACCACACCCAATATTTCGAATTATCAATCTGTATGACAAACTCCGAGTTTCTTTCTAGAGAATCAACTAGATAGTCAGACTTAATCTAGATAGAAATATCTCAAGGATTTATTATCTCTCTCTCTTTTTTTGATTTACTCAAGCTAATAGAAATCAACGAGTCTTTAATCAAATACAAGGAATAACTTGGATGGTACCAAAGACCAATATCCAAGTGTCAATCAATGTAAATCAAAAACCAAGGGATAACTTCTTTGGTAATCAACAATCAATGTACCAAAGACCAATATCCAAGGAATAACTTGTTTTGATTTATTATCTCTCTCTCTCTCTCTCTCTTGTTTTGATTGAACTTCAACGCACAACCTGTATTATTTCAATTATAAAGATAAACAATATAATGCGGAAAATGAAATAAAACAGACACCGGAATTTTGTTAACGAGGAAACCGCAAATGCAGAAAAACATACACTGTATTAAGCCTCTACACACACTAGCCTACTCCAAGCTAACTTCGGTCTGGACTGTAGTTGAACCCCAATAAATCTCACACTGATACAAGGTACAATTATGCTTCTACGCCTCTGATCCCAGCAGGATATTACGTACTTGATTCCCTTAGCTGATCTCACCTACAACTAAGAGTTTCTACGACCCAAAGTCGAAGACTTTTGTTTTGTCTTATGATAAATCAAGGTGAACAGGAACCAATTAATAAAACCATACCTATATTCATGAAGAATAGCTCAGCTTTATCAATCACCTCACAATAATCTTAATCGACGCAGCGAAAAAAGATATTGTGGAATCAAAAACGATGAGACGAAGTGTTTGTGACTACTTTTAAATCTTGCCTATCGGAGATAGAAATCTCATGCCAACTATTACAATTGTACTCGTACGATAGAAATAGCAAGATTAGATCACACAACTATGATAAAAGTAGTATCGGTCTGGCTTCACAATCCCAATGAATTCTTTAAGTCGTTAACCTGGTTTAAAAGAAGAAACCAAAGGTTAAAGGAGAATCGACTCTAGATTAGAAAAACTAGTATCACATAGAATATGTGGGGACTAGGTTTCCCATTTGCTAGAGTTCTCCCTTACATAGTCTTTCAAGTCAAGGTTTGCAAATAAATGTTAGCTTAGTAACAAAGCATTCAATATTCATCGTTAGATGAAAACCTGATTAGATTCAAGATAATATTTATCAACCGTTAGATCGAAAACATAGCTTTTTATACACACATGTAATACACATTTGTAGGCTTGTGAAAACCGTACCCAAACTTGTGCATTAGTTGGTTCAACAATAGTTAACCAAATGGTTTGCCATATGATAACTTTCACATCAACCATATTCTTCTTCACCATAACTAGTTCAAATGACTCAAATGACCTAGTGAGAGAGTTGTTCAATTGATTAGATCTTTATGTACTACACAAGACACAATTAAAGAAAAAACGATTTGATTCACTCGAATTGGTTCATGAACTATATAGCCACGGTTTGCAATAGCATTCCTTAGTTTATAGATATGAGTTCACAAACATTGTTTTTAGACATAACCTACTCAAGTTCGCGGACTGTTTTCGCGGACATAAGTTCCTGGATGGAGTTCACAAACTCTAGCAGAAATTCCCGGGTTCGAGAACTTCCGCCAGTTCACAGACTGAAGCTTACGCACTTCTCCGGTTCTCTTGATCAACAAAGTTCGCAAACTTTGGTTCAAGGAATAAAGACTTATACACATATGTGTTTCCACAACAATACTTATATCCTCCATTGGTTATATTATCTAAACTCTCATTTCAATCATTGAAACATTCTCAAAGGACGTTATATAGTTGTTATTCACAAACCATTTTTCGTCAGAGCAATTTTCAAAGTGATTGAAACTTAACATGACTTTCGTCACTAGGTAAAGATAAACTTGGCTAAAGCGAAAGCTTTACCAACACATGTTTCGAGAAATAGATAGGAGAGATATACTCGGCTCGAAATACAAATATGTATAATCTTAGTTTATATAGTAAAACGACTTTTGTCTCAAGATAAGAGATAGAGTAGATAGACTTTTGAGTGATGGATAAGTTCAAGTCTCCACATACCTTTTAGTCGATGAAGATCCACCAGTTCCTTGAGTATTCCTTCGTCTTGTATGAGGGCAAGATTCATACTTCCAAACCGCAGACAGTTCTGAAACTGTTTTTTGGGGTTTTCAAAAGAAAAAAATAAGTTGATGGGTTTTTTTAGTTTTTTCTTTTTGTGATCGTCATCTTCATCGCGACGGAGAAGAAAAAGATAGAAAGAAGAATAGGGTTTTTTTTATGATCATCATGGAGTTCTTGAGCTCAACTACACTTTCTATCCTAGTCCGAGACCTTAGATATAGTAGACTAGAAATCAAGACTTATAGTTTTGATCACTAACATTGACAAACATGCTTGAGATAGCAACGCATGCGAGTTCGACCGAGCAATGCTCTAACAATCTCCCCCTTTGTCAATTTTAGTGACAAAACTATCAATACATATAGAATACAAAAAATATATAAATAAACTTTGTAGATCCTATTCCACATGTCTAATCTTCAACATTACTCCAAATCTTCGTCACTTCCAAGTACTCTAATGATCCCAAAGGTTGTAAGTTTAGCATCATCGTTGTTGAAAATCCATAGCTAAAACAACGAGAAAACAAGAGTTCTCAATCATTATTATACAATGTCATAGTATCATTACATAGCATCAAAGTCCAATTGCATCACAACTTTAACAACAATACTATGGTGATACATTACTCCCCCTTAGTCAATACTCCATCTCACATGGAAACTACTCCCTCTTACATAATGAAACGAAAACCATATGTATTTGTAGTATGAACATATTAGTTCTCCCCCTTTTTGTAAATAAAATTGGCAAAGGTACAAGAACGGGATCCTAATGAAATTTCCGTAAGAGACGTTTCATGACCAAAGGTAAATGTATATATCATCTTATTTAGATGCAATCATAAATCCGAAGCTAAATACATTCATCAAGGAGTCTATAAAGATATAAGATAACCCCTATAATATTCCACAGCCGCACTCCCCACAAAGATTTGGCAATTAAGCACAAGTTCAATTAAGAACTCTTCCCCATAATATGTCATTCCCTAAGGAACAACAAGAGCGACCTTAATTTCAAAAGAAAATAAGGATTTGTTTGGACAACAAATCACATACAAGTATGAATTTGAATCAAAAAATATTCAATTACAAAAGTAACCGAATATGCTCAACACAAGTAAACTTATGGAGACTTAAAAACTCAATTAGATTAATCACAAGAGAACCCATAATTAATCTAACCGGAATACACAATTAAACTAATCATAAAAGTAACCAATTTAATCGTTTATTGTACTTTCATAAGAAAATATATGGAGCAATGACGAAGTTAATCATGAAAATAATCAACCCAGTCAAAAACGCTCAAACATAAAAAAAATACTTACGGAGTCATAACTAAATAACCACACAAGATGATTAAATTAGTTCAATATGCTCGACATAAAGTACGTTACGGAACACAACTAAGCTAATCACAAAAGTAATCAACTTGGTTGTCTATTGCTCAACATAAGACGCAATACGGACCCTCACAGTAATACACACAAAAAAAAGGATCAGGGAAGATCAATTACTGCGGAATACACAAGGATTTATTCTATGTTTTCATCATCATTTGCAAAATGACATACAATAGACATAATGGTAGGCTAAGAAAGATACCTACGACTATGTATAACTGCAAGTGCACATCGTCTATTGCAGACAAGGAAAATACAAGTCGATCCCAAAGAGATAAGGAAAGTGTAGAGTCGATTCAAAAGCTTTACTATAACTGATTCAGAGAGTAACCAAAAGTGATTTGATTGTGTCGATACGACGATAGATTGGCAGAGACTTAAAATAGCAAGTAAGTAGAAGTAAAAGATGCAATTAACACAAGGTGTAAACACTGAGAATGAGGATACTAGGGCATTCAAATCCACCACTAACCGACAATATGCATTCAACTTGTGATGTTATTCTTCTCCAATGGATAATTTAATCACCACTAAAGTGTTTCTCCAAAGCATTAACTATCTAGTTAAAGCATAACTAATCTAAGGATCAATAACAATATTTTTAAGCATGAGTTGCAGCATAATCAACATAGTGATATTCTAACTACAATGGATACATGGCATACATTGTGAGAGCAAAATTTTGATAAACTTGGATTAAATTATATCTTAAATAATTTTAAATATTCAAGAACAACACACAAGCATGAATAACATAGAAGAAGGCTAGAGCTTCATCTTAACCCTAGTAAATGAATTTAGAACATGATGAACATAATGAAAACAATTGTATTAAGAGACTTAGTAAACCAGCTAGTCTGGGATGATTCCTTCAACACAACAATACCCCCTATTTATACACAAAATTTTCTCAATCACTTGGATTCGAAATTTTGAAAGCACCCACTCACCAAATCATGTTTTCTTAATTTTGGGAGTGATTGATGGAAAGAATGGAATATGCTTGGTAGTGGGAAACAAATTGGGAGTTGGAGAGAATGGGGGGGGAGGTGGATGTTTTGGGAAGAATCCGATGGCTCAATATGGAAGCGGATTTGGGTCTTGGATCTTGGTTTTTATCACTTCTATGCCCATATCCTCTTCAAAGATAAAATTTCAAATCCCACTTCTAGTTTGAGACGTGAAATCAGCATTCTTCACTTGCGGATGAGGTGCAGACATTGGTTTCAGTGTCTTCTAGCTCGAGCCTTTGTTGTCTCCCTTCCATTGTCACCAATTCTCCATTCCTTTTAGCTCCTTAATTCATACAAGCTTTATTTAGTACCTAAAACACACAAAATTAATTAATACAAATATTTATTCTTGAAAAAAGTAAATATACAGAATTTGGGATAATATATGATTTTAAAGCACAAAAGATGAGTTAAATGCCAATAAAAAGGTGTATAAATATGCGATATTTGGCACTCATCAAATACCCCCAAACCTGAATTTTACTTGTCCTCAAGTGAAACATAAATTTAGAAATCCTAACTATACCACTGTCGCTGGTCTCTCGAATGCATTTAGCATATGCACTAATCCTTTAAACCCCTAGGTGTCCCTAGTTGGACGAGTTGTAGTCTCGTGAGGGCCTACCAGAGATGTACCCCCAAAACCTTCTCCAATTTCAGAGCGTAATAGAGTCTCAAGCATCCAAGGAGCTATGAGGACATAGAGTTTCTGCATGCTAGTAACACGAAGATAAAACTACCAAAGAACGCATTCTCATCCTTAAGAGTTAAATGAGAAATAACCACACCATATGAAAGAATTCGGGTTCGAGAGTAATCACAAGCTTCAACTTCTGCCTCACCAATAGGGTTTTATGATAATTGCACTAAAAAAGACCGCTTTTTTTAGTCTCTCTCATGTGTGCTGGCAGGAATAAAGAGTGAAATCCTGCACAGGTTGAATGGTGGGAAGAAAAACCTTCCGAAATAATTTCTGGAGACTCCACAAAATTGTGGACAAAAAGAATCTTTTTCTGATGATTTCTACGAAAGGAAATCAATCATTATAGGAGGATGGGAGTACTCAATTACCTTCATATCTGATCGGCAATCAACACCACTCTCACAGCATCCATAGAAATGTCTTCGTCTTCGGTCTTCAACTGTTGATGATGAACTTCTAAATTTCGTAGAACCTTGACAATTTCTAATTCTTCAATCAAATTCTTTTTTTTTAATAAAAACGGAGCTAGCGGGTCAGATGGGTAACCGCAACGGATCGGGTTTCATTTCAAGTGATGCCCGAATAGGTGGCTTGATGGAGCCCTAATTCTCTTCCTTATATACTTCTTTTTTTTTCTTTTTTTCTTCGACCACCAACTTCTTCTTCTTTCTCTACACATCTTCCTCTTTCTTCATCAGATCCTTCTTGTATGTTCTAGATCTGGACTTCGATTTTTCTTCTCTTAATTACCGTTATCATGTTCTTATACGTTCTGCTTGTTTGGTTTATTAGCATAGTAATCATTTATTGGTGGAGTATGCAGGATGCAGTTTGAGCGGATGGATAATTTACTCTCTGAAGTAGTGTTAACCGAAGTGATATGTCTTTGGTAGAATCTCAGTGTAGATCTGTATGTATCTTCTTTTTTTAGTACATCTTGATATACATATTGATTTTCGGCTCGAAGATGAAGATCTGATGATTTAGTGAGAGATGCAAGATCGTTCCATATGCAGCTTCAAAATTCATACAATGATAGATCCGTCTTTCACAGTTGAAGTTAGATTTAGATTTAGATATATTATGACAAGTGTGGATGATCTGTCTGGGATGAAGATGTCTAGATCGGTCAACACTCACATAAAACCATCTCCTTTCTTTATTGGTTCTTCATTTCTTTTTCTTTGATTAATCATCAGATCGTTTTGTTTCTTGTTGTTGTTGTTGTTGTTGTTGTTGTTGTTGTTGTTGTTGTTGTTGTTGTTGTTGTTGTTGTTGTTGTTGTTGTTGTTGTTGTTGTTATTGTTTGTAAACCTCGGACTATTTCAACTTTCTTCAAATACTCTGATGTCGCTCTGCTTGTTGATGATGATGTATTTCTATGGATCTGATTGATGTTGTCGAGATAGAGAGTGGTGCTAACTGTAAACATTCTACCCGAATTGACGTACGGTGACACACACTCTAAAAGCTAAAAATGAAGGTTGGTGCCTCACTTGATGTAAAATGGGTAGTCTCCACTAAGGGTGATCATAACTCTACTACTGAATATCTTTGCAGCACCTAATTCGCCCTACAACATGGTTAAATCCAATTTTAACGCTCTAACAACTAAGAAACCTGATTGTGTTCTCCAGTACTTCCAAGTTTTGTTATTTCGGTCAGATTCTCTATGTAATCATAGTTAGAAACATGCTAGTGACTCTAAGATCTCTAAAATTTGGAGGTTTTATGCAAATATTTACAGAATTTTTTTTTTTAAAAAAAAAATAATAGAAAAAGACTAACAACTCTATATGCAAAATACTCCCCCAAACCTAAATCTAACATTGTCCTCAATGTTTTAATAGATGATTAGAACACATACCAAGAGAACAAGGCAGACCAGATTTAAAGGAAAGAGATTACCAGATGCAAAAGGGTGGTGCTAAACCAGAATTGACTGAATGCTTTGAAAGCAAACAATATGAGCGCAAGAAAAAAAGTTTGGTTAACACACATAAAATATGCAAAAAGAAAATGAAAATGGAAAGAGAATGGATTTTTAGTCCATATGTATGTACACGGGTGAACTAGTTTAGTCCACATAGATGGGGTCTTCCAAGTCTAAGGTCTCAACTTCCGGTGGCAGATGATCCAGAAATGGTTTCAATCTCTAACCATTGACCTTGAAGATGTTCTTGTCTGCTGGGTTTTCGATTTCGACAGCTCCATGGGGAAAAACAGTACGTACCAAGAATGGACCTGTCCATCTAGAACGCAATTTACCTGTAAAAAGGTGCAAACGTGAGTTGTACAATAGAACTTTCTATCCTGGAGTGAATGACTTACGCAAAATGCGTTTTTCATGGGACACCTTCATTCTATCTTTATACATCTTTGAACTGTCATAAGCATCATTTCTCAGTTCTTCCAACTCATTGAGTTGGAGTTTCCGTTGTGTACCTGCCTTATCAAGAGAAAAGTTAAGCCTTTTAATAGCCCAATATGCACGATGTTCAAGTTCAACGGGTAAATGACAAGCTTTTCCATACACAAGTCTGTAAGGGGACATACCAAGGGGAGTTTTGTATGCAGTTCTGTATGCCCACAAAGCATCATTTAAACGTCAAGACAAATCTTTCCTAGAAGCATTAACAGTATTTTCAAGGATATGCTTAATTTCCCTATTAGAAACATCTACTTGGCCACTGTTTTGAGGATGGTAAGGTGTTGCTACCTTATGAGTGATTCCATACTTGCGCACAAGTGATTCAAAAGGTCTATTGCAAAATTTACTACCTCCATCACTGATTATTGCTCTAGGTGTTCCAAAGCGAGAGAAAATGTTTTCTTTAAGAAAAGAAATAACAACTTTATGATCATTTGTTTTAGATGCAATGGCTTCTACCCACTTAGAGACATAATCAACAGCAACAAGAATGTACAACTTACCTTCAGAGTTAGGAAATGGACCCATGAAATCAATACCCCATACATAAAACAACTCAATAATCAAAATGGGTTGTAAGGGCATCATGTTTGTTTTAGAGATACTTCTTAATTTCTGGCATCGGTCACAAGCAACACAAAAAGCATGGATATCTTTAAACAATGTTGGCCAGTAAAAACCATTCTGCAAGATCTTTGCAGCAGTTTTCTTGGCACTAAAGTGGCCTCCACATGCATGGTCATGACAGAAATAGATGACATCCCTTTGTTCAGAATTGGGGACACATCTCCTAATGATTTGGTCTTGGCAGTACTTAAACAGATATGGGTCATCCAAAAGGAAATGTTTAACTTCAGCCAAGAATTTAGAACGGTCTTGTTTAGACCAATGCAAAGGCGTTCTACCTGTAGCAAGGTAGTTCACGATATCAGCAAACCATGGTATCTCAGATACAAGCATCAATTGTTCATCAGGGAATGATTCTCTAATAAGCACGGATTCATTAGAAGATTCAACATTCAACCTAGACAAGTGATTAACAACAATATTTGTCGACCCTTTCTTATCTCGAATTTCGAGGTTGAACTCTTGTAACAAGAGTATCCATTGAATTAGACGAGCCTTAGCATCTTTTTTAGATAAAAGATTTTTCAATGCAGCATGGTCAGAATATATGATGATTTTAGACCCTATCAAATAAGATATAAACTTATCTAATGCAAACACAACAGCTAGCAACTCTTTCTCAGTTTTTGAATAATTCATTTGAGCATCATTAAGTGTTTTACAAGCATAGTATATCACATAAGGGAGTTTGTCTACTCGTTGACCTAAAACAGCTCCTACAGCATAGTCAGACGCATCACACAAAATTTCAAATGGTAAGGTCCAGTCGGGTGGTCTGACTATAGGGGCAAATGTAAGGAGAGCTTTAAATTTCTCCCATGGTTCCTTACAAGCATCATCAAAGACAAATGCAACATCTTTTGCAAGAAGATTACACAAAGGTCTTGAAATTTTACTAAAGTTTTTGATGAATCGGCGGTAAAAACCGGCATGGCCTAAGAATGATCTTATGTCCCTCACAGAACGAGGTTGAGGCAAGCGTTGAATGAGATCAACCTTGGCTTTATCTACTTCTATGCCTTTTTATGAGATGATATGCCCTAGAACAATGCCTGAGTCAACCATGAAATGACATTTTTCCCAATTCAAAACCAGATTCTTTTCTTTACACTGAAAAAGCACACGAGTAAGATGATGCAAACATTCATCAAAAGAAGACCTAAAGACAGAAAAATCATCCATGAAAATTTCTAGAAACTCATCTATCATGTCTGAAAATATACTTATCATGCAACGTTGAAAAGTAGCGGGTTTATTACATAACCCAAAAGGCATACGATGATAAGCAAATGTTCCATAAGGAAAAGTAAATGTAGTCTTATGTTGGTCTTCGGGTGCTATGTGAATTTGGTTGTAGCCCGAATAGCCATCTAGGAAACAATAGTACCTATGTTTTGACAGTCTTTCTAGCATTTGGTCTATAAAGGGAAGAGGAAAATGATCCTTCTTCGTTGCTTTGTTCAACTTCCTATAGTCGATACAAACTCGTCACCCTGTGGTTACACGAGTGGGGACAAGCTCATTCATTTCATTTTGAACTACAGTAATTCCAGAATTTTTGGGTACAACTAGAATGGGACTGACCCATTGGCTATTTGGAATTGGGTATATGATACCCGCATCAAGCAATTTCAGAATCTCACCTTTAACAACATTTTTCATGTTGGGGTTTAGTCTCCTTTGCATTTCCCTAGATGGTTTAGTGTTTTCTTCAAGATTCATATGATGCATGCAAATTATGGGACTTATACCTTTAAGGTTTGAAATTTCCCAACCTAAGGCCTCCTTATGCTCTTTAAGCACTTCTAAAAGTTTATTTTCCTGTTCCGTGTCCAAACATGATGCAATAATCACAGGAAAAGTATCATAAGGACCTAAGAAAGAATATTTCAAGGTGTCAGGCAATGGTTTCAAATCAAGATTAGGTGGTTCAACAAGAGATAGGGCAGGTTCAGAATCAGGTTGTGGAAGTGGTTCCACGATATCCTGCCATTTAGCAATATCCATGGGTGGAAAAGATTCAAGCAAAGATTGTACTTCACCAATGTACTTAGAATCAAAGAGATCTAAGTCAAAGTTATCTAAGCATGCTTGCAAAGGGTCCACAGATAAAATATCAGGCAATGAGTCTTAGATCAGACTCTCAATCATGTTAAGCTCATGTAATTCATCATCATCACAGTTCCTAGGGTTCTGGTTAACATGAAATATATTCAATTCCACAGTCATGTTGCCAAAAGACAAATTCAGTATTCCGCTACGACAATTTATGATAGCATTTGACGTTACCAAAAAGGGACGTCCTAAGATGACATGAATATGATTTTCAGGATTTTGCACAGGTTGAGTATCTAACACAATGAATTCCACAGGGAAATAAAATTTATCAACCTTGATCAATACATCTTCAACAACACCTCGAGGGATTTTAACAGATCTGTCCGCTAATTATAGCATAACAGGGGTGGGTTGTAATTCCCCAAGACCTAACTGCACATACACAGAATATGGAAGTACATTCACACTAGCACCTAAGTCCAATAGAGCTTTTTTTGATTGTATGATTACCTATAGTGCAAGAGATAGTTGGACTACCTGGGTCTTTAAACTTAGGTGGGGTCTTGTTTTGAATAATTGAACTCACCTGCTCGGTGAGAAAGGAACGCTTATGTACATGAAGCTTTCGCTTTTGGGTGCATAGGTCCTTTAAAAATTCAGCATAAGCAGGTATCTGCTTAATTGCTTCGAGAAAAGGAATGTTTATATTGACTCGTTTAAACATCTCCATCATCTCATTGTATTGGGTACCTTTCTTCGGTTGTTCCAATATTTGAGGAAATGGAGCAACAGGTACATGATATGGTGCAGGGATATTAACATCATGGTAATTCTTAGAGTCATTATCATGCTCATATTCCTTCTCCATAATGGGTGTTTTCTGTGGAATTGTATGCACTGGTGAGTCTGATCTAGACTCACTTGACTGTGGTACACCAAAATTGTTTTTAACAACTATACCACTACGAAGAGTGGTGACATCATTCACGTGACTATGTGAAGTTTCATTGCAAGTTGAATTACCTGATTGAAATACATTCTTTGGATTTTTTTGGGGCTGACTAGGGAGTTTTCCTTTTTCTCTCTCATTCAATGCATCACAAATTTGGCCCATTTTAAGTTCTATATTTTAAAAACGTTGGTTTGTGGTCTTTTGCAGTTGTAAAAGATTTTGGGTCAACAGACCGACACTGTCTTCAAAGCTAGGCTTTTTATCTACAGGGTATTGATCCCGTGATTGTACTTGGGGGTTTCTAGGATATGGATATCCTTGGTTATTTCTAGTTGTATTCCCTTGGACGGGCCCTTTAGTCCATGAAAATTTAGGGTGGTTTTTCCAACCTGGGTTGTAGGTCTGAGAATAAGGATTGTTCTCTTGCCTATGATACAAAACATTGGCTTGTTCAGGTCTTGACTCATGAAATGCTTGTAAGTCTGGACAACTATCCACTAGGTGGTCTGAACTATGGCATGCGGCACAAGTGGCCATTTTAATTTGGTTATGGAGAGTAAGGACAATAGGTTTTACATTATTCTGCATCTCTAGCGCTTCTACTCTCCTAGCCAAGGATGTAATTTTTGCATTTCCCTCGAAGTCAGACTCAATTCTATGAAGATTAACTACATGGGTAATCTTTTTAGGTTCATGAACGGACTCCCATTGTTGAGTCTTTTCGGCGACTTCAATTAAGAAAGTCCAAGCCTCATCAACACTTTTGTCAATAAATACACCATTGCACATTGACTCAACTGTGGTTCGGGTTCTGACATCTAAACCTTCATACAAAACTTGCACAAGTCTCCATTTTTCAAAACCATGGTGAGGATATTGGAGCAATAATTCATTAAACCTCTCCAAATATTTGGCTAGAGTTTCCTCATCTAATTGCGCAAAACTATTCAGACTTTGACGAATGGTCGTAGTCTTATGATTGGGGAAAAACTTGTTGAAAAACTCTTTCGTAAGGTCATCCCATGTATGAAATGACTATGGTTGTGAAGCATATAGCCAATACTTGGCCTTTTCTTTCAAAGAAAAAGGAAATAGTCTCAGTTTGAGGGACTCTTCTAGCATTTGGTTGAAACGCAGAGTCCCATAAATTTCCTCAAATTCTCTTACATGGTGGTAGGGATTTTCAGCATCAACCCCTCTAAACTTAGGAAAAATTTGAAGGGTACTTGCCTTTAGTTCAAACTGACCAGCAGCAGCTGGTAAAACAATGCACGAGGGGTGGCTTACCCTTGTTGGGTACATGTAGTCCTTGAGACTATGGGGTGGGTTCGGTGCATCACCCATTGTCTCAAATTGGTCGGGACTTTCTTCCTCAGAACTAGGTATTTCAAATAAGTCTTCTTGACTGACTCTAACTAGTCGGTTTGTTTGGTCTCTAAAAGACACAATCATAGCCTATCATGCATACCAATCAAAATGTTATAAAAATCCGGACAACCAGGACAATCACAACTCACTGCTCACGAGAATCAAAAGATAATTCATGCACTTAAAATAAAAATGCTTGTAAAGACTAGATGGTACACAGTTCACATTCAAGGTTTAGAAATGATACCACCGGTACAATTACCGGGTGTAGGCACAACCGCAATTTGTCCCGCTCCTCTTGCTCCTTTGCCTTAGTTCCCGCAACAGTATTACAAGTACCTGGTGAGCTCAGCAGAGGTTTTCAGGGCTTCGAAGTGCAAAGAAAAATCAGAGACTATCAATACTAATTGTAATTCATTATGAATAGTGGCAGGAGACTATGACTAAAATATAATTTATGCTAATGGTAAAAGTAACTTAATATACTAAAATAATTACAAGACTATGATGCAGGCAACTTAACTGAACAAAATTAGCAACTACAGAGAACACTAAATAGATGTGGTGACAACTATATATACAGATGACGGAAATAAAAAACTTAAACTAACAACAGACAAGATATAACCTATGACGGAAACAAATATATACAGAAATTGAAATCATTAAAATAAAAATGGAAACTTCAACTACACTTCTACCGAGTCCCCCACAACGGCGCCAAAAACTTGGTAGGCTAAGAAAGATACCTACGACTATGTCTAACTGCAAGTGCACATCGTCTATTGCAGACAAGGCAAATACAAGTTGATCCCACAGAGACAAGGAGAGTGTAGAGTCGATTCGAAAGCTTTACTATAACTTATTCAGAGAGTAACCAAAAGGGGTTTGATTGTGTCGATACGATGATAGATTGGCAGAGACTTAAAACAACAAGTAAGTAGAAGTAAAAGATGCAATTAACACAAGGTGTAAACACTGAGAATGAGGATACTAGGGCATTCAAATCCACCACTAACCTACAATATGCATTCAACTTGTGATGTTATTCTTCTCCAATGGATAATTTAATCACAACTAAAGTGTTTCTCCAAAGCATTAACTGTCTAGTTAAATCACAACTAATCTAAGGATCAATAACAATATTTTTAAGCATGAGTTGTAGCATAATCAACATAGTGATATTCTAACTACAATGGATACATGGAATACATTGTGAGAGAAAAATGTTGATAAACTTGGATTAAATTATATCTTAAATAATTTTAAACATTCAAGAACAACACACAAGCATGAATAACATAGAAGAAGGCTAGAGCTTCATCTTAACCCTAGTAAATGAATTTAGAACATGATGAACATAATGAAAACAATTGTATTAAGAGACTTAGTAAACCAGCTAGTCTGGGATGATTCCTTCAACACAACAATACACCCTATTTATACACAAAATTCTCTCAATCACTTGGATTCGAAATTTTGAAAGCACCCACTCACCAAAACATGTTTTCTTAATTTTAGGAGTGATTGATGGAAAGAATAGAATATGCTTGGTAGTGGGAAACAAATTAGGAGTGATTGATGGAAAGAATGGGGGGGAGGTGGATGTTTTGGGAAGAATCCGATGGCTCAATATGGAAGCGGATTTGGGTCTTGGATATTGGTTTTTATCACTTCTATGCCCATATCCTCTTCAAAGATAAAATTTCAAAGCCCACTTCTAGTTTGAGATGTGAAATCAGCATTCTTCACTTGCGGATGAGGTGCAGACATTGGTTTCAGTGTCTTCTAGCTTGAGCCTTTGTTGTCTCCCTTTCATTGTCACCAATTCTCCGTTCCTTTTGGCTCCTTAATTCATCCACGCTTTATTTAGTACCTAAAAACACAAAATTAATTAATACAAATATTTATTCTTGAAAACAGTAAATATACAGAATTTGGGATAATATATGATTTTAAAGCACAAAAGATGAGTTAAATGCCAATAAAAAGGTGTATAAATATGCGATATTTGACACTCATCACATAATCCTTGAATAAACAAAAGATTTTAACCTATCTTCCATCAAAAATTGACATAATAGGCTTAACTCTTGTATTTGTGAAAAGTCCATTCATTCTTTCATCAATACTTGCATATCAACTCATGAACGACTTTACTTTTGACAAGGTATGGGACAATAAAGTTCACGGACGTAAACACACATATCCCATAACAGTATTGCAATATATAAAATCATAAAGATTAATACTGCAAAAATAATCTTCCAAACAAGTTTAGAATTTAAACCAATAAATCTAAAAACAAGAAGATGAAAACGTTGGACATAGCTATGTGTAATCACAATAATGGCTATTCCAAACTCTAGTTATTCTTCTAAACAAAACACGAAAAATAGAAGATTTACTAGGCAAGCAAAACTGAAAAACACTTCAATGCCACAGTGAACTAAAGTCATATAGACAGTTCGGGACCTTCTTGAGTCTTGAGGTCCCGGAGATTGTGAGCATATACTGCAACTTTAGAAAAGATGTCTTCATTCAGAAGAACTTTGACTTGTGTTTTCAAAAGATCAAGGTCAGATGTAACCTTTTCCAACTCAGTGTTTAACACGTCAAGACTTTTCAAAGTACCATGAAGTTGCAGTTTTTCTTCATTGTAATATTTAAGAAAGTTATGAACCACTTCAGCAGAGATCATATTCTCATGTGAGTAAGCATGGTAACATGAGGCATTGGGATGATCATATTGGACAATGGTTCTCTTCTTCCTTCCTTTGGACTCAAAATCAATACCTTTATCAAGAAAGCCTCTAGAAAATCCACACGCTCGTGAAGAAGAAGACATTTCTCGATAGAACAAAATAACCTAGAGTACATAAACGTGACCCGTAGGTTTGGTATTTAAAGGTTTCTTAGGGAGGAATACTTTTTAGGGTTTTCAGATTGTTAACTCGAAATGGTAATTAACCTGTGTACACATTCGAATACAGTATACCCCACAAGGAATAATAAGGCAATAGAAGAAAATTACAGAACTAAAAATACAAACAATACTTAGGCAAACTTGTCTGTAGAAAAAAGTTTAGCTATGGACGATAAAAAAATAACTTAACTCAACAAAAGCAATTTTGCCATAAGTATACCTGAATTTAACACATCTTGCTCAACATGATTTTTATGAGCAAGTTCTTAACCATTGTGATTAATTAGCACAAGTATGAGCTCTAAGCTCATTAGAAGAATTGTGTTTATGATCAAGTCTCTTTTTCCTTCTTAATTTAGAGAGGGATCCCTTTTTATTCTAGAAATTATCATAAAAATTACTGTTATCAAAGTATGAGACATAGTTTGAGTTCTTTCCAGAAGAGTCTTGACTTGAGGAGGATTACAACATGTTGACAATTTCTTTGTACCCTTGAATCATCAATTTTTCTCTTTTCTCCTGGAATTTCTTTCATATCAAGGGAAACGACTTGATCTTTCCTTAAACGATTCTTATTAAGACTTCTGTTCTGATTTCGAGCATTTGAGGAACTCATTGAATTGACATTCCTGGTAACATACATAGGGTAAGTACGAAAACCAATTGGTTTATACATACGAATGTTAGTCACACCTTTGAGAATTAAGTCTAAGGTGTGTTGAAGCTGAACAAGAGAATTTTTATTCGAACCTAAAGTTTCCCTTTTGCTTAACAGAACCTTTTGTCTCACAAAAGAGACATATTTTCTGATCACACGGGTGATTAGGTAGTTTAGTCTTAATATTCTCGTCAGGATATTTCTTCCTTTCATGTGGTGTGGAATTTCCTTGATCAGAGGACACTAACACATCTTTCTTGATTGGAAGGGACTCCGGTTTTACTTCTGGTGCTGGAGAACTTTTAGTTATAGCAGAAGTAGTTGGTATAATGGAATGCTTAGAGCATCCTTGAATAGAGAGTTTACTCAAACGATGTTTTATTTCCAACGCATCCATTTTAAGGCTTGTCTCATAAGTCATACATGAAGAATGATCCTCAGTATTTTATTTGAATTTGCAGTCTCTTAATACACCAAGAATAACATTAACATGTTGTTTCAACCGATTGAATCTATCATCTTGGATTCTAACAAGATTTAGAATCAAATCACTCTCGTCAGCTGTTTCTCATTTATTTTGAGAGATAGACTCTTTTGAAGGGTAATCGGGATAACACATGTCAGAGCCTGTCTGTCTAATTTGAACACAGGGTTCGTCTATATTTGAGATTGAAGAATCTTTCTCTTTAATAGATGTAGATGAGACAAAAAATTTATTTCCGGTGACGCGTTTATCAGAGATACTACTCTTGTCCATAGAGTCAGATCGCTAAAAACATAGACTTGTAAGGTCTTGAACGTGTTTTCCTGCTCTGATACCAATTGAAAAAGCGGGGGTCTAACAACCACACCCAATATTATGAATTAGAAATCTATGTGGACAAACTCCGAGTTTCTTTCTAGAGAATCAACTAGACAATCAGACTCAATCTATATAGAAATATCTCAAGGAGTTATTATCGCTTTGATTTACTCAAGCTAATAGAAATCAGAAAGTCTTTAATCAAATACAAGGAATAACTTGGATGGTACCAAAGACCAAAATCCAAGTGTCAATCAATGTAAATCAACAACCAAGGGTTGTATATTCTAATTGATTAAACTTCAACGCACAACCTGTATGATTTCAATTATAAATATAAATAATATAATACAGAAAATGAAATAACACAGACACCAGAATTTTGTTGAGGAAACCGCAAATGTAGAAAAACCCCAGGACCTAGTACAGATTAAACATACACTGTATTAAGCTGCTACAGACACTAGCCTACTCCAAGATAACTTCGGTCTGGAATGTAGTTGAACCCCAATCAATCCCACACTTATCCAAGGTACAGTTATGCTCCTACGCCTCTGATCCCAGCAGGATACTACATACTTGATTCCCTTAGCTGATCTCACCCACAACTAAGAGTTGCTACGACCCAAAGTCGAAGACTTTAATAAACCAATCTATATCACACAGAAAAGTCTACGGTAATAGATAAATTCGTCTCCCATGAATATACCAACGAGTTTTGTTCTGTCTTTTGATAAACATGAACTAATTTATAAAACCATACTTATATTCCCGAAGAACAACTCAGCTTTATCAATCACCTCACAATAATTTTAATCGACGCAGCGAAAAAATATATTGTGGAATCACAAACGATGAGACGAAGTGTTTGTGACTAATTTTATATCTTGCCTATCGGAGATAGAAATCTCAAGCCAATTATTATAATTATACTCGTACGATAGAAATAGCAAGATCATATCACATAACCACGATAAAAGTAGTATCGATATGGATTTACTATCCCAATAAAGTCTTTAAGTCGTTAACCTGGTTTAGAAAAAGAAACCAAAGGTTAAAGGAGAATCGACTCTAGATTAGCACAACTAGTATCACATAGAATGTGTGGGGATTAGGTTTCTCAGTTTCTAGAGTTCTCACTTATATAGTCTTTCAAATCAGGGTTTGCAATCAATGTTAGCTTAGTAACAAAGCATTCAATATTCACCGTTAGATGAAAACCTGATTAGATTCAAGCTAATATTTATCAACCGTTAGATCGAAAACATAGCTTGTTATACACACATGTAATACACATTTGTAGGCTTGTGAAAACCGTACCCAAACTTGTGCATTAGTTGGTTCAACAATAGTTAACCAAATGGTTAGCCATATGATAACTTTCATATCAACCATATTCTTCTTCATCATAACTAGTTCAAATGACTCAAATGAACTAGTTAGAGAGTTGTTCAATTGCTTAGATCTTTATGTACTACACAAGACACAATTGAAGCAAAAATTATTTGATTCACTCGAATCGGTTCATGAACTATATATCCACGGTTTGCAATAGAATTCCTTAGTTTATAGATATGAGTTCACAAACATCGTTTTTAGACATAACCTACTCAAGTTCAAGGACTGGGTTCGCGGACTTAAGTTCCCGGATGGAGTTCACAAACTCCAGCAAAAATTCTCGGGTTTGAGAACTTCCGCTGAAGCTCACGCACTTCTCCGGTTCTTTTGATCAACAAAGTTCGCAAACTTTGGTTCAAGGAATAAGTACTTATACACATATGTGTTTCCACAACAATGCTTATATCCTCCATTGGTTATATTGTCCGAACTCTCATTTCAATCATTGAAACATTCTCAGAGGACGTTATATAGTTATTCACAAACCATTTTTCGTCAGGGAAATTTTCAAAGTAATTGAAACTTAACATGGATTTCGTCACTAGGTAAATATGCACTTGGATAAAGAGAAAGATTTACCAATACATATTTCGAGAAATAGATAGGCAAGATATCCTGGGCTCAAAATACCAAACGTGTATAATCTTAGTCTATATAGTAATACAACTTTTGTATCAAGATAGGAGATAGAGTAGATAGAATTTTGAGTGATAGATAAGTTCAAGTATCCACATACCTTTTAGTCGATGAAGATCCACCAGTTCCTTGAGTAGTCTTGTATGATGATTTCCATGGAGTTATTGAGCTCAACTACACTTTCTATCCTAGTCCGAGACCTTAGCTATAGCAGATTAGAAATAAAGACTTATAGTTTTGATCACTAACATTGACAAACATGCTTGAGATAGCAACACATGCGAGTTTGACCAAGCAATGCTCTAACACAAGTCTCAGAAAATTTACTGAGAGTTGTACCTGAAAAACTAAGCAATACAGATAGATGGATGATTGATTCAATACCAAATGCAAATGAAATTAAAGTTGTTGTGTATGATTTGGATTCGGATAGTTCTCTAGGTCCTTAAGGATTTGGAGGTTGGTTATATAGAAGATGTTGGGACATAATTGGTACTGATGTGACTCCATCTATACAATATTGCTGGAAAAGTGGGTATATTCCAAATGGCTTAAACTCTAATTTTTTTGGTTCTAATTCCTAAGGTGCAGTGTGCAAAGAATCCATCTCAATTTAGACCAATTAGTTTAGCCAGTTTTTTTTTTTTAAATATTCACTAAGATATTGACTATGAGAATCAGTAGTTTGTTAATTAAAATAATAACTCCTCAGCAAGGTGCATTTATCAAAGGAAAAACCATTCAAGAGCAAATAGTTTTGGCTTCAGAGATGGTGAATGAACTGGACACAAAAAGAAGAGGTGGAAATGTGGCATTGAAGGTTGATATCACTAAATCATATGATTCCCTGAGTTGGGAATTTTTATTTGAAGTAATGATCAGAATTGGATTCTCAGAAAAATACATAAGTTTGTTGAAAGTTTTATTTGCCTCTGCAAGGATTTCAGTCATGGTGAATGGGGGACCTAAAGGATACTTCTCTGTAAGTAGAGGGCTAAGACAAGGATACCCTTTATCTCCTATACTGTTGATTACAGATGAAGATGTGCTTAGTAGGGCTTTATCTAATATGACGGAGGATTTTTTTTTTAATTCCAATATTGAATAGAAATGATGTCTTCCCAACATATATATTTTTTTTGCAGATGACATGTTCTTATTCTGCAATGGTGAAAAAAGGAATGTTAGAAGGTTGATGAAGACTCTTGTGGAGTATCAAGTATCCTCGGGTCAAGTGGTAAATGTGACTAAAAGTAAATGCTTTGTTGGTAGAACTTCTCAAATTAGAAAAGAAGCAATTGCAGAGGAAGTTCAGATGCCATTATCCACCTTCCTTGACAAATATTTAGGTGTGATGTTATTTCCAGGAAGAGTAAGATCAAATTATGTTTGGAATGTTGTTGAACATCTACAGAGTAACCTAGTTGGATGGAAGGGGAAGATGAAGGCATTTCAAGAAAGAGTAGTTCTTATCAAATAAGTCTTATGTAACATTCTAGCGTACAATATGTCCATTTACAAATATCCTAGAAAGCGTGCTCAGAGAATGTGAGAGAATCATCAGGAATTTCTTGTGGTCATGAGATCCATCTATGAAATAGTTACACTTAAATGGGAAAAAGTTTTCTCTCCATTAGAAGAAGGTGGTCTTGGCATAAGAAGATTAGAGATTATTAATATCGCATTGCTAAAGAAATTAATCTTGAAAATTCAGTAGGGGGAAGAAGAATGGTCATTGTTCTTCCAAGCTAAATTCAAAAAAAGAACTGGAGAATGGATTTCATACTATAAACATTCATCTATATGGGCAGGTTTGAAGACTGTCATGAATTTTATCTCAAGTCATACACAAAGGCTCTCCCGTTTAATCTATTCCTTTGCCTAGTTAGATCAATCTATGCAATAACTACAAAGTAGTCAAGTTTATATTCACAATCAATCAATATAGATTCCAACAAGAAAATATCAAATGATGCCGATCTCACGCAACTAATCAATCGAATAAATTCGATTATAGTTGGATCCCAGCCGATCAAGGTTTGTACATGCCCAGAGATATGGGAACCAAATAATAAATTTCTTTGTCTTCAAATCTTCTTTAATCTTCAATAAACACCCGCACAAGAATCTCTTGTGATCAATCACACACATAACGGAGTTTGTTACTAATGGATTATCATAAGATGTCATTAGATCTACAAACAGTTGTAAAGATCCCTTCGATACTTCGATCTAGTTTGAGTGAGACATATATCATAAGAGAAGATTCTCAATAATAAACAAACTAGGTGCAATCAAATTTTCAACAACCGTTAGTGAATCAAATCAATCTAAAATTAATAACACTGTAAGTATGTAGTTTCCTTCCAACAGTAATCGTATAGCTTCTTGATCCCACAGAAGTCTTTAAATGAGCGGTCGTAACAGATTTTGCCTAATTAGGGTACTTTCCTCTCCAGATAGACGGATCCAACAGAAATAACAAAAATATGAAGTTTGCCTGGTTCTTAGGATAGTTTTTTAGAAATGTAAACTTTGGTATTTATAGACCAAGGATGTTTGGACACCAAGGAATTTCCTAAACTGAAAATATTCTCAAGATATGCAATGAATAGAAAAATTTGGTTTTTCTAATTCCAATAAATGCTTGTCAAAAATTTCTGAAATCTCTCAATAGAAAATCTTCAATTAGTAAATGTACATTACTAATTTTTATTCTCTAGAGATATGTGTCATGTACCCGGTATTGGAGGGGAGTTCCCATATCATATATGTATAGGTATTTAGTGAGTTGTAATGGGTGGTTTATATTATCCCACCCGGATAGTCAGTGGTCGTCATATATTGAGAGATTAAGTGAGTTATATATTCTCAAGTCTGTGTAATGAAACCCTAATCGATAATCAATTAATCCAAATAGAACTTTGTTCTACAGGCTGTGTTCTTTTGAACTCAGAGTGGCTTGATTCTCACGAAACAAAAGAGGTTTATCCTCAAATCTATCCACCTCATTTTTCATTGTACTCAGGTACATGATAATATCACATATGTGCAGGTATTTAGTAGTATTTAGTGAGTTATAATGGGTGGTTTAGATTAGCCCACCTGGATAGTCAGTGGTCGTCAGATATTGAGAGAGTGAGTGAGTTATATATTCTCAAGTATGTGTAATGAAACCCTAATTGATAATCAATTAATCCAAATAGAACTTTGTTCTACGGGTTGTGTTCTTTTGAACTCAGAGAGGCTTGATTATCACGAATCAAGAGAGGTTTATCCTCAAATCTATCCACCTCATCTTGTCATTGTACTCAGGTACATGACAATTGGTATATAGAGCCGTTTCGATTCATACCCTAATCATGGTTGCAGAAATGGATTTACAAAATGAAAAATTGGTACAAATTAATGGAAAATTGGTACCGATAAAGAAATTGGAAGGGTTAGCAAGAGAGGATGTAGAAGTATGTATAAAGTGGTATACGTTTTGGTTGGAAAGAATTAACTCTCTATCTCAAAATTCTTACCTTCGGAGGTGGTTAAAAAATATGGACAAGGCAGCAAAGAGATTGAAATTGATCATGTTTCTCAAGTGTACTGCTCCATCTCATCCATCTCCTTGCAGAGTGAGAGTTGCTTCTACAATTGTTGATGAATTTTCAGAAATGGAGTTTATTCCTTATTTTTTCTTTGAAGAAGTGGTTAAATCAATTCCTTCCGCTGTCGACGAAGAAGATGATTCTATCAATTTAGGGTTAATTCCCTCATTTTTCTTTCATGAAAATAATGATTTGTCTATGGATCAGAGTTTTCCGTATGAGAAAGTGGTGAAAACTGATGTTATTGAAGTCCGTAAGTCAAGTGAATTCTAAATCTGGTAAGTGCAGCAGGTCACAAACAATGGCGTGAATGAACTCCGTGTGAGAAATTGGGTCCAATTTTTTTCAGAGGCCCATGAAAATGTTCAATGTTTGACCGAGATACTCTTTCTCCACAACAAAATTCTAGGTATGGCTTGTTTTCACTTCCAACTTGATGATTCTCGCTTGTTATTCGATTGGGGTAAGTCCAAGGTTTGAAAAACGGGTCAAGGCTTAGGTCACGGGCTCTAGGCGTGACCGTTATAAAGAAAATGTTCAATGTTTTCAGAGGCCCATGAAAATGTTCAATGTTTGACCGAGATACTCTTTCTCCACAACAAAATTCTAGGTATGGCTTGTTTTCACTTCCAACTTGATGATTCTTGCTTGTTATTCGATCGGGGTAAGTCCAAGGTTTGAAAAACGGGTCAAGGCTTAGGTCACGGGCTCTAGGCGTGACCGTTTTTACGGGTGTGAGAACGTTCTGGACAAAAAAACGCGTTTTTTGTACGTTAACGGGCGTTATAACTGTTAAATAGAAAATTAAAAATAATTATGATCTGAATTTCCTATGTAACGGTTATAACGTGAGTGAAAACTTTATAACGTGCCTAAAAAACGTTGTGACCATTCATTTTTAAATTTTGTCCCCTTAATAGATGACCTATATCACTAAACTACCATTTAATTGATTATTGTTAGTATAAGAAATATATATATATATATATATATATAATTCGATAGTCATGTTTATATTCTTTATGTAGGTGTTTTAAAATACCTTTAACTATACAAATTACGAAAGTTAGATAAAATTCGTACGGTATAGCCACTAAAATTTTGTCGGCAGCAATTATCCAATTTAAAAGAGTGTATAACCTATCTAAGTAAACTTGTCCCTTTATTAGATGAGGGAAGATCCATGGACACTCTTAGATGGACACTATCATACATTATTTGTGTCATTTTCTCCGCAAAACTCAAACGATAATGAATTTAAATCTAATATTTTGACGTTATGTTCCTCTCATAAAATTCTACATTCATACCAAAAATGAGCACAATTCGAGACGTATAACACCACCATCTACCCCTTTGAATATCAGCCGTTAAAAGTTAACAATTGAAATTAAGGTTGGTAGATGGTGAGGTTTGGTATCTCGGATTGTGCTCATTTTTGGTAGGATTGTAGAGTCTTATAAGAGGAACCTATTATAAAAAAATTAGATTTAAATTCATTTTCATTTGAGTTTTGCGGAAAAAATGGCGCAAATGTATGATAGTGTCCATCTAAGAGTGTCCATCGATCCTTCCTCTTATTAGATTGCAGAATTTCAAACAAGTAGTCAAGGTTTTAACTTTTAACTCTTCAATAGATAGGGTACTAATTTCTAAAACTCAATCATTGAATGCTTAAAATAGAGTAAACTAGGCATGTACCTTGTGCTGCTCACGTATTGGACTTGATGTTGGAAGATTCAAAAAAAAATTCCTTTGTTAAAGATGTAATCGGAGCAAGACAAATTAGAAAATTTATTTACAATCATGGTTGGGTTCTTGCTAGATTTCGACAACATTCTGGAGGATGCAATCTATTGCTCCCATGCTTAACAAGGTTTTCAACGAATTTTATTGCAATCAAAAGCATCATTGATCAACGTAATGCTATCGAGAGCCTATTTCTGGACAAAGAATATCTAAAATCGGATGAGGCAAAAACTAAACAAGCTAGAAAAGTGAAGAATATTATTTCAAATGAGATGTTCTAGACGACGTGTCAAAATGCATGCATAATGGTTGATCCTTTATTGAAAATGATTCGTTTTTTTGACTCAAACAAACCCACCATGGGTTATTTGTTCCATGCATGCACTTGATACATGTGTGGAAACTATACAAATGGGTTTGGGATCAAATCAAAATGATTCTATCGTGGGTGTAATAAAGAAACGATGGAAAAGTCAGTTGAGTTCTCCTCTTCATGCTGCAGCGTATTTCCTCAATCCTTATTACATCTTTAACCCAACAACTAATCTCATCAATAATGATATTTTTGAGCCCCAAAATTGTCTTACCGAAGTTATATCAAAAATGGTTAGTGGCCCGTAAGAACAAGCAAAATGTACGTTGGTGGTTATCTTATGGTGATGAGTATCCATCCCTCCAAAAGATTGCAGCAAAGATATTAAGTCAAACAAATACATCGTCTGGATCAGAGAGGAATTGGAGTGTGTTTGAAAGAATCCACACCAAACTACGCAATAGTTTACTTTCATCGAGAATAAATGATTTGGTGTATGTCCAATACAATTTGAAGTTGGAGAAACATAGAATTAAAGGTAAAGCAAGGCGACATAACATTGATGTTCACGATGTTCATAGTCTACTGAGGGATGACAATATGCTTGACTGGATAGCGGGGGAAGATGAAACACCGGTTTTACCTCAAGAAGAACAATGGTTAAATATGCTAGAAGAGGAGGCCATTAATAATCCAAAGCATGTCCCTCTACCATACAACTGGCATGATCCTGAAGTTCAAATCCCATACGAAAGGTTACCGGTGAGTGACTTTGTTTATGACTTTGGTAATCTTTCATTTGGAGACAATACACAAGTTTATGAGAATGTGAATCCAACATATGATTCTCATTACACTTCCGATCGCTCTGACCATGGTGTTCAACATATGAATGAAAGATATAATTCTAATATTGATAACAATAATGAAGTAGGTAAAAATAATGATGATACTGGAGGAGGTTATCATAATGATAATGACGGTTATTATGATGATGATACTTATGCAAACAGAGATAGCGAGTACCCCCACAACGATGACTATGATGTGGAAACGAACCGTCGAGAAAATGAAGAATACATGAATAAATCAAAAAAATGTGGTGGTCGTAGTTGGTTCGCGTAGCTTTTTAAATGATGAATACTAGTTTAACAATCCTATATTTTTAATACTGTAGTTACTTTCCTTGTATCATTTAAAAAAAATTAATTCGAAGTTTTCTGCTTTCAATCCAGAGAAAAAAAAATAAAAAAAATGGTAAGAAAGTTATTTACACGGTTATAACGTGCGTGATAATGGGAAAACAGTTCTAAAAAACGCACGTTAAAATGTTATTTAGAAGAAAAAAACATTCAAACTAATTTTAGAAAAACGGTTATAACGTGTACGAAAACTGAAAAAACGGTACTAAAAAATTGCCGTTAGTTCCTATTTATCGGCATTATAAAGGCACGGGGTTCGGGGACCCTCACGGGCACAGTATATGGGTGTGACCTTTTTAACAGTCGTTTTTTCGGTAAAAACGGGTGTTTTTCGAACCTTGGGTAAGTCTATTGTTCTCTCCTTAATTTCTAATGGTACATTACTTCTATTGATCATTCAGTTTGGGTATAAATTCGATTTTTTATCTATGCAATTGATTAATCTATGTGTTAATGGTGCTGAAGTTTATGATGAGAGGCAGCTGTTTGTTAAAATGCCAGAAATGAATAGAATTTTTACACTTATTTTGGTATGGATGGTTAAACATGTGGAGGCACATGAAGTGTTTGTTAATATGGCTAAGAGAAATGCAATTTTGATATGCATGTGGATTAAGGTATTTTACAACTGGAAGGGCATCGGAATTCTTGGGTACACTGCCTAATAGTGTTTTGATGAATTTTACTGATGATGGTGTTTCCTTTTATGATTGGTTTAATGAGAATTTTTTGAAATCTGCCTTTAGTGGACTGTATTGTTTGCATTATGCTCAATATGAATCTCCTGATTGAATCGGATGGTGGAGTTTGAATGGGGATAAAGACGATATACCGTTGTCTGATACTGTGTAGTTTTTTCATGTCAAATTACTCATGGTTGTAGGTTATAGACAAAGTGACGTGCTCCAAATTTTTCTGAAGGAGTTTCAAATCCTTTCATTGTTTATATTATCGACTCAGCCTAGTGTTACAACTCAATTTTTTTTCCCGAGCATCTGTTATTGGTTGGGTTTAGACAACAAGCAAAGGAAGCTGATACATGTACCCGGTATTGGGTAAGAAGGTCGAAGTCAGGTCTTTCTCATGGTACTTCAGATTGTAAATGTGTTGTTGTGCATTGAGTACTTATGGTGTAAAATCAAGTTGTTCTCAACTAGTTGGTGGAGTAATAGGTTTTGTGCAGTAAGGATTCATACTCAGCTTGTTGAAAAATGTGTTATCGGGCTCATTTGTGTATTTATGGAAAGGCTTGAGCAGTTTGAAATTCTCTTCCTTTTTAAATTGGTTGGGAGTGTAGTATGGAGACGGAATTGTAGTGATGCTGATATTATCTCGCAGCTTCAACTTGTTTTGCATAATACTTCACAAAAATCCCATAACACCAGTCAAGCTCTAAAGGTTGATTTGCTATCAGTGAATTATTTGAAGTGGAAGTTGAAATTCTACTCTACAGGCATATGGAATGTGTGTCACAATACTCGCAAACAGTTTATGAAGGTAACCTCGGATTATTGTTGGTTTAATCTCAACACTTTTAAGGATACTCGACATTTTACTTCTTATTACCATTGATTGTTGGATTTATTTTATTGGCTCAAGAGGGATTATATATGAGTGGATACTCTATCTTATCCCATTACATACGCATTCAAGATTGAAAATTCAAAACGTAACTATGTACTGGTGGGAATGTTTAGTCAGTTTAGAAAATTAATGGGGGTGCACCTAGATCATTTGTCAAGATGCTTTCTTCTTCCACTCTTACTATAGTACCCACAGGTGAAGTCAAGGTTGATTTTGAAGTATGCAAGGGTATCACAGGGATAATTATTGGCCTTGCTAAATTTCTAGAGTTTTCTAGTTCATTTGTGTTTGATAGGGGAAAAGTTTTTTCAAGTCCTGTGTGGGGTTCTTGGTACCAACTGAAAAAGCGGGACTCTAACAACCACACCCAATATTTCGAATTAGCAATCTGTATGGACAAACTCTGAGTTTCTTTCTAGAGAATCAACTAGATAGTCAGGCTCAATCTAGATAGAAATATCTCAAGGAGTTATTATCTCTCTCTTGTTTTGATTTACTCAAGCTAATAGAAATCAGCGAGTCTTTAATCAAATACAAGGAATAACTTGGATGGTACCAAATACCAATATCCAAGTGTCAATCAATGTAAATCAACAACCAAGGGTTTGATATTCTAATTGATTGAATTATAATGCACAACCTGTATTATTTCAATTATAAAGATAAACAATATAACGCGGAAATTGAAATAACACAGACACCAGAATTTTGTTAACGAGGAAACCGCAAATGCAGAAAACCCCGGGACCTAGTCTAGATTAAACATACATTGTATTAAGCCGCTACAGACACTAGCCTACTCCAAGCTAACTTCGGTCTGGACTGTAGTTGAACCCCAATCAATCTCACACTGATCCAAGGTACAGTTATGCTCCTACGCCTCTGATCCCAGCAGGATACTACGTACTTGGTTCCCTTAGCTGATCTCGCCCACAACTATGAGTTGCTATGACCCAAAGTCGAAGATTTTAATAAACCAATCTGTATCACACAGAAAAGTCTACGGTAATAGATAAATTCGTCTCCCATGAATATACCTACGAGTTTTGTTCCGTCTTTTGATAAATCAAGGTGAACATGAACCAATTGATAAAACCAGACTTATATTCCCAAATAATATCTCACCTTTATCACTCACCTCACAATAATCTTCATCGACGCAGCGAAAAAAGATATTGTGGAATCACAAACAATGAGACGAAGATGTTTATGACTACTTTTATATCTTGCCTATCGGAGATAGAAATCTCAAGCCAATTATTACAATTGTACTCGTATGATAGAAACAACAAGATCAGATCACACAACTATGATAAAAGTAGTATCGGTCTGGCTTCACAGTCCCAATGAAGTCTTTAAGTCGTTAACCTGGTTTAGAAGAAGAAACCAAAGGTTAAAGGAGAATCGACTCTAGCTTAGCACAACTAGTATCACACAGAATGTGTGGGGATTAGGTTTCCAGTTTCTAGAGTTATCCCTTATATAGCCTTTCAAATTAGGGTTTGCAATCAATGTTAGCTTAGTAAAAAATCATTCAATATTCACCGTTAGTTGAAAACCTGATTAGATTCAAGTTAATATCTATCAACCGTTAGATTGAAAACATAGCTTGTTATACACACATGTAATACACGTTTGTAGGCTGGTGAAAAACGTACCCAAACTTGTGCATTAGTTGGTTCAACAATAGTTAACCAAATGGTTAGCCATATGATAACTCTTATATCAACCGTATTCTTCTTCACCATAAATAGTTCAAATGACTCAAATGAACTAGTTAGAGAGTTGTTCAATTGGTCAGATCTTTATGTACTACACAAGAAACAATTGAAGAAAAAACGATTTGATTCACTCGAATTGGTTCATGAACTATATAGCCACGGTTTGCAATAGCATTCCTTAGTTTATAGAGATGAGTTCACAAACATCGTTTTTAGACATAACCTACTCAAGTTCGCGGACTAGGTTCGCGGACTTAAGTTCCCGGATGGAGTTCACAAACTCCAGTAGAAATTCTCGGGTTCGAGAACTTCCGCCAGCTCGCGGACTAGGTTCGCGGACTGAAGCTCACGCACTTCTCCGGTTCTCTTGATCAACAAAGTTCGCAAACTTTGGTTCAAGCAATAAGGACTTATACATATATGTGTTTCCACAACAATGCTTGTATTTTCCAATGGTTATATAGTCTAAACTTTCATTTCAATCATTGAAACATTCTCAGAGGACGTTATATAGTTGTTATTTACAAACCATTTTTTGTCAGAGCAATTTTCAAAGTGATTGAAACTTAACATGACTTTTTTCACTAGGTAAAGATGAACATGGCTAATGAAAAAGCTTTACCAACACATATTTCGAGAAATAGATATGCGAGATATACTCGGATCGAAATACCAAATGTGTATAATCTAAGTCTATATAGCAAAACGACTTTTGTCTCAAGATAGGAGATAAATAGACATTTGAGTGATAGATAAGTTCGAGTCTCCATATACCTTTTAGTCGGTGGAGATCCACCAGTTCCTTGAGTAGTCCTTCGTCTTGTATGATGATTGCCATGGATTTCTTGAGCTCAACTACACTTTCTATCCTAGTCTGAGACCTTAGCTATAGTAGACTAGAAATCAAGACTTATAGGTTTGATCACTAACATTGACAAACATGCTTGAGATAGCAACCCATGCGAGTTCGACCGAGCAATGCTCTAACAATCTCCCCCTTTGTCAATTTTAGTGACAAAACTATCAATACATATGGAATACAAAAAGTATATAAATAAACTTTGTAGCTCCTATTCCACATGTCTAATCTTCAACATTACTCGAAATCTTCGTCACTTGCAAGTACTCCAATGATCCCAAAGGTTGTAAGTTTAGCATCATTGTTGTTGAAAATCCATAGCTATAACAATGAGAAAACAAGAGTTCTCAATCATTGTTATACAGTGTCATAGTATCATTACATAGCGTCAAAGTCCGATTTCATCACAACTTCAACAACAATACTATAGTGATACATCACTCCCCCTTAGTCAATACTCCATCTCACATGGAAACCACTCCCCCTTACATAATGATCCGAAAACCATATGTATTTGTAGTGCAAACTACATATTAATTCTCCCCCTTATTGTCAATAAAATTGGCAAAGGTACAAGAACATGATCCTAATAAAAATTTCGTAAGAGACGTTTCATGACCAAAGGTAAATGTATATCATCTTATTTAGATGTAATCATAAAGCCGAAGCTAAATGCATTCATCAAGGAGTCTATAAAGATACAAGATAACCCCTATAATATTCCATAGCTACACTCCCCACAAAGATTTGGCAATTAAGCACAAGTTCAATTAAGAACTCTCCCCCATAATATGTCATTCCCTAAGGAACAACAAGAGAGACCTTAATTTCAAAAGAAAAGAAGGATTTCTTTTGATAACAAATCACATACAAGTATGAATTTGAATCTAAAAATATTTAGTTACAAAAGTAACTAAATATGCTCAACACAAGTAAACTTATGGAGACTTAAAAACTCAATTAGATTAATCACAAGAGAACCCATAATTAATCTAACCGGAATACACAATTAAACTAATCACAAAAGTAATCAATTTAATCGTTTACTATACTATCATAAGAAAATCTATGGAACAATGACTAAGTTAATCATGAAAATAATCAACCCATTCAAAAACGCTTAAAAATAAGAAAATACTTATGGAGTCATAACTAAATAACCACACAAGATGATTAAATTAGTTCAATGTGCTCGACATAAAGTACCTTACGGAACACAACTAATCTAATCACAAAAGTAATCAACTTGGTTGTCTAGTGCTCAACATAAGACACAATATGGAGCCTCACAGTAATACACAAAAAATGGATCAGGGAAGATCAATTACTGCAGAATACACAAGGATTCATTCTTTGTTCCATCATAGTTTGCACAATGACATACAATAGAGATAATCCTTGAATTACAAAATATTTTAACCTATCTTCCATCAAAAATTGACATAATAGGGTTAACTCTTGTATTTTTCAAAAGTCCATTCATTATTTCATCAATACTTGAATATCAACTCATGAATGACTTTACTTTTGGAAAAGTATGGGACAATCAAGTTCACGGACGTAAACACACATATCCCATAACAAAATTGCAATATATAAAATCATAAAGATTAATACTGCAAAAATCACCTCCCAAACAAGTTTAGAATTTAAACCAATAAATCTAAAAACAAGAAGATGAAAACTTTTGACATAGCTATGTGTAATCACAATAATGGCTATTCCAAATACTAGTTATTCTTCTAAACAAAACAATAAAATAGAAGATTTACTAGGAAAACAAAATCAAAACAAACTCTTATGCCAAAACTAAGATGGACTAGGGGTCAAATAAACAGTTCGGGACCTTCTTGAGACTTGAGGTCCTGGAGCTTGTGAACGATAGCATCATCAACAAATTTTGAGAGGATATCCTTATTGGGAAGTTCTTCGACTCGGGTTTTCTTGAGAACAAGGTCAGACTTAACCTTTTTCAACTCAGTTCCTACCACATCAAGACACTTCATTGTATCAACAAGTTGCTGCTTTTCCTCTTCAAATTTCTTTAGGAAATCTAGGACTACATCTGATGAAATCTCTTCAACCTCTTATATATCCGAAAAGGAATCAGGAGATTGGGGAGAAGAATCTTAAACTTTAACCAACTTTCCCTTCTCTTTATCGAATTCAAAATATACCGCATTATCAATGAAATCTTTAGGTGAATCCCATGAGCAGGAAGAAGAATCCATTGATAATAAAAAGCCTAGATTACTAAGGTTAACTCAATATGATAGGTATATAAATAACATTCGAGAGATTTAAAGTTTATAAGATAGCTTTAAAAGAGAACCTCAAAAATGTACAAGTACCCGAAAGAGGAGGGTTCACAAAGCTCTTCCCAAAAGAGTCCACGTTTTTATAAGAAAGATAAAACAGGGAATAAAAACTTAATAAAAAAAAAGGACAAAGAAATACTCATGTAAAAGTGTTTGACAAAATATCCATCTAAAAACGATAAGAGATTAGCTAGATAATTAGAGTCACTTTGTTATGGAGTATACCTATTAAATTTACTCATAACTAGGTTTTTTGTATGTGAGATATCAACCTTGTGATTACTTTACAAAAGTATGAGTTTTTATCTCATTAAATGAATGTTGTTCTTATTTATCCTTCTGTCTTTGACATGTACTCATTCCAGAGAGGTGAGATACTGCTTGATTAGTAGATTTGTCAGAAGGACTAAATCTAGGCCTCTTGAAATTGGTTCAAGAGGATCATAATAGATAGGAATCCATTTTCTAGACTTAGATTTACCGGAACCCTTCTTATAAGAACATGGAATTCTTTCATTGGCAACAAAAGAATTTATTCCAGATGCACTTGAGCTCTGTGATTATTTCTAGAATAGATATTGTTAGAGTATAGCTCGGTTGAACCCACCAAGCGTTGGTATGTCAAGTTTGGTTATCATATTTTAGTGAGCCAAAACTCATTTAAGAGTCGTTGATTTAAGTGTACTAGAGTCAACTTTGTATAGGTTAGCTTCAAAGTATTAGGGTGGGACATTACAAGTATTGTGAAGACTTGAAGAAGTGAAGAAGTACGGAGCTACAACCACAACATCATCCTTCCACTTGAGGTTAGTGATATTTGACTTGAACTGTTTCATTCCCTAACGTATCTTTCAAGTCGTGCATATTGAAAACATAAAACTGCGAAGCATGAAAACTCTAGATAGACATAGTATTAAGGAATACAATATGAAGTTTCTTGCTTAACCGTTAAACTTTGTATATGAGACATCGACATAATCGTATGAATGATATTGTGATTATGTATGGGTATGAGGTGAGGATTTTATCCTAGGAAACAATGTTTTTACATGTGTTTTAAGGAAGTAAGTTCATAATATGTGTTGTGAACCAAAAAGGAAATCGCCAGGCGTTATTGGGGTTGTTCTTCATTGAAAATCTTATGAACGACCAATATGTGTGATTAGTATAACCGCTCATGACTTGTTTGTGTTCTTGGTAAAACTATTCACATGAGGCCTGACTTATGTATTGGTATGACTTTTATTAGTGAAACCGATCTTAAGTAATCACCTGGGGTATGATCGAGTTTGTGATTGTCTGAACAAATTTGGGAAAGGGGGGTCGATCCTATGAAGAGGTGCATTACATCATAAGGGGGACTGATCCTTGTATGAGGTACATAAAGGTTTATAGAAGAAAGGGGAACCGATCCTATGAACATGTGCAACACGTTTTTAGGCAAGGGGGAACCGATCCTATGGACATGTGCATTGCATACAAGTTAGATACCAAATATATATGGGGAACCGATCCTAGTACCTAGTCAGCCAAATTTTGGTAAGCTAGTGTGACTATGCACAATACTCACATGGAGGTAGAACCGAAACTTGTTTTGATAGAACTGTTACACCCATGGTTTGTGATTGAGTGATACTTGATCAATCACATAGTTCTTGAAAGTAAGATGAACCAATTCTAAACTTGTTTGGAAGTGTGGTAAATCGGTTTCAAGTGAGTAAGTATGAAAAAAGACTTGCAAGAGTAAGATGTCGACACACTTTGAACACGCACATTAATGTGTATTCTTTTATTATTCAAAGATATTCCTTAACAGCTAAGAAGGAAGTAAATCCCAAGATCGAATTTAAATAAGTTAAGAATCTTTTAATTAAGGTTTTTAATTATATATGGAAAATAAGAATTAATAATGTGCATTTGCTAGTTAAAGATTTTCCAAGGTGATTTCGATCATTATATTTGGACAGTGCATTCACAGGAATTATGAAAACCGAATTTGGGTTAATATGGAAAAATATCTTGAGAATATTTTCGGTTTTGGAAATTCCTTGGTGTCCAAACTTCCTTGTTTATAAATACTTTGAGTTTGCATTTCTAGCAAACTAATCCTTCGTGATAGTAAACTTCCTCTGTTGTAATGTTACTGGTGAAGCCGCCTATCGGAGAGGAGAGTAATCTAATTAGGTGAAATCTCTTATGGCCGCTCAATTTAAAGTCTTCTTTGGGGTTGAGAAG
Organism: Papaver bracteatum; assembly: GCA_023529315.1. Classification (NCBI taxonomy): domain Eukaryota; kingdom Viridiplantae; phylum Streptophyta; class Magnoliopsida; order Ranunculales; family Papaveraceae; genus Papaver; species Papaver bracteatum. The sequence goes on from JAJJWX010003180.1 coordinate 680,331, forward strand.
CTCTAGCGCGACCCGTTGGTGGGAAACTAGATATTGCGGTTTATCTTTAGTTTTCATATTGATTTGATTGACTAACGGTGGTTGAACTTTGATTGCACCTAGTTTGTTTATGTTTGAGAATCTTCTCTTCTGATATAAGATTCACTCAAACTAGTTCAAGGTTTCGACAGGGATTTTTAGACTGTTGTTAGATCTAAAGACAATCTTGTGATAATCCATTGTTAACATACTCCGTTCTGTGTGTGATTGATCACAAGAGATTCAAGTAGTTGTGTGCAGGTGTTTATTGATGATTTAAGAAGAATTGAATACAAAGAAAAGATAGAAGATTTCTGACTTGGTTTTATAATCTTTGGTGTGCACAATACTTGTTTGGGTAATAGTGGATCCAACTATAATTGATTTATCCTTTGGTATTTTAATACAATAGTTGAGAATATCGGCATCAATACATTTCCTTGGGATTAGAGGGATTGATTGGCTTAATCGTAAACGATTACCTTTTGGTGATTGAACATAAGATAGATCTTGGAACCTGGCAAAGGAGTTTATGTTAAGATAAACAAGGGAACCTTTGCGCAACTCATATCACTTGGTTGAAGAGAGTTGATACCAAACAAATTTGTTGTTCCTTTACTGTTTGGAATACGAACCAAAGGAATTGGTCCAAGTACGTGACTTGTTTACAGGTTGGATGTGTGGAATACAGATGGAACTAGGTGAACTATAAGTTTAGTTGCTTGGTCTCAACTATACGAAGTTGGTTTATTTTGTATAGCGGCTTAATCCTGAGAGTATTCAATTATGGACTAGGTCCCGGGGTTTTTCTGTATTTGTGGTTTCCTCGTTAACAAAATCTTGCTGTGTCATTTACTTTATATTTCCGCATTATAATTGTTTTATTATAATTAAAGTAAATTGCACAAACGTTAATTCCTATTTACTTGATACATGAATCCTATTGTGTTTGGTTAAGTCCGAACCTTTGTATCAAGTAAACATACTTCGTTGTTGTATTGTCTCGATCTCGTATCCATATATGATCACACGAAGTGTGAGCCGATTAGTTACATTGTCTCGACTCAGTCCATAGGAAATCACTTTAGGAGAAAGGACTTATAGAAAGGAAAAGTTTTAGCTTGAGGTATATTTGGGTACCCTCGCCTTTTCAAAGATCATTCTTATAAGGTTTTTGATTTCTTGTGGGCATGTGATTCACTGCGTTAGTCGACTGACTATATGTTCCATTGAAAGTGAAGAGAATCAAATTATGAAGTTTAGAAATTTGTTTCCTTCTTGCAAAACAATGGATAGCATAATGATTCCTTTTCCCATAAAAAGTACAGGTTCGTGGAGGAGAAGCAATGATTGGCACCTGTTTTAACTTCGTAGCCATCTGAGAAGATTGCAAGTTATGTAAACCTTTCTAGACACAACCTTCTACTGGAGGATACTTCTTCATGTGCTAATTCATGAGAATTAGTTTGTACAGAAGAAAGACAGAGTTTTCCTTTTCCAAGGATTTGCACTGTTCATGGGCTAGAGTAAGAGATTCACTTATTTTCTCTTTTTCAAGACGAAGTCTGTTAAGATCTAATGAATGAGTCTCGATCAAACATTTTTCTCTACTTGAGTATTCCTTAACAATATCCTCAAGAGCACTAATATTTTCACGTTGTAGAGTAGTCTCTTGGAGATGTTTCTAAATATTCTTAGAGAAGGACTCAATGATGTTATAGATATCATGTTCTCGATCAAGAGACTTTTCAAATTCATCAATAAGATGATCATGATCCTAAAAATCAATGATCTCAGCGGAGTTTTTTGAAATTCTGGTGAGCTCTTTTTCAACTTATTCCAGAGTGTCACATGCCTCATGAGAGGAAGATATGTCAATATCAGATTGAGCAATCTTTCGACCTCGGGATTCAGAGGAATCAACTAAGGAGCAATCCTTTGAGGTGTTTCCAAGACACTTGGCATAATTAAAAGCTTTAGGATACATCTTGGTAGGCATATATGAGATCTTGTCCTCATACTCAGATTGCCATAAACACAGACTTGTAAGGTCTTAAGTGTGTTTGCCTGCTCTGATACCAATTGAAAAAGCGGGAGTCTTAACAACCACACCTAATATTTAAAATTATCAATCTGTATGGACAAACTCTGAGTTTCTTTCTAGAGAATCAACTAGATAGTCAGGATCAATCTAGATAGAAATATCTCAAGGAGTTATTATCTCTCTCTTGTTTTGATTTACTCAAGCTAATAGAAATCAGCGAGTCTTTAATCAAATACAAGGAATAACTTGGATGGTACCAAATACCAATATCCAAGTGTCAATCAATGTAAATCAACAACCAAGGGTTTGATATTCTAATTGATTGAATTATAATGCACAACCTGTATTATTTCAATTATAAAGATAAACAATATAACGCGGAAACTGAAATAACACAGACACCAGAATTTTGTTAACGAGGAAACCGCAAATGCAGAAAACCCCGGGACCTAGTCTAGATTAAACATACATTGTATTAAGCCGCTACAGACACTAGCCTACTCCAAGCTAACTTCGGTCTGGACTTTAGTTGAACCCCAATCAATATCACACTGATCCAAGGTACAGTTATGCTCCTACGCCTATGATCCCAGCAGGATACTACGTACTTGGTTCCCTTAGATGATCTCGCCCACAACTATGAGTTGCTATGACCCAAAGTCGAAGATTTTAATAAACCAATCTGTATCACACAGAAAAGTCTACGATAATAGATAAATTCGTCTCCCATGAATATACCTACGAGTTTTGTTCCGTCTTTTGATACATCAATGTGAACATGAACCAATTGATAAAACCAGACTTATATTCCCAAATAATATCTCACATTTATCACTCACCTCACAATAATCTTCATCGATGCAGCGAAAAAAGAAATTGTGGAATCACAAACGATGAGACGAAGATGTTTGTGACTACTTTTATATCTTGCCTATCGGAGATATAAATTTCAAGCCAATTATTACAATTTTACTCGTATGATAGAAACAACAAGATCAGATCACACAACTATGATAAAAGTAGTATCGGTCTGGCTTCACAATCCCAATGAAGTCTTTAAGTCGTCAACCTGGTTTAGAAGAAGAAACCAAAGGTTAAAGGAGAATTGACTCTATCTTAGCACAACTAGTATCACACAGAATGTGTGGGGATTAGGTTTCCAGTTTCTAGAGTTCTCCCTTATATAGTCTTTCAAATTAGGGTTTGCAATCAATGTTAGCTTAGTAACAACGCATTCAATATTCACCATTAGATGAAAACCTGATTAGATTCAAGCTAATATTTATCAACCGTTAGGTCAAAAACATAGCTTGTTATACACACACGTAATACACGTTTATAGGATTGTGAAAACCGTACCCAAACTTGTGTATTAGTTGGTTCAACAATAGTTAACCAAATGGTTAGCCATATGACTTTCATATCAACCATATTATTCTTCACCATAACTAGTTCAAATGAATCAAATGAACTAGTTAGAGAGTTTCTCAATTGCTTATATCTTTATGTATTACACAAGACACAATTGAAGCAAAAACTATTTGATTCACTCGAATCGGTTCATGAACTATATAGCCACGGTTTGCAATAGCATTACTTAGTTTATAGAGATGAGTTCACAAATATCGTTTTTAGACATAACCTACTCAAGTTCGCGGACTTAAGTTCCCGGATGGAGTTCACAAACTCCAGCCGAAATTCTCGGGTTCGAGAACTTCCGCAAGTTCGCGGACTGAAGTTCACGCACTTCTCCGGTTCTCTTGATCAACAATGTTCGCAAACTTTGGTTCAAGGAATAAGGACTTATACACATATGTGTTTCCACAACAATGCTTATATCCTCCATTGGTTATATTGTCTAAACTCTTATTTCAATCATTGGAACATTCTGAGAGGACGTTATATAGTTGTTATTCACAAACCATTTTTCGTCAGAGCAATTTTCAATGTGATTGAAACTTAACATGACTTTAGTCACTAGGTAAAGATGAACTTGGTTAAAGCGAAAGCTTTACCAACACATATTTCGATAAATATATAGGCGAGATATACTCAGCTCAAAATACCAAATATGTATAATCTTAGTCTATATAGTAATACGACTTTTGTCTCAAGATAGGAGATAGAGTACATAGACTTTTGAGTGATAGATAAGTTCAAGTCTCCACATACCTTTTAGTCGATGAAGATCCACCAGTTCCTTGAGTAGTCATTCGTCTTGTATGATGATTGACATGGAGTTTTTGATCTCAACTACACTTTCTATCCTAGTCCGAGACCTTATCTATAATAAACTAGATATCAAGACTTATAGTTTTGATCACTAACATTGACAAATATGCTTGAGATAGCAATGCATGCTAGTTCGACCGAGCAATGCTCTAACACCAACTAAGAAGGGATAGTAGATGGATCCTTATGACGCTAGTAATAATTTATCTTATGAATATTGAAGCTTATTTTTATGCTCAGGTTGGAAGTTTAATTAGGTCTGCACCAAAACCAGCTTACACTGACGTTTCTAATGTTACATTTTTAATAAAACTTTCAAATGAGGTGAGGATCTGTACTAGAGTTATTGTACAGGTTATGATAACTCGCTTTATTAAGGAAACAGGTGGAGGGATTTGTGGAAGTCCCGGAAATTCTAGTTTTCGAGTTACTGCAAAATGTAAGGAAGGCTGGGGTAGTAGGACTGCAGGTTCAAAGAGTCCTCGTAGGATGATATGGCTAGTGGTTCTAATTCAACATGGATTCTCACTGTCTCTCTACGCCAAGGGTATTTTGCTAGCATCTATGTATGGGTACTTAGTGGCATGATAGGGACTGGTTTTTATTGGCATGCCAGTGAGAACATATTATGGAGACATCATCATAATCTAGAACCTTATGAAGAGTTCTCCGTATCAGTTAGCAGGTGGGTATGGCATGTAGTCTGCAAGGAGGAGGATGGGTTAGGCTTGTTATGCATGTGTCTATGGGCCTCACATGGATTTTCAATGTCATTGGGGGATTATCATTTTGGTCTTATGATGCGTGACTCTCCAATTTTCGCAGTGGTTTATTTGACTCTCATCCTTGAGGGCAAGGATGTTTTGAATGGGAAGGGAATGCCATGTACCCGTTATTGGATGGGAGTGCCCATATCTTATCTGTGTAAGTATTTAGTAGTCTTTAGTGAGTTGTAATGGGTGGTTTAGATTAGCCTACTTTGATAGTCAGTGGTCGTTAGATATTTAGAGAGTGAGTGAGTTATATATTCTCAAGTCTGTGTAATGAAACCCTAATCGATAATCAAATAATACAAATAAAACTTTGTTCTACATGTTGTGTTCTTTTGAACTCAGAGATGCTTGATTCTCACAAATCAAGAGAGGTTTATCCTCAAACTATCACCCCCAATATTTTCATTGTACTCCGGTACATGACAATATGCATTTAATTGCTGGTAATTAAAACATATAAAACCAAAAACCTTAATTAAAAGATTCTCAATTTATTTCGGCACAGGATTTCCTTGAGTACTAAGGAATATCTTTGAACAATAAATGATAAAGAGTTATTGAACATGTTCAAAGTATGTTGACATCTTTTCATTGTAAATCCTTATTCATATTTACATGGATTTACATTCTTGGAATCGGTTATACCAAACTTCCAAACAAGTTTAGAATTGGTTCACCTGTATTCCAAGATCATTATGTGATCGATCAAATATCAAATCACATACATGGGTTCAATCAGTTCTACCAATCACTAGGATCGGTTATATTTTAATATGGAAACACTTGTGATCGGTCACACAAGTTACCAGGACCGGTTACATCAGTTACCAGGATCGATTAATCAAATAACAGGACCGGTTACCATATACTCATGGTATTGCTTGTGATCGGTCACACCAGTTACCAGGATTAGTTACACCAATTACCTGGATCGGTTACACTAATTAAGAGGATCGATTGCACACACTATGTGATCGGTCACACAAATTACTAGGAATGGCCACACCAATTACAAATATCGATCATACCATCTCATGGTTATTACTTAGGATTAGTTACACTAATTAATAAAAACTAGTCATACAAAATCATAAGTCAAGCATTGTGATTATTTATACCAAGATACATAACAAAGTTACGATCGGTTTTACTATCTCACACATATTGGTAATCCAAAGATTTGTAATGAATAGTTGTACCAATAAGCCTAGCGACTTCCCTTTCAATTCATAAAACAAGTTCACGAATGTACTTCCTTTAAAAAAATGTAAAACATTGTTTCCTATGATGAAATCTTCACCATAACCCATTCACATAATCATAACAATATATACAAGATTATCGATGTCATATCTACGAAGTTCAAAAGATAAGCGTTATACTTCGTAGTCTAATTCCCTAATACTATGATCATACAAATATGACCATGTCACATCACTAGAATATCATACAATATGTACAGTATATACTAAAAAGACAAGGGTACCCAAATACATCACAATCTTTAATTTATTCACCTATAAGTCCTCTTACCGAAAGTGATTGTCTATGGACGAAGTCGAGACAATACTACAAATCGGTATTCACCCTTTATGTGATCGTCTATGGATACGAGATCGAGACAAAACAACAATCAAAGTTTGATTAATTGATAATAGATTCGGACTTAACCAAACTATATATGATCACTATCAAGTAATACGAAGTTAAAGTTTGAGTATTTTACATTTAATTATAACAAACAATTATAATTGCGGAAATAGAAAAGTAAAAGACACAGTAAGATTTTGTTAACGAGGAAATCGCAAATGCAGAAAAACCACGGGACCTAGTCCAGATGTAGGATCAGAATATCGTAGGAGCAACAGTTTTGCGAAGTTAACAACAACACTCTTGCGAAATTCTTAACAACTCATTACAAATGTCGCAGAATGGTTAGGAAAGTGACGTAATAGATGACGGTAGTATAAACATGAAGAAAGTGTGATAATCTTGTGAACGAAAGAGGTTTGCGAAGAAGTATCACTAACAATCTTGCGAGATTACCGCAAGTCAGATCCGAAATTAAAGATCAGCTTAGTTGTCATCCACTATGTAACTACCCTATATAAAGAGAACTAATAGACTCAGAAGAGAAAGATCAATTTGAGAGTACTCATAAAGTTTTGAAGAGAGAGAAAGTTTAAAGAGTGGTTGTATTCTTATTTTCTTCCATTTCTTGTAATATTTTCTGTGAATCAATTAATAAAAGTGTTGTTCTTAATCTTTAAAAGATGTGTTGATTATTATGAATTCTTGTGAGGGGTGTAGTGTAGGATTTCCTGCAACTACATATTGGCGCTAGAAACAGGGATGTTTCTAAAACAAAGATTGATATTGTGATTTTTGAGAATTTGAAGAAGTCGGTGGAGAATTTTACGTAGTTTTGTACAATTCATCGAAGAAATGGCTAGAAGAATAAATACATCTGAACAACCAACAACCATAAGGAGGAGTAAAATACTTGTAGGAGGAGAGACAAATAAAATAGAAGAATCTTCAAGATTAATAACAGGAAGAAATAGAACAAGAAATCATGGAGAAAATCAAGTTCAACAACCAAATCAGCAAACACCGGATTATGATAGAGTAAGTGCGCACACTTGGCGATCAGATTCAATGGAAGAAGTAGAAGATCGACAGTTAAGAAATGAAAGGCGAGAAGAAAGAGATCAAGAAGCGGTTGGAGGATTAATTCATGGAGGTGACGAGAATGAAACATCGGAGGCATTAAGAGAAAGAGTACAAGAAGAAAGGAGATTGGAGGCGGAAGAGCGCGCAAATTTAACGAGACAAAATCATGAACCAAGAATGAAGAATATGAGGTTACAAAATAGAAAATCAAGAAGTACTGCAAGATCGAATACAAGATCAATTAGAGGAGGAGCAAGGCGAAATTCACCTATGAGAAATGCTGGCGAAAATATTCAAGAGGAAATGCAGAATCCGAATGAAGAGCATTATGAAGGGAAAGAGATGATTAATAACCGTTATGTCCCACATAGCGAAACTTTGGATGGAAGACGTGTCAATATAAATCAAGGAGATGGAAACAACCAAGATAGTGAAGAAAATCGGGAAGAAGGAAGGAGAATATTACGTGAAAGAGAAATTCAAAGGGATCGAAGAATAATTGAGGATGAAATTGAAAGGCATTATGCTGAACAAGCACGCCTAGCTTAAGAGAGAGAAAGGTTGAGAACAGAGGTGGAAGAACAAGAACTTCAAAAGGCAATACGCCAGAATAATCATGACAATCGAGAAAAAAGGCGCGAACAAAATCGCAACAATGGTAATATCAATGAAGAATATGATAGAATACAAATAAGAAATGAAAGACAACGAAGAGAAATAGTGAGGAATTAACAAAATCGCAGAGGGAAAAATGGAAGACATAATCATTTACGAATTCAAGAAGGAGATGAAGGAGAAAATCGCAGGAGAAGGCAGAATGAAGATGCTGAAGAAGAAGCATAAAATCTCGCAAGGCAAGAAAGACATGAACGCAGAAGAAGGGAAGTTGCACTGAAAAGGCCAATGGGACAAAATCCAGGTGTAAATGAACAGATCTTAAGAGAGTTAGCAGAAATAAGAGGGATGTTAAACAATAGAAGAGAGGGAGGCAGAACGCAACTTGATGAAGCCATTGAAGAAGCTGCGAAAACTCCATTCACCCAAGAAGTATAGTTAGGAGGAATACCCCCAAAGTGCAATTTGCCAGCGTTGACCAGTATCTTTGATGGTACTACTTGTGCTATTCAGCATATCAAAGCTTATGTGAGATGTATGCTACAGTGGGAAAATCATGATGATGTATTGTGAAAATATTTCGCATCCAGTCTAACAGGCGAAGCGCTAAAATGGTTCGAAGGTTTACCTAAAAATACTATAACTTCTTTCAATCATTTGCAGACTACGTTATTGAGAGCATATATAAGTAACAATTCTTTGCGACCTGCATTGAAGATGTATTTGGATTAAAGCAAAGGGTTGGCGAAAGCTTAAAACATCTAACCATAAGGTGGAAGACAATGTGCAGCGAAATGGCAGGCCGTGTGGATGAGAAATATCTCATTTTATCATTCATTAATGCAATGTTTGCAACCAATCTGTTATACGTTCAAATCTTCAGAATCAAGAATACCATCACAATGACAGATCTGCGAGAATTACATGAAGAGTATATTTCTTTGGAAGAGAAACAAAATGAGATGGAATCATATCCTATTGTGAACACCATATCAATTGCAGCAAACGCAAGCCTACTTCCCAGACTGATGATAAATACAAGAGCAAGAAAAAGTATGGATGATGGTCACAGAAATTTAGCTATGGTAAGTTTGAAGAAGATGAAGCAAGAGAAAAAAGTATGGATGATGGTCAACAAAGTTAAATTAGTAGCTATGGTAAGCTAGAATATAAGAAAAATTTGGCAGAGGAGATCAAGAAGAATTCGAAAGAGAAATAAATTTTTTTAGTCGAGGTGGAAATAATAAGATTCAGAGGCTTGATTAGCCACAAGAGACTTATGGTGGTCAGAGACAAAGTTATAATAGAGGGCAAGGAAGTCAAAGGGTAGTATGGGAAGAAATTAAGATGCCGCCTCTGAATGCTAGAATATAGAAAATTTGGGAGGCAATAATCTTAATGGAAAATATACCAGCACCCTGGAATATGGGAAAAGAGCCACATCCGAATAATCAAAGTCAAGAATTTTGCTCTTATCATCATTTTCATGGTCATTCAACAAATGAATGCAGGAATATAAAGAGAATCATTCTAAGGATGATTGACAAGGGAAAATTAAACCATTTTCTAATATGGCATCCACAGTCTCAGCAATTACCACCAGCGCCAAAAATTCGCAGAGTGAATACAACAAAAGGAGGAGAAACATTCTTGATAAAAGTTGGAGCAAAGGCGAAAAATATGTTTTGTAACTCCATCGTACATTCATATAAGACAATCGAAGATTTCCATGACAATGTTCTAAGCAGGGTTTTCGCGAGAGATGCGGATGAAAGAGAAATTATGAATATAGAGAAAGCTTCACCGCTTGAAGAATGGCAAAAACAGACTATTTCCTGAGCCTGGCGAAATGCATGACAATCCATTAGTGGTGAGATTAGAGATAAACCCAAAACATAAAGAAGATGAAAATGAAGATGAAGATGGGGATGATGAACCTGAAGATTCATGGGCGATCAATAAAGTTTTAATTGATACCGGAAGCTCTGTGGATATTCTATTCTATCATACTTATAAGACAATGGGAGGCAGAGACGAGGAGATGATACCGTCAACTTACAAAATTTATGGTTTTAATGGTACAACCAATAAGCCTAAAGGGGAAATCACTATGAGAATTCCATTAAAGGGGATATCTTCTAAGATCCAATTCTGTGTCGTCGATGTAGAATCGTCGTATAATGCCTTAATTGGCTGACCTTGGATTCATGGGATTCTAGGTATAGCGTCAACTTACCACCAGTGCATCAAGTTTCCTCATCCCAGTGGTGTTGGAGTCATAAAAGGAGATTGGGCTAAAGGGAAGAAATGAAATGAAATTGATGTGGAATCTTGCGAGGATAGAGCTACGAAAAACAATAATTGGAAATATAAAATCAAACAAAGGCAAAGGAGTGAGAGATTGATAGTTGTCACAATAGCGCATAGATAAGAAGGAATGCTGCGAAGTCAACACGTACTGAAAACAGTGGATGGCGAGAATATCGCAGATGCGGAGAAAGTAACAAAACGCATCAAAAAAGAAGAAGCATAAAGTAGTAAGTAGTAAAAGTAAAAATTTCTAAATTATGAAATTTAAGAGACATATGAATGATTTGTAAAAGAAAGTTCTTCAAAAAAATATGTTTTTATTCAATGGAAAGATGAGATTGAAAAATCATACAAGAGCTGAAATGCAAAAAGAATAATGACATATTAGAATAGGACGAACATTTATGGCATACACCCTAGTTCGCGAATAAAATTTCGCAAGAGGAAAATATAAGACCTAAAGTGCGTCATATAAGGGGGTATATGTTGCATGGCTCAGGGATAAGGTTATACCACTGCTGGAACCTGAGTCATGGAGATTTGGGGCCCATGAAAGCTCATCCAGGAGAGGTACCTTGGATTTTCAATCTAAACTATTATGATTTAGATTGGACGACCGAGGGTCTCTTATAAGGAGTGCAGAGTATGATCAAGGCTCCGAGGTACACGGTTGAGCCAAGAGTGCCCGGGGCGTATGAAACTACCTGGCCATTCTTGGAAAGTCTTGACTATGATGCATTCGGCCCGAAGAAAACTCCACTTAGGGTGTAGTCTCGTAACCATAAACCATATAGACAAAAGGAATAAGAGTCTGCGAAAACAACTGGTTGTTGTTAAGACTGGATGGGAGGATCTAGTCTTGTATGGCCGATGTATTTCTCCTTGAAGGGGCAACCAGGGGGAAGATAAGGGTGGCACCCTCCATTAGGGAGATGATAAGTGTCTTAAAACGCAAATGTCATGAGGCTTTTTGCTCACAGGAGTATCAAGGGTTGTCATATTTGTGCAAAAATTATAAAAAGGCAAAAAACTAAGAGAGAAAGATAAGATGAGATCAATGGGTTTTTGCATGAAAGTGTAAAGACGTCCTGCGATTTCGTTGCAAGACGGCAATGTCATGGGGCTTTGTTTTCGCAAGCAAACTTAGGCCTGTCATATTGTCGCAACAAAATTGACAAAACACGGATAAGGCAAGATTAATGGGTTTTTACATGCAAGTGTAAGAACGTCCTGCGATTTTGTCGCAAAAACAAAATGTGGCAAAATAAGACCTTTAACTAGGAAGGCAAAATAAGACCACAAGAGAAAGTGCTTCATGAAATACATGGTTGCGAGATTATGCAGAAATATTTGTGAAAATGAGGCATAAATTTGCTTAAATCTTTCATATCACAGATCGAATAACAGAGGCAAGTATGGGAATGAACAAAATGACAAAGTTGTTATTCGTCTTTATATAACAGATTTACGCAAATAGTTAAGAATTAATAATTATATTGATTAACCATATTGCAAAAAAGACTTATTTGTTAATGAATGCATATAGAGACAAGGGAAATCCATACATTAAGGAGCATTAGAAATTTGAGAAATTCACAATCATATATTACAAGGAGAAAGGAACAAATTTACAAATATTACAAAAGAATTGAAGAAAGAAATAAAAGTTATTTCTCAATGGTTTCTTCACCGTCTTCGCCAGATTGTTCTTTCTCTTCTTCTTTAGATTCTTCATATTCTTCGGATTCTTCAGCTTCACTCTCAGAAATGACTAGGTCAGGAGTCTTTTCTGGAATTTCATCCTTAAGATAAGGATATGCGGAATGAGGAATCTTGTGGTCATCGCAAACCATCCTAATGGTATTGTTGCGAAAACCAATAGCATTAATACTAAAGTTCGCAGCGGTGATTTTCAGTTGATTATTTAGTCTAGAACATTTCTCATTGCGAGAAGAAAGGTCCTTTGCAAGTTTCCCCTTGTCAGCTTCCAATTCTTCAATTGTTTGGCGAAGTCTTCTTTCCAATTCTGCGAACAAGTAACAACAAATCAGTGAAATAGTGGAGATTCAGTTAAAGAAATGGATTAGTAGAAAAACAAGAGTAATAACCTTCTCTTTCAGAGATCATATCTTTAATCATGGAAGAATGCTCAGCTTGAAGACTAACATCTACACCTAAATTATTTCTGGCATTATTAAGAATCTTCGCAGCCCAAGCAAATTCATCATCATTACTAATGAGAAGTAATTGGGTTTTTAATTTATTTGTTGTTGTAGTAAATAGGTTGTCGTTCACTCGGACGTTATTGAGATTAAATTAAAAGGTCAACGAAAATAATAAACAAAAGCGAGAGTTATTGAGCCTAGGATTTCACCGACTTCATATCAATAGGTTCAATTATTTATTCTTCAGCAATTATCGCTCAATAAATAAAACAACAAGGACTCTTATTTTTGCCAAGGTAGATTCTCCAAATATTAGTTATAAATCGTAAGCATGGGACATCAAACATCTAAGCAAGCATGACCCATCTAATAAAACGATAACTTATTTTTTAAAATCATAATTCTATTTTAATTAGTGCAAAAGTCATATAGAAAATAAAATAAATTCACCATGTATGATGTAGTTGCAGGAAATCCCACACTACACCCTTGTTATGATTTTGCTATAATCAACTCACAATTGAAGATTAAAAACGACACTTTATTATTTTGTTCTCAGAAATGTTTACAGAAATGGAAGAAATCAAGATTACAACTATTCTCTTGAAGTTTCTCTCTCCTCAAGACTCTTTCAACTCTCAAAAATACATCATCCTTTTCTGGACATATTGGGCCTCTATTTATAGGGTAGTTACATAATGGACGACAGCTAACTCTTCCTTTTATCTCGGATTTACACTGCGATCATCATCGTGACAACCATGGCTTTCCTTCTCGCTAATTTTATAACTATCTCAGGTCAACACATGCTCTTTACATGTTTCTTCATTCGTCAGTCATTATGTCATTCCTTAAGCAATTATGCAACACTCGTCAGATGTTGTTGAAGTACTCGCGATGTTCTCGCAGAAATGTTGTTAATATCCAGAAGTGTTGTTAATATCGCAAGAATATCGTTGTGGCGATATAATGGTCCTACATCTTTCCTCTTCTCATGTCTTTTCTGCGAAGAAGAGCATATCATGAGAACTTTAAAATGCCGCAACTACTTATCTTTTCATTTCTCTGTTCTGACACGTTTCTGTATCCTTCGCCAGATATTTTCACGTATTCTCTCTTCTAATAAATTTTTGACACGTCCTCTCTAACCGTTGCGATCTGATCGTTCATGTATTTTCTTTGTATTTATTGCATTCATCTTCTTCGAGAAATATCTTCTTCTATAAATACTCCTTTCATTCTTTTGTTTTCCTCTTTTACTTTCTTCTTCTTTTTCTCCGTAGCTTCTCTGCAAGTTTATTGTTCTTTCGTAAATTGCGCGTCTGTTATCGCTGTGATTTCTTTCTTATTTTTCAACCTTTTTCTTCATTCCCATACTTAAAAAATGGTTGTTGCTGGTGCTAAAAATTTGGCTGTTTTTGGTGAGATGTGAGAAAAAATCAAAAGAAAAAGTTTTACTTTGTCCACAATTCCAGATCAGAACCCTAAATCCGAACTTTCTCTCAAATTATTTAATGATTATCAATGTTCTCGCGAGAAAGTTATAGTATCGCTAGGTAAACTTGAAGCTGGTCTTCCCATTCCTCTCTACGACCCGGAACTTCCATTATTCTATCAAATAATCTCTCACGAGAAGTTCTCACGAGCAGTATATCAGCTGGGTGGAGATTGTATTCGATTACTACTTGAATATTCTTCTTGCGGTGCTGTTAAAGGATCTCGCTACCCTGAATTTGCGAAGAATTCTCAATTTAAAGATGTTCCAATTGTCTCTGCAAATTATACTGTGGAGAAATTCTTTGAAAACTACAAGATAATTCTTATGAAGAGGGATATCACTTGTTGGGGTGTTCTCTTGCAGAAGAAAGAGAAGATCGCTGATGATAAAGTTCTTATGCTAGATATAGATTGGCATACAAATAATAATCAAGGTCCTCGCCACTCCAGCGATGACAAATAGTTCATCTTCCCTCTAACTTTAGAGGGTCCATATATCTCTGGTTCCCATGCACTACCTGCGAGTGCTACAGAGTATCAACCATGGGTCTTCTATTGGCCTGAAAGAACCAAAGAGGTATGTTCTCTCCAATTTTTGCATAATTATTATCCATCATCTTCCTTATGTTTTCATATTCTCACTAAATGACTTCGATCTTTTCCAGATTGACAGGATGAAACTCAATTACCAGAACTTTAGGAAACCCAGCACTCTATTAGCTCTTAAATCTTTCACAGATGAAGTAAGAAATATCTTTTCATGAATTTTAACAATATATTGTTGCCCCTATTTCTTATCTTCATCTGTGTTCGCAGGAAATCGAAGAATTAGAACCAATAAAACCTGCGAAAACCAAGGTGAAATCTGTGAAATCTTCAATTGACCGCAAGGGGAAATCTACTGCTCCTCCCAAAGGGAAGCCCATTGCTCCTCGCAGTGAGGGATCTGAAGATCCTCCCTTAAAGAGAAGAAAAACCCAACTCTCTTCTTCTTCAACTCCTCAATCTATTCCAGAAAATTTAAGTGTTGATTTCGACAAGGACAATAATGATGATAATTTTGGTTTTTATAATGACGTTCCTTCCATAAAGGATTCCTCTTCTTCTGAGTCTGCAATGGCTCAACTATCAAAATTTTTTGGCGATGGTACATTTGGTATCCCAAATGAGTATGGGGATGAATCTATTAATGGAATATCCCAGTCTCTCGCCAAAGTTTGCGATACTCCCATATTATGTGATAATGATTCCCTTCGCGGGGTTTCAAGATCGCTGACTCCAAGTCTCTCAAATTTACTTGGCAGCCTGGTATGTTTCTACTTGTTCCTCCTTTTTATGTATTTATTGATATTTTTCCCAGATCTTTACTTATATAGTTCTATCGTAGGTTGGAATAGATTTTTTTGTTGTTGCTTCTGATTTGGATAATAGACGCATTATTTATGAAAAGAAAGCTGATAATCTTCGTCAGGATAGAGAAAAACTAGAAGTTGAAGTTGCTGAGCTTCGCAGGAAAAATAAGCAGCTGGAGACTGAAGCTTCAGTTGATAAGAAAAAAATCTCTGATCTTGATAAATCTAATCAACAACTCTATGGTATGATTTATTTCTTTTATCTTTTAATTCTTCTCACCCTATCGCAGCTTATTCAAGCAACCATTTTTACAGATATTTATGGTCTTACTGACGAGGCTACATTCCTCCAATCTTTTCCTGAACCTGTAGATGAGAGTACCCTTCTTGCTCGCCTTAATAGTTCTTTAAGTAGTTTATCAGATGATCAAATTAAGTCCCTCTCTGTAGATGAACTTAAATCCAAACTTAATCTTTTAAAGATTGAGCACAGATTCAATTTAAGTTTAACTAATAAGTTTAAACGCCTTTATCTTGATTCAAAAGAAGAAATCAATAGATTAAGAAGTAAGAATAGTGATCTTATTGACGAGAAAGATCGTGCAATTAAAAATGGCACTAAGGCCCTAGCAGATTTCCATGAAACTCTTCTTAGCATTCAAATGGAAAGAGAAAGACTTATCCGCGAGAATAAAGATCTTCTTGCGAGGGAAACTCAAGTTCGCTCTCGTCTTCTTATTAATAGCGATGATGAATTTTATTGGGTTGCGATGGTTCTTGATAATGCCAGAAATAATTTAGGTGTAGATGTTAGTCTTCATACTGAACAAGCAGCTTTAATTAAAGACATGATTTCTGAAAGAGAAGGTTGTTAACCGTTCCTCCTTATCGATTCCTTGTTTTTATTATTCTTCCTTATAAAATTTCCAACTTGTTGTTATATACTCGCAGGATCTGAAAAGAGATGTCTTGAAAGAATAAAAGAACTTGAAGATGAGAAGAATCAACTCGCGAGAACCCTTTCCGCTCACAATGAGAAGTATTCATGATTAAAAGAAAAGTTGAGGATTACTTCTGCGAATTTTATTACTTCCCTTATTGAGGTTCACAATAATTCCATTAAATTGGTCTGCGATGATCATGACATTTCTCATTCTAAGTATCCTGATCTTGCAAAAAAAGTTCCAGCAAAAACTCCAAACCTTGTTATCTCTGATAGCGAAGCTGAAGAATTTAGCGAAGATGAAGATGATAATAATGATGGTAATGAAGAAAAATCTGGCGAGGAAGAGAAGTCTGATGAAGATGAAGGTAATAATGATAACGATGAAGAAGAAGAATCTGGCGATGAAAAGAAATCTGACGAAGAAAATGATGGATCTAAATAATTCCTTTTCTTCTTTTTATCTTCCTTGTGATTTTTGTATATTTATCTCCTTTTTCTTGTAATATTGCTGCGAGCTTCTCCCATTTTCTGTGAGTTCCTCCAACTTATGAATTTCTTTGATGTATAAACTTCTTTGCCTCCATCTGTATGAATTAGTGAACAATTTTTTTTTTTTTTTTGCAACATAGTCAATTAACATAACTATTCCCCTTTAACTATCTGTATAAATGCGTCATATAATAAGATCCATGCAATTTTATCTTATGATGATGAATAATAATTTCACTATTCTATGCATTCCCATACTTGCCTCTATTATTCATCTGCAATAAGAAAAAATTGAGTAGAGATATCAGTTGTAAAATCTATGTATATTGCCTCAATAATTTCTGCGATGAATATCGCAAATCTCATAATTTCTGCGTCACTTATCGCAATCTTTCAATCTTGTGGTCTTATTATGCCCTCCTAGTTAAAGGTCTTATTTTGCCACATTTTTTATTGACGACAAAATCGCAGGACGTCCTTACATTTTCATGTAAAAAAGCATTGATCTTGACTTATCCATTTTTCTTTGAATTTTCTGCGACAATATGACAGGTCTAAATCCCCTTGCGAGAATAAAGTCCCATGACATTGTCGTCTTGCGATGAAATCGCAGGACGGCTTTACACTTTCATGTAAAAACCCATTGATCTCATTTAAACATATCTCTTATGGATTGTTGCCTCTGTATAATTTATGTCACGCGACAATATGACATGCCTAAATGTTCTTGCGATCATAAAGCCCCATGACATTGCCATCTTTAGACACTTATCAGCTCCCTAATGGAGGGTGCCCCCCTTATCTTCCCCCTGGTTTCCCCTTCAAGGAGGGCACATCGGCCATACAAGACTAGCTCCTCCCATCCAGATTTACCAGCAACCAGTTGTTTTCGCAGCCTCTTATCCTTTATGCCTATATGGCTTATAGTTACAAGACTGCACCCTAATTGGGGTTTTCTTCAGGCCAAGTGCATCATAGCCAAGACTTACCAAGGATGGCCAGGGTAGGTTCGTCCGTCCCGGGCACCCTTGGCTCAACCATGTACCTCGGTGCCATAGTCATATTCTGCACTTCTTATAAGAGATCCTCGGTCGTCCAACCAGGGTATAACCTTATAAAGTTGGAAATCCAAGGTCTCTCTCCCGGATAGGTTTTCTTTAGCCCCATCATCTGCATGACTCAGGTTCCAGCAGAGGTATAACCTTATCCCTGAGTCAAGTAAAGAGATTTCCCCTCATATGATGTACTTTAGGTCTTACATTTGCCTCTTGCGAGATTGTACTCGCGAACTAAGGTGTATGCCATAAAGGTTTGTCCCATTCTTTTAATATCTGCGAAATTTTAATCGCATTTCTCACGAGTATTATAACTCTGATAAGATTTATTTATTCTGAACTTCTCTTTTCTTATACACTTTTTCAATTTTATCTCAAAATATTTTTTCAAAACATTTTCTTCAAACAATTCATCCATGAATTTCTTAAAATCCAATATTTTACCTTTCTACTTACTACTTTCTGGTTCTGCTTTTCTGTTACGTTTTGTTTCTTTTTCTTTATCCGCGAGACGATCACCATCAATTTTCTCTCGGCGCTCTATTGTATCAATCATCAACCTTTCACATCTCTGTCGTTGCTTGATGTTGTACTTCCAATTTCTATTCTTATCAGCTCTTTCCTCGCAAGATTTTATATCAATCTCATAACATTTCTTGCTTTCTCCTCAATCTCCCTTAATGACTCCAACACCATTAGGATGAGGAAATTTAATACACTGATGAAAAGTAGATGCTACACCTAATATCCCATGTAGCCAAGGTCGACCAATCAGGGCATTATAAGGTGATTCAATGTCAACAACACAGAATAAGATCTTGGAAGTTATCCCCTTTAATGGAATCCGCATTGCAATTTCCTCTTTGGGTTTATTGGCAGTACCATTAAATCCATAAATTTTATATGTTGATGGTATCAAATCCTCATCTTTTCCACCCATGGTTCTGTAAGTATGATAGAAGAAGATGTCAACTGAACTACCAGTATCTATTAGAACTCTATCAATGGCCCAAGAATCTTCATCCTTATCATCATATTCTTCATCTTATTCTCCTATTTTCTTTGGGTTTATTTCCATCCTTACTACCAGTGGATTATCGTGCAACTCGCCAGGCTCTGGTACCTCTTGTGCTGTGCAAGATATAGTTTGCTTTTTCCATTCTTCTAATGGCGAGGCTTTCACAATATTCATTATCTCTCTTATATTTGTGTCTCTTGCGAAGACTCTTCTTAGAACATTATCATGGAAATCCTCAACAGTTCTGTATGAATGTACAATGGAATTACAAAACAAATTCTTTGCTTTAGCCCCAACTTCTATTACGAATGTTTCTGCTCCTATTAAAGCATTCACTCTGCGAATTTCTGGTGCTGGCGGTAATTGCTGAGATTGTGGATGTCCTACTAGAAAGTGATTTAGCTTCCCCTGATCAATCATCCTTAAAATTATCCTCTTTACATTCCTGCAATCATTTACTGAGTGACCATGAAAGTGATGGTAAGGACAAAATTCTTGACTTCGATTATATGGATGTAGCTCTTTTCCCATATTCCATGGTGATGGTATACTTTCCATCAAAATGATAGCTTCCCAGATTTTTAATATACTAGCATTTAGAGGTGGCATCTTAATTTCTTCCCATACTATCTGCTGATTTCCTTGCCCTCTAAATTTATTTTGCCTCTGTCCACCATAAGTTTCTTGCGGATGATCAAGCCTTTGAATCTTAATATTTCCATCGCGATTGTAATAATTCTTCTCCCTTTCATATTATTCTTGATCTCGACTGCCCATATCTACCAACTTCTGCTGGTTATCAATTTCCACTTTCTCTTGTTGTGCTTGCGAGCTGCTCGCCACATTGTTAATCATTTTAGGAAGTAAACTCCCATTTGCTGCTACTGAACTGGTATTCGCGATTGGATATGATTCCATCCCATTTTTTTTTCCTCCAAAGCAATGTATTCCTCCTGTATTTCCCACAGCTCTGTCATAGTGATTGTATTCTTGATTATGAAAATTTGTATGTACAACAGATTTGTCGCGAACATTGCATTGATAAAAGATAAGATAAGATATCTCTTGTCTACTCTTCCTGCCATCTCGCTGCACATTGTCCTCCATCTTATGGTTTAATGTTTCAAACTCTCGCCAACCCTCTGCTTTAGCCCAAACACATCTTCAATACTCGGCCGTGATGAATTGTTGCTTATGTATGCACCCTAAAATGTAGCTTGTAAGTGATCAAAAGAAGTGATAGTATTTTTTGGTAGTCCCTCAAACCATTTTAGCGCCTCGCCAGTTAAGCTAGACGCAAAATATTTGCATAATATAGCATCATGGTTTTCCCATTGTAGCATACATCTAACATAAGCCTTAACATGTTGTACGGCACAGGTAGTTCCATCAAAAATGCTGGTTAATGCTGGTAAGTTTCACTTTGGAAGTATTCATCTTAACTGTACTTCTTGAGTGAATGGAGTTCTTGCAGCTTCTTCAATAGCTTCATCAAGTTGGCTTCTACCTCCTTCTTTTCTGTTATTTATTATTCCCCTCATCTCTGCTAATTCTCTTAAAATTTGCTCATTCGCCGTTGAACTTGGTTCCATCGGTCTTTTCAATGAAGCTTCCCTTCTCCTGCGTTCATGTAATTCTTGTCTTACAAGATTTTGTGTATATTTATCTACATCCACATTCCTTCTTATGCGATCTTCTGCTTTACCTTCTTCTTGCAATCGTACCTGATTATACTGTCTATTTTCTTCTCTGCGAATTTATTCATTTCTCTTCGCTGTCCTTCTATTCTCCTTTGTATTCTATCATATTCTTCCTGAATATTATTATTATGGTGATTTTGTGTACATCTCGATTCTCGATTCTCATGGTTATTTTGTCGTATTGCCTCTTGGAATTCTTGTTCTTCTACTTCTGCTCTTAACCTTTCTCTCTCGCAAGCTAGGCGTGCGTGTTCAGCATAATGCCTCTCAATTTCATCCTCAATTATTCTACGATTTCTTTGAATCTCTCGCCCATGTAATATTCTTCTACCTTTTTCTCGATTTTCTTCACCATTTTGATTATTTCCATCCTCTTGATTTCTATTATTGCGTCTATCTTCCATAGTTTCACTACGCGGATCATAGCGATCTTCAATTACCTCCTCTTCTCTATGATGTTGCTCTTCATTTGGATTTTGTCTTTCTTCTCGAGTATTTTCTCTAGCATTTCTCATTGGGGAATTTTGTCTTGGATCTTCTGTAAATGACCTTGAATTCGATCTAACAATACTTCTTGATCTTCTACTTTGTAATCTCAAATTCTCCATTCTCAACTCATGATTTTGTCTTGTTAAATTTGCACGTTCTTCCGCCTCTAATCTTCTTTCCTCCTGTATTCTTTGTCTTAGATCACCTACTGTTTCATTTTAACCTTCTCCATGAATTAATCCTTCAATCATTCCTTGATTTATTTCTTCTCCTCTTCCGTCTCTTAATTGTTGATTTTCTGCTTCTTCCATTGAATCCGATCTCCAAGTATGCACACTCACCCTATCATAATCCATATTTTTATCCTGTATTGGTGTTTGTTGATTTGGTTGTGGAATTTGATTTTCTCCTTCAATCCTCGTTCTATTTCTTCTTGTTCTTATCCTTGAAGATTCTCCTAATTCATTTGTTTCTCCACCTGCAAGTCTTTTACTCCTCCTCACAGTTGTTGGTGGTTCTGATGTATTTCTTCTTCTTCTTCCAGCCATTTCTTTAATTCTAACAATTTCTTCAAATCTTCAAGTTGTAATTAGAGATTGTTTAGCTTGACTCTCCCTGTTTCGGGCGCCAAAATATAGTTGCAGGAAATCCCACACTACACCCTTGTTATGATCTTGCTATAATCAACTCACAATTGAAGATTAAAAACGACACTTTATTATTTTGTTCTCAGAAATGTTTACAGAAATCAAGATTACAACTATTCTCTTGAAGTTTCTCTCTCCTCAAGACTCTTTCAACTCTCAAAAATACATCATCCTTTTCTGGACATATTGGGTCTCTATTTATAGGGTAGTTACATAATGGACGACATCTAACTCTTCCTTTTATTTCGGATTTACACTGCGATCATCATCATGACAACCATGACTTTCCTTCTCGCTAATTTTATAACTATCACAGGTCAACACATGCTCTTTACATGTTTCTTCATTCGTCAGTCATTATGTCATTCCTTAAGCAATTATGCAACACTCGTCAGATGTTGTTGAAGTACTCGCGATGTTCTCGCAGAAATGTTTTTAATATCCAGAAGTATTGTTAATATCGCAGGAATATCGTTGTGGCGATATTATGGTCCTATAGAAGTTCGGCTTCCTCCGTCAACCCAGTGTAGGGGTCTAGCTTCTCATGATAAAAATACACTCAAAAATATAATTCATAGCTCAAATCAAGGTTTGAAAAATGGGTCACGGCTCAGGTCACGGGCTCTAGGCGTGACCGTTATAAAGAGTTTTTACGGGTGTGAGAACGTTCTGGGCAAAAAACGCGTTTTTTGTACTTTTTTTCATAAAAACGGGCGTTATAACGGTTAAATAGAAAATTAAAAATAATTATGATCTGAATTTCCTATGTAACGGTTATAACGTGAGTGAAAACGTTATAACGTGCCTAAAAAACGTTGTGACCATTCATTTTTAAATTTTGTCCCCTTAATAGATGACCTATATCATTAAACTACCATTTAATTGATTATTGTTAGTATAAGAAATATGTATATATAATTCGATAGTCATGTTTATATTCTTTACGTAGGTGTTTTAAAATACCTTTAACTATACAAATTACGAAAGTTAGATAAAATTCGTACGGTATAGCCACTAAAATTTTGTCGGAAGCAATTATCCAATTTAAAAGAGTGTATAACCTATCTAAGTAAACTTGTCCCTTTATTAGATGAGGGAAGATCCATGGACACTCTTAGATGGACACCATCATATATGATTTATGTCATTTTCTCCGTAAAACTCAAACAATAATGATTTTAAATCTAATATTTTGACGTTATGTTCCTCTCATAAAACTCTACATTCATACCAAAAATGAGCACAATTTGAGAGGTATAACACCACCATCTACCCCTTTTAATATCAACCGTTAAAAGTTAACAATTGAAATTAAGGTTGGTAGATGGTGAGGTTTGGTATCTCGGATTGTGCTCATTTTTGGTAGGAATGTAGAGTCTTATAAGAGAAACCTATTATAAAAAAAATTAGATTTAAATTCATTGTCATTTGAGTTTTGAGGAAAAAATGGCTCAAATGTATGATAGTGTCCATCTAAGAGTGTCCATCGATCCTTCCTCTTATTAGATTGCAGAATTTCAAACAAGTAGTCAAGGTTTTAACTTTTAACTCGTCAATAGATAGGGTACTAATTTCTAAAACTCAATCATTGAATGCTTAAAATAGAGTAAACTAGGCATGTACCTTGTGCTGCTCACGTATTGGACTTGATGTTGGAAGATACAAAAAAAAATTCCTTTGTTAAAGATGTAATCGGAGTAAGACAAATTAGCAAATTTATTTACAATCATGGTTGGGTTCTTGCTAGATTTCGACAACATTCTGGAGGATGCAATCTATTGCGCCCATGATTAACAAGGTTTTCAACAAATTTTATTGCAATCAAAAGCATCATTGATCAACGTAATGCTATCGAGAGCCTATTTCTGGACAAAGAATATCTAAAATCGGATGAGGCAAAAACTAAACAAGCTAGACAAGTGAAGAATATTATTTCAAATGAGATGTTCTAGACGACGTGTCAAAATGCATGCATAATGGTTGATCCTTTATTGAAAATGATTCGTTTCTTGGACTCAAACAAACCCACCATGGGTTATTTGTTCCATGCATGCACTTGCTACATGTGTGGAAACTATACAAATGGGTTTGGGATCAAATAGAAATGCTTCCATCGTGGGTGTAATAAAGAAACGATGGAAAAGTCAGTTGAGTTCTCCTCTTCATGCTGCAGCGTATTTCCTCAATCCTTATTACATCTTTAACCCAGCAACTAATCTCATCAATAATGATATTTTTGAGCCCCAAATTTGTCTTACCGAAGTTATATCAAAAATGGTTAACCCAAGAACAAGGAAAATGTAAGTTGGTGGTTATCTTACTATCCATCCCTCCAAAATATTCAAGAAAGATATTAAGTCAAACAAATGCATCGTCTGGATCAGAGAGGAATTGGAGTGTGTTTGAAAGAATCCACACCAAACTACGCAATAGTTTACTTTCATCGAGAATAAATGATTTGGTGTATGTCCAATACAATTTGAAGTTGTAGAAACATATAATTAAAGGTAAAGCAAGGCGACATAACATTGATGTTCACGACGTTCATAATCTACTGAGGGATGACAATATGCTTGACTGGATAACGGGGGTAGATGAAACACCGGTTTTACCTCAAGAAGAACAATGGTTAATTATGCTGGAAGAGGAGGCCATTAATAATCCAGAGAATGTCCCTCTACCATACAACTGGCATGATCCTGAAGTTCAAATCCCATACGAAAGGTTACCGGTGAGTGACTTTGGTAATCTTTCATTTGGAGACAATACACAAGTTTATGAGAATGTGAACCCAACATATGATTCTCGTTACACTTCCGATCGCTCTGACCATGGTGTTCAACATATGAACGAAAGATATAATTCTAATATTGATAACAATAATGAAGTAGGTAACAATAATGATGATACTGGAGGAGGTTATCATAATGATAATGACGGTTATTATGATGATGATACTTATGCAAATGGAGATAGCGAGTACCCCCACAACGATGACTATGATGTGGAAACGAACCGTCGAGAAAATGAAGAATACATGAATAAATCAAAAAAATGTGGTGGTCGTAGTTGGTTCGCGTAGCTTTTTAAATGATGAATACTAGTTTAACAATCCTATGTTTTTAATACTGTAGTTACTTTCCTTGATTAATTCGAGGTTTTCAGCTTTCAATCCAGAGAAAAAAAATCAAAAAAAATGGTAAGAAAGTTATTTACATGGTTATAACGTGCGTGATAATGGGAAAACAGTTCTAAAAAACGCACGTTAAAATGTTATTTAGAAGAAAAAAACATTCAAACTAATTTTAGAAAAAACGGTTATAACGTGTACGAAAACTGAAAAAGCGGTACTAAAAAACTGCCGTTAGTTCCTATTTATCGGCATTATAGAGGCATGGGGTTCGGGGACCCTCACGGGCACGGTATATGGGTGTGACCGTTTTAACAGTCGTTTTTTCGGTAAAAAGGGGTGTTTTTCAAACCTTGGCTCAAATGGTGTATTTATTAGAGAAAAATAATTATACAACGAGTTTGCAACGCTTCCTGGGTGTTACAGAGTACACCGTTACAATGAAATTCAAATACTGTTGCTAGTGTTGCTGTTACAAAAAACTATAAATGGAAACTGCCGTTGAAAAACTGTCGCTAAGATGTGAAAATGCGACAGTTCATAAACGATAGACCAGATGTGTTGTCTGTTCTTCTTCTTCTTCTTCTTCTCTGCAGCAGTAGAGAAGTTGCTCTGCAACTCTCGATTCTTCACCCCAAACTCTCTATCTCCTTCTAAATTACCCCAACAACCTATTTATACTCGATAGCCTCCAAATATTCTCGGTTTAATGCTAGATATTCTCCATTATTCCTTTGTTATAGGATCAGAATATCACAAGAATGACGTATTTGCGAAGTATGGTTAACTACACCTTGCTAGTGTCGCAGGATGGTTTAAAAAATGACGTAACAGATGATGATAGCAGAAACATGAGAAGTGTGTGACGATTCTGTGATAATGAGAACGTTTGCGAAAATTGGCATTATAACCCTTGCGAGAATATCGCGAGTCAGATCCGAAATTAAAGGATAACTTAGCTAACATACACTATGTAATTTCCTATATAAAGAGTTGAACAAGTGTAGGGGAAGAGAGAGATAAATTTTGAGAGTGTTGAGAAAGTTTTGAGGAGAGAGAAAGTTTAAGAGAGAGGTTGTATTCTTGATTTCTTCCATTTCTTGTAATATTTCTGAGAATTAATCAATAAAAGTGTTGTTCTTAATCTTCAAATATATGTTGATAATTGTGAATTCTTGTGAGGGGTGTAGTGTAGGAATTCCTGCAACTACATAATGGCGCTAGAAACATGGATGTTTCTAAGCAACGATTGAAATTGTGATTTGTAAGAATTTTAAGAAATTGAAGAAGATTTTTACGTGATTTACAGTAGTACATCAAAATTGAAGAAATGGCTAGAAGAAGAAATACATCAGAACAACCAACAACCGTAAGGAGGATTAGAAGAATTGCAGGTGAAGGGACAAATGAAATAGGAGAATCTTCAAGATTAATAACAAGGAACAATAGAACAAGGAATAATGGATAATATCAAGTTCAACAGCCAAATCAGCAAACACCGATACAAGATAGAACTATGGATTATGCCAGAGTAAGCGTGCATACTTGGCGATTATATTCAATGGAAGAAGCAGAAAATCGACAATTAAGAAATGAAAGGCGAGAGGGAAGAGATCAAGAGGTGGTTGAAGGATTAATTCATGGAGATGACGAAAATGAAGCAACAGAGGCTCTAAGAAAAAGAATACAAGAGGAAAGGAGATTAGAGGCGGAAGAACGCGCAAATTTAACAATATAAAATCACAAGTTAAGAATGGAGAATTTGAGATTACAAAGTAGGAGATCGAGAAGTACTGCAAGATCAAGTTCAAGATCATTTAGAGAAGAAACAAGGCGAAATTCCCCTGTGAGAAATGCTGGTGAAAATATTCAAGAGGAAATGCAAAATCCAAATGAAGAGCAGCGTTGTGGATAAGAAGAGATGATTACTAATCGCTACATTCCGTGTGGTGAAACTGTGGATGATAGATGTGATAATAGAAATCAAGGAGGTGGAAATAACCAAAATGGTGAAGAAAATCGAGAAGGAGGCAGGAGAATATTACATGAGAGAGAAATTCAAAGAAACCGAAGAATAATTGAGGATGAAATTAAGAGACATTATGTTGAGCAGGCACGTCTAGCCAGCGAAAGAGAAAGATTGAGAGCATAAGTGGAAGAACAAGAGTTTCAAGAAGCAATACGTCAAAATAATCATGATAATCGAGAAAGGAGATGCGCAAGAAATCACAACAATGATAATATCAATGAGGAATATGATAGAATACAAAGGAGAATAGAAAGACAACGAAGAGAAACGGTGATAAATGAAAAAAATCGCAGAAGATAAATTGGAAGGCGTAATCATTTGCGAATTCAAGAAGGAGGTGAAGAAGAAAATCGCGGAAGAAGGTAGAATAAAGATGCAAAAGAAGAAGCAAAAAATCTCGAAAGGCAAGAAAGACATGAACGCAGAAGAAGGGAAGCTGCACTGAAAAGTACAATGGAGCAAAGTTCGGCTAAGAATGAACAGATCTTAAGAGAGTTAGCAGAAATGAGGGGAATGTTAAATAATAGAAGAGAAGGAGGCAGAAGACAACTTGATGAAGCCATTGAAGAAGCTGCGAAAACTCCATTCACCCAAGAAGCAGTTAGGAGGAATACCCCCAAAGTGCAACATGCCAGCATTAACCAGTATTTTTGATGGTACTACTTGTGCTATTCAACATATCAAGGCTTATGTTAGGTGTATGCTGCAGTGGGAAAACCATGATGTTGTATTGTGCAAATATTTTGCATCCATTCTAATTGGCGAAGCTCTGAAATGGTTTGATGGGTTACCCAAGAACACTATAACTTGTTTCAATCATCTACAAACCACATTCTTGGGGGCGTATATAAGCAACAATTCTTCGCGACCCGGTATAGAAGATGTATTTGGGCTAAAGCAGAGGATTGGCGAGAGTTTGAAATATCTAACCATAAGATGGAAGATAATGTGCAATGAAATGGCAGGAAGAGTAGATAAGAGATACCTCATTTTATCTTTCATTAATGCTATGTTTACATCCAATCTACTGTATATACAAATTTTCAGAATCAAAAATACAATTACCATGACGGAGCTGCGAGAGTTACAAGAAGAATACATTGTATTGGGGGAGAAAAAAAATGAGATTAAGTCATATCCCATCGCGAATACTAGCTTAATCGCAAGTCTACTCCCCAGGTTAATAAATACAGTAGCGAGTACTTCGCAGGTAAAGAAAAAAAAGAGTATGGATGATGGACAACAAAAATTAGTAGTTATGGGAAGCAGAGATCAAGAAGAGTTCGAAAGGGAAAGAAATTTCTTCAGTCGTGGTGGAAATAATAAAATTCAGAGGCTTGATTAGCCGCAAGAGACTTATGGTGGTCAGAGACAAAATTATTATAGAGGGCAAGGAAGTCAGAAGATAATATGGGAAGAAATTATGATGCCACCTCTAAATTCTAGCATAGAGAAAATTTGGAGGCTATAATTTTGATGGAGGACATACCCGTACCCTGGAATATGGGAAAAGAACCACATCCAAATAATCGAAGTCTAGAATTTTTTTCTTATCATCATTTTCATGGTCACACAACAAACAACTGCAGTAATGTAAAAAAAATCATTTTGAGGATGATAGACCAGGGAAAATTAAACCATTTTAGAAGAGATCACCCACAGTCTCAGCAACTACCCCCAGCTCCAGAAATTCGCAGAGTGAATACAACAAAAGGAGGAAAAACATTTGTGATAGAAGTAGGAGCAAAAGCGAAGAATCTATCCTGTAACTCCATCATACATTCATACAAGACTATAGAAGACTTCCATGACAATGTTTTAAGCAGATGGAAAAGAGATAATTAATATTGCAAAAGCGTCGCCATTAGAAGAGTGGCAAAAGCAGACTATTTATTTCACTGCACAAAAAGTACCTGAGCCTGGCGAGATGCATGACAACCCACTAGTGGTAAGATTAGAAATAAACCCAAAACAGATAGAAGAAGAAGATGAAGAAAATGAGGATGATGAAGATGAAGATTCTTGGTCCATTAACAGAGTTCTAATTGACTTCGAAGCTCAGTGGATATCTTATTTTATCATACTTACAAAACCATGGGAGGAAGAGATGAGGATCTAATACCATCGACTTATAAGATCTATGGTTTCAATGGTACTGCCAACAATCCCAAAGGGGAAATTTCAATGCGAATTCCATTGAAGGGAATATCTTCTAAGATTCAATTCTGTGTTTTCGATGTTGAATCTCCTTACAATGTTTTGATTGTCCGACCTTGGCTGCATGGGATTCTAGGTGTAGCATCGAATTACCACCAGTGCATTAAATTTACACATCCCAGCGGTGTTGGAGTCATCAAGGGAGATTGGGTTGAAGGAAAAAAGTGTTATGAAATTGATATGGAATCTTGCGAGGAAAGGGCTGCGAAGAACAGAAACTGGAAACATAATATCAAACAAAAGCAAAGAAGTGAAAGGTTGATGGTGGATACAGTAGAACAACGAAAAGAAGGAATGCTGCGAAGTCAACATATGCTGAAACCAATAGATGGCGAGCGTCTCGCAGATGGAGAAAACGTAGCAAAGCGCAACAAAAAAGCAGAAGAAGAAAATAGTAAGTAGAAAAAGTAAAAATTTTAGATCGTGAAGTATGAGAAATGTATAAATGATTTGTTGAAGAGAATTTTACAAAAATATGTTTCGATTCAATGAAAATGATGAAATAAAAAAATTATACAAGAGCTGAAATGCAAAAAGAGAAAATCAAAGACTGGAGAAACGCGAAAATTTCGCAGAAACGCGAATAAAATTACGCAGAGACATTAGAATTGGATGAACCTTTATGGCGTACACCCTAGTTCGCGAAAAAAATTTCGCAAGAGGAAAATGTAAGACCTAAAGTAGGTCATATAAGGGGGTATCTGTATGCATGGCTCAGGGATAAGGTTATACCGCCGATGGAACCTGATTCATGAAGATGTTGGGGTTAAAGAAAACCTATCCAGGAGAGATACTTTGGATTTCCAACTATATATATATTAATAGTTGGACGATCGAAGGTCTCTTCTAAGGAGTGCAAAGTATGACCAAGGCGCCGAGGTACACGGTTGATCCAAGGGTTCCCGGGGCGTATGAAACTACCCTGGCCATTCTTGGAAAGTCTTGGCTATGATGCACTCGGACCAAAGACCACACCTAGGGTGCAGTCTCGTAATTATAAGCCATATAGGCAAAAAGGATAAGAGGCTGCGAAAAAAACTGGTTGTTGTCAGGACCGGATGGGAGGAGCTAGTCTTGTATGACCGATGTACGCCTCCTTGAAGGGGCAACCAGGGGGAAGATAAGGGCGGCACCCTCCATTAGGGAGCTGATAAGTGTCTTAAGACGCAAATGTCATTAGGCTTTATATTCGCAAGAATATTTAGGCTTGTCATATTTGTGCAACAATCATACAAAGGCAAAAAGCCAAGAGAAAAAGATAAGATTAGATCAATGGGTTTTTACATGAAAGTGTAAAGACGTCCTGCGATTTCATCGCAAGACGACAATGTCATGGGGATTTGTTCTCGCAAGAAAACTTAGGCCTATCATATTGTCGCAACAAATTGACAAAATAAGGATAAGGCAAGATAAGTGGGTCTTAACATGCGAGTGTAAATACGTCCTGCGATTTTGTCGCCAAAACAAAATATGGCTAAATAAGACCTTTAACTAGGAAGGAAAAATAATACCACAAGAGATCAAGATTGAATGACTGCGATATTTACGCAGAGATCATGAGAGTAAGCAGATATGACTTGCGATAATTACGCAAATATTGAGGCAAAAACTTACAAGCAGATCTTATTCATAACTAATCAGCTCAATCTTTCATATTGCAGATGAATAACAGAGGCAAGTATGGGAATGAACAGAATGATAAAATTATTATTCATCTTTATATGACAGATTTACGCAGATAATTAAAAAAATAGTAAGCATATTGATTAACCATATTACAAAAAGGAATTGTTTTCTAATGTATACAGATCTATACACCAAAGAACATTAGAATCTGGAGAAATTCGCAGCAATATTTTACAAGGAGAAAGGGATAAGTGTACAAATATTACAAAAAGATTTAAAAGGAAGACAAAACTATTTAGATCCATCATTGTCTTCACCAGATTTTTCTTCTTTTTCAATTTTATCTTCATCTTCTTGGACTCTTGATTAAGCTATCAGAGATGACAAGGTCAGGAATATTCTTTGGAATTTCGTTCGCGAGATAAGGGTAAGTAGAATGAGGAATTTTATGATCATCGTAGACCATCTTAATAGAATCATTGCGAACACTGTAGGACCAGAATATCGCTACAACACTATTCTTGCGATATTAACAACGTTTCTGCGAACGTCACTACCAATTCTTTAACAACATTTCACGAGCGTCACAGAATATCCAAAAGAAATTGACGATGGAAGAAATAAAAGAAGAATGTGTTGATTCTGAGATGGTCAACATTCTTGCGATAGAGAATATTGTAAGCAATCGCGATGAGATCGCAGAATAGATCCGAAAGAGGAGGAAAACTTAGCTGTCATCCATTATGTAAATCCCTATATAAAGGGGTCGATAGATCCAGAAAAGGATGATGTATTTTTGAGAGTTGAAAGAGTCTTGAGGAGAGAGAAACTTCGAGAGAATATTTGTAATCTTGATTTCTTCCAATTCTGTAAACATTTCTGAGATTTGAATAGTAAAGTGTCATTTAAATCTTTGAAAATTAATTGATTTCTAATAGATTTCTATAGAATCTTAACAAGGGTGTAGTGTAGGAATTCCTGCAACTACATTTTGGCGCCTGAAACAGGGATTGAATTAACAAAAATTGAAGAGAAAGTGAAGAAGAAGATAAGAATTGCTCAAGATTAAGGAAATCATTAAGTAAATTGGTGAGATAATTGAAGGGAGAATGATCAGAATCAAAGAGGATTGTAGAAAATTGGAGAGTGATGTGGTAACAAGAACAATGATTGATAGATTTCATGAAAATATTAAGGGGAAGATACACAAATAGGATTTTGAAGGAAGGAAAATTATGACGGCGGAAAAAGTATCACCCTTGAAAGATTGGGAAAAGCAAGAAATCACATTTACAACAGCAGAAATACCAGAAGAAAATCTAAGCCATACATCTCCCTTGGTGGTCACAGTAACCACTATACCAATGAGAAAGGAGAAATCAATAAAATCTGTAGAAGAATGGGATATGAATAGAACTTTGGTAGACACAGGAAGTTCTGTAGAAATGATATTTTATCATACCTATAAGAAAATAGGATATAAGGATGAAGAAATGTCTCATTCAATATATCATGTTCATGGCTTTGGAAAGTATTTAACAAAACCTAAAGGCGAGATAGTGGTACAAATTCCACTAGGAGAAATTGAAACACAAGTATCATTATGCGTGGTAGATGTGGAATCGTCGTACAATATGATACTGGGAAGACCGTGGATACATGCAATCAAAGCTGTAGCATCAACATTGCACCAGTGCATTAAATTTCCTATGCCCAGTGGAATCGGAGAAATTAGAGGAGATACGGATTTTGCAAAATTATGTTACCAAATTGAAGTGAAAAATTGCGAAGAACGCCCAAAATTGCGAAAAGCTCGCAGAAAATTGGCGAGAGAAACAAAAAAGGAAGAAGAATTTAAAGTTTACATGATAAGAGCAAAAGAAGGAAAAGGAATACCCAGTGAAATCCCACGAAAAGGATATGAACTCGCGAGAATTATGAAAGCACCAACACCAATGGGAGAACCTGAAGCCAGTTATATCGCAGCAGAACCAACAAAGGAAATAAATATTGGGAGTAAAGAAGAGCCTAAAATGCTGAAAATTGGGATTAGAATGGAGGCAAATGAGGAAGAAAGAACTATAAATCTTTTGCGAGAGTATGCAGATATCTTCGCGTGGAGCATGGATGAGATGTCAGGGATAGACACGTCAATAACATGTCATAAATTAGAAATCAACAAAAACATAAGACCATTTAAGCAAAGAATAAGGAAGATCGCAACAACATATCATTCTCAAATAGAAGAAGAATTACAGAAGATGCTCGACGCAGGAATAATAATGCAAGCAAAATATCCAGAGTGGATTGGAAATATGGTAGTGGTCCCAAAGAAGAATAAGGGGATAAGAATTTGTATAGATTTCACTAATTTAAACAAGGCTTGTCCAAAAGATAGTTTTCCATTACCAGATATTGCACAGATGGTTGAATCAGCAGCAGGAAATGCTAGAATATCATCGTTGGATGGGTATAAAGGATATAATCAAATCCCTCTCGCTGAAGAAGATCAAGAACATACCGCATCTTTTGCTCCAAGAGGATTATATTGTTATACAAAGATGCCATTTAGCTTACGAAATGTTGGTGCAACGTATCAAAGAATGGTGGAGAAGGTGTTTTCAAAATGGATCCACAAAACATTAGAAGTGTATGTAGATGATATGCTGATCAAAAGAAAATAAGCTGAGAATCATGTGCAAGATTTGAAAGAGATTTTCGATCAAATGCGGCAATTCAATATTAAAGTGAATCCTGATAAGTGTACTTTTGGAGTAACTTCAGGGAAATTTTTGGGGTATATTGTATCAAAAGAAGGAATACAAGTTGATCCAGAAAAGGTACAAGCAATTCGCGATATGCCAACACCTGCGACGGTAAAAGATGTGCAAAAATTAAATGGACTCTTATCCTCGCTAGGAAGGTTCATTTCGCGATCTTCATAAAAGTGCAAACATTTTTTCGATATACTCAAGAAGGGAGCAAAATTCAAGTGGACAGATGAATGCGAAAAAGATTTTCAAGGAATAAAAGAACATTTAGCGAACATAACTATTTCTAAACGAGCGGAGAAGAATTATTGATTTATCTTGCAACAACCACATATGCGCTAAGTGCTGTGTTGCTGCGAGTAGATGCATGGGTAGAAAAACCAATTTATTACATTGGTAAAACGTTCAATTATGCAAAGAGAAATTATTCAAAGATTGAGAAACTAATTCTAGCATTGGTACATGCAACTTTCAAACTTCGCATCTATTTTCAAGCACATAAGGTCAAGGTGTTAACGAAAGTGCCAATTGAGTCAGTAATGAAAAATTCAAAGAGATCAGGCAGAGTTGAGAGATGGAATGCACAAGTAGGACACTTTGATATACATTATGAAATCTTATCCTCGCCAAAATCACACGTCATCGCAGAGTTCTTAGCTGAATTTCCTTTAGAAGATGATGAAGTTGTGGAAGAGATGATGGATGTAGAAGAGGAATGCGGAGATCCAAAAGAACTATTAACAGAACCCAACAGATGGGAAATATTAGTGGATGGATCATCCAACGGAGAAGGAAATAGAATTGGAGTTGTTTTCATATCGCCAGAAGGAGAAAAAATAACTTTTTCATTTAGATTCGAATTTGCATCCACTAATAATGAGACAGAGTATGAGTCTGTGATCCATTCTTTAAAATTTGTGATAGAAATGAATTTGGAAAATGCCAGAATCACCAGCGACTCACAATTGGTTATTCGCCAGATAAAATGAGAGTACACAACGAATGAACCATCCCTGAGGAAATACAAAAGACTCGTTGAAGAATTATATGCGAAAATCCCAAAAATAAAATGGAGACACATATCAAGGAAAGATAATAGGCTCGCAGATTCTTTCGCTTTCATATCTAGTATGATGAAAAATCCATTGGCGAGGTGCATAAAAATTCAAACACTTTCATTTCCATCGATAAACAAAGAAGAAGAAGAGACAGATATAATGATGGTAGAAGCTGACGAGGGAGAACCCTCGAGCAATATCACGGATTGGCGAGCAGATCTTCATGCATACTTGGCGAGAGGAGAAATTCCAAGAAATAGATTAGAAGCACACAAGTTGAAAAGTAGGGCAACCAATTATGAGCTAAGAGATGGAGTGTTATATCGCAGATCTTTTAATGGACCATCGCTAAGATGTTTGACGAGAGAAGAAGGACAAAAGGTATTAAAGATGTTACATAGTGGTGACGCTGGTAATCATAGTGGAGGAAGATCTTTAGCATATAGAACAAAAATGCATGGTTATTACTGGCCGTATATGCATGAGGATGCAAAGCAACTCTCAAGATGTTGCGAGGATTTCCAGCGATACGGAAAAAAGATACATGCACCAGGAGCACCATTATCATATTCAACAAGTGTATGGCCTTTTGGGAAATGGGGGTTGGATATTGTGGGACCATTTGTACCTGGTTCTGGACAAAGAAGATATTTGATTGTCGCAACAGATTATTTCACAAAATGGGGAGAAGTAAAGGCAGTACAACATATTCGTGATAAAGATATTTTTACATTCATCTTTGAAAATATAATCTATAGATTTGGGATTCCAGCACAATTAGTATCTGATAATGGAAAGCAATTTGAGGGACATAATATAGAATTGTTACTCAATGCGTTTAAAATAAAATGTGGAAAGTCTACTCCTTTATACCCACAAGAAAATGGTCAAGCTGAGGCAACTAATAAAACAATCGCAGACATCTTGAAAAAGAAGTTAGAAGGATACCACAGAGCATGGTTCGAGCAAGTACATAATGTAATATGGGCTTACAACACAACTAGACGAGAAGCAACTGGAATGTCACCATTTTGTTTGACATATGGAGTAGAAGCTGTATTACCAACAGAAGTTGTTATTCCTACAAAAAAAAGAGAAGCATGGGAAAGAAATTTAAGTGCCGGTATGATACTGAATAAGTTGGATGAATTAGAAGAAAAAAGAGAGCAAACTATACAACATATGGAAAATTACCATAGAAAATTAGCTCGTGAGTACAACAAACGTGTTAAGAAACGTGAATTTCAACCTGGCGATTTAGTGCTGCGAGAAACACCAAGTTATCAACGAGAGAGTGGTGGAAAGTTGGCGAGAAAATGGGATGGATCATATATCATCAAAGAGATAATTGGAACTGGGGCATACAAACTAATGGATCTTGAAGGAAGAGATATGGGTCAAAGACTCGATAGACCATGGAATAAATTATTTCTGAAAAGGTATTATTAATGACATCTTCTACAAGATAAGAGATACTGGTATATTATATGATGAAACAGGTAATAAATTCTTCTATCTCTATTCACAACTGAAAAATTCTTCTGATAACAAAGCACAACAAAAACAGCGAGCATTATCGCAAGAAAAGCGAATAAAATTTCGCAAGAGGCAAATGTAAGACCTAATAGCATGTCATAGGAGGGGGTATCTCTTGACATGATTCATGGGTAAGGTTATACCGCTGCTGGATCCTGAGTTATGCAGATGTTGGGGGTTAAAGAAAACCTATCCGGGAGAGAGATCTTGGATGTCCAACTATATATGGTTATACCCTGGTTGGACAACCGAGAATCTCTTCCAAGAAGTGAAAAGTATGATCAAGGCGCCGAGGTACACGATTGAGCCAAGGGTGCCAAGGGCGTACGAAACTCCCTTGCCATTCTTCGTAAGTCTTGGATATGATGCACTTGGCCTGAAGAAAACCCCACTTAGGGTGAAGTCTTGTAACTATAAGCCATATAGGCATAAAGGACAAGAGGCTGCGAAAACAGCTGGTTGTTGGTAAATCTGGATGGGAGGAGCTAGTCTTGTATGACCGATGTTCCCTCCTTGAAGGGGAAACCAGAGGGAAGATAAGGGAGGAACCCTCCATTAGGGAGCTGATAAGTGTCTTAAGACGGCAATGTCATGGGGCTTTATGATCGCAAGAACATTTAGGCCTATCATATTGTCGCGTGACGTAAATTATACAGAGCCAACAAGCCAAAAGTTAAGATGAGATCAATGGGTTTTTACATGAAAGTGTAAAGACGTCATGCGATTTCATCGCAAGACGACAATGTCATAAGGCTAAATTCTTGACAGAGAGTTTATACTTATCATATTGTCGCAAAGATTTTGAAAGAACATGGATAATACAAGATCAAAGGGTCTTTACATGCAAATGTTAAGAAATCCTGCGATTTTGTCGCAGACAGAAAAAGTTTGGCAAAATAAGACCTTTAACTAGGAAGGCAAAATAAGACCAAAAGAATAATCTTACCAATTAACTATTCTATTTTAAGATTGCAGGAAATATTCATTCATCGCAGATCAATGTATAAGAAGGCAAATATTCATTGTAGATTCCTTCAGAATTTTTCAGAACATCGCAACAATATTCATCGCATCGCAGATACAAATAAAGGGCAAATTCACCATTTCAAGAAAGATAATAAAGGGCAGATAGGGGAATGGAGAAGTAACATTTCAATATCTTCCTTGAAAATATTCCAAGTAAACTGAGTTTAAAGTTAAATTCTAAATGTCTAAAAAGTAACATCGCTCGCAAGAAAGAAGAAGAAAAAGAAAGCAAAGATAAAATTCAAGTTTTAGCAATGGCTTCGCCCGATTCATTCTTCTTGATCGCCAGAGTTATCAACTTCATCAGCATCCTTCTCATCGCGAGTCTCTCCTTCTTTTGATTCTTTATCAGCGATTACTTCACCACTTGCAGTTACTTCTCTGGGAGGACTTCTTTATTCTTCTTCACCATCTTCTTGGGTGGTATTTTCTTCATCATTAGTAAACTCTAAATCCTCATCCATGGGAAAAGAAATTTCATCATCATCAACTTTTAGAGGAGGAACAGATACAGGAGGGAGAGAATTGGAGAGCAGAATCTCATTCAAAATAACTTCAGCATTGAGGTGGACCTTGCGAAGGAAACCTCTATCACGATTCCTAATCTCTATGTTTTTAAAGTACTCGAGATAATCAAGTCTTCTTTCTGCTTTGTCGCGGGCAGCAAGATAATTGGAAAGAAGAGACTTGTTTTCTTTTCGAACTTTATCCAATTTAGCGGTTAGATCAGCAATGGTAGAATGAAGATCTCTTTCGGATTCTGCGAGCAACAAAATAATAAAAAATCAATTAGACAAAAAGCCCACAAGGAATATAACACAAAATTTTATGAGAAGATCAACAAAAGAGGCAGTCAATTGACTACCTTTTTTTTCGTGAAGTTAAGTTTTGGATTAATGAAAATAAACAGTTCTCCATGTAATCATCAAATTTATCGCCAACTATACCCTTCAGACGAGATTTCATGCTTTCTTCTTTGTTGCGAAGATATGAGTTTTCCTTTGCTAGTAAAGAATGAGATTCCTTTAATTGAGAGTATTGGTCTTGAAGTTCGCTGTCTCTTAAACTAAGAGTTAGTCTACCCTTGATAAGTTTATCCTTCTCGGAAGTATATGATTCAGTTAATTCCTTGAGCTCATTATTGAGAGAACGAAGAGATTGCTCTTGATTATTACATGTGCTTTTAAGATTACTTAATTGCTGCGAGGAAATCGCCATCAAGCTTGAAAATCTATGTTTTTCTTGGGACAAAGTTTTATTCTCATCTGATAAAGATTCCATTGCCAAATTAGCCTTAAAAACAAGTATGAGAGGCGATCAACCTCGCCACTTAATAAATTCTGCCTTTGCAATAATTGATTATTCTCCTTTGTAAGATTATTTATGTGATCAATTGAAT
The DNA here is from genome assembly GCA_023529315.1 of Papaver bracteatum. NCBI lineage: Eukaryota > Viridiplantae > Streptophyta > Magnoliopsida > Ranunculales > Papaveraceae > Papaver > Papaver bracteatum. Next base: position 719,146 of record JAJJWX010003180.1, read on the forward strand.
AAGTGTAAAGATTGTCTAGTCTAGTATGTTGATCCATCCAAGAATCTCTTTCAACGCAAGCTTCTTCAGCGATAGATTCAAATTTGAGTCTTTCTATGAAACGAGTCCGATTTGAAACTAATATATGAATCAAGAATTTAAGAAGGAAGCCTGAGTACAAAAAATATGTAAATAAAACGGAAAAACAAAAGAGCAGAGGAAAGAAAAATATACCTTTCATCTCATCATTTTTTCTGCGAAGATTCTTGCAGTCTAGAGAAGAGTTGCAAAGCATATGATTCAAAGTATCACATTCAGCAGTTTTAACTTGAAGGCTTTTCCTTAGAGCTTCAATCTCATTTTCCAAAGACGCTCGCGAAGCATTACCATCAGAGCCAAAATACTTGAGCAGAGTCTCGCAAGCTTCATGCTGGAGAGGGTCAGTGGAAGATTTTCTAGCGTTGTCTAAAATGTTAGACAAGATTTTAAAAGCAACATCAACACCTGCAAAAGTTTCGTTTGATGAAGGAAAGGGTGTAGAATATGAAGTAGTAATGAGAGCAAGTTGACGATCATTTGTGATGGTTGAGTTTTCAGGAGGAGTATGTGGAATAACAACAGTTGAAGGCCTTAAAGGACTATAAGGAGTCTCAGTCACAACAGTTTTAGAAGTTTGATTTGTCAAAGAAGTACAAGTATGGGTAGCGATATTCTCGCAAACATAAGTAGAAAGATTTGGTTGCGATGATGTGGGAGTAATCCTCACGGTTGTTAATGTGGGCATAATGAGATCTTCCCCAAGTGTCTTAAAGTGGCGAGATCTTTTGGGAGGCTTAACAGGGTTCTCGTCATTCTGCGAACAACAATTCAGATAAGAAACAGAGGCAACAATATTGTTATTAGGAAATAGAATATGTTTCTTACTACCTTATCATTCGCAGAACTCCTCTTCTTCTTCTCTACTAGTCTTTTGCGAGTATTAGGGTTTTGAATCGTGGATTGTGTAGTTCCGCTGAAGAGAAGACATAACATGGAAGTTACGAGGAATCAAATAAGAAAGACTAGAGAATGAAAGTAAAAATTGGCTTAAATAAATGTCATAAGTCAAGAAACATACCTTGATGACTCCATTAGAACATTAGCAGAAGAATATGAAGAAGAAGAAAAGTTGCAGACAGAAGACGAAGTAGACAAATAAAGAAGATGAAGAAAATTAGTTTTGAAACTTAATTCTACCTTTTATAGGCAAAAGGGGGGTGGGCCTATTGAGCAGAGATGTGTCAATAAATTAAGGAATTCACAACACGTGTAAGAAAGGCTAGATTAACGGAATCTTGTCGAGAAGAAAGTATAAAAGAGAAATAAGTTGCGAGGGTAATAAAGAATACAGGTTCTCATGATCTTCTCTTCTTCGCATAAAAGACATGAGAAGAGGCAAGATGTAGGACCAGAATATCGCTACAACACTATTCTTGCGATATTAACAACGTTTCTGCGAACGTCACTACCAATTCTTTAACAACATTTCACGAGCATCATAGAATATCCAAAAGAAACTGACGATGGAAGAAATAAAAGAAGAATGTGTTGATTCTGCGATGGTCAATATTCTTGCGATATAGAATATTGTAATTCAGCCTTTAATTCTTCATTCTCTTTGCGAAGATTAGCTTTTTTCTTTGCGAGAACTGCACGCCTTTTCTCCAAATCTGAGACAACTGCAAAGGAAGCTTTCCCAGCCTGCGAGATAATGCAGCGAATTTCTGAGGAATTAATTTTGAATTTAAGGAAAAATTAAAGTGAAGAATGGTAAAAGTATGAAAACTTACCAAGCTATTGAGAGAATGCAAATTTTTTGGAGATATAGATCTTGAGACCCCGCGAAGAGATTCATTGTCCTTTAAGATAGGGGCATCACAAATAGCAGCGGTAGACTTGCAAGCATCGGTCAGAGGAGTATCACCAATTGTATGCATAGTATTGATAAAAATGCCAGATAAATGATCCATAGAAGATTCAGGTTGTGCAAATTCTTTTACGGAAGAAATATCATTATTGTCACTAACATTGTCGTCATCATCATCATTGTCACTGGAACTCTCACAATCTTTAGGAGTAGAGGGAAAAGGAGATTGAACTTTTCGCTTCTTTAAAGGAGGAACATCAGTATTTTCCTTGCGAGCAACACCTTTACCTTTGCCTTTACCCTTGCTCTTCGCAGTTCTGGAGGGTTCTTCTATCTCATCAATAGCCTTCAAACACAAATAAAGATAAGAAATATAGGCAACAATATATTGTTAAGAGTCTTAAAAGAATATTTATTACTTCATCTGTGATTGATTGAAAAGCTTATAAAGTGCTAGGCTTCCTAAACTTCTGGTAGTTCGCTTTTAACCTCTTAATCTGGAAGTTTCGCAGACATAAAAAATATTGGGATGAGTAATGAAAATATATGTAAGAAAAAAAGTAGTAAGGATTCAATCAAAAGGTGAAATTATACCTCATCATCCCTTTCAGGCCATTTGAATACCCAGGGATGGTATTCTGCGACATTCCCAGGTAAGACATGAGAACCAAAAATGTATGGACCCTCTATAATTAAAGGGAAGACACACCATTTGTTATCATTAGAATAACGGGGGGAAGAATTATCGCCAGGATGCCAGTCAATGTATTGCATGAGTAATTGATCAGCAACAACATTTTCTCTCTTGTGTAAGCGAACACCCCAACAAGTACTGTCTTTCTTCATAGGGATTATTTCATAATTCGCAAAGAAGTTATCAACAGTGTAGTTCGCAGAAACAATCACAACATCTTTGAATTTTGGATTTTTAGCTTCATCAGTATAGATAGACCCCTTGCCAGCACCACGGTTTGCGAACTCGAGTAAAAGACAAATACAGTCTCCACTTAGTTGATATACAGCTCGTGAAAATTTCGCATGAGAAAGAATTTCATAAAACAATGGGAGTTCATGATTATAGAGGGGAATAAGAAGACCAGCTTCAAGTTGGCCTAGCGAGACTATGATTTTCTCTTGATTGCAGGGATGATTATAAAATAACTTGGAAGTGAGTTCGGACTTAGGTCTTTGACCAGGAATACGAGATAGAGTGAAACCTTTATCTTTAAGCTTCTTCTGCATCTTTTCAAAGGCAATCTCGTTTTTGCGACCGGCTGGAGACATTTTTTAGTATGGGAATGAAGATGAAAGTAAGAGTTTGAAAAGATAAAAGTTACAGTAGTAGGAGCGGAATTTACGGAAGAAAAACGAAGAAAGTTGCAGAGAAAATAAGGAAGGGGGTAAAAAAGAAGAATAAAGAAGAATGAAAAGGGGATATATAGAGAGAAAAACACTCGAAAAGATAAACGAATTTATAAAGCGAAGATTAGACGTGAATGGTTGGAACGCAACGGTTGAAAAGGACGTGCCAGAACCTGAATGGAAGAAGAGATACGTGTAGTGAATGTGGCGAAGAAATAAAGAATCGTGTAAGTATAGAGAATATGAAAAGGTGAACAGTTGTGGCAGCTTGAAAACTAATTTCTCATGACATTATCTTCTTTGCAGAGAAGACATGAGAAAAGGCAAGATGTAGGATCAGAATATCGCAAGAAGGACGCATTTGCGAAGTATGGTTAACTACACATTGTGAGTGTCGCAGGATGGTTTAAAAAATGACGTAACAGATGACGATAGCAGAAACATGAGAAGTGTGTGACGATTCCACGATAATGAGAACGTTTGCAAAAATTGGCATTATAACCCTTGCGAGAATATCGCGAGTCAGATCCGAAATTAAAGGATAACTTAGCTGTCATCCACTATGTAATTTCCTATATAAAGAGTTGAACAAGTGTAGGGGAAGATAGAGATAACTTTTGAGAGTGTTGAGAAAGTTTTGAGGAGAGAGAAAGTTTAAGAGAGCGGTTGTATTCTTGATTTCTTCCATTTATTGTAATATTTTTAAGAATTAATCAATAAAAGTGTTGTTCTTAATCTTCAAATATGTGTTGATAATTATTAATTCTTGTGAGGGGTGTAGTGTAGGAATTCCTGCAACTACATTTGTAATATCCCGTGATAATATCTTCCCTTTTTTATCTCTTGGTTTGATTTTCACATGTCTGTCAATGTTAAACACACTCCAGTATTTCCAAAAATTGATCTATACACACTCCAGCCTCGTGCCAACCATAGAAAAACTTGGGAAAGAAAATATTAACCCCGTGAAACTCTCAGTTCTCTGTTTTATTGAAACTAAATGGAAACCACCTTTTATTTATAAAACAAACACATTAGCGGCCATGTTATGATGTAACAGGTTGTTTCCAACTCATACTGACCAAAAACTCTCACCAAATCTTCCCAAACTTCCAAACAAACCCGAGAACATTTCAAGCCCCTGTTTCGCTTCTAACTGATTTTCCAGACAAATCCAGCTGAAATGAACAACTATACCATGCATTTTATACTCATAGGAAGAAACCCAATCAAATTCAGCTGTTGAATCTCCTTAAAACTACTTCAAATTCTCAACCCTAATTCTGGTCGCTCAACAACCAATTTTCCCGCAAAAATTCCTATACTATTTTCTTAAATTCCCGATTATCTAGCCAATTTTGATCGAAACTATGACCCATACCAAACCTTTTTAGGTGCCAGGAAGATACCCATTCGATTTCAGGCATTAAGTCTCACTCGAACAACTCCAAAAGCTAAACCCTAATTCTGCCACCATTTTTCCCGCCAAAATTCAAAATTCAAAAGCAAGAAGATGACCTCCCCCTATCCTGTTACGGTGTCCCTTTAGCAATTTGGGTATAAATAGCACATCCTGGGTTGCAAATAGACACAGGTTCCAAATAACAAAGAAGGTACCCCTTAGCAAATGGACACCCCTTAGTAATTGAGGTGCCCCTTAACCGACATCGAGAGTCTGAATAACACGTGTCCTCCGGGGTACAAAAACCACTTTTCGAGAAACTTTCTCCATAAGAGCTTATTTCACAAAAAAAAACTACAAACAAGTTTATTAGTGATAAAATGAGTCCCATCTAATGTATTTATGGGTGAAAATGCGTCGCACTTTCGTGCTCATCAAGAAGGCGGGAGCGAACTTGGTTTTCCCTCTCAACAAGAGCACTATTCTCGCAAATAAGTCTATCTCTTTCAATTTGAACTTCGAGAAGAGTTTTATGGAATTCCGCTAAGGTTTGAGCACCTTGTCTAGATATACGATATTTTTCGTCTATGAGATTACTATTCTTGGCTCTTAAACTATTGATTTCTTCTTTGGAGTTAAGATAGAGAAGTTTAGACGTATTAGATGCACTCAAACTAGACCTGTGGTCAATTTCTAAAAGGCGAAGTTTGGATCTGAGGTCATTTAAGGAAAGAGATTCAACCTTGTTATTTGAATAACTATTTAAGGAATTATTAACGCGATCAAGAAGAGCATCCTCATCTATAAGTTCAGGAAAAGAATCTGCAAAAATGGTTTGCTTGAATAAGATAAAATAATATGATAAAAAAAATTAAGAGAAAAAGGGAAAAATTCTTTCCATAGAGCTGCTGGTTGGCTTTTTCAAGATCAGATATCTTGTGTTTGTTGCTTGAAACGTCAATTTCTAGCTATTTATTCTTCTTGCGAAGCTCATCAACTTCAGCTTCCAATTCTCCATTATTCTTACGAAGTTCAGCAGATTCATATTTTAATTCTTTATTTTTATTGCGAAGATTTGTATTCCTCTTTTCAGAAGCTATACATCTCTTTTCCAAATCTGAGGCAACAACGAAAGAATCCCTTCCATCCTGTGAAGAAAAGCAAAGGTTACCAAAATAAACATAGCTAAAACTTTAAGTATGGAGAGGAAGCGAAGAAATGAAAATATACCAGAGTGCTAAGTGAATTTAAGAGACTAGGAGTTACTGATCTCGAAACTCCACGAAGAGAATCATTATCAACCAGTATAGGAGTATCACAGATTCTTGCGAGGGCCTGGAACGTACTAGTAAAAGCATCATTCCCAATACCGTGCATAGTGTTAGCAAAAATTCCGGACAAATGAGCCATGGAAGATTCAGGTTGAGAAGATTCTTTCGCAGAAGAGATATCGTCATTATCACTATCATCATTATTATTGTCAGTAGAACTTCCACTATCTTGAGGAATTGAGGGAGAAAGAGATTGAACTTTTCGTTTCTTTAAAGGAGGAGCAGTAGAATTCTCCCTGCGAAGAGCACCTTTGCCTTTACCTTTACCCTTGCTCTTCGCAACCTTGGAGGATTCCTCTATCTCACCAATAGCCTTCAAACACAGATAAAGGCAATAATATATTGTCAATAATCTTAAAAGAATATTTCTTACTTCATTTGTGATTGGTTGAAAAGATGATAAAGTACTAGCTTTCCCAAACTTCTTGTAGCTTGCTTTCAGCCTCTCAATCTGGTAATTACGCAAAAATATTGGAGTGATTAGCGAGAACATTTGTAAGAGTATAAGAATAATAATAATAATAATGATTCAATAAAAAGGTGGAAATGTACCTCTGCATCCTTTTCGGGCCAGTTGAATACCCAGGGTCGGTACTCTGCGAGATTCGCAGGTAAGACATGAGAACCAGAAATATACGGGCCCTCTAGAATTAAGGGGAAAACACACCACTTGTTATCATTAGAATGATGTGGGGTAGAATTATCGCCAGGATGCCAGTCAATGTATTACATGAGTAATTTGTCATCAACAACATTATCTCTCTTTTGTAAGTGAACACCCCAGCAAGTACTGCCTCTCTTCATAGGAATTACTTCATAATTCGCAAAGAAGTTTTCTACAGTATATTTCGCAGGTATAATCACAACTTCAGCGAATTTAGTATTCTTAACTTCAGTGGGGTAAATAGATTCCTTACCAGCACCGCTAGTGGAAAACTCGAGCATTAAACGAATACAATTCCCACTCAATTGGTACACAGCTCGCGAGAACTTCGCATGAGGAAGAATTTCATAAAACAAGGGGAGCTCAGGATCATAGAGGGGAATGGGAAGACCAGCTTCAAGCTGACCTAGCGAGACTATGATATTTCACTGATTGCAGGGATGATCAGAAAATAATTTGGCAGTAAGCTCAGATTTAGAGTTCTGACTGGGAATGCGAGATAGAGTAAAACCTCAGTTTTGAAATTTCTTTTGAGCCTTTTCAAAGGAAATCTCGTTCTTACGAAGGCTGGAGGCATTTTTTTAGTATGGGAATGGAGAAAAAAAGTAAAAATTTAAAAAGGTAAGAATTGAGAAAAGTTACAGTAGCAGGAGCGGAATTCACGGAAGAACAATGAAGAAAGTTGCATAGAAAATAAGAAAGAAAGTAAAAAAAAATAGAGAAGAATGAAAAGAGTATATATAGAGAGAAGAATACTCGAGAAGATAAACACATTTAATGCGAAAATTAGACGTGAACGGTTGAAATACAGCGGTTGAAAAGGACGTGCCAGAAGCTGGATGGAAGAAGGTATACGTGTAGTAAATTTGGCGAAGAATGCAGAATCGTGTCAGAATAGAATAATATGGAAAGATGGGAAGTTGCGGCATTCTAAAGAAATAAGATTATCATGACCTTCTCCCCTTCACAGAGAAGATATGAGAAGAGGCAAGATGTAGGATTAGAATATTGCAGGAGAAACAGTCTTGCGAAGTTAACAACAACACTCTTGCAAAATTCTCAACAACTCATTACAAATGTCACTGAATGGTTAGGAAAGTGACGTAATAGATGACGGTAGTATAAACATGAAGAAAGTGTGATAATCTTGCGAACGAAATAGGTTTGCGAAGAAGTATCACTAACAATCTTGCGAGATTATCGCAAGTCAGATCCGAAATTAAAGGACAGCTTAGCTGTCATCCACTATGTAACTACCCTATATAAAGAGAACTGATAGACTCAGAAGAGAGAGATCAATTTGAGAGTACTCAGAAAGTTTTGAGGAGAGAGAAAGTTTAAAGAGCGGTTGTATTCTTGTTTTCTTCCATTTCTTGTAACATTTATGTGAATCAATTAATAAAAGTGTTGTTCTTAATCTTTAAAAGATGTGTTGATTATTATGAATTCTTGTGAGGGGTGTAGTGTAGGATTTCCTGCAACTACACCAGAATTGAATACTCTCAGAATTAAGCTGCTATACAAAATCTAACTAAATTCGTATAGTTGAGACCAAGCAACTAAACCTATAGTTCACCTAGTTTCTTCAGTATCCGTGCGCTTCTGACATTCAGTAAGTGCACGTACTGGAACAATTCCTTTGGATCGTATTCCAAACAGTTGAGGAACACAAATTTTTTTTGGTAACAACTATCTTGATTCTTTTAGATGAATATATCTCAAGTCATATGCAAAGGCACTTCTGTTTAACTAATAAACTCCTTTGCCTGGTTAGATAAATCTATCCAACAACTACCAAAGTAGCAGAGTTTAGATTTGAAATCAATTAATATACAATCAAACAAGAAATTATAAGGTGATGCCGATGTTACACAACTAATCAATCGAATAAATCTGATTCTAGTTGGATCCCAGTCGATCAAGGTTTGTCCACACCCAAAGATATAGAAAGAAAATAAGAAATCTTCTCTGTCTTCAAATCTTCTTTAATCTTCAATTAAACCTGCACAACACCACTTGAATCTTTTGTAATCAATCACGCACATAATGGAGTCTGTTAACAATGGATTATCACAAGATGTCTTTAGATATACAAATAATTCTAAAGATCACGTCGACACTTCGATCTAGTTTGAGTGAATCTTATATAAAAAGAGAAGATTCTCAAGAATAAACAAACTAGGTGCAATCAAAGTTCAACAACAGTTAGTCAATCAAATCAATTGAAAACTAAAATAAATTGCAATTATCCAGTTTCCCACCAACGGTACTCGTAGATCGCTTCTTGATCCCATAGAATTATGTAAATGTGCGGTCGTAAGAGATTTCTCCTAATTAGGGTACTTTCCTCTCCGAATAGACGGCTGCACCAGAAACAATAAAAAGATGAAGTTTGCTTGGTTCTTAGGATAGTTTGCTCGAAATGCAAACTTGGGTATTTATAGATCAAGGATATTTGGACACCAAGGAATTTTCAAAATCGAATATTCTCAAGATATGCAATAAATTCCCAAATCGGTTTTTATAATTCCTGGAAATGCTTTGTCCAATATTTCCGAAATCTCCTTAGAAAATCTCCAATTAGTAAATGCACATTACCAATTTTTATTTTCCATAGATATGAATTTAATTTCATATAAAACTAATAACCTTAATTAAAAGATTTTTAATTTATTTCGGTCCGGAATCTCCTTGAGTTATTAAGGAATATCTTTGAACAATAAAAGATAAGAGTTAATGTTCGTGTTCAAAGTATGTTGACATCTTGAAGTTTAGGATAATCGGTTCTACCTTATAAAAATAAATAGGTAGAAATTGATATTACCTAATAAAAATAATCAGGTAGGATCGATTACCCCAATCACTAGGATCGGCCACACAAGTTACCAGGACCGGTTACATCATTTACCAGGATCGGTTACATCAGTTACTAGGACCAATTACGCCAATTACCTTAAAAAATTAATCGGGTAGAAACAGGTTACTAACTCATAAAAATAATTAGCTAGGATCGGTTACACCTATATGTGGTATCTACTTGTGATCGGTCACACCAGTCACTAGGATCGGTTACACCAATTACAAGTATCGATCACACAAGATCTTGTGATCGGTCACACCAATTAAAAATATCGATCATACCATCTCAGGTGATTACTTATGATTGGTTACACTAATGAAAGTCATACCAATTCATAAGTCAGGCACTGTGATTAGTTTTACTAAGATACATAACAAGTTATGATCGGTTCGACTATCTCACAAATATTGGTAATCCAAAGATATGCAATGAATAACTATACCAATAAGCCTAGTGATTTCCCTTTCGATTCATAAAAAAGTTCATGAATGTACTTTCTTTAAACAATTGTAAATATTATGTCCAAGGATGAAATCTTCACCTTTACCCATACACATAATCACAATAGCATTCATACGATTATGTAGATGTCATATTTATACGAAGTTCAAAATATAAGCGTTATACTTCGTATCCTAATTCCTTAACACGATGATCATGTGATCATGTCTTACTACTAGAGTATAATCATTCACGCTTCACTGTTATGTTTTCAATATAGCACGACTTTGAAAGATACGTTAGTAATGAAACCGTTTAAGTCAAATATTACTAACCTCAAGAGGAAGGATGATGCCATCGTTGTAGCTTGTTACCTCTTCACATTCTTCAAGTCTTCGAGTAATACTTGTATGTCTCATAATCCTAGTCTTTCTAATCTAACCTATACGAAGTTGTCTCTAGTACATAATCGAACGACTCTTTAAATGAGTATTTATTCACTAAAATACGACAACCAAACTTGACATACCAACGTTTGGTAGGTTCAACTGAGCTATGCTCTAACAATCTCCCCCTTTGTCAATTTTAGTGACAAAAATATTAATACATATGGATAAACAAATTACAATAATTCATTACACATAAGCTTGATTCCAAGTTTCAACAGCACAATAACCTGCACATATTCAATCCATAAATGTCGATGTTGACATTTGAATAACAAAGATAATACCCCCCCTAAAGGTAAGCTAGGTATATTTTCAATCCAAACATCTTTGTTAATCCCCTTTTGTAGTCAAGGTAACTACAACATAAATATGATACGTTGCTCCCCCTTAGTCAGTGCTTTACTCTTTCGTTAGATATAACGTTTAAGCACAATTGTCCTTTCCTTAGTGATTATAAATCACTTGTTTACTCCATATATTTCTCCCAATTTTTATCACAAAATGACAATAGTTCGAGCAAATAAAGGTCAAAACTAAATGATCTTACAAATCCAAAATGACTTGTACAACCTATAAGAGTTAAGCATGAAGGTTTCACATACCATTTTAGATAACCAATATCAAAACCGAAACTACAAGTAATTTGGCTTTAATATGTTATCAAGGAAACAATTGATTAAAGTAATTTTCCCTAATAGTTTAACAAATTGACTAAGAAACTTAGTTCCCTTGCTAAACCGATTGCACAAATACAATCGCTTATTTTGATAAGACCAAAATTAAGATCAGAAATAACTCTATTTTTCTCATCAGTCTCTAATTATTCAGACAATAACTTAGATCTTTCACTTTAGACAAGACAAGTACTAGTTAGTTAACTAGTATTTCTTGTCAAGGCATTCGATTAGACTTGAATAAATAAATCCTTCACTTTGATAAGTCTAACTAAGATCAGAATTAACTTAGTTTCTCTTATCCGGAATTGAATTAGACTAAACGAATGATCCCATATTTTGTTAAGACATAAACAATACATACAAACCAAATAAATTGACTTACATAATTATTTCTCTTCACCGGAAGCAATTGAAATAAACATAGACATTATAGCATCGCAATTGCACCGAAATTTCGTTAATCCAAAAACAATTGATACCAAACAATAAAGAAAGATATCAAACAACAGTTTTTCTAAACCGGAAACAATTGAATCACACATACACACACCCATACACACATAATGTAATAAACATCAATTGTACCGAATTTTGTTAAGCAAAAGCAAAATATATGCAATAAAATCAGGCTTTTCTTAAATAGGAAACGATTAACTAACAAATTCGTTACCTCAGATTCCGCATCCTCTTCTCCCCAGAAAGATATATAATTAATCGCAAGTTCAAGTTATGAATCTCCCCCCATTGTGTTGTCATCCTCTCTCAAGAGGAAAAGAACAACAACAAAGGCAACATTACCAGAGAAAGGTTGAATCAGTTTTAAATAATGCGTGCCAATAGCAAAGGTTGAAAACTGGAATCATAAGGTACTAATGTACCTTAACAATACCAATAGACTTCCTGAGATTTTCAAAGGTTTCCCTATCTAATGGCTTAGTGAGAATATCAGCTAGTTGATATTCATAGGGAACATTTTCTAGTTTGATAACTCCATTCTCATACAATTCTCTAATAAAATGGTATATAATATCTATGTGTTTAGTACGAGAATGTTCCACATGATTTTCTGTTAGACGAATTGCACTTGAGTTATCATATAAAATGCTCACAGTTGGAATGTTTATGCCATAGTCAATGAGCATTTGCTTTATCCATAGGATTTGGGTACATCATGTACCAGCAACAATATATTCTACTTCACAAGTTGATAAGGACTGTGAGTTTTGTTTCTTGCTATGCCAAGCTACTAGGTTTTGACCAACATAGAAACAACCACCAGAGGTGCTTTTTCGATCTTCTAAATTCCTTCCCAATCAGTATCCGAATAGTCAACAAGAATGTTATTTGTATCCATAGAATATGATAAATCATAATCTAGAGTACCATTAACATATCTTATGATTTTTTTTACAACTTTTAGATGTGAATCTTTAGTATTTGCTTGAAACCTGGCACAACATCCTATACTGAAAGCAATGTTCGGTCTTGTTGCAGTTAAGTATAACAAGATTCCTATCATAGATCGGTATAAATTTTGATCACACGATTTTTCTCCTGGATTTGACTGAAGTTTTCCAGTAGTCGGCATCGGTGTTGCCATGGGTGTTGCACCTCTTTGCATATTTTTCTTGGGAAAGAAAAATATTGTCCTTTTGTTGTTGTATTTGTAAACCAAAAAAATATGATAATTCTCCAACATTACTCATTTCGAATTCTCCACTCATAGGGTTTAGGAATTAACCTGTTAGAGATTTTGAGTGGATCCATAGATGATATTATCTACATAGATTTGTGCTACAAGAATATTCTTTCCATTCCATTTGGTAAAAAGAGTCTTATCAGCACCACCTCTAAAAAATCTTTTTCGAAGTAAAAAGGATGTCAACTTATCATACCAAGCTCTTGGAGCTTGTTTTAGGCCATATAGAGCCTTTTTGAGTTTAAGGACATGATATGGAAATAATGGATCTTCAAATCCTTTGGGTTGAGCAATAAAAACTTCTTATTTTAAATCCCCATTGAGAAACGTAGATTTAATATCCATTTGGAAAAGTTTTATCATAAGATTACATGCATAGGCAAGTAAAAGTCTTATTGATTCTAAATGATAAACAAGAGCAAGATTTTCATCAAAGTCAATACCTTCAATTTGAGAATATCCTTGAGCAATGAGTCTGGATTTATTTCAGACAATTATTCCGAATTCGTCTGATTTGTTCTTGAAAATTCATTTTGTTCCAATAATATTTACACCTTCCGGTTTAGAAACCCGCTCGCATACTCCTTGTCTTTCGAATTGATTAAGTTCTTCATGCATCGAGCTTACCCAAGCAGGATCACTAAGGGATTCCTCAACATTTTTTGGTTCTATTGAGGAAAGAAAGCAAGTGTAGTGACATACATTCTAGAGTTCCTGTCGATTCATAACTATAGCATTGGCATCTCCTATTATATCTTCAATGGAATATCTTTGATGAACCCACTTAGCAGGTGGACAATATTTTCAGTATCATTGTGTTATTAAACAATACTCTCATTGTCATCTTTATCATCATTGTCACTAATCAGAGGAACAATTGCTGGTTCTTCTTCAATTTACTTTTCTTTACTAATAGTTTCTGAAAGAGGAAGTTCTGCAGTAATATGATTGTCTTGATGAAAATCACTAATGTCATCAATAAAAACATTAATAGATTTCATCATGACTTTGGTTCTGAGATTATATACTCGGAATGCACGACTATCAGAGGCATAGCCAAGAAATATTCCTTCATCACTTTTGGAATCAAATTTTCCTCTATGTTCTATGTCCTAAGTATATAACTTTTACTTCCGAAAACCCTTAAATAGCTCAGATTGGGCTTTCTTCCATACCATAATTCATAAGGAGTATTTAGAGTTTTTGACCTTAGATAAACTTTATTAATAACATAGCAAGCCATGAACACAGCTTCCCCCCAAAAGGTTAATGGTAGGTTTTTATTGTGAAGCATTACTCTTGCCATTTCTTGAATATTTCTATTCTTTGTTTCTGCTACACCATTTGCTTGAGGTGTAATAGGAGCAGAAAATTGATGAGTAAATCCAAGTTGATTACAATATTCATATACTTTTGTATCCTTGAATTCTGTACCACGATCTCTCCTTACTTTCTTCAGTTTGCGACCTTTAATTTTGGATTCTATTTACAATAATCTTAAATTTTTCCAGAGTGTCATTTTTGTGTTTTAGGAAGGAAACCCATGTGAACCGTGTGTAATCATCTACCATTACTAAAGCATTTTTTTTCCTCCAACAATTGCTTGTTGGATATGACGAAAAAGATCCATATGAATAAGATCGAGAGGAGCACGAGTGGCTATGTCTCTAGAAAGTTTGTGTGGAATTTTTCCTTGCTTACCGTTCTGACAAGCACCACATACACCTTCTACTTTAGTATTTATTTTGGGAACGCCTCTGTCAAGTTCACGATTAATGAGCTTACCCATCATTCGGTAGTTGATATGGCCAAATCGTTCATGCCATAAGTGAGTTGACTCTACCTTGGTAAAATTACTGTATAAATTAGAATGTATATCAAGAAGATAATAGTTATTCATACTTTTTGTCCACGAAAAATTATTTTTCCAAACTTATCTTCAACATCACATCCTCCCATATTAAACATAACTTTATGGCCCTTATCACAAATTTGACTGACTGAAAGAAGATTGGCTTTCATTCCTTTCACATAAACTACATCATGAATTTCAGGAAAACCTTGAAGTTAGATTGTCCCATTTTTGCTAATCAGATAGCTACTCCCGTCTCCAAAAGTTACAGATCCTCCCTTGTAGTCTTCAGCCTTTGTGAACAAGGAAAGATCACCGGTCATATGTCTACTGCAACCACTATCTAGAAACTATTGGAATGGAAACGTAGTTTTGAGTGTGAATGCTCCTAGGAATTGTTCAGCAGTTTTTCCAGATTCTGAGGTAGGATGACATGTTAAGTTCTTATATAATCTATTAACAGGTTTAATCATATTTTTTGCACAAAAAATCTTTTGGGTTAAACCATACAATCCTTTTTGAAAACAACCTTTGGATGTTTTCTTCTTATTCGGTTTCAAATGCTTGGATGTTAATTTTGAAGATTTTTGAGACTTTTTATGAAGATCTTCTGTATTCTTGACCAGTCCTCTATCAGTCATGATATTACTGATATCTTCAGTATATGACAGGTTTTCTTCAAAACAATATTCTAACATCTTATAAAATACCCAGTAATGCTCTTCAGTATCTTCTGAAAGAGTGTTTTATATCTTTGAAACGTTAACTGAATCATTTATCGGATTCAATTTCTATAGGTTGGATCGCACCAAACACCGATTGTTAGATCTTTTCGTGTTAACCTAGCTTTGATACCAATTGAAAAGATGAGGGTACCCAAATACCCGATTTGTAGTCCTCTTACCAAAAGTGATTGTCTATGGATGAAGTCGAGACAATACTACAAATCGGTATTCACACTTTGTGTGATCGTCTATGGATATGAGATCGAGACAATACAACAATCAAAGTGTGATTACTTGATAATATGTTTGTACTTAACCGAACTCTATAGGATCACTATTAAGTAATACAGAGTTAACATTTGTGTATTTTACTTTTAATTATAACAAACAATTATAATTGCGGAAATAGAAAAGTAAAAGACACAACAAGATTTTGTTAATGAGGAAACCGCAAATGCAGAAAAATCCCGGGACCTAGTCCATAATTAAATACTCTCAAAATTAAGATGCTATACAAAATATAATAAACTTCATATAGTTGAGACCAAGCAACTAAACCTATAGTTCACCTAGTTTCTTCAGTATCCCTGCGCTTCCGACATTCAATAAGTGCATGCACTAGAATAATTCCTTTGGATCATATTCCAAACAGTAAAGGAAAAAAAAAATCTGTTTGGTAAAAACTCTCTTGATTCTTTCAGATGAAGATATCTCATGTCATATGCAAAGGCTCTTCCGTTTAACCAATAAACTCCTTTGCCTGGTTAGATCAATCTATCCAACAACTACCGAAGTAGCAGAGTTTATATTTGCAATCAATCAATATAGAATCAAACAAGAATCTATAAGGTGATGCCGATGTTACACAACTAATCAATTGAATAAATCTGATTCTAGTTGGATCCCAGTCGATCAAGGTTTGTGCACACCTAAAGATATAGAAACAAAATAAGAAATCTTCTTTGTCTTCAAATCTTCTTTAATCTTCAATTAAACCTGCACAACACCACTTGAATCTCTTGTGATGAATCACGCACAAAATGGAGTCTATTAACAATGGATTATCACAAGACGTCTTTAGATCTAAAAACAGTTCTAAAGATCCCGTCGACACTTCGATCTTGTTTGAGTGAATCTTATATTAGAAGAGAAGATTCTCAATAATAAACAAACTAGGTGCAATCAAAGTTCAACAACCGTTAGTTAATCAAATCAATTGAAAACTAAAATAAACTACAATTATCCGGTTTCCCACCAACGATACTCATAGATCGCTTCTTGATCCCACAGAAGTCTTTAAACGAGCAGTCGTAAGAGATTTCGCCTAATTAGGGTACTTTTCTCTCCAAATAGACGGCTCCACCAGAAACAACAAAAAGATGAAATTTGCATGGCTCTTAGGATAGTTTGCTCGAAATGCAAACTTGGGTCTTTATAAACCAAGGATGTTTGGACACCAAGGAATTTCCAAAACCGAATATTCTCAAGATATGCAATAAATGCTCAAATCGGTTTTCATAATTCCTGGAAATGCTTTGTCCAATATTTATGAAATATCACTAGAAAATCTCCAATTAGTAAATGCACATTACCAATTTTTATTTTCCAGAGATATGCATTTAATTGCTGGTAATTAAAAGCATATAAAACTAATAACCCTAATTAAAAGATTCTTAATTTATTTCGGTCCGAGATCTCCTTGAGTTATTAAGGAATATCTTTGAACAATAAAAGATAAGAGTCACTGTTCGTGTTCAAAGTATGTTGACAACTTGAAGTTTAAGATAATCGGTTCTACCTTATAAAATTAATCAGGTAGGAATCGATATTACCCAATAAAAATAATCAGGTAAGATCGATTACACCAATCACTATGATCGGTCACACAAGTTACCAGGACCGGTTACATCAGTTACCAGGACCGGTTACATTAGTTACAAGGACCGGTTATACCAATTACCTTAAAAAATTAATCGGGTAGGGTCCGGTTACTACCTCATAAAAATAATTAGGTAGGATCGGTTACACATATATATATATATTATCTACTTTTGATCGGTCACACTAGTCACTAGGATTGGTTAAACCAATTACAAGGATTGATTACACAAGATCTTGTGATCGGTCACACCAATTACAAATATCAATCATACCATCTCAGGTGATTACTTAGTATCGATTACACTAATAAAATTCA
Organism: Papaver bracteatum; assembly: GCA_023529315.1. Lineage (NCBI taxonomy): Eukaryota > Viridiplantae > Streptophyta > Magnoliopsida > Ranunculales > Papaveraceae > Papaver > Papaver bracteatum. The sequence goes on from JAJJWX010003180.1 coordinate 736,690, forward strand.
TACCAATACATAAGTCAGGCACTGTGATTAGTTTTACCAAGATACATAACAAGTTATGATCAGTTCTACTATCTCACACATATTGGTAATCCAAAGATATGCAATGAATAACAATACCAATAAGCCTAGTGATATCCCTTTCGATTCATAAAACAAGTTCATGAATGTACTTCCTTTAAACAATTGTAAACATTGTTTCCTAGGATGAAATCTTCACCTTTACCCATACACATAGTCACAATAGCATTCATACGATAATGTCGATGTCATATATATATGAAGTTCAAAAGATAAGAGTTATACTTCGTATCCTAATTCCTTAACGCTATGATCATGTGATCATGTCTTACTACTAGAGTATAATAATTCACAGCTTCGCAGTTATGTTTTCAATATAGCACGACTTTGAAAGTTACGTTAGGAATGAAATAGTTCAAGTCAAATATTACTAACCTCAAGAGGAAGGATGATATTGTCATTGTAACTTGTTACTTCCTCACATTCTTCAAGTCTTCGAGTAATACTTGTATGTATCATAATCCTATTCTTTCTAATCTAAACTATACAAAGTTATCTCTAGTATATAATCAAGTGACTCTTTAAATGAGTTTTGATTCACTAAAATATGAAAACCAAACTTGCCATACCAACGCTTGGTGGGTTTAACCGATCTATGCTCTAACATATACAGCTTCGCAGTTGTGTTGTCAATATAAAACGACTTGAAATATACGTTAGGAATGAAAGCAATTCAAGTCAATATTACTAACCTCGAGAGGAAGGATAATGTTGTCGTTGTAGTTCGCTTCTTCTTCACTTTCTTCAGGTCTTCGGAGTAATACTTGTATGTCTCAACATTCCTAGACTTTCTAGTCTAACCTAAACAAAGTTGACTCTAGTATACAATCAATCGACTTTATATGAGTTTTGAGTCACTAAAATATGACAACCAAACTTGATATACCAACGCTTGGTGAGTTCAACCGAACTATGCTCTAACAATCTCCCCCTTTGTCAATTTTAGTGACAAAACTCTTATTACATATGGATAAACAAATTACAAGAATTCATTTTACATACGCTTGATTCCAAATTTCAACAACACAGTAACCTGCATATATTCAATCAATAAACGCCATTGTTGACATTTGAATAAAGCTTATACTCCCCCTAAATACAAGATAGGTATATATTCAATCCGAACATCTTTGTAATTCCCCTTTTGTAGTTAGAATACTACACATCAATATGATATGTTTCTCCCCCTTAGTCAATGCTTTACTCTTTCATTATATATAACGTTTAAGCACAATTGTCCTTTTATTAGTGATTGCAAAACACTTGTTTACTCCATATATTTCTCCCCCTTTTTGTCAAAAAATGACAAAGGTTCGAGCAAATAAAGGACAAACCGAAAGGATATTACAAATCTAAAAGACTTGTAAACAACCTATAAGAGTTAACCACGAAGGTTTCACATACCACTTTAGATAACCAATATTAAAATCGAAAATACATGTAATTTAGTTTTAATATTTTATCGAGGAAACAATTGCTGAAGCAATTTCCCCTAATATTTTAACAAATCGACTAAGAAACTTAATTCCCTTGTTAAACCGATTGCAAACATACAATCGGTTATTTCGATAAAAACAAAATAAATATTAGAATTAACTTTATTTTTCTCCTCAAGCTTTAATTATTCAGACAATAACTTAGACCTTTCTCTTTAGACAGGACAAACACTAGGTTAGTTAACTAGTTTTTCTTCTCAAGGCATTCGATTAGACTTGAATAACCGAATCCTCCAATTTGATAAGTCTAAATAAGATCATAATTAACTTAGTTTCTCTTATACAAAATCGATTTGGACAAAACAAATGATCCCGTATTTCGTTAAGCCATAAACAATACATACAAACCAAAATAATTTGACTTGCACAATTATTTTCTTAACCGGAAGCAATTGATACAAACAATACATTATAGCACTGCAATTGCACCGAATTTCGTTAAGCTAAACCACTTGATACCCAACAATAAAGAAGATACCAAACAATAATCCAAATAAATTGACATAGTTTTTCTTAACCAGAAACAATTGAATAACACATACACACATCCATACACAATAATGGAACTGTACCGAACTTTTACTAAGCAAAATCAAAATATATGCAATATAAACAAGCTTTTCTTAAACAGGAAAACGATTAACTAACAAATTCGTTACCTCGGATTTCGAAGCCTCTTCTCCCCAAAAGGATATATCATTAATCGCAAGTTTGAGTAAGAACTCTCCCCCAGTATGTTTTCATCCTCTCGCAAGAAAAAAAGAACAACAACAAAAGCAACCTTTACCAGAGAAAGGTTAAAACGGTTTTAACTAATACGTGCCAATAGCAAAAGTTGAAAACTCGAAACACATATGTTTATTCTAAACACAACTCATGTAAACATGAATTTAAAAAGACGACGGTACCCAAATACACCACAATCTTTTATTTATCCACTTAAGTCCTCTTACCTAAAGTGATTGTCTATGGATAAAGTCGAGACAATACTAAAAATCGGTATTCACACTTTATGTGATTGTCTATGGATACGAGATCGAGACAATACGACTACCAAAGTGTGATTACTTGGCAATAGGTTCGGACTTAACCAAGCTCTATAAGATCATTATCAAGTAAAACAGAATTGACGTTTGTGTATTTTACTTCTAATTATAATAAACATTTATAATTGCGGAAATATAAAGTAGAAGACACGATAAGATTTTGTTAACAAGGAAACCGCAAATGCAGAAAAACCCGGGACCTAGTCCGGAATTGAATACTCTCAGAATTAAGCCATTATACAAAATCTAAACCAACTTCGTATAGCTGATACCAAACAACTACCCCTAGTTCACTTAGTTTCCTCAGTATCCCTGCGCTTCTGACTTCTATTAGTGCACGCACTAGAACAATTCGTCTGGATCGTATTCCAAACAGTAAAGGAACAACAAATATGTTTGGTAACAACTCTATTGATTATTTAAGATAAAATATCTCAAGTCATATGCAAAGGCGCCACCATAAACAAAAAAAAAATGCTTGGCTCTTTGTATAGTTTGATAGAAATGCAAACTTAGGTATTTATAGACCAAGGGATTTTGGACACCAAGGAATTTCCAAAACCGAATATTCTCAAGATATGCAATAAATTCCCAAATATGTTTTCATGATTCCTGGAAATGCTTTGTCCAATATTTCCGAAATATCACTAGAAAATCTCCAATTAGTAAATGCACATTACAAATTTTTATTCTCTAGAAATATGCATTTAATTGCTGGTAATTAAAAGCCTATATAACTAAAACCTTAATTAAAATATTCTTAATTTATTTCAGTACATGATCTCCTTGAGTACTAAGGAATATCTTTGAAAAATAAATGATAAGAGTTACTGTCCGTGTTCAAAGTATGTTGACATCTTTTCTCTGTAAATCATCTTTCATATTTACATTCTTGGAATCGGTTTTACTAAACTTCCAAACAAGTTTCAATACTTCACCTGTATTCCAAGACTTCTATGTGATTGATCAAATATCAAATCACATCCATGGGTTCAATTGTTTCTATCAATCACTAGGATCGGTTATACCCTAATATGGAAACAATTGTGGTCGGTCACACAAGTTACCAGGATAGGTTACATCAATTACCAGGATCGGTTGCATTAATTACCAGGACCGATTACCATATACTCATGGTATTGCTTGTGATCGGTCACACCAGTCACTAGGATCGGTTACACCAATTACTAGGACCGATTACACCAATTACAAGGATCGATTACATAACTCTCTGTGATCGGTCACCCAATTACTAGGATCAGTCACACCAATTAAAATATCAATCATACCATCTCAGGTGATTACTTAGGATTGGTTACACTAATTAATCAAAACTAGTCATACCAAATCATAAGTCAGGCATTGTGATTAGTTATACAAAGATACATAACAAAGTTACGATCGGTTCTACCATTTCACACATATTGGTAATCCAAAGATTTGCAATGAATAGCCGTACCAATAAGATTTGCAATTTCCCTTTCGATTCATAAAAAAAGGTTAATGAATATACTTCCTTTAAAAATATGTAAAACATTGTTTCTTAGGATGAAATCTTCACCATTACCCATTCGCATAATCATAACAGCATTCATAAGATTATGTCGATGTCATATCTAAGCAGTTCAAAAGATAAGCGTTATATTGCGTAGTCTAATTCCCTAATACTATGATCATGTGATCATGTCTCACTACTAGAGTAATATATCCAAGATACAGCTTCGCAGTTATGTTTTCAATATAGCACGACTTGAAAGATACATTAGGAATGAAACAGTTCAAGTCAATATTACTAACCTCAAGAGGAAGGATGATGTCATCGTTGTAGCTCGTTACATCTTCATGTTCTTCAGGTCTTCGAGTAATACTTGTATGTCTCAACATTCCTAGACTTTCTAGTCTAACCTAAACAAAGTTGTCTCTAGTACATAATCAAGTGACTCTTAAATGAGTTTTGACACACTAAAATATGACAACTAAACTTGACATACCAACGCTTGGTGGGTTCAACCGAGATATGCTCTAAAAAAATTATTTCAACATATTGTGACTTTTCACATATGAGTTTTAATCGGAACACTTTATGATCATTTGATAAAGCCTACCAACATGGGCTAGAACTTAATCCCGCTAAATCAAAAGGCCAGACAAACCAAAAGGGTTACATTATATGATATCGAATATTAAGGTTATGAAAACCGAAATCAGACATCCCATAATACACATATAAAAAATATAAACATTCATTCACAGGATGATAGTTTCATTCTAAAATAGAACTTATACAATAATTGAAGCAAATCAAACATAAACGTTTATTTTTCTGGAAATAAGAATTTAAGAAGTAGAGAACTCCTTTTCTCCAGGTCCCTTTTTATATTCTTTTTTTATTTCCGATTCTTGGTTCCCTTCGCTCTTCCAAAACTCTGCATCAATGTTTAGAATACCTTTCAGAGTTTTTAGGTCTTTTCGAGCAGCAAAGGCTAATTGTTTCTGAATACATTCTAGTTATCTACCAAGAAATTTAAGATGAACCAGAAGATTTTCAGAGATGTTATTATAAATCTGTGATTTTCTTTCAAAAATTTGTTTTCTGGTTTGACCTCCAATCATTTGACTTATGGTCTTTTTAGAGACATCATTATTCCTTCTCATGTCATCAAAGTCGTCTCTCATAGTAATTTCATAGATTTTAGTAATGAGACATGGAAATCTGAGATGTCTCTTGACCCCTGGAGATGAGATGGAATCTGATATCTTGATCATTTGACTGATAATGATCCCACAAAGATCAACTTGTGAATCACCTTCCAACAGAAAGTACACAAGTTCTGCAGCTTCCTTATTCCAGACTTATCTCTTGTACTTGCAAATAGAGTTGCGATAACAAGTTTTGCAAATACCCTTAAGTAATAAAGTATATCTTGGGTTGGTAATCTATCTTCTTCCCAGTCGATCTTCTTTCCAATGAGACGGGTTGAAATGATATTGTGTTCAATTTCAATTCCGGTAATCATGTGATTACATTCCATATTGTACTTGATGACATTTGAAATCGTCTTAGGATCGACATAGTGAATACTTCGTAGTCTAATTCCCTAATACTATGATCATGTGATCATGTCTCACTACTAGAGTCAATTACTCATTTACTCTATATATTTATCCCCTTTTTTGTCACAAAATGACAAAGAAACGAAAATATACATAAGCAAACTGAAAGGATCTTACAAGTTCATAAGAACTCATACAACATGTTACACTTAAGCACAAAGGTTTAACATACCATTTTAGATAAGCATTACTAAAACCTAAACTACCCAAGTAATTTGTTGTCTCTTCTCAAGGAAATAATTACCTGAAGCAATTCTACCTTTGATTTGATAAGTCAGAGTAAGATCAGAATTAACTTAGTTATTTATCAAGATCCAATGATGCACAAATAATTGTACCTCATTTAGAAAAGACAAAACTTGGTTAGATAACTAATTTTCTTATCAAAGACCTATTAGACGTGAATAATCGTACCTTGTTTCGATAAGCCTAAACTAATATCAGACTTAACTTAGTTTTTTTTATCAGGGATTCAGGAATCAATTAGACTAAAGCAATTGAACCTCTTTTTGTGAAAGAAAAACAAAAATCATATTTGACTTATTTTTTCTTAACCTGAACTAATTGTAATAACACAAAACAATCGTACCATATTTCATTAAGAAAAAGCAAGAATATGCAATTTAAATAAGCTTTTCTTAACAGGAAACCGATTAACTAACACAAATATAAATCGTTACCCTTGATTTTCGATATGATAAACTAGGATATGAATCGATCAAGTTTTCATATCAGGAAAGAGATCAAAATAATTTTTCCCTCGGTTTCCACAACCACTCACCCTACAAAGATATAACATTTAAGCACCAGTTCAATATAGAAGTCTCCCCCTGTGTTTTCTTATTCCCCTGCAAGACAAAAGAATAACAAAAAGAAACAACCTTTATCAGAGAAAGGTCGATAATATCTTAGCTATTACGTGCCAATGTAAAAAGATAAAACAGAAACTCATATATATACTAAATACACAACTTATGAAACATAAATCGATAATATTATAACCGTGACTTCACACAAGAGTTACACAATATCTACTTATGATATTTTGATAAAGCAACCCAATTGGTTAGATCTGAATTCTTGCTAAATCATAAGAGATAACTTATTATGAGATTGAATCATTAGGGTTAGTAAAACCCGAAATCAAATCTCATAAACTGAAAACGAAGTAAGGAGATAATCAATCGGAACAAGCAATGCAACTGTAACTATCAAAACAATGACCCAAAATATTCAAATAAAAACTTAATCATTTATATTTATTTATTGATAGTTTGAAGAAACATTACAAAAATATTGACGTGAATCAACAACTGATTAATCTATTCATATAAAAGACATAAAATAAAAACCAAATCTTATTAATCTTAAGATGCATCTTATTCCTTTATATTTTCAGCACCCGTTGAGGGTAAGTTAACATTTCCAAACTTAAGTTTGTGGATTTTCTCAAGTAGATAACCTTGATGCTTAAGCAGAATCTCTTGTAGTTGAGACGTTTTGGCGAAAGATTTTGCAAGAGCATGCAACTTTGTTTTGGCTTGAATACATAATTAAGTCATTGTTTAAACATAAAGTTCTTTCTTCAGTAGTCTTTGCCTTTCCTTCTTGCTAATCCAATCTTTGGGGGAATTTGCACTACCTCACCTGTAAAGATTGGTAATTTGCATTACTTCCCCTACATAAATTAAATTAGAAAAACATTCTTTCGTCATATATTATGTCAATTCTCCAGTTAGTTGATTCGGTCATACTATACACGCGGCGAAAAAAAAAATCGTGAACTACCCAAAATATCCTTGTCCTCTCCGATAATTTAAACCCAAAAAAAAACACAAAAACCTAATCAGTTTTCTCACGAATGTATTGGATCTGGCATATGGGATATGGTTTATATTGAATGGCTATGTTGATGCAATTTTACTGCAAATAGATTTTAGTGATGCATCTTCTCTCGTATCTCTGACGAAAACCCCCCAAATCAGTCAAGAATAAGGAGATGTTGTCATTGAACTATGGGATGAATGGAGGAAATTTAGGTTTATTTTAGAGTTTACATTGGATTAGAAGATGGGTATCAGCTGAAATGGAAATTGGCAGTAACATAAGAGAGAGCAGTTCGAGAATTTGTGAAGTTTGGGTTTGGTCTCTGACCTAGAATACATGGAAGAAGATGAGTTTGTTGTCGTTGATAGTGGGTGATATTGAAGCATTGTTCTTGAATATTTAGAAGAGATTCGTGAATTTTAAGCAGATAAGGAGCTTGGTACGAGTTTACTGGGGCTTGTACAGAGTGTATTCACCGGAAAAATAGTCAAAAAAAAGTTGCTGCTACTACATCCTTTGGTTTATTTAATGAGACAAGATTAATGAGTGAGCTCGATTTGGTTTAGGATATGGATTGTGTATGTAATGTGAAATGAAGGGAATGATATATGGAAAGGGCTCAAACCATCAGCCGGTTTATCCCTCGCTTACCAGTTTCAAGCACAACAAGTATTTGCTTAAAGGCTTGAATGACCCCTCTGTATTTCATCATCTCTTGTTGTTCGGAACTGAGCTCTACCTTAATAATGTATTTGCAAATCTTATTAAAGGATATTTTTTGAAAGTCAACATACACGTGTAAAGTTTGGTCCACCTGTACAAAACTGTTGACTCAACTAACTAGCCTTGGAAGGGATATGTAATGAAATAAGGTTTTGTTAATTTAATATTTGTAGGGGTTTTGTTAATTTAATATTTGTAGGGGAGGTAACTCAAATTATGATCTTCCCCAGGGGAGGTAATGCAAATTACCCCCCAATCTTTCTTATTGATATTCCTTTTAAGTTTCTTAGCATTGATATATGCTGCAGATTCATTCAGAAGAATTCCTTCGGATTAAACACCTCTAAAAGAGAAAACATCGAATCTTTATCCATTGTTAAAATTTGAAAACAAACTATGGAAGAAGAATGTCTTATATCATAAAAAAAAAGAAGATATTTCGATGTTACCATACTACCGAGAATATACTACTTCCTAAAAATATAAATAATTCCAAGATACATTATCGTTAACTTGATTTATTCCCATAATATTAACACATAAGTGCATTATCTTGCTCCCCACACACGTAATTGGGCACACTTGGTGAGGATACGACCCTAATACCAATTAAGGGGTATTAGTATGAGAATTTATCTCATCATGGGTTTTAGAACACATACCATATTCTCGATCTAGTGAAATATGTTATTTAAGACTTTCCTTATTACCTCGATACGTAAAATACCTTGGATCCTTGTGATATTCAAGATCCGGAGATTGACTTTTCAGATGATGTCTGTCAGAATTGTAATCATTCATCATTTTCATAATTCGCTCAACTCCCTATCTTAGAAGAAGAACCTCCCTTTTGAACATGATACAATGATCAAAATGATGATCATTTTTATTACCGAATTTGCATGAGAGAGTCTCAACCGTTCTTGGATTTTTGACAGTTGAGCATTTTGCCATTTTCTCTCTTCTCACATTGGTAAGATTCCCAACATCATAAGATATATCCATTTTTAAAATGGTTAGATTAGCAATGGAACAAGAGGGAATCGATTCAACGACTAGTGCAATAATAGTTGTATCATATTCTTCAGAGTTATATGAGTATGAGGTCTCATCAAGAGTTGCACCAAAAGCCTTACTTCCAGTTTATTTTCTCAGATTAGGTCTTTAGCCAAATGACCAAAACTTTTACGTTTGAAGCATTGTGGTTGATATTCATCATCTTCGTCTTTATCCTTTTTGTTCTTGGCTAGAACCGATCATGAGAACGAACATTACAATGATTATCCTTTATGAATCTCTTATTCCTATTTTTCAAGAGGCAACGAAACTATATGGTAAACAATGATATTATTGAATCAATATCATCATCTAAATCTTATGCAATCAGTTCATTTGGATTGTCCGCCTATCTAACGTTTATTTTTTCCTTGGTCAGAACCTTTGAGTTTCTTTCAAGTTTAAAAGCAATACCCCTAGGCTGGTTATATTGAGACTCGTGATCAAAGATCTTTAGCCTTCCAACAAGAGAGCTCCGAGACAGAGTTGAAAGATAATTTTCTTCCATGATTTCATGTTTCTTAAACTCGTATCTGGATGGTAACGATCAGAGAATTTTTCACACTATATCTTTTTTCAGAAATAGTCTTTCCAAGAGAGAAAGAAACATTGAAAATCTCAGAGAGATTAACATGAAACTCTTCAAATGTATCATTAAAATGACGAGGGTACCAAGTACACCATAATCTTTTTGATATCAACCTATAAGTATGATACCTTGTATGATATAATATAGACAGAGACTGTCACATTGGCGACAACAAGGTATACACTTGGTATATAATATAAGTCTGAAACCGAACCTTAACTATAGGGATCAACCCAAGTGTTTGGATTAACGTAGAGTGTATTTAATTTTAATTATAACTAAAATAATAATTATAATTTCGAAAAATAAAAGTAAAAACACAACAAGATTTTGTTAACCTGGAAATCGCAAATGCAGAAAACCCCCTGGACCTAGTCCAGTTTTGAATACTCTCAGAGTTAAGATGTTATACAAAGACTACTACCAACTTCATATAGTTGAGACCAAGTAAACTATCCCTAGTTACCTAGTTTCCTCAGTGTTCCTGCGCCTACAACCAATTTGGCCAACATATGTGAATCCTAAAATTGGGTCCACTATCTTAAGTTCTTCAGCCGCATCATTTATTTTTCCCGGTCTCCTTAATACTTTGACTTAGTCAATGCGGACAGGTAAAAAAACATGGAGGGAGTAGCAAGTTATAAATATTATGTCTATGTTGCAATTACGAAGTTCAAAATATAGGCGTTATACTTCGGAATTCAATATTCCAAAGTTGTGAAAATACTTGTATATACTTCCTTGAGTCTCTGACACTATATTTTCATATATATAACTTCGTATGTTATGTTTTCAATCTAAGTGATTGAAAGTAATATAGATAAAATAAAAACAAGTCAAGAAACCAACTTCAAGTAGAAGGATGATGTGCTCGTTGATGTCAATACATCTTCAAAATTTTCAGGTCTTCAGATTAATACTTGAATGTCTCAATATTTCTAAACTTCCTAGTCTAACCTAACAAAGTTGACTCTTGTAATCTAATCAAGCGACTTTAAGTTTTGATACTAAAATATGACAACCAACCTTGACATACGAATAATTAGCAAGTTCAACCGAGCAATGCTCTAATAGATACAACTTTCAATGAGCTAAGAACTAAACACTCTCATGCACCACCTCCTACAATACCACATGACTGCATGAATACATACACAATCTCTGTTGGTACTGAAGTTATGTTATGTGCCATAAAAATATTCCCTAAAGGGACTTCCTGTGGAAGATAAGGTCTTAGGGCTCAACATATCTTGGATGCCCTATGTGGGCCCGCTGCAGCAGTTGCAGAACAATTGTTATCCTTAGTTTCAGGTGTTGTGAATCTATGGATCTCAAGGGTGTACATTGCCAGTGCACCTTTGACTCCACTACTCAAGGCGGATAAGGGCATCAGACCCATTGAAGTAGGCACTGTTTGGAGGAGGTTGATATTCAAAATTGTTGCATCAGCAATAGGCAAGGGAATGACACAATACTTAGGTGACTATCAGTTTTGGGTATGTGTGCCTTATGGGGTTGAAGGCATATTACATTCTGTCAACAACTTATTGGAGATGAAAGGTATATACACTAACATGACCATGCTGCTCATTGATTTCTATAATGCCTTTAACTTAGTTGACAGAACAACTATTATTAGTAATGTGAGAAACAAATGTCCAGCCATTAGCAAATGGGTTGAGTTCTATTATTTTTTTCTAGCAAGATTGTGCTACAATGATGTTGTCTTATTCTTCGTATCTGTGGTACAACCAAGTGATCCACTTGGGATCTATTATTTGCTTTGGCTCTGCATCCATTGGTAAAAAAATTTGCTTCCAGTTGTTCCTTGGACATCAAGCATGGTACCTTGATGATGGTACCTTATGCGTGATACTCTTGCGGTGTCTAAAGCACTGGAAATACTATAAGAAGAAGGTCATAAGGGAGGGATGCATTTAACATCACCAAAATAGAAGTTTATCGGCCTACAGTTAATATAAGAATCACAGATGCAGGTGTATTCCTGGCCAATATAAGAAGACTTCTTAATGGTGTCAAACTACTAGGCAGTCCAGTTAGTATTAAAGAGCAATTCTACAATGACCTAGGCATGCACATAGTGAACAAGATAATATACTTAATGACTGCCATCAATAAACTGCAATACCTCAAGTCTGAGCTTCTTTTACTATACAGTTGCACAAGTGTATCTTTCTTATATTTCACCATGCGCACAACTAGACCTACTGCTCTTCAACATGTACAAGAATGTTTTGATGGCCACCTATTTCATTACCCGTGACGACTAAGTTTGTTGGGGATGGTGACGGTATTGGTTCAATGAAACAAAGGATAACTACATTCCCTATCAAGCAAGGTGGTTTAGGTATTTAATCTATGTCCGATATTAACAAATATTATTTTCTAGCCTCATATATACAGACTCGTTATTTGCAACATTCAATACTGGGTGATACTAATGCTTCTGGGCCGCGTGTAGTTTACCAGCAAGGCCATCTCAATTTCATCCAATCATATAGCATTCCAACTTCCATTCTCAGTGTTTTCGACTCTTCCCACATCCCATGAGATCCTAAGCGGTTTTATACTTCGATGTTGTAGTGTAAGACATGCCTACAATATTTCAGATGTCAGAGCAGGATTCCATCTTATGGAAATATAATAAAATCAAGCACGCAGGAGACTATCTACTTGCTAGCGACATAGGGATGAAATTCCATCATTACTTGGTAACAAATGTTTTCGTTAACATTTGTTATATGACTAATGCTTTTGTTAGGAAAGAAGCCTCCCTAGGATTCTTATCAGATGGAGACAACACCTTAAGGCTTGCTGACGTCCTTGTATACAATTTGGAAAATGACAAAGATGTGTGATTTGATGTAACTGCCATTTCACCTTTCACCAATAGTAGCACTCACAATCACAGCACGGCGTGGTATTTCCTTGGCAATTACCTGCAAACACAAAAAGCATCTTGATAGGTGCACTTCTCAAGGGTATGGGTTTGGTATCTTGGCTTTCACCACTTTAGGTGAACTTAGTAAAGACATAATTGTACTCTTGAAAAGACTGAAGAATTGTTTATTTAGCCATGTTGCAAACTTTAAAATAATCAGTTTTTTATTTTACAGAATATGCATTGTTATTCAAAAGGGTGTTGGAGGTAGCTAGGCTACCAACTACCTCATTGTAAGAACCTCTTTATTTGTTTTTAAATAAAAGCCTCTGGTGGCAATCCTTCATAATAATAAGAATAACAAGACACATTCTCTGATTTTTCTCTCTTGTGAGATTTTTCTTCTTCTTCATCAACATCAAAAAATTTCTTCTCTGTGAGTTGTGTTTAGTTTCGAATTTAGGGTTTTATGGAATCAAATTTACGATTTTTTGGATTTTCTCCATCCAATTCAGTATTGTAATATTTCATATTTAGGTTTTTGTGAATTGCTTTTCCTTTCTTCTACTTAATTTCTCTATAAATTTCGAGTTTTCTCTGATTGATGACCCAGTTTTAGGGATCTTCCTTGAACAACTTTTGAAGATTAGGGTTTTTTCTTCACAAAGTGTTTATCGTAACTGAATTGGGATTTTCTTTGTGCAATTTTGGATCTTCTAAATTAGGGGTTTTATGATTGGTTGTTGCAAGAGTGCAAATCCAAGGTTAAGGTTTTTCGAACAGATTGAATGTTGTGTGTAATTTAAGTTGAATTAGGGTTGGTTTTGTGGTTTGATTGGAAGGGTGAATTTTAATCATCTAGATATTATTCCTCGGTGTTGCAAACTTTGGTGTTTGACAGAAGGGTTTAGCAGTTGCTCATTGTAGATTCTCACATCTTCAATTAGGGATTAAAGTGTGTTTCTTGCTGAATATTGAATCAGGTGTCTGTGCAGTGATTTATGTTTCCCTTCCTCTGTGCAGGTTTAATTAGTGTTTTGTTGTATGGTATTTTGATCTTTCATTGGTTGAAACTTGAGTTCCCATACACTAAACTCTAATTCTTATTCCTGGATTTGTTTTTCCTTTTTCCATCACCTGTAGAAAACGGTTGGTGCAGTTATGTTCTTCAACTGTAGGAATATGCCAATAACCAGGTCATCGTCTGCTAGATCGTCATCTTCTATGGGATTGTTTACTGCTTCATGAGGTGAGTCTTTTGTATCATTCTCAACTAGCTTTCCTACAATTTATCAACAACAATCAGGTTTCCCTGATAGTGATAGGGATGATGATACATCATGTCACTGCTCATACAAACATTTTGAGGATTGTAGAGATGGTGTAGGTGGTAGAGGGTATGCTAAGACCTCAATCCTCAGACACATTTAAGATAGACATTTATCCATTCACAATGGTGTGTTTGTTTGCAAAGAGAGGATTCGTACAGAATTGGTAGTATACAAGGCTTGGGAAAACGTTTTAAGGCATTTAAAAATGTGGCTTTGTTTCCCATGTATGTAGTGGTGTTCATGGAAGAGACCTTGCAGGGATCATGTGGGCGGTGTTGTGGCTGGTCCATTTAACGGCAGAAGTGCAGAATTTATTTTGTATGGTGTTGATAAACCTGCAACCTGTGACGCCATTATCAGTACAACCCCGACAATAAATAATGAAGGCGTATCTGAGGGTCTCTCCATATCTATGTTTGATTTGGTTTTCAAGAAACAACTCACTACAGTTTCGAGCATCCCTCCGCTCTGCAGACTCAGTTTTTCAAAGTGTTTAAAAGATTCTCTTGACAGGGTTTTGGCACATCCTAATGATTTATCTGCATGGTTACAGCTATTACCGCTCCATGTATGCACTCTTAACTTGTATATCCCAAAAAGAAGCATGGAGGAAAGATCAGGTGCTAGGAAGAGGCTTCAAACATATTCAATTAATCAATCTCTGCTTACATGGAAGGAACCCAGTGGATATATCACCATGGTTCAACAGTTGTTAGATACCCACAAGGATGTTCAGTGAAGTAGGAAACACTGCAAAAATAAACAAAAGACCAATGTAGAGGCTTGCAGGAAGAAGCTAAGTTACAACCACTACACAGCTATCTTTAGTTACCTCTCTTCTAATGGAGTATCACCACATAATGAAGACACGCTATATGAGCTTCAATAAAAACACCCATACACAGCTCATCCCATTATACCTTCAGAAGAAGTTGATTTTGCACCTATATCTGTTGATTCCAAGGAAGTTTTGAAGGCCATTAGGAGTTTTCCCAAGGGCACTTCATGTGGCATAGATGGACTCTGTGCTCAGCACCTCTTGGATGCTTTAAGTAGATCAGCTGCAGCAGTTTCAGATGAGCTTCTTACTTCAATGACCGCGGTTGTGAATCTATGGCTTTCGGGAAATGTCCTCCTATTTTAGGTGAACATGTTGCCAGTGCCCCTCTCACACCCCTTCTTAAACCTGATGAAGGCATCAGACCTATCGTCATTGGAACCATTTGGAGGAGACTATGCTCTAAACTCGCTACTAGTTTTGTGAGCAATGCTATGAATGCCTACTTGGGTGATTACCAATTCGGTGTGGGAATTCCGTGTGGTGGAGAAGAGATTATGCACTCAGCTAATAGACTCCTTGAACTTAAAGGTACACAATCCAATCTGTTTATGTTGCTCATTGACTTTAGGAATGCGTTTAATCTAGTTAACAGAACTGCTCTTATCCAAGAAGTGAGGAGTAAATGCTCAAGTATAGCAAAATGGGTGAAATTCTTCTATGCACATCCAACAAGATTATACTACGGAGAGTCAACATTATCTTCAACTCAAGATATGCAACAATGTGACCCACTTGGTCCCTTGCTTTTTGCCTTGACTCTTCACCCACTCGTCTGCAAGATAGATATACAATGCACTTTGGACCTTAATGCTTGGTATCTGGATGATGGCACCATCATATGTGATACTATGGAGGATTCTAAGGAACTCAAGATAATACAGAGTGATGGGGGGAGTAAGGGAATATTCTTAAACATCAACAAGATAGAGGTATTTTGGCCATCTCCGGACCCTAAGAGCTTTGCAGATGAAGTGTTCCCGAGTAATATTGGAATAGCTAATGGGGGTGTTAAGCTACTGGGTGGATCTGTCAGCCTTGATTCGCAATACAGCAGTGACCTTGTGATATCTTGAATTGACAAAACTCTACATCTCATGAACTGCGTAAAGAAGTTAAAAGACCCGCAATGTGAGCTCCTTATCCTACGCAGCTATATTGTTGTCTCCAAGATTTACTTCACCCTTTGTACTACCAATCCTCAAGTCCTTGGTACCGCCACCACCCGCTATGATCAACACCTATTTCAATATTTGTAACATCTCATTACATGTGATGATGCTGGGTTTGGACCTATTTCATAGAGTAGGCTTGGTTATTCAAAAGGGTGTCGGTGCACAGATTGTAGCCCGACTTCCTCTTATTTATTTTTGTGTAATTATTACTCTTTGTTTTTCAATAAAAGCCCGGGTGGCATCATTTAATATAATAATAATAAGAAGAAGAACGGGCCCTAGCTCAGCTGGTTATCCCTGTTCCCCAAAGTTTCATCCGTTCTAGGAGGTCCCAGGTTCAAGCCCCCAATAGTGTAATATTGCAGGAATTAACATGGAAGGTAGTGTTAGTTTTCCCCCCTTGTGACACAATCTCAGCCCCCTGAGATCAGGTGCTCGGAAGAGGCTTCAAACATATTCAATTAATCAATCCTTGTTTACTTGGAAGGAAATATCAGGTGCTAGGAAGAGGCTTCAAACAGATTCAATTAATCAATCCCTGCTTACATGGAAGGAACCCAGTGTCTGTCTCACTTTGGTTCAACAGTTGTTAGATGCCCACAAGGATGTTCAGCGAAGTAGGAAACACTGCAAAAATAAACAAAAGACCAATATAGAGGCTTGCAGGGAGAATCTAAGTTACGACCACTACACACCTGCCATTAGTTACCTCTCTTCTAATGGAGTAGCACCACATAATGAAGACACGCTATATGAGCTTCAACAAAAACACACATACGCAGCTCATCCCATTATACCCTCAGAAGAAGTTTATTGTGCGCCTATATCTATTGATTCCAAGGAAGTTTTTAAGGCCATTAGGAGTTTTCCCAAGGGCACTTCCTGTGGCAGAGATGGACTCCGTGCTCAGCACCTCTTGGATGCTTTAAGTGGATCAGCTGCAGCAGTTTCGGATGAGCATCTTACTTCAATGGCCGCGGTTGTGAATTTATGGCTTTCGGGAAAATGTCCTCCTATTTTAGGTGAACATGTTTCCAGTGCCCCTCTCACACCCCTTATTAAACCTAATGAAGGCATCAGACTTATCGTCATTGGAACCATTTGGAGGCGACTATGCTCTAAACTCGCTGCTAGTTCTGTGAGCAATGATATGAATGCCTACCTGGGTGATTACCAATTCGGTGTGGACATTCCGTGTGGTGGAGAAGAGATTATGCACTCAGCTAATGGACTCCTTGAACTTAAAGGTACACAATCCAATCTGTCTATGTTTCTCATTGACTTTAGGAATACGTTCAATCTGGTTAACATAAATGCTCTTATCCAAGAAGTTAAGAATAAATTCCCAAGTGTAGAAAATGGGTTAAATTCTGCTATGCACATCCAACAAGATTATACTACAGTGAGTCAACATTATCTTCAACTCAAGGTGTGCAACAAAGTGACCCATTTGGTCCCTTGCTTTTTTCCTTGACTCTTCACTCACTCGTCTGCAAGATAGCTACACAATGCACTTTAGACCTTCATGCTTGGTATCTGGACGATGGCACCATCATAGGTAATACTATGGAGGTTTCTAAGGCACTCAAGATAATACAGAGTGATGGGGGGAATAAGGGATTGTTCTTAAACATCAACAAGATAGAACTATTTTGGCCATCTCCGGACCCTAAGAGCTTTGCAGATGGAGTGTTCCCGAGTAATATTGGTGTTTGTAAGGTAAAATTACTTCTACCCCAAACACAAATTTTTTGTGATGCTTTTGTTGGGAATCGATCGCTGCTTCAATCTTCAAGTAATTTCTGGAGAAAGGAGAAGGGGGGGTACCTGCAAAAAAAACCTCCGATGATAAAGTCAGAATATGATTTTTCTAACAAGTATTTTTGGTATGAAGATTGCTTACCTTTTTGGTTGTAAAATCATCCATTTATAGGTCACAATTTTCCGTTTTAGGTTCAGGAATTAATTGCAGTAATGGCCCTGCATGCCTGCTATTATGACTGGCCCTTAAATGCCTCTTGTAGTAACTGGCCCTGCATGCCTTCATGACTCTGGCATTGATTACCTGCATGCTCCCAGAATATTCTTAGTAACTTTAATCATAGTTAATGAGCCACAATGGGGTGTGGATAACCAAAAGTGTAAGAGAAGTGGGTGTAATCAGACGGGGTGTAAGAATCCCAAGAGTAATTGGTCTGGGGCGTAAACATCCGGTACTACGGGGCTAAGATGCAACGAAATACACCGAATAACTTCATACAATTAATCGGAGATGGTTCGTAATCGCAGCAACTCGCTGATTATCGCTCGCATAGGCCGCCGGCTTCGGCTTCCGGCATCTCGCCGGCGTCAACCTGCTGCTGTTATCCGTTGAAGGTACGGAATATTCTGATGGCGTTAGGCATATACTGACGCCGTTAGTAACGCCATTAAAATTAACCGCAGATGCTGACGCCGTTAACCATTAACGGAATATGCTTAAAATATTCCGACACAGTTAGTTACGACGTTACTTCTAACGGACTTTAAGACGTGTCAATTGCCACGTCACTGCCTCTGGTGATGTGGCACCCCGTTTTGCTGATGTTTCCAGAGCCACGTCAGCGACTTTACTGACGTGGCAATATTTTTGATGACGTGTCACTTGCCATGTCAGAGTTTTTGCTGACGTGGCACCCATTTGATGAAACCTCACTTGCTGACATGGCAGGGTGCTGATGTGGCTTCATGCTAACGTGGCAGCTGCCAGTTGGTTGTGGGATGCTGACGTGGCACACCTATGTGGAACTTGTTAGCTCAACTTGGAGTTTTTACCCATGGGCTTGTGAGTTGAGTGTTTGCTAGTGATGCCTAGCTTGGTTTGTTGCACATGGAGTCTTTGCAAGGCCTTCATGGATATCCATGGGAAACACTTAAGGCCCAATGAATCCTTCTTAGTTAGTAAGAGGAGTTTTGTTGGCCTAGGTTAGCCCATTTTCTTGTGTAGAATATTAGGCGTACAAACATCGCCCCCTCTTAATCCATAACTTGTTATGGTTTAAGAAGTTCGGGTTTCCCTACGAATTCACATTTTTTTCCGGAGTGTTACACAACTCGCCCCAAAACGCGTTGTTTGGAGTGTTGTGCAACTCACCCCCAGAGATGTGATGACTTGTATGGGGTGTCATATATCTTGCCCCCAAGGGGTTAGGGTGACATACGACTCGCCCCCAGTGTGTTTTTTGTCATGCTGCTCAATGCCTGCGTAGGGGTGCACCTCCCTGCTGCATTTTGCTTGCACATGGAATGAAAAGTTGAGTTTTTCTGCTATCTTGAATTTGCACAGGGGGCCAATCCTTCTATTCAAGATGCGCGCAGAGTTTGAGTTGTGTACATTCTCACGTGCCTGGATGGATGAAAACGTTTGCAACATTTGTTGTTGTCCCGTATGATGGGGATAAAATTGAGATAGGGTAGAAATGCTCGAACCGTGCATTCAACCTATCTGAGGGTTGTCAGAGATATTGCTGACAGTAAACTCGAACTGTATTGTTTTGTCATTTAGGGCCGGCTGCGGATTCGATCATCCGCAGCAGCTTATAATTAACTCGAATAATAGTGATAAATCATGGAATACCAAAATACTGCTGAATTGAATTTCTGAATTGAAATAACAAGATAAATACCTACTGCTTCAACAATAGCTTCCTCATTAAAACCTTTGAGTGGAAAACCCAGCGGGATAAAACCATCAAAAAGGAAAAAGAGTGCAGCACAGCAGGATTTGAATCTACTCCCAATGATAAAACTTCTTCAAGTGGAACGAATTCCACGACTTCCATGGCTTTGAATCCTATTTTCCATCGAGGTTCCTCAAGTAGTAGGATCCTCGAGATGCTGGCCTATCCACTATGTATGGACCTTCCCAGTTTGCTCCGAGCTTCCCATAGTTCGGTTCCATTATGGACGCTCGGGTTTTCTTCAAGACATATTCCCCTGGCTTGAATGACCGTTCTCTGACTTTGCGATCATACCTCATATTGACTGACTGCTGGTATCGAACTAACTGCTGCAAGGCTTTTTCTCTCTGTTCCTCCAACAACTCTTTATCTAAAGCTAGGATGCTGTCGTTTTTCCCTGATTTGACAGCACGAGTTTTGGTAGTCTTGAGTTGTACCTCGGTAGGTATGACCGCCTCTGTCCCATACGCCAATGTAAATGGTGAAAACCCAGTGGATCTTTTTGGGGTTGTTCAATAGGACCATAAGACTCCGGGGAATTCCTCGGTCCATTTTCCCTTCGCCTTCTCCAGCCGTTTCTTGAGATTATTCATAATAACGCGATTGGTCGCTTCTGCCTGCCCACTGCTCTGAGCATAGTAAGGGGATGAGAAATTGTGGCGAATATTCAGGCCCTTGCAGAAATCTTTGATCACTCCGGAATCAAACTGTTTCCCATTGTCTGATGTTATCGCGTCTGGGATTCCAAATCTGCAGACGATATTCTCCCATATGAATATTTTCACATCATGTCTGGTAACGTGTACTAGTGACACTGCTTCGACCCATTTGGTGAAATAGTCGGTAGCGGCTAATACGAATCTGACGCCACCAGGAGATTTTGGAAGTGGTCCGACGATGTCCAATCCCCACATACAGAATGGCCAGGGACTGAAAACTGGATGCAACTCGTTGGCTGGCCTTTTCGGAATTGGAGCGTGTTCTTGTCATGGAACACATTTCTATGCATATTCTTTAGCATCTATCTGCATGTATATCCAGAAATATCCCTGGGTAAGTATCCTGTGCGCGAGACTGCGCCCTCCAGAATGGCTTCCACGGATTCCCTCGTGAGCCTTTGCCAGTATTAGTTGTCCTTCCTCGGTTGATACACATATCAAAAATGGCTCCAAAGATACAGGTTTGCGGTATAACAGCCCTTCGATCATTGAGTATCTCCATGAATCCCTTTTTACCTTTGCAACAAGTTTCTCATCTTCAGGGAGTTCACCAGTTGTCAGGTACTGGATGTAAGGTTGACGCCAGTCTGCAATGTTTTCAACATGATCTCCTGAATTGTCTGTCACTGGACTGTCAATATCCATATTGATGTCGATGTTCTCCGTTTCTCCCTGAGCTGATGTAGCTGCCCTCTCGCCCCCACTAGCGTGTTCGAAAGCCAGAACAGAATGGTTGTCGGAGATGCTAGGTAACTCTTGGAAATCTACTACAACGAATCTGGTTGTATCTGTCGGCACTGCGGAAGACAGATATGCCAAAGCATCTGCGTGCCTGTTCTCCAATTGTGGTCACTGCCCAATAGAGAATCGGTCGAACTCATTTGCCATCTCTTTCATATGGTCCAAATACAATGCCATTATCTCCTCATTTGCTCTGTAGGTTCCCAGAAATTGGTTAACTACTAGCATGGAATCAGTCACCAGCTTCACGTTCTTCGCATCTAACTGTTTTACAGCTTTTAAACCGATAATCGCAGCTTCATATTCAACTTCATTTTTTGATGCTTGGAAACCCAGCCTGGTCGCTTTCTCAATCCTCGAACCTTCGGGAGTAAGGATTACGTATCCAACTCCAGCACCACTAACGTTTGAAGACCCATCAGTAAATACGGTCCATAATGATTTTGGTGTATCGATCTCCATTGCAGACTCTCCCCCAGTCTGATCAGTGACTGGCTCACTGGGTTTGAACAACTCCTCTTCTTCTCCAGCAACCATTTATATATCATCCACCAGAAAATCTGCCAGCAGTGCAGCCAGTGCGTGCCATTTTTCTGTAGTTCTGGTTTCGTACTTGATCTCATACGCCCCCAGAAAATTTTACCATATGGCTAGTCGACTGGAATCATCAGCACGTTCCAGGATTATATTCAGCGGGTATTCCGAGTATACAACGATCTGCCTTCCTTGGAAATAAGGCTTTAGGCGACGAGATGCATGGAACAGTGCAAGTTCTATCATCTCAATTCTCTGGTACCGTGTTTCCGCCCCCGTCAAGGATTTACTGAAAAAGTAAACAGGATTCTCATATGGATCCGTAACAAACAGCACTGCACTCACAGCGTTCTCCGTTGCAGCCAGATAAACTCCAATAGGTTGTCCAGATTTTGGACTCACCAAAACTGGTGGGGTTAACAAATACTGCTTTATCTAATCAAAAGCCATTTCACACTCAGCCGTCCAACCAAAATTCACTGCTTTCTTCAAAACGTCAAAGAATGGCTTGAATCGATCCGACGAGCGTGAAATGAAACGGTTTAAGGCTGCCAATCGTCCTGCTAGCTTCTGGACTTCCTTTTTCGTTCTTGGGGATGGAATTTCTATGATGGCTCTGATTTGATCCGGATTTGCCTCGATTCCTCTGTGTGTCATCAAGTATCCAAGGAATTTTCCTGATGACAGCCCGAATGAACATTTTGCTGGATTGAGTATCATACGATATTGCCTTAAGATATCGAACGTCTTTTGCAGGTCAAGAAAATTCGATTCTTTTTTCTGAGATTTCACTACCATATCATCGATGTATACCTCCATCGACTTCCCGATCAGATCCTTGAACATATGGTCCACCAAGTGCTGGTAGGTTTCCCCTGCGTTCTTTAGCCCGAACGGCATTACAGTATAGCAGTAAACTCCCCTGTCAGTCACGAACGCATTATGCTCTTGATCATCCTCGAACAAAGGTATTTGATTATACCTAGAAAAACCGTCCATGAATGACAGTCTTCTAAACCCTGCGGTTTTATCCACCAAATCTCTTATCATTGGTAGCGGGTACGGATCACTCGTACATGCTTTATTCAAATCGGTAAAATTGATACATACACGAATTTTACCATTCTTCTTTGGAACGGCTACCACATTTGACAGCCATCGAGGATATTGCACCGGTCTAATGAATCCTTCTTCTAACAGTTTTTCGACCTCTTCAGTCACTCTAGATTTTTTGCTTTGCGCCATATTTCTGATTTTATGTCAAACATGATGGAACTTCTCATCGATGTTTAGCCTGTGGCAGGATACATTCAGATCTATCCCTGGCATCTCAGCAAAACTCCATGCAAAAACGTCGGCGCTTGCCCTTAGCAATGTAATCAAATCATCGCGTTCATTTTCCGGAAGATCTACCCCTACGAATGTTGTCTTGTGCTCCTCATCTCCAATATGGACCTCAATTAGTTTCTCGACCATCGGGGGTTCAGCTGCGTCCTCTCCCCTATATGATTCCGGAGGGAGAGGGTTCTGTAATTGCTATTTCTGCTCGACTCGCATGATCTGGTTTCCACTGACTTATGACTTCTTGTACTCATCCATTGCATTCTCATGACACTTATGGGCGGCCATCTGATCGCCTCTAACTTTCACAACTCCTTCTGGGGTAATAAACTTCAGGCACTGATGATTAGATGATGTGAATGCACCGATCTCATGCAGCCAATCTCGTCCTACGATTGGATTATAGGGTGCTCTGCATTCCAGCAACAATAAAGTTCCCAAGACGGACTTGTCAGCCACTGTTATCGGGTATCTTCACTTTTCCAATAGCCTTTGTAACTTTGCCGCTGAAACCGATAATTGGGTTTTCATCCTCCTCGATCAGGTCGTGTGGGAGATTCATAGAGGCATAAGATCCTGAAAACAGCACACTCACTGAGCTTCCAGTATCCACTAAAATCTGGTGCACACGAAACATGCCAATCCAAGAAGTTATAACGACGTCATCGTTGTGTGGAGCATATACACCTATCATGTATGCATCAGATAACTCGATCTTTTTGCACCCAAGCTCCTTAGTTTCTGCTTCATTACCGCTGATGAAATCAATGTGATTTTTCAGGTACCATTATTTCAACTGTCTGATCTTTCTCCTGGTCTCGTCTTCCGATGCCCGCCTGGTCATTGAATGAATCCTGGCGTGACTGACGTTAATCACACGAGCGTTAATCACATGTGTAGTGCCAAATTGACCAAGACCTTTCCCAAATTCCTTTTTCATGTACTGTTGAAGATTTCCATCATCGATCATTCGCTCAATCTCGATCTGTAAAGAGCAGCAGTTCTCAGTTTTGTGACCATGGTCTTTATGGAACTTGCAGTATTTGCTCCTATCACGTTTATCTCATGTTTCTGCTGCCAAAGGACGTGGGGGGCTCAAATCCTTGTGTATTTTTTCGTACAGCTCTGTAAGACTTATGTTCAGCGGGGTTAGTTTCATATCGTGAAATTTCTGATACCCCGTTTCCGTGCGTTCACCTTGATTTGTCTCTCGATCATCCCCACGATCATTATACTGTCTGTTTGAATGGTTCTTGGATTTTTCTTTCTTCCCATCATTTGGATGATTGGGTGATCTATTAACTTCTTCTCGGGCTTTAGAATCGTCTTCCACTCGGGCGTACTCTTCAACTCGATCATATAGTTCCTCCAAAGTTTTTGGTGGTCTCTTGACCAAAGAACCGTACACACCTCTTTGATCATGCTGGTAAGCCTATTTGTATGCGGCAATGACAACTTGGTCGTTGGCTCCATCCATGTCCGCTAACTCTTGCTTGAAATGCCTAGTGAATTGTCTGATGCTTTCATTCTACCGGATTCCTAGAAGGAACAGTGAATGGCATCCTTTCCGATCACGTTTGTTGTACTTATATTTAGAGCAAAAATCATCAATCAGCTTATGGTAAGTCCCGATCGACTATGCTGGAAGCTGATTGAACCACGTTATAGCTCCTCACGTAAGGGATTGCAGGAACATTTTACACATCAACTCGTCGATGTACTGCCACAAGGACATGGAAGTCTCATAGTGTAACACGTGATGATCTGGATCATCAGTTTTCTCATCGAATACCGGTAATTTTGGAACTAGAAAATTCATTGGCGGTCTGAATTCTCTTATATTCTGCTTGAAAGGTGCTCCTGCTGCTCGATGTAGCCTATCCATCTTTTCTTCTCTGGATTGTTTTTTCATCATCACTTTCTCGATCATCTTAGCAAAACGAGCTTCTGTTATTGCGTTTAGGTTTCCATCTGCGGAACTGATTTTCTGTTCATAATCCCGATCCTCTGGAATATGATTATCCGATCTCCTTTTTTTCCTCTGGGTTCCAGTAGGTTCTTTTCCAGCTCTTCCTTGATCCGAATGAGCACCGTAATCGTGCGAAAAATCTTCATCATCGTTCCAATCTCGAACCTCTTCCTCATCATTTCTGAGGCGTTTTGAATGAGATGTTTTCCTGGTTGCACTCTGCTGTGTTGTAGCTATTCGATCCCCTGCTCGCTTAGGTCGTTTCGGTAAATCTCCGGTGACCAGTAGCTTCTTGTCTCTTCGATCAAGATCGACTACTTCTCTATTAGAATCTGCGACCTGTGGTCTAATTCGACCTCCAAGGCGTTTCCATACAGATCGTACCCTCTGGTTATTCAAAACACCAGTCCTAGGTCGAGGTTGGTTTTCACGTTTTAATCTCAGGATAACATTTTCCTTCTCTAGCTCATTTAGCCGATGCAGTAGTTGTTCTTCCTTTGTACTGGGAGTCGCAGTGCGGCCATCACGCAGATCTTGTCGATTGTGATTTTTCCTAGAGGGGCTGCCGAACGCATACCCTCTGTTTCCACGAACATCTTTGTTTTCCCCATCAACGCTGATCACTTCGTTATCGATCACTGGTTGTTTTTATTTTCTCTGATTCGGATCTGTAGCTCCGTCATGAAAACGATATCGATCTCGTCCACGATCCAGTGATCTGTTATGAGTATGATCTTGACCCTGTCTGTTTCCAGTGGGTATAACAGGTGCAGATTGGACCTCAATTTCGTCACTCTCAATTTCGCGTCTCCTGCGCGGTTGGGAATTGTTCTCAGAATCAGACCTTCGTGCAGTCTATCTTATTATTGCCATATCTCGATCTAGTAAAACACGATTTTATTTTTTTGAAACCCTTATTCGGTGTTTTTCTTTTTCTTTTTACTTTATTCTTGCTTTGTTAGATTCTATACCGTATCTAACTTAGTTTTGTGAACCTTGTTGTAGGTACTATATCTTTGGTGAATGCTTAAAAATGAAGTCCGGGTCCAATGCATCTTCGATCCGGCACTCAACTAAAGGATTTAATTCGAGCGATTAATACTCCGCTTCCTCGTTCTATATCAAGTAAGTTCGCAGATTCGGACATAGAAGAAGAAGCAATGGGTGATCGTACACTCAAGGACCTAGATTCTCACAAGCTCGATACACAACAATGGTGTATCCAAACTAACTCAACTTTTGAGATCAAGCCGGGGTTGATTAGAGAATTACCAAAGTTTCATGGCATGGTAAATGAAGACCCGAACAAACATCTTATGGACTTCAATACCATAGTCATGGCCATGCTTCCACCGGATATTAATGCGGATAGAGCAAAGTTGAAAACTTTTCCGTTCACTTTGGCGGGCAATGCTAAGGAATGGTTGTACTATTTGCCTTCCGGAAGTATCACAACATGGAATGGGATGAAGTATCTAAAGCTACTCAAATTCGCAAGGTGATTTGTGGGATGAAACAACATGTGGGAGAGTCATTATATGAATGTTGGGATCGATACAAGAGATTGGTGGCAAGTTGTCCACACCATCAATTTAGTGACGCCATGATAATTCAATATTTCTATGAAGGTCTCCAAACAAGTGATAGATATATTCTTGACGCCGCCGGTGGTGGTGCACTAGTGAACAAGACGGTGTCCGAAGCTACCGAGTTGATTGAAAGTATGGCGGAAAACTCGCAACAATTCTATGCAAGAGGTGATTCAATGGTTAAGTTGGTGCATGAAGTTAGTGACTCGTCTTCACAATCCGATCACCGGTTAAACAACATTGAGAGGGTAGTACAACGGTTGGCCGCGGTAATTATTCCGGATAATGAAACCGAACAAGTAAATGCTTTATATCCAAATCAAAGGCCAAGGTACGATCCATACTCAAATACTTACAATCCCGGTTGGAAGGATCATCCAAACTTTAGCTATGTAAACAAGCAAGCGGCGGCTCCTAATCCATATGCGCAACAAGGTGGATTCCAAAAATCACGTTTCCAACCTCAACAACAACGATTCCAACCACAACAAGTCAAGGAGCAAGATTCTTCGAATTATGATAAGTTGAATGTGATAATGCAAAGCATGCAAGGTCTCACTTCTATGTTACAACAAAACCAAAAAAAGACCAATTCGGCAATCAAAGCTTTGGAACAAAGGACCGGTTCGGCAATCAAGGATTTACAAACTCAAATGGGACAATTGGCGACCTATATGAACTTAATGAAAGCTCAAACATCCACAAAACTTCCTTCACAACCATTTGTGAACCCAAGAGAGAATGTTAATGCGTTTACTTTACGAAGTGGAAGACAAGTGATCGGTTGTCAATCGTCAAAAATAATTCACTTTCTTACTCAACAAAATATGAATGAAGTATAAAGTAAGGAAGAGTTCGTATCCACAGAGAGGCGATTGTAGTTATCAATTTCTAGTTTCTTAGTAACCAAGATGGGGGATTTCTGATTTTTGTAAAATAAAAATAAATTAAAAGCAAAGTAAATAGTCGGAAGTAATCAATAGAGAAAGATATTGGTCAAGGAATTCATCTTCAATCTTAAACATGTGCTTGCATATATGATTAGAATTACGATTTAATCTCTTTTATTATCAAAAGCCTAGAAAATCAAGAGAGCAAGATAATCTATTTATTTCCCAAGTTAATCAACACACACATTAGAGTTGCGTATGTGAATTCTACCTAAAGAATAACTTAACGCCTTGCGCTAATCAAGTTCAATTCCCAGGAGCATTAAGTTTTGGAAATAGGCTAATCAAAGCAATTGTCATACATTGCGCATAACAATTCGGACAATGGTCAAACTCTACATATGATTATAAGAGTGTATCACTACAAACTATAATCATATCATGCTACTTGTATTTGGGGTTATCGCTCGATGAAAAACCCTAAAATAGCTATGGATAAGATGCAAGTTCAATTAATTGGCCACTTAACTAATCAAACATCTATATCCTACCACAATACATCATTCATGTGATTATAAAAACAGTAGAGATATGAACGAAAACAAAGAGAGAAAACTAATACATTAATCAAGAACGAGTTATAGATATAGGACTACATCCTTAACCAATAATAAGAGATTTAGCTACTCATAGCTATGGAGTTCATCATAATCAATAATCAAATAAAGGAGATGAATATTAAATACGAAAGCAAACCCTAGTTGTAGTTTCAGCGGCTCTCTCCTCTGCTCCAAGAATAATACGTGATGTCTTTGTTGTAGAAACTCTCTTTTTTATAGCCCTTTTCTTTCCAAAAATAGGTCAAAGTCTTCAAAATATTCAAGTCCACATCCATCTACATGTCCACCAAGCCCATGTGTGAAAAATATATCTCTGGAATTTTCGGGTCCAAAACGGGTCGCCGGAGTGCTGACGTCATCGCCGGAATCCGGTCACCGTCGCCGGAAAATTGTCTCAGGTCAAGCTGACATTTCAGACATTGTCTCCAATAAGTATATACTCCCAGCAACTCATCTCTCCTTCTATGCATTTCAAACATTCACAAAATACCACCTAAACCAATTTCTTGTTCTTGCGAAAACGTACCCAAAAGCGTGACACGTAGCTCCTATGTCCGGCCGCCAACTCTTTCGTTCGACTCATACCCGCCTCATGATTCACTGAATCTTGACGATCCCCACTTTCGGTTCCAAAATCCGACTACCGGAGCTATGCTCACCGGCTCGCCAATTTCGCCCACTTTTCGCAATTTCTGCGACTTCTTCTTAGCTTCTCTCGGCTTGGAGCTGAACTTCAAAACCAAACAGATTGGTCCCAAATTCTGATTCCATTCATCTCATCAGTACCATTTCTATGCATTAACACACACTAACCATAACTCACAACTCTCTAACTCCCAGCACAGTAATAGTGCTACTGCCAGTTGGCAATCACCATAGCAACCTTCATTCCATCAAACCCATTGTCGCCTGCAATTCCATTCGCTGTCCTATTGCAGCATCACTTGCTGATTCCTTGGCTCATTGACACAATCCAGCTCACAGCATCAGTTAACCACTATATCCCAGTTCTCAACTCCATTTCTCTTAGCCATCAAACCCAACTGAGCTCTATGCTTCGATTCTCCGTTTGCTCATCTACTCGCAATGCTGCTGCAATTTAGTTCCTAGGCATCAACTCAACCACTGCCTACTTCACCAGCTTGAATGCAGCTCTAGTTCAATCCAATGCCGGTTACTCTTCCATACACTTCAACTCAATTTTCCATTCCCTTATTATCCCAGCTGCACAGCACATCTTCAAGTCAAGACCATTCCTCCTTGAACTGCACAGCATACTAGCACAAATTGTTCTCGCTTCTCCATTATCCACAGCTAACAAACCAATCTCAGCACTCGTTCTTCATATCAGCTCCTGGTGTTTTGAACTCTGCCAACCATTTCTTCCCTGCATCTTGTAATCCACTCCTACGATGACACCAACTAGTCCCGTGCACTCCACCTGCAAACTCAGACCTGTAGCTGCAACCACCACCTTTACTGCATCAAGATAGTACCCCTGCAGTTCCATTCCTACTGTGCTTCTCTGCACCAGCTCTCAATCACCAATTCCTGCTTCACCTTGATCCATTCTGTCACAGCACAGACTCCAGTACCAGCATTGTCTCCACCATTTCAGCTAAGCACAACTGCACTCTTTCTAGTTCATTGCAGCTTAATTCCGATCACCTGCATTCGAGCCATTCCTGCAACTTCAAGCCCCAATTCCAACAATAGCAACCATTCATGATTGATCTCAACCACCTGCATTCCCCTACAGCTTGCGCCTTCCATCTCCTGGCACCTACTCTTCTCCATTGACTCTTAATACGCCACCGACTACAACCAACACCAGCATCAGCTGCTTTACCTGCCCAACTCAGTGCCACCATCGAATCCATTAACACAACAATCACTCAATCTTCTCTGCAGCCTCAAATATCATCAAAACCTATGGCAATCCACAACAACAATAGTGCAGTCGACTGCAGTTTCATCCAGACCTTTTTACGAGCACTTCTCGTGCAAATTGTTGGTGATGAACATTTGGCAGATGTTATTGATTTTAAGCTCTTTCAATCTCCTTACCTACAATCATACACACAAACCCATATTCTCAATGCAACTGAAACACACAAATAGGCCTGAATCTCCATTAATACTTCAATCAATCGCCGGCAAACTTGTTTCTCCTCTGATTTCTTGGATTGAACAACGGCTTACTCGATCATCTGCTCATTATTCTTCTCACCCTCGAACCCATGGTATGTCGGCGTGAATCCTTGGTGTAGCAGCTCTCGATACAGGGAGAAGGGCTTGAACTGAGTTGAGAAGAAATAAAACTTCAATTCCGAATCCTTTCTTTACAGGATGTATGCAAAGTATGGTCTGATGGTCCTGAGTTATCTTGTGACTGGGCTGCCCTGAGCACTGAGTGCAAGTGCCTTAATCCGTCCCATTGAACTGTCAGTCTCATGAAACTGACAGTTCCCGTTATGCTATGTGGCTACCTTGAGCAGAAGTGGCGTCCGCCTTTTAACAATTCTGTGCTGTCTTAGTTTTGCGGCAACATGTACTTGCTTCAACCGCTTCCATATTCTTCATACGACGTCGGTTTGACTCAATTCTTCCGCCATTGCCTTCGTATTTTCTCCCTCTTCGAGATGATGATAAGAAATCCAAGACTTGAGCAAGTTCCACTTATTTTTGCTGCACTGACTCCAAAACACCTAAAAAACTCAAAAATAATCATAAGATACATAATTCACACGAAAATTCGCAAAGAAAGCATAAATACTAGATATAAAATATGGTGTATTCTACACCTATCAAATTCCCCCACACTTAGACTTTGCTAGTCCTCGAGCAAATCAAACAAAACAATTATAAAAGATACATATAACTCCGTCTCGTCGAGGCTATGGTCACTTTAAGCATAAATAACAAGCCTTTGAACCCATAGGTGTCCCTAGTGGACGAGTTTTAGTCTCGTGAAGGTTTACAAGAGGTCTGCCTACAAAACCTATATTTTCAACTCCGTCTAATTGTGACAAATCAATGAACGAATCCAAAATGACTACAGGAGGAAGTACCTTGCAAATTCAATTCATATATTAGTAAATAAACTCTAATTAGATAGTCGAACAAGCCACAATACTCGGAAACTAACAAACCACAATCACAATGAAAAGATTAAGAAGATGGATATAGATGTAGATGTTGGCGAATGTTCACAAGTGATCGATGTTTCCCATATCTGTCTGAAGGTCACTGCCAAGATGAACCTATGCCTATTGGATTGATCTACTTGGTTTGAATGCTACATCAACTCGCTGGCATATACAAGGGAACCAGAAGTGACTTTATTCAACCAATACTTTCTTTCTTTTTCACTTATTCACTTTTTTTTTAGACAACATGATTGGATCAAACTGGATCCAAGCGCATGATTCTTGTCAGCAAGAATGTGATATTTGCCTTGGATCCTGCATTCCACGCTTGTTTAGGCGACGGAGACAGGGACTACGTTTCACACATACTGCTATCCAAGTGTCTTTTTATTCCGTTTTGGTCTAATTGGTCGGTCGGTCTTTTTTTTTCTTTTCTTTTCTTTTCTTTTTTTTTTTTTTTTTTTCTAGTAACTCAACCACTCTATTTCATCCTAGCAGTAATAACAACTCGATTTTTAGTGACCCACCAAAGCACTTAGAGAACAATAGATAAATATGGAAAAAAAAAAAAATAGAATGCGATATGGTGATATTCCGAGATATGGTAACAACTATCATGTTAATTATGATTTCTGAGCTATGTTCGTCCCTTTTAGTTAATTGGTTCCTCAACTCCTGCATTCAAAATGATTCCATCCACTAATGGTGTCATCCTAAAGGCACAAGTTTCTAGATTTCGGAGTTCAAAAAGCACAATTTTTTTCTTGGTTTTTCTATTTTTCTGATTTTTTTTTATTGGCATAAAACACACTAAAACAAAATATACAAACATATAAATGCTCCCCCACACTTAAACTTTACATTGTCCTCAATGTAAAATTGAATCATCCAATGAAAGTTCAAGGTGGGAAATTCCGCAAATGATATGCAAAAACAAGAAAAGTAAAGATAAAAGCAAATGCATAAAAATAAAAAGATAAGGGTAAAGATACAAAACAGGTGGGTTGCCTCCCACTTAGCGCTTGTTTTAAAGTCGCCAGCCCGACGTTCTCCTTGTTTGCTAAGACTCCTCCAGAGGGAGAACTTCCACAAGGTTCACTCCTTCCACGACTTCCGAAGAGAAGTTCTCATAATATGGTTTCAACCGGTGCCCATTCACTTTAAGTTCATTCCCTGTAGCTACACTACGAATTTCAACTACACCATGAGAAAACACATTAGTCACAATAAAAGGTCCAATCCAACGTGACCTTAGTTTATCCGGAAATAATTGCAAACGAGAATTAAACAAAAGCACTTTCTGCCCAATGCAAAATTGTTTCTTTGTAATCATATTATCATGAAATGCCTTAGTTTTCTCCTTGTAAATACGTGAGCTTTCAAATGCATCATTGCGAATCTCTTCTAGCTCTTGAAGTTGCAACTTCCTTTGCTTTCCAGCACCATCCAACTCCATATTGCATTGCTTAATAGCCCAAAACGCCTTATGCTCAATTTCTACGGGTAAGTGACAAGGTTTACCGTAAACAAGCCTAAAGGGAGACATCCCAATAGGTGTATTGTATGCGGTTCTATATGCCCACAAAGCATCATTGAGGCGCATGCTCCAATCCTTCCTTGTTGGATTCACCGTCTTTTCTAGAATGGATTTCACCTCTCGGTTGGAAACCTCGGCTTGTCCATTTGTCTGCGGATGGTATGGTGTTGCAATCCGATGCGACACATTGTACTTCTTTAACAAGACTTGCAAGAACCTGTTTCTGAAGTGTGAAACTCCATCGCTAATTATAGACTTTGGAATTCCAAACCTTGCAATAATATTTGCTTGCACAAAATCTGAAACAACTTTAGAATCATTAGTCGGGGTGGCCTTAGCTTCCACCCATTTCGAGACATAATCCACATCAAGCAATATATAATAATTTCTATTAGAATTGACAAAAGGGCCCATAAAATCAATTCCCCATACATCAAAGACCTCAACAAATTGAATAATAGTTTGTGGCATTTGATTTCGGGCACCTAGATTGCCTGTTCTTTGGAACCTATCACATGTTATACAAAATGCATGCGCATCCTTAAACAAATTCGGCCAATAGAAACCACATTCTAGTACCTTGAGAGCGGTTCTCTTGCTCCCAAAGTGTCCTCCACATGCATATGAGTGGCAAAAAGACAAGATAGAGTTAAATTCGGATTCGGGAACACACCTTCGTATTACTTGGTCACTACAATGTTTCTATAAGTATGGATCATCCCATATGTATTGGTTTCCTAGCTTCTTAAGTTTGTCCCTCTCAGCACGAGACAAGTTCTTTGGGATTTGTTTAGAAACTAAGTAATTAACAATATCAGCGTACCATGGTTCTCCAAAAGCAATTGAGAATAGTTGCTCATCCGGGAAACTTTCACACAACGGGATAGCATCCTTGTCCACAGCAAGACGGCTCAAATGATCTGCAACGGTGTTCTCAATTCCTTTCTTGTCCTTGATCTCTATATCAAACTCTTGCAAGAGTAAAATCCATCGTATGAGCCTCGGTTTCGCCTCTTTCTTTGTAAGCAAGTACCTAAGTGCTGCATGGTCAGAAAAGACAACAACTTTTGTACCAATTAAATAAGAGCGAAACTTTTCCAAAGCAAAAACAATAGCTAATAACTCTTTTTCAGTGGTTGTGTAGTTTTGTTGGGGCTTATTTAACGTTCTAGAAGCATAATAAATGGCATGAGGTACCTTCCACACACGCTGCCCAAGCACCGCACCAACCGCATAATCACTTGCATCACACATAAGCTCAAAAGGCTTGCTCCAATCCGGTGGTTTAATGATAGGGGCTGAAATCAAAAGTTCTTTCAAACGATTGAATGCCGCCCATACACTTCTCATCAAAGTTAAAAACCACATCTTTTTGCAATAAGTTACAAAGTGGTGATGCTATCTTGGAAAAATCCTTGATGAATCTACGATAAAAACCTGCATGACCAAGAAAAGAACGTATCTCCCTCACCGTAGTGGGAGGGTTTAGAGCACGAATAAGGTCTATCTTAGATTTATCAACTTCCAAGCCTTTAGAATATATTATATGGCCTAAAACTATGCCATGAGTTACCATAAAATGGCACTTCTCCCAATTAATCACAAGGTTTGTTTCAACACATCGTTCAAGGATTAGTGACAAATTGTTCAAACAAAGGTCAAATGAATCACCAAAGACACTAAAGTCGTCCATGAACACTTCGATTATGTTTTCAACATATTCTGAAAAGATACTTACCATACACCTTTGAAAGGTAGATGGAGCATTGCATAAGCCAAAAGGCATCCTTCTATAAGCAAAAGTACCAAAAGGACAAGTGAAAGTGGTTTTCTCTTGATCCTCCGGTGCTATCACAATCTTATTATAACCTGAATAGCCATCAAGAAAGCAATAATAAGCGTGTCCAGCTAAACGTTCAAGCATTTGATCAATAAAAGGTAATGCAAAATGATCCTTCCTAGTGGTGGCATTCAATTTTCTATAATCTATACAAACCCTCCAACCGGTTTGCACACGAGTTGGGACAAGTTCGTTCTTATCATTATCCACCACCGTCACACCTGATTTCTTTGGTACAACTTGTACCGGGCTTACCCATTTGCTGTCGGATATGGGGTAGATAACACCCACTTCCAAAAGCTTGAGTATCTCCTTTTTCACAACTTCCATCATGGGAGGGTTCAAACGACGTTGCGCTTCCCTTGTAGGCTTTGCATCGTCTTCCAAACAAATCTTGTGCATACAAACGGCAGGGCTTATACCCTTGATATCAGCGATTGTCCATCCTATGGCCGTCTTGTTCTTCCTTAGCACCCTTAGAAGTTTTTGCTCCTGTAATTCACTAAGCTCGTTAGAAACAATAACAGGCAACTCTTCATTGTCACCTAAGTACAAGTACTTTAAATGACTAGGAAGAGGTTTCAATTCTAGCTTTGGAGATTTAATAATTGAAGGCTCAAGCTTTTCATCATTGCGAGGTAAAGAAACATATGAAACATTCTTAAGTGCAGATTTTTCCGGTAATGAGTTAAGAGAACCAATGGTTTCCTTAATCTCATCACCGTACTCCAAACCGTTATCAATAGGTGTAGTGAGCACGGTTTCCAAAGAATCAGCGCTATTCAACTCAAACATTTGTTGCGCCAATGTGTCCATCACATCAACGGAGAAACAAGAGTGGACATCACTAGGATATCTCATCGTCTCGAAAATGTTGAAATGTATTATTTCTCCATCAAACTCCATAGTCAGCGTTCCCTTATCAACATCAATAATTGTTTTTGCCGTTTTCATGAAGGGACGCCCAAGTAGCAATGGAAGAGACGAGTCCGGTGCACCTTCATCCATCTCTAAGACACAAAAGTCAGCTGGAAATACAAGTTGGTTAACCTGCACAAGAACATCCTCAACAATACCCATTGGGTAGACATTAGAGCGATCGGCTAATTGCAACACAATTTCAGCCTTTTTGAGAGGACCTAAATCAAGTGAGTTATAAATAGATGCATGCATAAAATTAACGGATGCACCTAAATCCAACATAGCTTTATTAAATGTTTTGGTACCAATTATGACGGGAATGTCAAAGCTACCCGGGTCCTTGCATTTCAGTGGGAGTTTGTGTTGCAAGATTGCCGAAGCATTCTCCCCCACGCTAAGAACTTCATTACCTTTGAGCCTTTGCTTATTGGTACACAAGTCCTTCAACACTTTTGCATACTTTGGAACTTGCTTGATTGCATCTATGAGCGGTATGTTCACATGAATCTTCTTGAGAATGTCTAAAATCTCCTTTTCTAGTGCCTCCTTCTTGGAATTTGCAAATCTGCGAGGAAAAGGTAAAGGAGGAACATAAGTAGAAACCGGAGTTTTAGAGATAGGAATAGGTACCTCAGAAGTTTGGGGAGAGTCCTAGTTCTTCTCCTCCAAAATAGGTTCCTTTGGTGTCTCCACCCTGCCCGAATCAGCAGCTTCGGGTTGCACAAGTTGTGTACCACTTCTCAATGTAATTGCATTTACACCCTCCTTTGGATTGATAGGTTTAGAAGGGAGTTTCCCACTATTTTTTGCCTTCAATTAGTTCAACTCAAGAGCCATAGAACCAACTTAGGTCTGCAACTCCTTCATCGAACTCTTGGTCTCTTGTATAAACGATTTCATCAACTCCTCCATACTTGACCCCTGATTTTGAGGTTGTTGTTGTTGTTGTTGAAATTGTTGACGCGGCAGGAATTGTTGTTGTTGAAGTTGGAATCCACCCGAATTGTTGAAATTAGGTTGTTAGACCGCTCCTTGCTTGTTTTCATAGCTAAAGTTGGGGTGATCTCTCCATCCCGGATTGTAAGTATTGGAATAAGGATCATACCTTCTTTGCTGACTTGGAAAGACCACATTAGCTTGTTCGTTGGCTTCTTCATATCCTTGATGAGAACTTGGGATAACCGCGGCTGCAACTTGTTGCATCATTGCTGTCATGTTACCCATTTGTTGACGAAGTTCTTCCACCTCGCTCACTTCATTCACCCTTCTAAGAAGCACGTCCGAACCACGACTCACAAATTGTTGGGAGTTTTCTACCA
The DNA here is from genome assembly GCA_023529315.1 of Papaver bracteatum. NCBI lineage: Eukaryota > Viridiplantae > Streptophyta > Magnoliopsida > Ranunculales > Papaveraceae > Papaver > Papaver bracteatum. Next base: position 773,753 of record JAJJWX010003180.1, read on the forward strand.
TATTTTCAATCAACTCTCTAGCTTGAGTCACCGTCTTGCTTACTAGTGCACCACCACCCGCAGCGTCAATAAGATTCCTATCACTTGATTGGATTCCTTCATAGAAATATTGGATAATCATATCATCTCTGAATTGGTGATGAGGACAGCTTGCCACCAACCTCTTGTATCGTTCCCAACAATCATATAAGGACTCACCCACATTTTGCTTCATTCCGCAAATCTCCTTGCGAATTTGAGTAGCCTTTGACGCAGGAAAATACCTCTCTAGAAAGAGTTTCTTGAGCCCATTCCATGTTGTAACACTTCCGGAAGGCAAATAGTATAACCAATCCTTAGCATTACCTTACAAAGAAAATCGGAAAACCTTCAACATAGCACCATCCGCCTCCATATTTGCAGGGAGCATAGCCATGACAATGGTGTGAAAATCCATAAGATGCTTGTTAGGATCTTCATTCACCAAGCCATGGAACTTTGGTAATTCTCTAAGAAGTCCCGGCTTGATTTCAAAAGTGGAGTTGGTTTGAATGCAACCCTGCTGTATATCCAGCTTGTAAGAAGCTAAGTCTTTAAGTGAACAATTTGCAGGGTCACCCATTGCTTCTTCTTCTTCTTCCTCTTCTTCAAAAGGAATCTCGTGTTCTACTTCGCCTTCTTGATGAAAAGCTTCTCCTTCACCCAAGTTGTGTTCTTCCGTTGTGCCTTGCCTTGGTTGGAGTATTGTGCCTTTTCGAGTAGATATCCCGCACCTTGGATAATTCCAATCTTTAGAAGCCATGGATTAGGTACCTGAAAAATGATTCTCACAAACAAGTAAGAAACAAGACAAGAAATGAAAAGCAGTATGCGAGCAGAAATATTAAAAAGAAACTAAAAACTTAATAACTAGCGGAATGCCTCCCCGGCAGCGGCGCCAGAATTTGATCGGTTGTCAATCGTCAAAAATAATTCACTTTCTTACTCAAAAAAATATGAATGAAGTATAAAGTAAGGAAGAGTTCGTATCCACAGAGAGGCGATTGTAGTTATCAATTTCTAGTTTCTTAGTAACCAAGATGGGGGATTTCTGATTTTTGTAAAATAAAAATAAATTAAAAGCAAAGTGAATAGTCGGAAGTAATCAATAGAGAAAGATATTGGTCAAGGAATTCATCTTCAATCTTAAACATGTGCTTGCATATATGATTAGAATTACGATTTAATCTCTTTTATTATCAAAAGCCTGGAAAATCAAGAGAGCAAGATAATCTATTTATTTCCCAAGTGAATCAAAACACACATTAGAGCTGCGTATGTGAATTCTACCTAAAGAATAACTTAACGCCTTGCGCTAATCAAGTTCAATTCCCAGGAGCATTAAGTTTTGGAAATAGGCTAATCAAAGCAATTGTCATACATTGCGCATAACAATTCGGACAATGGTCAAACTCTACATATGATTATAAGAGTGTATCACTACAAACTATAATCATATCATGCTACTTGTATTTGGGGTTATCGCTCGATGAAAAACCCTAAAATAGCTATGGATAAGATGCAAGTTCAATTAATTGGCCACTTAACTAATCAAACATCTATATCCTACCACAATACATCATTCATGTGATTATAAAAACAGTAGAGATATGAACGAAAACAAAGAGAGAAAACTAATACATTAATCAAGCACGAGTTATAGATATAGGACTACATCCTTAACCAATAATAAGAGATTTAGCTACTCATAGCTATGGAGTTCATCATAATCAATAATCAAATAAAGGAGATGAATATTAAATACTAAAGCAAACCCTAGTTGTAGTTTCAGCGGCTCTCTCCTCTGCTCCAAGAATAATACGTGATGTCTTTGTTGTAGAAACTCTCTTTTTTATAGCCCTTTGCTTTCCAAAAATAGGTCAAAGTCTTCAAAATATTCAAGTCCACATCCATCTACATGTCCACCAAGCCCATGTGTGAAAAATATATCTCTGGAATTTTCGGGTCCAAAACGGGTCGCCGGAGTGCTGACGTCATCGCTGGAATCCGGCCACCGTCGCCGGAAAATTGTCTCAAGTCAAGATGACATTTCAGACACTGTCTCCAATAAGTATATACTCCCAGCAACTCATCTCTCCTTCTATGCATTTCAAACATTCACAAAATACCACCTAAACCAATTTCTTGTTCTTGCGAAAACGTACCCAAAAGCGTGACACGTAGCTCCTATGTCCGGCCGCCAACTCTTTCGTTCGACTCATACCCGCCTCATGATTCACTGAATCTTGACGATCCCCACTTTCGGTTCCAAAATCCGACTATCGGAGCTATGCTCACCGGCTCGCCAATTTCGCCCACTTTTCTCAATTTCTGCGACTTCTTCTTAGCTTCTCTCGGCTTGGAGCTGAACTTCAAAACCAAACTGATTGGTCCCAAATTCTGATTCCATTCATCTCATCAGTACCGTTTCTATGCATTAACACACACTAACCATAACTCACAACTCTCTAACTCCCAGCACAGTAATAGCGCTACTGCCAGTTGGCAATCACCATAGCAACCTTCATTCCATCAAACCCATTATCGCCTGCAATTCCATTCGCTGTCCTATTGCAGCATCACTTGCTGATTCCTTGGCTCATTGACACAATCCAGCTCACAGCATCAGTTAACCACTATATCCCAGTTCTCAACTCCATTTCTCTTAGCCATCAAACCCAACTGAGCTCTATGCTTCGATTCTCTGTTTGCTCATCTACTCGCAATGCTGCTGCAATTTAGTTCCTAGGCAGCAACTCAACCACTGCCTACTTCACCAGCTTGACTGCAGATCTAGTTCAATCCATTGCCGGTTACTCTTCCATACACTTCAACTCAATTTTCCATTCCCTTATTATCCCAGATGCACATCACATCTTCAAGTCAAGACCATTCCTCCCTGAAATGCACATCATACTAGCACAAATTGTTCTCGCTTCTTCATTATCCACAGCCAACAAACCAATCTCAGCACTCGTTCTTCATATCAGCTCCTGGTGTTTTGAACTCTGCCAACCATTTCTTCCCTGCATCTTGTAATCCACTACTACGATGACACCAACTAGTCCCGTGCACTCCACCTTCAAACTCAGACCTGTAGCTGCAACCACCACCTTCACTGCATCAAGATAGTACCCCTGCAGTTCCATTCCTACTGTGCTTCTCTGCACCATCTCTCAATAAACAATTCCTGCCTCACCTTGAGCCATTCTGTCACAGCACAGACTCCAGTACCAGCATTGTCGCCACCATTTCAGCTAAGCACAACTGCACTCTTTCTAGTTCATTGCAGCTTAATTCCGATCACCTGCATTCGAGCCATTCCTGCAACTTCAAACCCCAATTCCAACAACAGAAACCATTCATGATTGATCTCAACCACCTGCATTCCCCTACAGCTTGCGCCTTACATCTCCTGGCACCTACTCTTCTCCATTGACTCTTAATGCGCCATCGACTACAACCAACACCAGCATCAGCTGCTTTACCTGCCCAACTCAGTGCCACCATCGAATCCATTAACACAACAATCACTCAATCTTCTCTGTAGCCTCAAATATCATCAAAAACTATGGCAATCCACAGCAACAATAGTGCAGTCGACTGCAGTTTCATCCAGACCTTTTTACGAGTACTTCTTGTGCAAATTGTTGGTGATGAAAATTTGGCAGATGTTATTGATTTTAAGCTCTTTCAATCTCCTTCCCTACAATCATACACACAAACCCATATTCTCAATGCAACTGAAACACACAAATAGGCCTGAATCTCCATTAATACTTCAATCAATCGCCGACAAACTTGTTTTTCCTCTGATTTCTTGGCTTGAACAACGGCTTACTCGATCATCTGCTCATTATTCTTCTCACCCTCGAACCCATGGTCTGTCGGCGTGAATCCTTGGTGTAGCAGCTCTCGATCCAGGGAGAAGGGCTTGAACTGAGTTGAGAAGAAATAAAACTTCAATTCCGAATCCTTTCTTTACAGGATGTGTGCAAAGTATGGTCTGATGGTCCTGAGTTATCTTGTGACTTGGCTGCCCTGAGCACTGAGTGCAAGTCCCTTCATCCGTCCCATTCAACTGTCAGTCTCATGAAACTGACAGTTCCCGTTATGCTCTGTGGCTACCTTGAGCAGAAGTGGCGTCCGCCTTTTAACAATTCTGTGCTGTCTTAGTTTTGCGGCAACTTGTACTTGCTTCAACCGCTTCCATATTCTTCATACGACGTCGGTTTGACTCCATTCTTCTGCCATTGCCTTCGTCTTTTCGCCCTCTTCGAGATGATGATAAGAAATCCAAGACTTGAGAGAGTTCCACTTATTTTTGCTCCACTGACTCCAAAACACCTAAAAAACTCAAAAATAATCATAAGATACATAATTCACACGAAAATTCGCAAAGAAAGCATAAATACTAGATATAAAATATGGTGTATTCTACATCTATCAACAAGTAGAGAGTCCAAGTCATCATGAAGAATCTAGTGAAGAGGTAGTCAAAGACAAGGAGGAAGCCGTACCAAAGGAGAATTCAACACCAACCGCCTAATCCAAGGAACCGGTTCCTACTTTTACTACTCCACCTCCTTTTCCTAGTCGTTTTGCTAAGTCCAAGAAGGAAGCTCAAGATAGGGCACTCATGGATATATTCAAGAAGATAGAAATCAACATCCCCTTCATCGAGGCCATCAAGACAATGCCAAGGTATGCTAAGTTCATGAAGGAATTATGCACAAAGATGGATAGGTTGCTTGATAATGAAATTACTAAAGTTGGCGAGAGTGCGTCGGCTATGATTTTGAAGAAGATGCCTACAAAGTGCACGGATCCCGGTGGTTTCACGTTGCCAATTACTATTGGTAAGAAAAGGTTTGAACATGCTTTACTTGACTTGGGATCTTCCATTAGTGTGATGTCGGCCGATATATATGACTTCTTGAATCTTGGACCGTTGAAAGAGACAAGAGTTATTATCCAATTAGCAAACAAGTCTAACATTTATCCAAAGGGACTTGTAGAAGACGTTTTAGTGCAAGTGAATGAGTTAATTTTTCTGGTGGATTTCTTTGTGGTGGATATGGACAATAATGAGAATCGTTCGTCTACTTCTCTACTTCTTGGGAGGCCATTTATGAAGACCGCAAAGACGAAGATTGATGTTGATAAGGGTACACTCACTATGGAGTTCGACAAGGAAGTAATACACTTTAACATATTCGAAGCCATGCGCTACCCAAGTGATGTGCATTCCGTTTACTCCATTGATGTGTTTAGTTCATTAGCGCAACAAATGGTGGAATTGAATCAAGAGGATGCACTTGATGTGGTGTTGCAAAATAACATTGAATTGGACATCCACGGCGTGTCTAACTTGGATGTTGAAATTTCCACGGAATTGGTGGAGACGTGTGGTGCTTTGACGGCATTACAAGAAGTTAAGGGTAATGTTTCACATATTTCTTTACCCGTGAATGATGAATTACTTGTACCATCTATTGTGAAGGCGCCTAACCTAGAGTTGAATCCACTTCCGGACCATTTGAAGTATGCATTTTTGGGAGATGGAGATGAGCTTCCGGTGATTATTTCAAAGAACCTCACACCGATACAATAAGACCGTTTGCTTAGAGTCTTGAAAGAGCACAAAACGGCTATTGGTTGGACAATTGTGGACATCAAAGGCATTAGTCCATCCATGTGCATGCATATGATTATAATGGAAGAGAATGTAAAGCCGGTACGTGATGCTCAACGTAGGCTTAATCCTCCCATGATGGAGGTTGTGAAGAAAGAGATACTCAAATTTCTAAGTGCGGGGGTAATTTACCCAATCTCCGATAGCAAGTGGGTTAGTCCGGTACAAGTGGTGCCAAAGAATTCCGGTGTTACGGTTGTTCGAAATCAAGACGATGAACTTGTTCCTACAAGAGTTCAAACCGGTTGGAGAGTGTGAATTGACTGTAGAAAGCTTAATTCCGCAACCCGGAAGGATCACTTTGCTTTACCTTTCATTGATCAAATGTTGGAGCGGTTAGCGGGGCACTTGTATTATTATTTCTTGGACGGTTATTCGGGATACAACCAAATTGTGATTGCACCGGAGGACCAAGAGAATACTACTTTCACTTGTCTATTTGGAACGTTTGCGTATAGACGGATGCCATTTGGTCTTTGCAATGCACTGGCTACTTTCCAAAGATGCATGGTAAGTATATTCTCGGATTACGTGGAGCGCATTATCGATGTATTTATGGATGAATTTAGTGTTTATGGCAATTCTTTTGATAGATGTTTAGACAACCTTGAACTAGTTCTTAAACGATGCATATACACAAACCTTGTCCTTAATTGGGAGAAATGTCATTTTATGGTAAACCATGGCATAGTACTTGGTCACATTGTGTCCTCTCGAGGGCTCGAAGTGGACAAGTCAAAGATAGATTTAATAAGAAACTTACAATATCCCACTTCGGTGAGGGAGGTTCGTTCTTTTCTTGGCCATGCAGGTTTCTATAGGCGGTTTATCAAGGATTTCTCAAAAATCTCCATGCCGATGTGCAAGTTACTACAAAAGGAGGTACCTTTTGACTTCAACAAGGAATGCAAGGATGCTTTTGACAAATTGAAGGCAATGTTGACAAGTGCGCCAATTATCAAGTCACCGGATTGGAATCTTCCATTTGAATTAATGTGTGATGCTAGTGATTATGCGGTTGGATCCGTTCTGGGTCAAAGAGTGGACAAGTTTTCCCATGTTATCTATTATGCATCTAAGACCCTCAATGATGCAGAAATCAACTATTCTACCACGGAAAAGGAGTTATTGGCTATAGTGTTTGCATTGGAAAAATTTCGATCATACTTGGTGGATACAAAGGTGTGTATTCTGATCATGCGACACTTAAATACTTACTAAAGAAGAAAGAATCTAAGCCAAGATTAATCTGGTGGATCCTATTACTACAAGAGTTCGACATAGAAATTCGAAATAAGAAAGGTGTGGAGAATACCGTTGCAGATCATCTTAGTAGACTTGTTATGTCTCACGAAGAACTTCCATTACAAGTCCGCTTTCCGGACGAACAACTTTTCTCCTTGGAAGAATCAACACCTTGGTATGCGGATATAGTGAATTATTTGGTGACAAGGAAGGTACCTAGTACAATGTCCAACTTCCAAAAGATGAAACTTAAGAAGATAGTGAAGCAATATGTGTGGGATGAACCATACTTATGGAAATATGGCATTGATCAAATAATACGAAGGTGCGTACCTAACTTCGAATTTCAATCTATTCTCTCCTTTTGTCATACTTTTGCTTGTAGTGGCCATTTTGGTTCTAAACGTACCGCTCTCAAAGTTCTTGAAAGTGGATTTTATTGGCCCACCTTGTTTGAAGATTCATATGTTTTTTGTAAATCGTGTGATAGATGTCAAAGAATGTGCAATCTAGGTGCTCGAAATCAAATTCCACTCACACCAATTCTCGCCGTAGAGATTTTTGATGTGTGGGGAATTGATTTTATGGGCCCTTTTTTCAATTCGAATGGAAATTTTTATATACTTATTTCCGTAGATTATGTTTCGAAATGGGTGGAGGCTAGAGCCACCAAAACTAATGATTCTCAAGTTGTTTGTGATTTTGTAAGAGAAAACATATTCACTAGGCATGGCACACCAAGAGTGGTGATAAGCGATGGAGGATCACATTTCAAGAAGTCTTTCCACGCTCTCCTCAAGAAGTACAACATAACACACAAGATTGGTATGCCTTACCATCCACAAACTAGTGGACAAGCGGAAATTTCAAACCGTGAAATCTTCTTGAGAATACGGTGAATACCACAAGGAAAGATTGGAGCTTTAAGCTCAATGATGCACTTTGGGCGTATAGAACGGCGTACAAGACACCGATTGGTATGTCTCCATATAGGTTGGTTTATGGCAAAGCTTGTCATCTTCCGGTTGAACTTGAACATAAGGCTTATTGGGCGATAAATAAATTCAACATGGAGTATGATTAAGTGGGGAAACAAAGAAAGTTGCAACTAAATGAGCTAGAGGAGATATGTAATGATGCTTACGAGAGTGCCCGTATTTACAAGGAAAAGACCAAGCTTTTTCATGACAAGATGATTTCTCGGAAAAGTTTTGTTGTGGGGCAAAAAGTTCTTTTATTTAATACTCGTTTACGTTTATTTCCAGGTAAGCTTAAGTACCGTTGGGTGGGACCATTTATTGTTACTAATGTTTATGATCATGGTGCAGTTGAAATTGTTAGTGAAAAAACAGGACAACCCTTGAAAGTCAACGGCCATAGGTTGAAGCCATATTATGAAAACTTTCCAACGGAGCATGTGGACGTGATTGGACTTCGATATTTGCTCCCTCTAGAGGAGTAATGTGAAGCAAGAGCTATGTCGGGCCGTCGACTTTAAAACAAGCGCTACGTGGGAGGCAACCCACCGGTTTTGTATTTCTTATCCTTTTGTATTTTTATTTTTATTTGCTTTTTGTTTTGTTTGTTTATTTTTATTGTTCCATATCATATTAGGATTTCCCACCTTGACTTTGCTAGGAGGATTCAATTACATTGAGGACAATGTAAGGTTTAAGTGTAGGGGAGTGGCTAAGCATATATTTTTGCATAATTAAAAAAAAAAATTTGCATAAAAACTTCAATTTTTAGAGATTTTAGAGTCACTAGCATACTTCTAGGTATGATTACATAAAGAATTCTGACCGACATAATTGAACTTGGAAATGTTAGGGAACTACGTTTGATTTCTTGCTTGTTAGAGTGTTAAATAATGGATTTAATCATGCCGGTGATGCAAATTTGGTGCATGGAGAAGTGCGTTATTAGAGTTGCTGATCAATCATTAGTGGAGACTACCCATTTTCATATCAACCAAGGCACCGACCAAAAATTCTTCCTTTACTAAAGAGCTTCTTTTGAGTGTGTTTCACCGTACGTTAATTCCGGGTAGAATGGTGAGCTACCCAATTTCACACCAATTTCAGCACTATTTTGATCTCTTGAGTGCTAATTTTTGTCAATCATGAGGGTGACGTGTATGGATGAAAGCCTCCTTCTTGTAGTTCTATTTGCAGTTAGCACCATTCTCTCAACAACGGGTCCATAGAAACACCACAATTATCAACAAGGAGCGACATCAAAATCTACAAGGGAAGTTGAAAAGGTTCAAGGTTTGCAAGCAACAATGGAACAAGAAAAAGAGCAAATTTTTATCCAAGTAAAGCAACATACAATGAGCAGATTTTTACATATATGTTGAAGACTTACAATACAATGAGGTAATTCTATATTCAAGTATGAAGACTTATTTACAAGAGCGAAGAAAAGCAAAAGGTGAGAATTATTGAAGTTTATGATTTCAAGACGATACAAGTTGTGAAGAATCAAGCGGTAAAGTACCTTTCCACGGCCATGGTTGTTTTATTTTTCACTTTGATTTGTATTTTGTTTCTCTTGTCTTAAAAAAAATGAAAAAAATTGAAAAATATATATATATATATATATATATATATGAGACAAGAGAAATATTTATTATTGTTTTGTTTTGAATAAGCCGTGGGGAAGGAAAATCTATAAGGAAGTTTCAAGCGACAAGGATTTTAAGGAAAAAGGTTACAAATTGTCAAGGATTTATGAAGTTCGAAAGTTTATCATCAATAGTTGAAGCCGAAGACCAAGAAGATGAAGACAAGGAGCGGAAGACATTTCTATTGGATTCCGTGAGAGTGGTGTTATCATAATTGGCAATCGGATGTGAAGGTAAGTAAGTAATCTCATCCTCGATATAAGTGGTTGATTTCCTTTCTTAGAGATCGTTAGAAAAATGGGTTTTCAAAATGTTAAAAGATGTGGGTTTTTCAAAATTTTGGAAGTTATCCTTCCTACCATTCAACGTGTTGCAGGAATTCTCTCTTCATTCCTACCTGCACACATGTGAGACCCATAAAAAAGACGTCTTTTTGAGTGCAATTATCATAAAACCCTTCTTGGTTAGGCATAAGTCAAGGTGAAATGCTTATTGATCGTTCCTCAAACACGTGTTCTCTCATTATGGTGTGGTTATTTCTCACTCAACAATTAAGAATGAGAATATGTTCTTTAGTATTTCTAACTTCTTATTACTAGCATGCAGAAACTCTATGTCCTCATATCTCTTTGGATGCTTGGGACACTAGAACGCTTTGAAGTTGTAAGTTTTAGTTTGATTTGCTCGAGGACTAGCAATGTCTAAGTGTGGGGGAATTTGATAGGTGTAGAATACACCGTATTTACTATCTATAGAGTTTATGCTTTCTTTGCTATTTTTCTTGTGAATTATGTATTTTACGTGTGTTTTTGAGTTATTAGGTACTCTGGAGTCGCACGGAGGAAAGAAGAAGGGATCGCCCAAATTTGAGCAAAAAGGGCAGAATTGTCATTTCATAGGGAGAACACTATTCGGAGCCAACCAAAGGTTAATGGGCACCTCTCTTTTGGATAAGTATTAAAAGACAACTACCACGGGTTAAGGGGCTACCATCTGGCTAGCCCTTATCAGAAGTGACCACCTAGTATGAGGCACCCAATCTGTGGGTGTATTCCAGCAGTGGGGTGTACCATCCTACCCTAGTCTACAACCCTAAAATTGAGAAAAGATACTCTCATCGATTATTTTCACCTAAAATTTAGAATGAAGAAAAGCTGCGCAGCCATAAGCAGAACCGAGGGGTGAAATCGAGAGAAATATGGATCGACAAATACAAAGGAGAAATTGATGCTGCCGTCATAATCAGTAAGAAGAAGGATTGTGTACTCGAATTGCGGATGAAGGTAAGTAGATCGAGACGAGCTAATAGTTGAAGCTGTTTTTCAGAGAACTTGAAGATGATTTGAGAGATTAAATGAGGTCCGGTGTTGTTGTTATCGAAGATCTGAAATCGAATTAAGGGTTTGAAACAAATGGAGGGTTGCTGCTGGTTTTTGAGATTCAGAGTAGCAGAAAATCAACAGGGATAGGTTTTGGCTGCCAAGGGTTCGAGTGATGCAATGAATTGAAGATGAAAGAAGAAATCAGATAGAGAAGAAGTGAGGGTCCTAAGAGATTCAAAGGAGATAGAGATGATGTTGTTAATAGAGATAGAGAATTGAGGCAGCGGAATCAGTGAATCTAGAATTACAGAGACGAAACTGAAGTTGTTGATAGTCAATGTTGTTGGCTATTTGAGGTTCGAGCTAGAGTTGTGAATTGGAGATGGGTTTCTGAATTGAGCTGATGTTGTGAATTATGCAGCTACAGTTCAAGTTGCAAGTGGTACAAGGAAGAACAAAAGGGGTTTGTGCTATTACAGTCAGGATTCAATGGGTTATGAGAATGGTGAAGTTCTGTTGCAGTAAATGAGTGTTGTTGGTGAAGAAACTATGTTTGAACTATAGATGAATGTTAGGTTGTCGCAGGGGAAGAAAATCGTCCTAGGAAATGCTCAATAAACAGAGGAAACTCTGTCAGTTTTCCTGCTCCGGCGAGTCAAATCGGACCGACGGTGACCGATCCAGAACGAGTTCGATGAGCCGATCTGACCCAACTTAGACTACTCAGCCTGACTAAAAAGTTGACTAGAAGCTAACTCATCCTCCCTTTGACCCACTGACTAACAGTTTGACTGACGGTTGACCTATTTGACTGTTAGTCCTAACGGTGGACTGACGGAATATTCATCTACCGGAGGAGAATCTCAGGTGGCCGGCGGTGACGAATTCCGGCCAACTTCCGGCCAAAAACCCAATTTTCCGGTGAGAAAAATACAGAATTTTGTGTGGACTTCTCTCATGTGTGTGAAGACTTAGAATTGGGAATTGGATGAAAACTTGGAAGTTTTGGAGAATTGGACTAGAAATTGGAATATGGCTCAAATTGGGAAAGTGGTGTTCTTATGGAATGTGTGGATTCTTTTCCTACAAAGATATGGAGAGTATTGAAGCCTATAAATAGAGGAGTTCTCTACAACTTTTTACACACATCTACTTTGGAGAAGGAGTTAAAGTGCACAAGGATTGGAGGAAGGAGCAACTATCATCTTTTCAATAAGTTTTTCTTTCTTCCTTAATTATTATTATTATTGTGTAAACTCCAAACTATGAGTAGCTAATTTTCTTATTGATTGAGGATGAATTCCTAGTTCTTAACATATGGTTTGAGTTTTGTTTCAATTCTACTTTGAAGTTTTTCATATGATTATCGTTTGCTTTTACTAATATTAATATTTATGATTGATTGATAGGTTGTTTGGAGTGCACGCTAAATTAATTTGTTAATTTAATCTAAAGCTAGTGAAAGTTAGGGAATACGTAATATTTTCTTGACTCTTTACACCTGGAAAACTGGGTTTTTGGCTGGAAGTTGGCCGGAATTCGTCACCTCCGGCCACCTGAGATTCTCCTCCGGTAGATGAATATTCCGTCAGTCCACCGTTAGGACTAACAGTCAAACAGGTTAACCGTCAGTCAAACTATTAGTTAGCGGGTCAAAGGGAGGACGAGTTAGCTTCTAGTCAGCTTCTTAGTCAGGCTGAGTAGTCTAATTTGGGTCAGATCGGCTCATCGAACTCGTTCTGGATCGGTCACCGTCGGTCCGATTTGACTCGACGGAGCAGGAAAACTGACAGAGTTTCCTCTATTTATTGAGCATTTCCCAGGACGATTTCAGGCCGATTTTCTTCCCCTGCGACAACCTAACATTCATCTATAGTTCAAACATAGTTTCTTCACCAACAACACTCATTTACTGCAACAGAACTTCACCATTCTCATAACCCATTGAATCCTGACTGCAATAGCACAAACCCCTTCTGTTCTTCCTTGTACCACTTGCAACTTGAACTGTAGCTGCATAATTCACAACATCATCTCAATTCAGAAACCCATCTCCAATTCACAACTCTAGCTCGAACCTCAAATAGCCAACAACATCGACTATCAACAACTTCGGTTTCGTCTCTGTAATTCTGGATTCACTGATTCCGCTGCCTCAATTCTCTATCTCTATTAACAACATCATCTATATCTCCTTTGAATCTCTCAGGACCCTCACTTCTTCTCTATCTGATTTCTTCTTTCATCTTCAATTCATTGCATCACTCGAACCCTTGGCAGCCAAAACCCATCCATGTTGCTTTTCTGCTACTCTGAATCTCAAAAACCAGCAGCAACCCTTCATTTGTTTCAAACCCTTAATTCGATTTTAGATCTTCGATAACAACAGCACCGGACCTCATTTAATCTCTCAAATCATCTTCAAGTTCTTTGAAAAACAGCTTCAACTATTAGCTCGTCTCGATCTACTTACCTTCATCTGCAATTCGAGTACACAATCCTTCTTCTTGCTGATTATGACGGCAGCATCAATTTCTCCTCTGTATTTGTCGATCCAGATTTCTCTCGATTTCACCCCTCGGTTCTGCTTATGTCTGCGCAGCTTTTCTTCATTCTCAATTTTAGGTGAAAATAATCGATGAGAGTATCTTCTCTCAATTTTAGGGTTGTAGACTAGGGTAGGATGGTACACCCCACTGCTGGAATACACCCATAGATTGGGTGCCTCATACTAGGTGGTCACTTATGATAAGGGCTAGCCAGATGGTATCCCCTTAACCCGTGGTAGCTGTCTTTTAATACTTATCCAAAAGATAGGTGCCCCTTAACCTTTGGTTGGCTCCGAATAGTGTTCGCCCTATAAAATGACAATTCTGCCATTTTTGCTCAAATTTGGGTGATTCCTTCTTCTTTCCTCCGTGCGACTCCAGAGTACCTAATAACTCTAAAACACACGTAAAATACATAATTCATAAGAAAAATAGCAAAGAAAGCATAAACTCTATAGATAGTAAATACGGTGTATTCTACACCTATCATTCGGTGCCATTATTTGTAAGGTAAAATTACTTCTACCCCAAACACAGAGTTTTTGTGATGCTTTTGTTGGGAATCGATCGCTGCTTCAATCTTCAAGTAATTTCTGGAGAAAGGAGAAGGGGGGATACCTGAAAAAAACCCTCCGATGCTAAAGTCAGAATAGGATTTTTCTAACATGTATTTTTGGTATGAAGATTGCTTACCTTTTTGGTTGTAAAATCATCCATTTATAGGTCACGAATTTTCCGTTTTAGGTTCAGGAATTAATTACAGTAATGGCCCTGCATGCCTGTTGTTATGACTGGCCCTTAAATGCCTCTTGTAGTAACTGGCCATGCATGCCTGCATGGTTGCATGACTCTAGCATTGATCACCTGCATGATCCCAGAATATTCTTAGTAACTTCAATCATAGTTAATGAGCCACAATGGGGTGTGGATAACCAAAAGTGTAAGAGAAGTGGGTGTAATCATACGGGGCGTAAGAATCCCAAGAGTAATTGGTATTGGGCGTAAACATCCGGGACTACGGGGCTAAGATGCAACGAAATACACCGAATAACTTCAGCCAATTAATCGTTTACGATTAATCGCCGATCGTTCGTAATCGCAGCAACTCGCCGATTGTCGCTCGCATAGGCCGCCGGCTTCGGCTACCGACATCTCGCCGGCGTCTACCTGCTGCTGTTATCCATTGAAGGTACGGAATATTCTGACGGCGTTAGGCATATACTGACGCCGTTAGTAACGCCGTTAAAATTAACCGCAGATGTTGACGCCGTTAACCATTAACGGAATATGCTTAGAATATTCCGACTCCGTTAGTAACGGCGTTACTTCTAACGGACTTTCAGACGTGTCAATTGCCACGCCACTGCCTCTGGTGACGTGGCACCCCGTTTTGCTGACGTGACAATATTTTTGATGATGTGTCACCTTCCATGTCAGCGTTTTTGCTGACGTGGCACCCATTTGCTGACATCTCACTTGCTGACGTGGTAAGGTTCTGACGTGGGAGCTGCCAGTTGGTTGTGGGATGCTGACGTGGCACGCCTATGTGGGACTTGTTAGCTCAACTTGGAGTTTTTACCCATGGGATTGTGAGTTGAGTGTTTTCTAGTGAGGCCTAGCTTGGTTTGCTGCATATGGAGTCTTTGCAAGGCCTTCATGGCTATCCATGGGAAACACTTAAGGCCCAATGAATCCTTCTTAGTTAGTAAGAGGAGTTTTGTTGGCCTAGGTTAGCCCATTTTCTTGTGTAGAATATTAGGGGTACAAACAATTGGAAGAGCTAATGGGGGTGTTAAGCTATTGGGTGGACCTGTCAGCCTTGATTCGTAGTACTGCAGTGACCTTGTGATATTTGGAGTTGACAAAACTCTACATCTCATGAACTACGTAAAGAAGTTAAAAGACCCACAATGTGAGCTCCTTCTCCTACGCAGCTGTATTGGTGTTTCCAATCTTTACTTCACCCTTCGTACTACCAATCCTCAAGTCCTTGGTACCGCAACCACCCGCTATGATGAACACCGTAGGAGCAGAATCTCGCACAACACATTTGTTAATATGCGGGATGTATTCATTTCATTAGCCTGCTAGAATGTAGCTTGCGAGAATGTAGCAATAACCTGCGAAGATGTAGTAAGATCCTGCGAGAAAATATGAGTTGTATGTGAGTTTTCATCCACTATGTAAATACCTATATAAAGAGGAGAGCAGGAGAGAGAAAAGGAGGGATAGATATTTTTGCAACAGAGAGAGAGAGACTTTATTTTCTTTATCATCTTCTTCCCCTAAAACTAAATCTAGAGCTCCAAATACTCATTAATGGAGTCTCAATGTAAACCAAATATAATTTCAATAATCATAGTGAAGAACCCTAACCCCGTGGATGTAGATCACATTGATCGAACCATGTAAATCTTGTGTCTTATTTTACAATTTTAGCACTTTAATCTTTATTTTGATTATGAAATAGATTTAGATCTAGGAATTATTATATGGGGTGTGTTGTGGGATACCTTGCAACTACATTTTTGGTGCTAGAAACAAAGACGAGTACAAAGAAATAAAGAAAGTTCTAGCTACAGTTTCACATCTACGAACACTACCTGCTGCTGATTAATTTGAAGAAGAAATTCAAAGAAAAAAGCTACTGACAATTACAAATCTCATTGGATATTTCAGCTAAGGATTTTCTTCTCCGGCAAAAAATACTATCAGGAATATAGGGGAGTAAAAAGAATGGGATAAGGAAGTTGATGCTGAACAAAAATAGATCCAGAGAAAACATAAACAACAACGGCGAAACCAATCAAAGCTGAATCAATAATCAGATCCACAAAGACTAATCCTCTCCTTACTTCCTTCTGCTTGGCATCTAATCATTCAGATCTAAGAATTTTAAACGTAGTTTTCAGATAAAGGTTTTCAAAAATCAAGTCATGCTCCCTACAAAAAGAATGATTTTATTAAAACATCTTTGTCCAAAACAAGTTTTGATTACAGATTTTTAACAATTGAACTTTTCTTTACATACCCATGTGACCGATTTCAAAAAAAACAATGAACATTTAAAATCTTCAGATGATTTTGGGATTTCTTTCATAGGAAAAGTGGTAGATACATTGCATCTCATGATTTTCCATTGGATTGGTTGTTTGCAGGGAAGAAACAAAAAAAAAGTAACGAAGAAAAGCTTTGGAGATGAGATGAATGGAGGAGAAGCACATGAAAAAAATAAAAGTATCAGGCAAAGATCAAAGAGTATTATGCGAAAATAACGCCTCAGCATTACCAAAAGCGAAGAACTATTACAAGAATTCACTAGGAGCGAAAGAATAAAGCTAAGCGAAATAAACGCAAAGGAAATAAAGAGTTAAAAGAAGGAGCAAAGCCCCGACAGCTAAACATCATGAGCCAAATTAATACAGAGAGAATGAAATCAAAGCCAACATGACATAAACAAGAAAGATATGATTGATCAAAATTGACGAACAGATGACGTCGAAACCACAAAACTGGACCTCCAGCGAAGCAAAGAACCCAAAGAGGCATGCAGATCAAATCAAACATCAAAAGAAGTGATGCTGCTCGACGAGATGTATACAAGATGACTTTCAAAGGTCAAACCCATCAACAGTAGAAAGTACTTGACAGCGAAAGAGATGCAACCAATCTTCCGACTAAAGAATGCAAAAGGCACACAAAGGATCTAAGAATACAAATTGATGATACAAGAACAACGAGATGCAGCTTCGAACGAACAAATAATTACAGGAAAATGAAGAGGATAATGTCAGGGGCAAAGACGAGGATAATAGTTTGCTCAGGATCAAGTTTCACTTCGCATAGAATTTTTGCTCCTCAAATGTTTACATCGCATAAACATTCCCTTCGCAGGAATTTACTTTGCGAACATTTACTGCATGAACATACACTTCGCAGATGTTTGCTTCGCACATACTTTATTCACGTGAAGTCTTACTCCCAAATGCATGTGTGAACAAGAAAAGAAAAGTTTCGCCAAAACCAGTTTGTGGGTCTCCTCATGAGAACAAACAGCGAAATTCTTCAACAACAAGCGAACAAAAGTTACTTGTCCATTCAACAGCATAAAAAGGCGAAAAGAGCTGAACTTGATAGAGCGAAACATTCACAATGAATCATAATACAGAAAGTCAAGAAGAGGTAAGGAGATTTTTCAAAATATCCCAAAGTATTAATCCATGACGATGGTGTTCATAGCAAATGAAGAAATTAAGAGAGCAAGTAATGGTCAAGAAAAAGCTACCAGTTAACAACATCACGATAGTAAAGAAATTTAATGCACACACGAAGATAAAACTTCTCTCTGCGAAGATAACCAAAACCAAGAATATGAAAAAAAAAAAAAGGATATCAGATGAAGGAAGGAATATATTACAACCAAAAGTTGCGAATTCAAAGGTTCTACGCAAATAGATATACAGGCGAAGATAATACAGTATATAAAATTCTTTTACGTTTGAGATATTCTTGTACGCAAAAGGCCAAGATAAGATTGGAGTTTAGCACATTGCGTTAATTTCGCATGAGATATTCTGCTCAGTTGGTTCATGAGGAAGACTACCAGCTTGTGGTCACATGGTCGAACCCCAACTCCATCATATTTTTCGCACATTTTTGAACCTTCAGGGGGAAGAAGTTAATGGAATAAAGGTACAGCATCATGCGTTTATTTCGCACACTAGGGATTACACAGATGGTTAAGACTTGAAGATGCAGGCTATAGGTCGTGGAATCAATTCTTGTCTCTTGCATGGTTGGTCTTGATTATTTCGCAAGAGAGGGTTAACACAGTTGGTATGGTGCGATAATATGCAAGAGGCGTGTCAAGGGTTCAAGTCTCATTTATCACACTTCTTTTTGCTGCCAGTTTCGCAAGCAAACCATATACTTCGCGAGAGACGACAGTAACAGAAAATCACATAAAATTTAAGTACTACTTCCTTAAACATTTTGTTTATAGAAAATAAAAGATTTTTGATTTGATTTACAAAAAGAGATTCAATCGCACGATTACAAAGATTTCAAGATTACAAATATTACTAAGATTTCAAGATTATAAAGACTTCAAAATTACAAAGATTTCGATATTTCACAATTATAGAAAACCGGGAAAATTCAATTTATATATTTCTTTTACAGAAAATAAAAGATTTTTTATTTGATTTACAAAACGCGATACAATCGCATAATTACAAATATTTCACAACTACAAAGATTTCAGAATTACAATGGATTAGAATTTCTCTTGAATATTTACTTTGCTTTAAATGATATGATATTATGAGAATGAAAGAATGAATGAGAGAATAAAGAAACGCGAAAATTTCGCAAGAGACAATCTATGATTAGAGAGGGGCGATCCTACTATGGCGTACACCCTTGTTCGCGAAATCAAAATTCGCAAGAGGAAAATGTAAGACCTAAAGTGCATCATAGAAGGGGGAACCTGTTGCATGGCTCAACGAAAAGGTTACACCGCTACTGGAACCTGAGTCATGGAGATGTGGGGTCAATAAAAACCCATCTTGGAGAGATGCCTTGGATTTTCAACCTAGACTTATGATTTAGGTTGGACGACTGAGGGTCTCTTCTAAGGGGTGCAGAATATGATCAAGGCGCCGAGGTACACGGTTGAGCCAATAGTGCCTGGGGCGTCTGGAGCGTACCTGGCCATTCTTGGAAAGTCTTGACTATGATGCACTCGGCCTGAAGAAAACCCCAGTCTTGTAACCATAATCCATATAGGTTAAATGTATAAGAGGCTGCAAAAACAACTGGTTGTTGTTAAGTCCGGATGGGAGGATCCAACCTTGTATGGTAGAGGTACTTCTCCTTGAAGGGGAAACCAGGGGGAAGATAAGGGTGGCACCCTCCATTAGGGAGCTGATAAGTGTCTTAAGATGCAAATGTCATGAGGCTTTATTTTCGCAAGAATATTTAGTCTTGTCATATTTGTGCAACCATCCTAAAGAGGCAATTATACAAAAGAGAAATATAAGACGATATCAATGGGTCAGTACATGAAAGTGTAAGGACGTCTTGTGATTTCGTCGCAAGACGACAATGTCATGGGCTTTAGTTTCGCAAGAACTTTAGGCCTATCATATTGTCGCAACAAAAAATTTAATAAAAAGAGAGAGAGTTAAGGCAAGATCAATGGGTTCTTACATGAAAATGTAAGAACGTCCTGCGATCTTGTCACAATGACAAGATGTGGCAAAATAAGACCTTTAACTAGGAAGGCAAAATAAGACCACGTAAGAGAGTACGCAAATAAACTTTCGAAGATGATTATATGTAAGCAAACAAGCTTGCGAACATGTATAAAAAATGAAATTGAGATAGTGAAAATGATGCACCTTTGGTATTTTGATTATATTATATTATGCGATACTAATAGTGCAGGAATAAACAGTAAAACAATGAGATACAATGAGCTAAAGATGGACAAAGAATACAATGAAGAACAAGCAAATGAACTTGCGAGAACAATAAATATGCAAATAGGAATGCATATACTAAAGACAAAGTCAGAGAAATGGAGAATGGAGGCGATTTAAAGCTACATCAGTTTTAGAGTGGCAAAATGAGCTAAGTAACACAAACATTAGCCATACATTGCAATAGATAAGCATTCTCATCATACAAGCATCACACTCGCATCATGAAAGCATCGCATAAGCATTTCATGGCATAAACATCGCATACACATTTCATAACATAATCATTAGATTCGCACAAGTATTTTACAAAACTTTACGGAATAAAATCGCAGAATTATTCAGAATTTTGCAGAATTATTCAGAATATCGCAGAATTATTCATAATTTTGCAGGATTCTTCAGAATTTCGCAGGATTATTCAGAATTTCGCGGAATGGTTCAGAATTTCGCAGAATGTGATTATTTTGCAGGATGTGATTATTTCGCTCAATTATTTCGCACAATTATAAGCAACTTGAAGAGATTATACTATCGCATGAACACAAAACATGAGACAAAGGAAAGATAATAATGAAGAAACAACTCGCTTATTCAATATTTTCTCAAGGATTGTACCCTCATAGATAAAGAACAGAGGAAACTATGGATTACCAAGAAAAAATTTTATGTTCTTTATCTTCTCGGCAAGAATCATTTCCAAAGTGGACGTTCACTAATGAACAACAAGAATCCTCACCAAAAATGGAGTAATAATTTCGCATGAATATAGGCAATACTTATTACTCCCATTCAATAAAGGATACTTCTTATATTTCGAGGATTAAGTACTTCTCATACTTCTTCAAGGATACTTCATACTTCGCATACTTCAAGAGTTGATACTTCTTATTTACTTCACAAAGCTCCGGAACTTCACAAAAGAATAGAGGCAAGTACGTACTTTTCAAGTCAAGTATTCTTTCGCTCGTTCCTTCATCAACAAAGATCAAAGACTACTACAACAACGGATTTTTTTCTTAAAGATCGCTCTTCAAGCAATATTCAAGAAAAAATAGGCAAGATATAGGAGCAGAATCTCGCACAACACATTTGTTAGTGTGCGGGATGCATTCATTTCATTAGCCTGCGAGAATGTAGCAATAACCTGCGAATATGTAGTAAGAGCATGCGAGAAAATATGAGTTGTCATCCACTATGTAAATACCTATATAAAGAGGAGAGCAGGAGAGAAAATGAGGGATAGATATTTTTGTAACAGAGAGAGACTTTATTTTCTTTATCATCTTCTTCCCCTAAAACTAAATCTAGAGCTCCAAATACTCATTAATGGAGTCTCAATGTAACCCAAATGTAATTTCAATAATCATAGTGAAGAACCCTTACCCCGTGGATGTAGATCACATTGATCAAACCACGTGAATCTTGTGTCTTATTTTACAATTTTAGCACTTTAATCTTTATTTTTATTATGAAATAGATTTAGATCTAGGAAATATTATATGGGGTGTGTTGTGGGATTTCCTGCAACTACAAACACCTATTTCAATATTTGAAACATCTCATTATAGGTGACATTGCTGGGTTTTGACCTATTTTATAGAGTAGGCTTGGTTATTCAAAAGGGTGTCGGTGCACAGATTGTATCCCGACTCCCTCTTATTTATGTGTAATTATTACTCTTTGTTTTTCAATAAAATCCCGGGTGGCATCATTTAATATAATAATAATAATAATAATAATAATAATAATAATAATAATAATAATAATAAATACCTGGATGACCCGCAAAAATAATAAATACTTGGATGTTTGTACTTCGCTTGGATACGGTTTTGGGGTGCTAGCTTTTTCCACCTTTTGCGAACTTGGTTCGGATTTTGTAATTTTTTTGAAGCGAATGAGGAATTACATGGCTCGACATGATGCTAATTTCAAGATGGGCAATTCTCTTTTTCATAGGTTAGGGATCGTAATTCAAAAAGGTGTCGGCGCCCAGCTTGTTGCTAGGTTGCCCACCATCTCTTGTAATGTTGATTTCGACATTGAGATTTAATAAAAGCCCTCGTGGCCCCTTGTCGACATTGATACCATTCATTATAGTTATTTAGATTCCTTCTATCAAACCAAATACCTTATCCCCACAGCCCATGCACCATCTGGCGACCCGTTACTTTGATGCTGTTACGAAGGCTATCCCATCCTCCTTTGTTATGTCGGACCGTGACTCTATTTTGTGGCAATGCAACAAGAAACCGCATGCACAGGACTACCTTAAAGCAATCCCTATTCGTGGTCTTAACCAGGCCATATGGCCTCACCAGTTTCGCTCAGTGCTACAATATCGTATGGGTATACCTCTCTTTGCTGAAGATAGCACTTGTTCTTGTTGTAAACGTGTTATGGAAAGGTTTGGTGACCACGCCATCCACTGTGCAAGCGAAGTGGGGCAGAAATACCGTCATGACATGGCACGTGATCTTGTAGTTGAGTTGTGTTACAAAGCAGGAGTAACGGCACGGAAAGAAGCCTCCCTTGGTCTTACTTCAGAACAGAATACCTCTCTCAAACCGGCTGATATCTTAGTGTACAATTGGGAGAACGGACGCAACATATGTTTCGATGTTACTGGTGTTTCACCATTCTCGAAAGGTGGAAACCGTGCTTTCACACCCGGCCATGCTATTGCAGCAGCAATCACTAGGAAACGGACCAAGTATGATGCTATATGTTCATCCCATGGGTATGACTTCAGTGTTCTGGCGTTCTCAAATCTAGGTGAACTAAGTGATGATTTTATTACCCTTTTGAAAAGATTGAAGAAATGTATGGCTACCCATGATATTAATAATAACATAGGTAGTTCTCTTTTTCATAGGTTAGGTATTATTATTCAGAAAGGCATTGGGGCGCAAATTGTTGCGCGACTCCCGGCCAAATCCTTGTAAATCTTCTCTTGTGTTTGGTAATAAAATCCTGATTGGCATCTTTCATAATAATAATAATAAGAAGAAGAA
Source organism: Papaver bracteatum (assembly GCA_023529315.1). Lineage (NCBI taxonomy): Eukaryota > Viridiplantae > Streptophyta > Magnoliopsida > Ranunculales > Papaveraceae > Papaver > Papaver bracteatum. Next base: position 796,707 of record JAJJWX010003180.1, read on the forward strand.
GAACGGTCCCTAGCTCAGCTGGTCGTCCCCGTTCCCCAAAGTTTCATGCGTTCCAGGAAGTCCCAGGTTCAAGCCCCCAATGGCGTAATATTACAGGAATTAACATGGAAGGTAGTGTTAGTTTGCCCCCCTTGTGATACAATCTCATCCCCCCCCCCATCCGCTTCATCTCCCTTGGCTAGGTTACCCATGAGGCTCGCTAGTAGGTTAGCACATCAACCCGTTCAATTAATGTAGTAATATGTTGTTGGAGATTGGCTTGTTAGGCTTCCAACTATTTAATGTAATAATCTTAGGGTTGGCTATCCAGAAAGGAGTCGGGGCACAAATTTTTGCTCGGCTTCCAACCATTTCTATGTAATCTTTCTCTCGATAGTTTGAAGATTCAATTAGTTGTTCTACCAATCTTCTTTGTAGTTATAATTCGTCGATTCAAGGGAGTTAGTTGAATCAAGGAAATTTTAGCGTTGTTTTGTACGGGTGGGTTTTCTTTGCTTCAGAGAGTGTTTGCCAGAATTTGATTTTGGGGTTTTTCGTTGTGCAATTTTGTAGAATCTGGAGTGAGGGGTTCTGAAATTGATTTGTAGAAGTGGGTGCTCTTTGTATTGATTGATGTTACAGATCTTGTGGTTTAATAATTCGTAATTTGGGTTTTGTATATTGGTTTTGTTTTTTGTGTCTAATTTCTCGGCTCATACTTTTGTTTGAAGATACAATTTTTAGGGCCTTTTCTTATTCCAACTTGAAGTTTCTGAGGTGGGTTTGAAGATACAATTTTTTTAGAGTTTATTTTGATCAAAAGAGGGGCTTCTGTGATAGAGGGGTTTCTTCGTTTAGTTTGACAATTGTGTGAAATTGAAGTTGATTTATTGGTAGGTATTGTGTTTTGATTGCAAGGGGGACGTTTCATCCTATAATTCTCAACTCTCTGTGAGTTCTGTGTTTGTTCGTCAGGATTCTGGTTTTGCATCAATTCTATTTTGCAGCAATTCTATTTGTTTGCAAGGGAGTAGTTCTATCAACTTGCTTTACATCCTCCGTTTTGCAAGGTGAGTGGTTTACACTTTTGTTCTATGATTGTTTCCAGGCTGAGATTGTTTTGTAATTGGTCATTGGTGTAGGCACTGTACAGCGTAGACTGCTTGTGTGAAATTGAAGTTGTATTAGGGGTGTGTTTCTGGGTGGTTAAGTAGTTCTGTGGTTCTCCCCTGTGAAGGTTTTAGTTAGTGTTTTTACGTATGGTATTTTGAGTTTTCATTGGGTTGAAACCTCAAATTCCCATACACTAAACTCTAATTCATTCTTTTAAGTTTCTTCACCCTTGTTGCACCATGCCGAGAACAAGAAGATCATCTTCCCAAGCTTCGTCCTCTTCTGCCACTTTGCCTTCTCGAGGTTTTCATGAAACCATGTCGAGAACACGATCGTCTGCATCCGTTGTCTAACCACAACCTATTTCTCACCCAGTCGAAACACCTGTTCTCCATCACAACAGTACTGCCCATCAGAATTTTAGAGATGGAACATCATCCTTTGATGAAGCAGTTTTGCCAGATGCTAGCTGCCACTGCCCTTTCAACAAATTTGATGAATGCACAAATAATGTTAATGGTCGAGGATATGCCAAAACTTCCCTTTATCGACATCTCTGTGACAAACATTTTTACTCGGAAGCGAACAGAAAAATTTGCAGAGATAGAATATCTTCTGATTCAACTGTCTATGCTGCATGGGAGAGGGTGTTACGCCATATGCAAATATGGTTGTGTGGTGGTTTTTTACGTATACATGTTTGGAGAAAAGCCTGTAAACATGAGTCGCATGAAATTATTGCAGGTTCGTACATCGAGATAAGTGCAGAGTTCCTCATACATGGTATTGCTAAGCCGCTGGTGGAAGGTTATACTTCAAGTTCCATTCCAGATGAGGAGATGACTTGTTTTCTCTCATTGGATTTGCTCAATTCTGTTTTTCAGAAACAATTCTCCACTATTACGAGCATTCCACCTCCTTGTAGACTGAACTTCTCCATAACTCTCAAATCCTGGCTAGATAAGGTATTGACTAAACCTATGGAACCCTCATACTGGATAGAATTTCTCTTACTACCAATCTGCACACTCAACTTGTATTTCCCTAAGAGTTCCATGGAAGAAAGGTCCGGAAACAGGAAAAGGCTACAAATTGCCTCTATCAACCAAGATTTGGCCAACTGGAAAGAACCCAATGGATGCTTCACTATGATTCAGAAAATAATGCAGGCACCTCCTCGCACACAGTTGGACAAGCAGAAAAGTAATAAGAAATGAGATACTGCAACTTTGTCTGCCTGCAGGAAAAAGATTAGTCAGGTACATTATTCTGCGGATATCTGCGTTTTATCTTCCAGTGGCATTGCACCCCGTACTGAAGATACTCTTTCTGAGCTCCAACGGAAACATCCCCACACACCCAGACCATCCATTCCATCTGACAGTATATCTAAAGATTCTATCTCAGTTGATGCTAAGGCTGTTCTGGCCGCAATACAAAGCTTCCCAAAAGGTACTTCTTGTGGGAGAGATGGATTGCGCGCGTAACATATTTTAGATGCTTTGAGTGGTGCTGATTCAGCTGTCGCCGATGAACTACTCTCTTCCATAACTGGTGTTGTAAATCTGTGGCTTGCCGGAAGATGTCCTACTGAGCTAGGAGAGTACATCGCAAGTGCACCGCTTACTCCGCTTTTGAAACCCGGTGGCGGACTGAGACACATAGCAGTTGGTACCATCTGGAGGAGGCTTGTTTCAAAACTTGCTGCTACCTCAGTGGGGAAAGAAATGGTTACTTATCTCGGTGACTTCTAGTTTGGAGTTGGCATACCTTGTGGAGGGGAAAGCATTTTACATTCAGTTAATCGTCTTAGGGAACTGAAAGGTAATGCTTCTAACATTTCAATGTTGTTGATTGACTTTTCCAATGCCTTAAATATGGTTGACAGGACTGTTCTTATTCATGAAGTTAGACAACATTGTCCTGCAATATCTAAATGGGTGGAATTTTGTTACGCCAAGCCAGCCAAGTTATATTATGACAACTTCATATTGTCCTCAGCACTGGGAGTTCAACAGGGAGACCCACTTGGTCCCCTGCTATTTTCTCTTACCTTGCACCCTTTAGTTACCAAGATTGCTTCTTCCTGCCAACTTGACCTACAAGCCTGGTACTTAGACGACGGCACCGTCATTGGTGACACTCTTGAAGTGTCTAAAGCACTTAACCTTATATAATCGGAGGGGCCATCTAGAGGGTTACATCTCAATGTGAATAAAACAGAAGTGTTTTGGCCGACAAGTGACCCTAGAAGTTTTATTCCAAGAGTGTTTCCTCACAATATTGGCAGACCAATTGGAGGCGTGAAACTGCTGGGAGGGCCAGTAAGCTTAGACTTGGAATTCTGCAGTAATATGGTGCTTAGCAGGGTCAATAAAACATTTCAGTTGATGGCTGCAATAAAAAATCTTAAAGACCCACAAAGTGAGTTACTTTTGCTGCGTAATTTCTCTGAGGTATCTAAGTTGTAATTTACAATGAGAACTACAAAAACAGTAGCCCTTGAACACGCCACTAGTCTTTTCGACAGTCACCTATTTTAGTTTTTACGCCTTCTGATCACCGGAGATGGCGCATGCTTCGGGCCTTTATAGCAACGCCTCGCCACCCTACCTATCCGTGGTGGAGGCTTAGGGGTCTACACGATGGCTGACACCAGTGTTTACTGCTACATTGCATCCCAGTGTCAAATGCAGTCAGTGCAAAGGCTCATGCTAAATAACCTATTGATAGGTGTGATAAACACCTAATTTTATATCCAGTATTTATGCTTTCTTTGCTATTTATTTTGTAAAATATGTATCTTATGTGTGAATTTGAGTTGATTAGGTGCAATGGAGTCCTTCGGAGCAAAAGAAGGAGAAATTTTCCTTTTGGAGCGAAAAGGAGCACAAAGGTCAATTCACATGCGAGCTACATTTGGAGCGTGCTGAGGTGCGCAAGGAGGAAGAGAGGAATGAACTGTCGATTTGCCAAAATTGAAAAATTGAGCAAAGAAGTGATTAGGCAGTCGGTTCCCTGAAACCGACAAGCAATGTGTGACCTAATACCCCTTATCCTTGTCACCTGGGTGGCTGTAGAACTTTCATTTCCTACAACCCTAAAATTTATGTTCATTACATTCGACCTCAAATTCAGATAAGTGCGGCTGTGTTTTCCCGTGTCTGAAAGTTAGAGAAAATCAGAGAAGGAAGATGAAGATTTGTAAGATTAAGGAGATGGGTTTCTGTGGATGAGAAGTTAGGGATCTGCTGTGAGTTTCCTCCCAAGGGTAGAGATGATCGAAAAAGATATTGGGTAGATCTCAAAATTGTAGAGGATTGAAGCTAAAGATGATGTTGATTTCGAATGAGAAGAACCAGAAGAAATTGAAGTGATTGGTACTGAAGATTTTAGGGGTTTGTGATCGATTCATTGCTGTTGAATCAAGAGATGCATCTGTTGAATAAAGAAGCTGGATTCAATTTCATATTGATTGAGGTGATTCTATTGGTTCTGTGTTATTGAAATCAGGGAGAAAAACTGAATCTAGGGTCTGTGATGACATCCAATTCAGTGTTAAAGCTCAAAGAAATTGAGGCTAGGGTTAGCTGAGTCAATGGTGGTATCAGTTTGATAATGGATTGTTGGTTAGTAATTGAAGAAGAGAAGTTTAAATTCAAGAAGTTGAAGAGGATGATGGACAGAACTAGGGTTCATTGATAGTGTTGTTGTTGTTGTCTGTTTATGTGATGCAGCTGAGAGAAATGGCAGGTATTGAAGCTTCAAAGTGGAGCAATTGGTGTCTCAGGACTTGAAGCAAATTGGTGCACCAGCTGGAGTATCAAGGTGATAGCATTGTTCACAGTTCAAGAGAATGGTGGCCTGAGTGAATCTGTAGCTGTTAGTTATGGATGGAATTGAAACAAGGGCAGCTGCAATTGGTGGTTTGATTTCAGATGGCAGTGGAGGAGAAATCAGTGGAAGTTATGAAGTGGGTTTGTGTTGGAATGGGTACTCAGATGCTGTGAAGGTTACAGGTGCTAAATGCTATCAAATGAAGTTCAGGTAATGAGTGAAGTGTAGCTGCAGTTCTGGAGGTTAGGATGAACTGGAGTAGTATGCTGCTGGATAGAATGGGGCCTGGTGGTACTACTGAAGCTGTGTAGTTTCATGTGGTGGTTTTGAGTGACATGGAGTAGAAGTTGGGTTTTGAATGGTTGAACTGTGGTGAGGTATTGATGGTGCACTAAGTCTATTGGGGAGCTGCTGGCAGGGAAGAAAATGGGAGTGCAATGCAGGTGATAGCACAGCAAGGAAGGATATGTCATGGTTATGAAGTTACAGGTTGAAGTGCTGGCAGTGGTAACTAGTTAAGGAATGTGAGAATGGTTGCTGGTGAATACTAGAAGATTGCAGGTATGAGTTATAGCTTAATTTGTAGGGGATATGCAGTGGTGTTGGTGGTTTGTGTGTTGCAGTGGAGTGATTAATGCCATGGATTGTGTAACAGGTTTAGCTGCTGCAATGAAGACAAGGTGGCTGCCATGAAGGTGCAGTGCATTGCTGGATTGGTTTGCTGGATGAGTTGAAGTTGGTGCTGCAGGTTTATTAAGGGGGTTCTTCTGGTGGAAAGTTACATCTTGAATTGGTGATAGTAAAGTGCAGGGGATGACTGAAGCTGATGGATCTGTTAAGTATTGGCTGCAGTGGTGACTGAGTTCACAGGGAGGACATAGTGTTGTTGCTACTGAGAAATTGCAGTCATTTGGTTGAGCTTCTGGTGATGTTTGAGCTACAATTGGAGTACTTGGAGTGGGCTGCAAACTAAGTTGGGAGGAGTGAACTTGAACAGGTGCTTTGAATGCAGCTGAGCCTGAGATGGAGATGTTGTTGCAGCAATATTTGGTGCTTGGAATTCAACCTCAGTTGGATGTTGTTGGTTAGCCTGAGATAGAAGAAAGCAATGAGCTAGCATTGCAGGTCTGAAGCACAATGAACATGTTTGAGTTCAGACTGGTGGTTACATCTGAAATAGAACTGCAGTTGCAGGATTGAAGCTACAGGTGCTGGGAGAACAACCATCTTGGCTGTGACAGAGTTGGCATGATGGTGCAAAGAAGGGACATCTTGGCTGTGTTACATTTGGCCTATGCAAATAGCTATGGCCTAGAGTCCAACTAGCCGAGTTACATAGTTGATTCGGTGACTCAGCACGACTCGGTGCTTGACCCGAGTTGACTCAGCTGACTACCCGAGCTGACCCGTTTGACTGGTGACCGGGTGGACTTTGCCGGTCACCGGAGGTACTTTCCGGTGCCGGATTCCGGCCATATTCCGTCCAGAAACACAGTTTTCTAGCGAGCATATTTTTGGGACATATTTTCAAATGGGTTTCTCACACTTGGTTCATGGGCTTGGTGGTCTTATTGCTATTGGACTTTGGGCTTTGAAGACCTAATTTTGGAAAGTTGGAAAAGCTATAAAAGGAAGAGTTTCTATTCTTTTACGGGAACTTATCATATATCTTTCTACTGGGTTTTTGGAGGAGAGCAGCGACTAGGGTTTGCTTCCATTTATTTTTATGTTCTTCATTTTATTTTTAATAATAATTATGTTGAGTTCAAAAACCATGAGTAGCTAAATTCTTAATATTGGTTATGGGATAATAAGTGGATTTCACAAATAAAATCTGATTCAATGCATTAGTTTTGTCTCAAGTTTATTGTTTATGTTTCATTGTTGATATTGATATATGATTTGATTGTTTATTTGGTTGAGTCCGGAATCAATCCGATTTGCATTCATATCTAGAGCTATATTAGGGTTTTCAATACGAAAACGTTATTCATCCCTGATTCTAAGTAGTATAAATGTGGGTAGTGCTTGTAGAGATATATCCTACTAGTCACATATGAATCATAACTTGGGTTAAATTGATTTAGTGCTTTTACACATTTCGATTGCCTTGATTAGTCTTATTCCATATAGCTTATTGCTTCTAGGGAGTTAAATCTAATTTTCTTTTACACTTTAGGTTGCTTTCTAGGAAGAATTCACATATGCATCTTTTAATGTGGTTGTGATGAAATCTGGGAATTAGCGGGATACTCTTGCGATCAAGGTATCCTAGGACTTTTAGTAAATGAGAGATTAAATTTCAATTCTAGTCATTGATGAAAATATGTGTTTGTGAATGAAGCTATCCCGTGACCAATACTTTCTCCTTATTGATTACTTTTATTACTGCTTAGCTTTCAATTTATTTTTATTTCTTTGATAAAACAACATCCCCCCTTGGTTACTAAGAAACTGGAAATTTTTATAACAACAAAGGCCTCTCTGTGGATACGAACTCTTTATTATTGCATACCACTTTATTTTAGTGAAGCAAGAAAGTGAATTTATTTCTGCGTCGGCTGACAACCGACCACCTATACTATGCCACTTGTGACATATCCTACCAGCAAGCTGTTCAGAACTTCATTCAGGTTTGCGATTTACCTTCTTCATATAACATCAACGATACTGCCCCCCCAGTCCATGCACACATTGGCAGTCACCTACTTTGATGCTGTGAAGAAACTAATCCCAACCAAATTTGCGATGTCTTACAGAGACTCTATTTTATGGAAATGTAACTGGGTTCCACATGCACAAGATTACCTCCTGGCCGTACCCATCAGTGGATTACACCAATGTTTAGGACCTAGACAATTCAGATCCATTCTTAGCTACAGATTCGACATTCCCTTATTCGCAGAAGGCAGTTTTTGTTCTCTTTGTAACAGGGAGATGGATGTATATGGAGATCATGCACTACATAGTGCCAAGGAAGTTGGCATAAAATATCACCACGATATTGTTCGTGATGTGTATGCAGAAATTTTCTACAAGGGTGGGGTGCATGCCATAAAAGAAGTAACGCTCGGTTTCCTTTCCAATGAGAACAATCCGTCAAGACCTGCTGACATCCTCGTCCCTAGCTGGGAAAATGGTTTAGATGTATGTTTTGACGTCACTGTGGTATCTCCTTTCAGCGGTGGTGGAGTTTTCTCGTTCATACCTGGCCAAGCCATCTCCAACGCTATTTTGCGCAAACGCAACAAGTATCTTGATAAATGCAAGACGTTTGGATATGGTTTCGGAGTCTTAGCTTCTTCCACTTTAGGAGAACTAAGTGAAGACAGTATTTGTTTCTTGAAACGACTTAAAAATTGTATAGCAAACAATGATGTTTTTTCTGGTTGTGGAAGTTTTATTTTTCATAGGATAAGCATTGCTATCCAAAAAGGGGTTGGTGTCCAACTTGTCGCCCGGCTACCAACCACCTCTATGTAAACTTTGCTTCTTTGTTTTTGGTATTAATAATAATAAGATAATAATAATAATAATAATAATAATAAATTCAGACATGATCATGCCCGAGACACATTCATCGACATATGTTTTAGGGGCGGTGTCAGTGTAAGAAAAGAGGCACAACTTGGTCTTAGCTCCGGTAACAGGTCTTTGCTTCCAGCTGACTTGTTAGTTTACGGCTGGGATAATGGGAGAGATACTTGCATGGATGTTACAGGGGTGTCCCCTTTTACGAGTGATATCCGCTTTTTTGTTCCCGGACAAGCCATCGCCAAAGCCGTTCTCCGCAAGCGCGCCAAATACTCAGCAACTTGCGAATCCCATGGATATAGCTTGGGTATTTTAGCCTTCACCACACTAGGTGAACTGGGTGACGATACGGTGGTTTTTCTTAAACGCCTCAAGCATTTTCTTGCAAACAATGATGCAGATTGTAATACTGGATGATTTTTATTTCATAGAATAGGAGTGGCAATCCAAAAAGGGGTCGGCGCCCAGCTTGTCGCTCGGATGCCTTCCAACTCCGTGTAATGACTTATTTTGTTTATTAATAATAATAATAATAATAATAATAATAATAATAATAAGGTGTTGGAGCCCAGCTTGTTGCTAGGCTTCCCACCATTCCTTGTAATCTTGACCTTGTTCTTTAATAATATACCCTCGGGGTGCGTTTTTTTATAATAATAATAATAATAAAAGCCTTTTTGTGGTGTCGTTTTTTTTAAGCGAATAAGGAATTGCATGGCACGACATGATGCCAATTTCAAGATGGGCAATTCTCTTTTTCATAGGTTAGGGATTGTTATTCAAAAAGGTATCGGCGCCCAACTTGTTGCTAGGTTGCCCACCATCCCTTGTAATGTCGATTTTGATATTGATTTATAAAAGCCTTGTGGCGTCCCTTTTTTATAATAATAATAATAAAAAAATCCCTTAGAGATGTCCTTTATAATAATAATAATAATAATAAATGGGTACCTAGCTCAGCTGGTCATCCCCGTTCCCCAAAGTTTAATGTGTTACAGGAGGTCCAAGGTTCGAGCGTCCAATGGCGTACTATTGCAAAAATTAACATGGAAGGTAGAGTTAGTTTGCCCACCCATTCATGTGTAAATAACTCTTTGTGTTTCTCTTTATAAAAGCCTTGTGTGGTGTCGTTTTATAATAATAATAATAAAATTCCTCAGAGGTGTCCTTCATAATAATAATAAAAAAAAACTGGTACCTAGCTCAGCTGGCCATAACCGTTCTCCAAAGTTTAATGTGTTACAGGAGGTCCCAGATTCGAGCCTCCGCTGGCATAATATTGCAGAAATTAACATGGAGGGTAGAGTTAGTTTTCCCACCTTGTGACACAATCTCAACCCCCCATCCGCTTCGGCTCCCTTGGTTAGGTTACCCATGAGGCTAGCTGGTAGGCTAGCACATCAACCTGTTCAATCAATGTAGTAGTATGTTGTTGGAGCTTAGATTGTTAGGCTTCCAACTAATTAATGTAATACTCTTTATCCAACAATAAAAATATTTTATAATAATAATGAAAACGGGCACCTAACTCAGCTGGCCATCCCCGTTCTCCAAAGTTTATAATAATAATGAAAACGGGCACCTAACTCGGATGAGGCGTTTTTCTTAAACGCCTCAAGCATTGTCTTGCAAACAATGATGCAGATTGTAATACTGGACGATTTGTATTTCATAGAATAGGAGTGGCAATCCAAAAAGGGGTCGGCGCCCAGCTTGTCGCTCGGATGCCTTCCAACTCCGTGTAATGACTTATTTTGTTTATTATTATTAATAATAATAATAATAATAAGGTGTTGGAGCCCAGCTTGTTGCTAGGATGCCCACCATTCCTTGTAATCTTGACCTTGTTCTTTAATAATATACCCTCGGGGTGCGTCTTTTTATAATAATAATAATAATAATAAAAGCCTTTTTGTGGTGTCGTTTTTTTAAGCGAATAAGGAATTGCATGGCACGACATGATGCCAATTTCAAGATGGGCAATTCTCTTTTTCATAGGTTAGGGATTGTTATTCAAAAAGGTATCGGCGCCCAACTTGTTGCTAGGTTGCCCACCATCCCTTGTAATGTCGATTTTGATATTGATTTATAAAAGCCTTGTGGCGTCCCTTTTTTATAATAATAATAATAATAAAATCCCTTAGAGATGTCCTTTATAATAATAATAATAATAATAATAAATGGGTACCTAGCTCAGCTGGTCATCCCCGTTCCCCAAAGTTTAATGTGTTACAGGAGGTCCAAGGTTCGAGCGTCCAATGGCGTACTATTGCAAAAATTAACATGGAAGGTAGAGTTAGTTTGCCCACCCATTCATGTGTAAATAACTCTTTGTGTTTCTCTTTATAAAAGCCTTGTGTGGTGTCGTTTTATAATAATAATAATAAAATTCCTCAGAGGTGTCCTTCATAATAATAATAAAAAAAAACTGGTACCTAGCTCAGCTGGCCATAACCGTTCTCCAAAGTTTAATGTGTTACAGGAGGTCCCAGATTCGAGCCTCCGCTGGCATAATATTGCAGAAATTAACATGGAGGGTAGAGTTAGTTTTCCCACCTTGTGACACAATCTCAACCCCCCATCCGCTTCGGCTCCCTTGGTTAGGTTACCCATGAGGCTAGCTGGTAGGCTAGCACAGCAACCTGTTCAATCAATGTAGTAGTATGTTGTTGGAGCTTAGATTGTTAGGATTCCAACTAATTAATGTAATACTCTTTATCCAACAATAAAAATATTTTATAATAATAATGAAAACGGGCACCTAACTCAGCTGGCCATCCCCGTTCTCCAAAGTTTTATGCGTTCCAGGAGGTCTCAGGTTTGAGCCCCCAATAACGTAATATTGCAGAAATTAACATGGAAGGTAGAGTTAGCTTGCTCCCCTTGTGACACAATCTTATCCCCCCATCCGCTTAGGCTCCCTTGGCTAGGTTATCCATGAGGCTCGCTGGTAGGTTAGCACGACAACATGTTCAATTAATGTAGTAGTACGAAAGCCTTGAATGGCGTCTTTCATAATAAAAATAATAATAATAACATGAAAGTTTCATGTGTTCCAGGAGGTCTCAGGTTCAAGCCCCCAATGGCGTAATATTGCAGGAATTAACATGGAAGGTAGTGTTAGTTTTCCCCCCTTGTGACACAATCTCACCCCCCCCCCCCCCCCCATCCGCTTCGGCTCCCTTCTCTTGGTCACCCATGAGGCTCGCTGGTAGGTTAGCACAGCAACCTGTTCAATTAATGTAGTAGTATGTTGTTGGAGATTAGCTTGTTACGCTTCCAACTAGTTAATGTAATACTCTTTATCCAATACTAAAAAAATAAAAATAATAATAATAAAAAGTTCATGTAAAACGACTTTGTTTTTGCTTTTAATAAAAGCCTCATGTGGCGTCCCTTTTTTTATAAAAGTTCTAAGAAGGTATTAATAATAAGTAAAGATGAATATATAATAAATTTTATTAATGGCACTAAAATAAGAAAAATGTTATAGGGCATGTGGCCCATGGATGTGTGGTCCATTAGACGATTAGGTTTTCCCTTCCCTATATATTAGAACTTTGTATTATGTAATGTATGTATATGATGCCTCTTTATCAATAAGAAGTTCTTCTCCTTATCCTTCTCTATCTCTTGCTTTAACCTAATCGATACTACAAAACGTTATCATGCCCGATGTTATACCGCAAAGCTAAATTGGATTGATAGATTTTTTTTCTTTTACACAGGTGATTGAGATTAACGCAGTTATGCAATTATCTTCAAGCTAAGAAAATTCTCTGGAATCAAATAAGTTAAGTTGGATCTACCTTCTCCAATATTATTTTTTTCCTTGTTATTTTTGATTTCTGCGTATCCATGGCTCTGTATACACACTCGCTCTATACTAATTGATTTGATATGCTAGTCCACCAGGTACACTATTTGTACACTAATCTAATTCGTCATGTATTGTGTTGTGATTGGGTACGTCACAATCTGGGAAGAGAGGAGAAGGCTAATTGCTGGCGTGAAAATTTATTGGGATCTGTTGAAGGAAGAGGAGTCCATCGGTTGCAAATTCCGAAGAAGAGAAGTCCGTCGTTGTAAATTCCCTGGTGCACTCCAACCCTACCGACTGGAAGAAAAGAATCTGTTCTCATTCCTGAGAAAGTAAATCTGGTGGAAAGTAGTTCCAACCCGACCCATCCAGTTCACTTCCAACCCGACCCAGCCAGTTCAGTTCCAACCCGGTTATGTCCGGCTCACTGTTCCGGCCCGGCTCACTGTATTGGCTCCTGTTCCAGCTAGGTTCTGGGACGTGCGCGACAAAAGATATTTTGGGATGTTATGGTTCTGTCTATGTACCGCGGGAACCAAAGATTGAGGTATGTAACTATAACGCGAGTTTTTATATGCTAGGCTTATTTACTAGCTAGGCTTATTTATTTTATTTATTTTTAGAATATGCCTAGTTTTGTTAATTTGTGTCTTAAAATAAGCCAACAACATATAAACGGTCAATTTAAATTATTTTTATTGATCTCAATCATTAATAATTTTGGTCTTAATGCTATTTGTTCTCTTGAATATGATATGATATTGGATATAGTTGAATGGTGTATTTTGTTTAATTGGCTGTACCAACTCAATTCCAATGTATTCATTTGGGGCTTAAAAGTACTTGAGAACCATTATTAGATACTTGATATTTTCCCAATTTTTTTGAATGTTCCGTGGAATGTATCCACTTACTCGACTATTAATCTGTTAATAGTTTCAAAACATACGTTCAAATAAAATCACATGTATTCCAATTTTTGTGGAAGAACTCACAAAAGATGATATGAGTCATAAAATTTTCATTTCTCTACTTTATCCATAATACTAACGAACCGGCATATGTTGAAGTATGACAACAAGAGAATTATCTTTAGTAATATATATTCAACCTAAATTAAGTGGTTGACATGTGTAGTGAGATTCTCTTGGCCTATTGAGATAAAGAAATTTCTCAAATTAAGCTAAATGTAGCAAAATTGAAAATGGAAGACGTATCGACTCATATAAAGCATGTGAAAAGGGACATATATATATTTTTTCCCAACAATAATGATACCAAAGTATAGGTATCAATTTAACATGGGATCAGCTAAAAATGTAATTCTAGCTCTCATCATAAATAAAAGAGTTGGAAATGCACCTGGTCATAGGTGTTGGTATATACAATGTGTATGTGTATCATAGTAACAACCAATTTTCACATCAACTTTAATGGCAACAAGAACTTTGCCTCTCCAATTGACTATCTTATAGAGCGCAGCACTGCTCATTTTTCTTTCAAGATAGAACAAAGGCGCAACAAAATCTCTAGATGTACCAAGAGATAATCACACCTTGTTAAATTCCCAAGTAACCCGTGTAAATGGATATCATGTGGAACATCAAAATGATGAGAATGTAATTGATTGCATCTTTTATAGTCTCTAATCAATTTGGAAGGAAATATATTTTAGAGAAACTAATGAGTCAATCTAGTGCAATGTAATTCACTATAATATTTGGATTATTGAATCATATTGACTCCGACAATGAAATGTTGGAAACTGACTCATACAGGCTTTGGGAATAACCATGAAGAAACTTTGGTTGTGACATGATGATTGTTTTGAAAGAACTCATACAAATATCACTTTATTTGAGTGAACGAAAATGGGAAAAAGATTGACAGAATGCAAAGTGACGACATATCTCTCAATAAGTGTTTTATAAATTACTAGATGCATAACCCCCCTTCCCATTATACTTTTAGGTAAGAAATCATATCACTCATTTTTACAAAGTCTTCAGTAAAAAAGGATCGAGACCATCCTAAGATGCAAATGGTAAAAATTCCATATTACAAAGAAAACAAGGTGAACATTAGAAAAATATTCATGCAGAATGCGGACCATTAAAGTAACTGATGGATCAGGTGAATGTTTTGACATTTTGGACTAGTTATAGTTCCCAAGAAATTTGCGTTTGAAAACTCCTAGAACATATTACACAACGCAAAGTTCAAAGGCTAACCACCCTTTTTAATGCTAGAGAATTTACATCAAAAGGACTTGATGAATATTGCATGTTTAATAGGATCATTGCAGATCATCTTATACCCAATGGTCTCGCAGAGGCTACCATCAAAGGTTACAGATGGTGCCTAAGGAATAGGTTATGCGATATGCAATATTACACGCATCTTACTTAATTCGTTTTTAGAACCCAATATTAGTCAACCTTTTCTGCGTACCCGTTGGTAACTGGATTTAAGCCTGACATTCGTGTTCTTACGCATTTTTGGTTGTACTATATATGTGCCATTACGACTCCACATCGTACTATGATGGGTCTTCAAAACTGTTAAGTAGTTATGTTGGAAATGAGTTCCCAACAATTATCCACATTTTAAAACTTTTGGCAGGAGATATCTTACTGCTAGATTTGCGGGTTATCACTTTAATGAGACAGTTTTCCCGTCGTTAGGGGGAGATAAGAAAAAGTATTTTCTAAGGGAACGACATGAATTTTCGTGGTGTGTTCCCACTGTGTCTCATATTGATTCTTATACTCCACAAATGTAAATGTGAAGTGATAAAGAATATTATATTTTCAGAATGTACAGTGATGTTGCTAAAGTGATGAGATCACACATACCAGCTGCAAACCTGCCTACAAAGTTAAAAATCCTCAGTATGGGGTACACCATAGACTAAAGGTTTTCAACTACACTTGGTGGAAGTGTAGTTAAGGTCGTGGCTCAATAAAGGAAGATGGAGATGCCACTAGGTTCGATCAATTCTCACCTAGAAAGGAAGTAGATGAGTAAGGCACAACCTAATTTTTATCATTAATGAAATCATCTCATTTGATTGTCTCTGACTATGTCCATGAATCAATACTGGAGGACGCTCCGAAGTTTTAAATGATTCTAAAGAACAATGAAATCCTGACGGATTATGAGAATGCACATGAGTCAATGGAAGGATCATGCGTGCACATTGATGATATAATCCGTAAATAATTGCTCCATAAGTGGAGCACAATGATATCGAACCATGCTTTGTTTTGATTAATTTCAAATAAATAACATATTTTGCCTACACAATCCCAAGTAGAACTTGGTTCTTTGATAAATATACAGATATTTGGTGTGGTAGTACTAACCAACCAAGTGTAAAGCCTATGGACATACATGATTATTAGTCACAAAGCGCAGTGAGAATAATGAAGTCATAATGGTATAAAGACTCTCCTTATGGTGCGGGGTATCTCACAAAGCCCTGGAATTATTTACTTTGTTGTAATGAGCATTATAGCATTTTGCTACTTAGTTAGCTTGGTAGTTTCAAAAGGACTTGAAATGCAGCATATGTATGTGGTTGTTACGTATCTCTGAAAGAATCAAGAGATATAAGATATTTACAAAATTACTTGATAGACTTTTGTTTCCCAAATCAAATGACTCTAAACTACAGAGTGCGTTTACAGTTAGATAGAACGCTCACTTATAGATTCAAGCAATCAGGAGGATGTGGTATACCCGTCTAAGTGGCTATTTGATTTTAAGGGGATAGACAAGTAAGTTATTTTCCCTTGCGTGTTCATAAGAAAGTTCCTAATTTGAAATTGTAGCTATTTATGTTGATGTTATAGACATGATGTGTACTCTTAATATAATAAGAGACCTTAAAAGCTATTTGAAATCTGAATTTGAGATAAAAAATCTGGGGAAATCTCGACCGAATACTGAGCTTGTGGTATATTATCCCACCAGTTTGCATTTGTCTAAAGTTGCCAGGCAATTTAACAAAGACATGCATCCTGATAGCACTCCCATGATTAGTCGAGGTTCAAATGTAAGTAAGTGACCATTTCGTCTAAAGGAAGATGACGAAGACATGTTGGGAGATGAAATTCCCATATCTAAGTACAATAGAAGCATTATTGCACTTAGCATAATGTACTCGACCAAATGTTACATCCTCAATGAACTTGTTCTTAAAAGTAACCATTGACACAAATTTGTTTTATCTCTATAAATATAGTAAAAGGAATTCTAACGAAAGTGCAATCCAAAGGTTGTTGATTATAAAGGAACAATAATCTCTTCTCCAACGAAAGTAATCAAAGGGAGATATAGTAGATTATTTTCTATGTCATTACCGATATTCAGTTTCGAAATATATATGACTAAAGGAACTGTATAAGAACAACACTGAAAGTAATCATGGGGAGATGCCTACATCAGGGGGAGAATCCAAGGATATGATGTCGACATAATTTACTTTGAAATTGAAGTTGTGTTGTACTCTTTTTCCCTTCGATCGAGAATATTTTTTCCCAAAGGGTTTTGTTACTCGACAAGGTTTTTAGCGAGACAATACTACAAACATCAAGTATGTTGAACGTTGAAGACATAAAGATCGCCGTTGATATTACTGAAAATATCCGGATCAAATAAATGAAATGCGATATTCTGTTAAGCAACGTAACTTCCAGAATCAACAACATTGTCTTATAAACATTCAAGTCACCAAATTAAAGTGTGAAAAACCCCTTCTGACTGCATTAGACTAACGAAAATTGTATGACATCAGGGGGAGCATCTAATGGTGTGTTGAACTATTTTCCTTCATCGAGGTTTCTTCTTCCCGCATGGTTTTATTACTCGGCAAGGTTTTTCATGAGACAACAACAAACACTGGGAATGTAATTTACCATCTAAGGCTATTGTCTTTCCCACGAGGATTTTCTGCCTTAAGAGTTGTGAAGCAACTAGTCAACTTCAACAGAGCAAAGTGATCATCTGCAACGGATCACCTTTACCTGCATCTGTCATGTTGTACTCTTTTCCCTTCGTCAAGGTTTTATCCCACTGGGTTTTCCTTGTCAAGGTTTTAATGAGACAACACATTCGAGTTCAACTATGTTCCGAGTTTTCTTAATATTGTACTCTTTTTCTTTAGTTCAGGTTTTGTCCCTTTGGGTTTCCCTGACGAAATTTTAATGAGGCAATTAACTTAGACTCGTCGATCTTTGAAAATCGTATTGCATGTGATGAACTACATGTAAAGTACGTGACAACATGTGAAGTACTACATATGAAGAGTTTTACCAAGGTTTTATCCCACTGGGTTTTTTTTTCCTTGTCAAAGTTTTAATGAGGCGGTTGATTTCGGCACAAGTCATCAAGAAGAGGACGACATTTGAAGAACCGCATTCAAAACACTATATTTGAAGTACTATGTATAAAGCTTTGTTATTGAACCGCACAAGGGGAAGTGTTATAGGGCCTGTGGCCCATGGATGTGCGGTCCATTAGAAGACTAGGTTTTCCCTTCCCTATATATTAGAACTTTGTATTATGTAATGTATATGATGCCTCTTTATCAATAAGAAGTTCTTCTCCTTCTCCATCTCTATCTCTTGCTTTAATCTAATCGATACTACAAAAACAAAAAAGTAAAACTATTATTACATATATACTAATTTAAATATATATATGAAAATTACTAATACATGTTCATTTTCGTCATTAGTTATGTCACAAGAACTTTAACATGAAAATTTATCAGACCGAATTTATAGTCTATTAGGTCCTCGATAATTTTTATATATAGTTTATCAAATGTCATGTTGTTTCATTTTCACTGCAAACCGCAGTTCGACACTGTACAACACTTTTTTAACGCTTGTAGTAATACCAAACTCGCCTTTACAACCATGACGGATTAATCTAAACCAAAATTTGAAAAAACTGTCGTTATTATGAATAAACCACAAAATGATTCACTTTCCTTAAACAACACGTGTTTTGTCTGAAATGTGGTGGCATCGTTCAAAACACGTTATAAACGGTCACATCCAGTGACCATTTTTCAAACCTTGATCTAAAGTTTCTAAACCGATAATATGTAATCGCTGTCAGCACGACACGTCAGAAAAGTACTATAAATGGATCCACTTGGTGTATTATTTTATTTTATTTTTGAAGGAAAAAGGAAGTGCATGCCTGATAATTCATTGATATGAAATTTTGGTTACATGAGAAACAAATGAAAGAAAACAACTAGTACAAACATTACAGATTTCAAAACTTAACAATAAACACAAGGATTGTACTTTTCTCCAATCCATCGACGAAATTGATATCTTTCTAATGGTTATGATTTTAAACCATTTTGATTTTTAATCTTCAGAATCTGAAGATATCAACATCATATATGTTATATGCTTCCATAGTGAAGAAGTAATAAGACCAAATCGACATCATCACAATCAACATCGATATTTATTTCCGAAGTAGATCGTCGTCTTTCATAACGTACTTGATAACAATGCAGCACCACCACCATAAAAAGCCATTATGACTATCATATAAAAAATCTAAATGATATTGAGACACCATCAAATCTATAAAAATAGAGAGATAATCCCTAAAATTGTTGGAACAATAATTATTTTTATTGTATATTTAGATAAAACTAAAAGAAATAACCTTAATTTGCCCCGAAGATTTGAAAAATCAAATCAAATCCTAGTAAATCAAGGAGATTGAGCAATGAAATATGTAGTTTTTTTATTTTCTTCGGGGAGTTTTGGGGGAGAGAAGAAAGAGAATAGCCTCCACACAATGAAAGAGATTGATCAATACTTGGTGTATTCTTTGGTGTCTCCTTTTCTGCCATCTTGCTTCCTCTCACCCAAACACACTCCTTATTTCTCTCCCCTTCTCTCTCTAAAAAGCTAATAACATCTTCTCCTAATTGGCAGTCAAACAGTCAACGCCTTTTGGATGAGAAAATGATACCAATAAAATAAATAAATGATGATTAAAAGAAAGAGGAGAGAGAACCGTTTTGCTATCCCATAAAAGGCTTCCACATCATCTGCTACCAGTTTCTTCTTCAATCTGATCGGATACTCTCACGATTGTCTTATTATATTCCTTTCACAGTGACTTATTTCAGTGTCTACCACAAATATATAATATGTATTATTACTATACTCTCTTGCAGGGTCTGTTAAGATACCTGTTAGGATAATAATTATATCATGATCTACATTTTGATGATGCTTTTTAGCATCAAGGATTCAGAATCTCATATTATCATCATAATATTAGACCAAAGTTTATCTGATAAGATCATAAGACAATCGGTTAAGCATTTAGGAAAATGACAGAATTTCACGCGTTCCGACCTGTCAATGAAACGTGGCAAGAAGACGTAGATTCTGACATTACACGTTTGTGATTTGAGAGAGAAAATTTTACAAAACCTTAAACCCATGTGACTGAACCTCTTTTTACTTATTCTATCCAGCACTCTCTCTCTCTTTTAGTCTTCGTCTTCCATTTCTCAGATGAATTTTAGTTTTTATCAGAATTCTCATATGAAATTAAATGGCCGTAAACGACGAATTAAATTGATAGACTCAAATTCCTCCAAACCATCTAAGGAAATCAAATTGCTCGAAGTTCATGGATTAATTAATTTGCTGTTTAAGAAGTTGATGGTGATGGTTCCTGTTGTTTCAGAGATGGTGATAAGGTTTCTTTAAAAAAGCATCATAAATTTTTAATAAAAAAACACGAACAAGATCTACGTTTAGGATTATGGTTTTATGGACTGAAAGTTAATTTGGGAGTTATTCAGACTCTTATTTCTCTCTTGCAGTAGCAGTAATAATTTTCTTCATAAAAGGGAGTCAAGTGACCATTCATCCTCTTAATTCTATGATTACTTATTATAATTTCAATTCCAGATAACCCAACACCCAATTTTTCACCTATTAAAAGGAAACATCTTGATTTTGCTCTCTTTTGATTTTTTTGATTTGGGTATATTATTTTTACTCTAAAACCCTAACGATTGCAGTCTATGAATTTCATACATGTTTTGATTAAACAAACAAATTGAACATTAGGGTTATTATTATTATCCTCGACCGATGATGAAATTGATTGGATCCTGATACGTGTTGGTGTCCCAACAGAAATTGAAAATAGGAAAAGAAATTGATGAAGATTGAAAAGGTGGAGAAGCTGTTTGGTGAAAAAGAATCAATTTGATATCCAACACTTTATTCAGAAAAATCAAACCCATTTTCTTCTTCATCGTCTATTTCTACACATCATCTTCTTCTCTCGCCACTATTATCTTCTTCCTCAGTGTAATCAGAAATTCAAGATCAAAAAGGGTCTATCATCGTCACCACCATCAACATTACTTTCTTCTTTTCTTCAACAAAGATTTGAAGATTTAAAGGAAGGAACCATTCTTGATTTTTTTTCTTTCTTTCGTTTCTTGAAAAAGTAAAATTTTGTTACGGTTTCTCTCTCCAGAAACCAACGTGTAATCACTTCAACTCTTTCTTTCAGACACGTAAACTAACCAGCTCAGCCCGCGAGCAAGTAGCGGGGAAAGAGCGATGCGCCTAGCGCGACCGTAAACATTAATAGCATGATGACATGATCGTTCAATTCCATCCAGTTGTCCTGGCAGGTCCCCACTGCCGCATATCATACACATGAATTTTCACAATTCATTGGTCGTGGTTCGCTGTGCCGTTATTGGACTGGCCTCACAGATTCAGAAACTATACACCGGTTATACTTACTGATATTAACTATTCCCTCTGTTTTAAAATTTGTATCCTCTATATTATTTTCGCATGTTTCAAAATTATGTCCTATTTCTGTTTATAGTCATAGTTTTTTAATAAGTTCATTTCCAAGCATAATAGATAAGTTGAAAAAAATTGATCGAGAACCATTAAATCCATAAAATGTTTTATTTCTAGTGAATTATTATAGTGTACAAGATATGAATAACTATCATATGTTTGAATCTATTTTTCTAGTTGATATTTATTTTTTTTGAAATTATATTTCAATTCATTTAAACCAAAATAGTGATTATATGATTGCTTATAAGATAATCAAAAACATCAAAAATACAAGATAATCAAAATACAAATACAAATGACGATACCAATTGCAAGTACATTGCCAAGAGAAATAGCCGTGAAAACCACAAAGATGTCCAATTTTTGTAGATGTAGTAGTAATGAATGATGGTGTGAACCGGAATCAATTCCGACCATTTAAAATGATTATCTTGTTCAATAAAAGATGCTTTAAATAAAATGGAGTATTTTATCCAAAATCTTGTAGATTCAAACAAATCTGGATGCCCTAAATCCCTCTTGTAGATCCATACTAGCAGATACGTGTCAGATAACCGAGAATACAGATAATTAAAGGATCTTGCATCAGCATCAACAAACACCAAATACGATACAAGTCTGCATCAGTGACCATCTGTCCAATCATCTATTTTTGTATAACTAGTACTAGGCTATGTTTAGCTAACTAAATCGTTTTATTGTTGTATAGACTAATAGAGGGCAACAACATATGTTAACGAGTATTGAAGCAACCTATCATACTAAGATCCATTTAACCTGAAGATTGGAGCAAAAAAGTGACTATGTTTCTTCATGGTACCAAGTCTAGTGTCGTGCAACTTCAGAATACACTAGTTCTAGTGGTTGAATGTCAAATTTTACTCCCTGTAACCTTGGCTTCTATACTTTGTTTATCTCTTGGTTCAATAAACATATCAGTGAAAATGGTGATACTCATGAATGGTCAAAAACTATGGCAACTTTTATATGGGAAATTTGGAAGTGCAGGTGAGATTGAGTTTTCAATTGGAAATCACCAAATACAAGTAAAGCCACAAAATTGGTTATTATAATGATAAATAACAATAAGAATGATAATTAAAACTTTTTTTTTTTTTGATAAAAGAAGAATTTATTAAGAGAGAAGAGAAGAACAAAAACAATCTCTTTTACAAGAAGTAAAAGAGAAGACTGGAGACGAAGAAAAAAAGAAAAACTACAGGCACATTACAAAAACACAAGATCCCACTCATGAAGACATCTACCTACGTCAATGTTCGGTTTTATAATGGATACCCAACTGAGCAAAATCGACCTTGCACCACTACTAACCGCCCAAAAGTCACTGGTCTTCTCCTCAAATGTTCGTTGATTTCTTTCGGTCCAGATAGACCAAAGCATTGCTGCCGGAATTAAAGACCAAACAACCTTATTCACCTCTCGATGCCTCAAATCACCCCAATTTTGCATTAAGGAAAGCACGGTATTCGGCCAAACACCATTGATACCTCTCTGTGGTAATAAGTAGTTCCAAAGTCTTGCGGTGAAACTACAAGAAATCAACAAATGAGGAGCGGTTTCTTCATCTTCACCACATAGAATGCATTTGTTTACGTGCGAATAACCCCAAGTGACAAATTTATCGATAGTAATTAGCCTATCATGAACAGCCAACCATATGAAAAAATTGATCTTTGTTGGGACCTTATTATTCCATATGTTTCTATGTGGAAATTCGGCAGCAACAGTACCTTTGTTCAGCTCCTTATACAACGAGTTTACTGAAAACTTACCAGAGGGGGCTAAGGACCATCTTCTGTAATCCTCAGCATTGCAAAGAGAAGGAGGCTCGGTACTGATAATGTTCAACAACTCCACCAATTGGATCGCTTCGACATCGTTAAGAGCCCTACGAAAATGGAAATTCCAACTGCCACTGCCACTTGTATGAGAAGAGATATGTGAAGAAATAGAACCAAACTTGTTCTTTCTAAGCTTAAATAGTAACGGAGCCACCAACTTTAATGGTTTAATCCCAATCCATAAATCTGACCAGAAAGAGATGGATTCACCATTCTGCACCTTAAGAGAAGAAAATTTAGCCACAATCTCAGCTTGGTTTGTAATTGATCTCCAGCAGGAAATGCCGTATGTAGTCTTTACTCTATTAGGCAGCCAACAACTAGCTGAAGGACCATGCTTATCAGTAATTATATACCACCACAGAGAGTTATTTTCCAAACCATATCTCCAACACCATTTACATAGCAAAGCGATATTCATTTCCTTCAGACTTCGGATGCCCAGGCCACCCATCTCCACAGAAGAACAAGCTAACTCCCAGTTTGCTAAGTGCTTCTTCTTCGTATATTCAGTATCTCCCCATAGAAAGTCTCGGATTTTTTTATCTAATTTATTGATGACAGATATTAGAGCCTTAAAAGTACTGAAATAATACAGAGGAAGACTAGACATGACACTCTTAATAAGTGTGATTCTACCGCCTTTAGTTAACTGATATTTATTCCAGGGAGCTAGCCTCTTATCGAAACGTTCTATAACAGGGTCCCAAATAGATTTTGAGTTAGCCTTTGCACCTAAGGGAAGTCCGAGATAAGACATAGGAAATTTGTCGACTAAGCAACCCAATTTTTCTGCCCAAGAATGAATAAGTGGAGTATCGCTTATTCCCACAATCCTGGTTTTGTAATTATTTACCCTCAAGCCAGATGCCAACTCAAAACATTTGAGAGCACTAAAAACAAATAACAATTCATCCCAATCACTTTTAAGAAATAATATGGTGTCATCCGCATAATGCAAGTGAGAAATCCTCTTACCCTGATCAGTAGCAGCAAAACCATGCAGAAATCCATTAAGAGAGAGCCTATCCAAAAACCTTGCAAACCCCTCCATCGCCAGATTAAATAAAAGGGGAGACAGTGGATCTCCTTGGCGAATACCTCTAGAACAACCAAAAGAACCGAATGGTGATCCATTTATCAAAATGGAAAATGTGGCTGTAGAATAACAAAAATGGATCCATTTGCACCACCTATCTTTAAATCCCATCTTCTTCAAGATCATCTGTAGATAATCCCAATTCACCATATCAAAAGCTTTTTCTAAATCGATCTTGCAAACAACACCTGTCGATTGCTCCCTCATCTTGGAATCCACCAACTCATTTGCAATAAGTATACCATCAATGATTTGTCTGCCATCCACATAAGCAAACTGTGTTTCCGAGACAAGCTTGGCCATTAATGGTCTTAGTCTACTAGCCAACACTTTAGAAATAATTTTGTAAACGCTAGTTAATAGACTGATAGGCCTAAGATCAAGTACACTTTCCACATGTTCCTTCTTTGGGTGCAGTGAGATAAAAGTTGAGTTATGACATACATCGATCTTACCAGAATGGTTGAATTCAGAGATAGTATCCATGATGTCATCCTTAACCAAAGGCCAGAATGATAATTAAAACCTAGACAACGTCCATGAAGTTGTAGTTTTCAACTAAGCCTAGCAGGTTAAAGATCCACATTGAGGAAAATATTGAAGATCAAGAAACTTCTAATCATATCGTCCAATTATGCAAATTGACGATGATGATGAAAAAATCTTGGAACCTGTTGCTTTTTTATAATATCGAATTACAAGAATGATAGAATCATAAAAAATCTTAAATTACGTATTAATAGCTAGCATTTGCAATATTTACTTAATTCCGGAAGCTCAACGCCTCAATATGGGTATTTTTTATAAACAAGATTTTTCGACCCAAATTTTATAAACAATATTTACTTAAGAAAAAAAGGGGTAATGACAATGGTTTTCAGTTAAATAAAGTAAAAATAGTGGAAAGAATGTGATCGAGAACCACAAAGTTTTTAGGAGAAATCGAAAAATAAATAGGAGAGAAAAGCAATGTAAACGGGTAATGACCATCCTATTCATTTTGGATTTAGCTTTCGGCCACGTTTTTTACTCATATAATAAAAGCCACCGGACCTAGCAAGGTCATAAACTCCCTTGACCACCAAATATAAAAAATAAAAAGAAGGGTTAATTGACGTTTGATACTTAGATTTTGTCTAATTTTAGTGTTTCGTCTACCATTTGTCCAACTTAAGGATTGGTACTTGAAATTGATGTTGACTTGCATTGGCTCGGTTAAATCTTGACTTCCGTTTAGTAATTACAAAACCATGTTGGCTCTGTCGATTTCCCTGGTGAATGAAAAACAGGTTTATTCACCATGTTTTCTTCACCTTTATCTCTTGCTTCTGTTTTTCTTTCGATCGTGTCCCTCCTTTGGAACCAAATCTCGTTGTTTTTACTTCCCTTTCGTTTTTGTTTTCTAAGTTTTCTCATTTTAGGGTTTGAGTTTTATTTTAGGGTTTTGGTAAAGCTATAATGCCTAGAACAACCAGGGATTCCATGTCTCGTAACCTGTAGCTACCCTCCCCTTCTCCTCAGATTGAAGC
Organism: Papaver bracteatum; assembly: GCA_023529315.1. Lineage (NCBI taxonomy): Eukaryota > Viridiplantae > Streptophyta > Magnoliopsida > Ranunculales > Papaveraceae > Papaver > Papaver bracteatum. Next base: position 822,371 of record JAJJWX010003180.1, read on the forward strand.
TCATATGAGTTCCTTGGTTCACTTCCATCTTATTCCTCTACAGAAGACGCCGTAACTAATCTGGAAATTGCCAATATCTATTCAAAAACTTTGATGGTTGTCACAATGGGTTGAATGATATGAGTTATGCTAAGGGTTCTTTCTTCCTCCATCTACATGACAAGCATCTCTTCTCCGACGACAATAAGAACATTTGTAGAAATTTGATCTCTAGAAATTTACAAGAATACCTTGCTTGGGAGAAGGTTCTTATTCACATACGTATATGGTTATCCTGTAAATGTATGCACATACACGTTTGGAAGATGCCTTGTAAAGTCCAAGATAGGGTTGTTCACGGTGATGTCATTGCAGGCCCTTTTAATGGTTCAACTACAAATTTTCTCATTCACGGTTTGGCAAAACCTGTTGAGGTCAGATATGTATGTGGAGGTATTGCAGGGAAGGATGAATGTGGGGATACTGAGGTTGAGTTTGTTAACCCTTCTCCGGAACTGCTTAACGCAGCTTTCCAGAGGAAATTCATTACTGTCTCGTGCATACCCCACCAGTGCAAACTCAATTTATCGAGAGTCCTAAAGTCTTACCTTGACAAGGTATTAGTTAATCCATATAATTTGTATTCTTGGATACATCTTATTATTCTTCCCATATGCACCTTAACCTTATACAGACCAAAGTGTTTGGCTGAGGAAAGATCCAACAACAAGAAACGTCTTCAAGTCGCGGCGATTAACCAGGTTATTTTGGTTTGGAAAGAGACTAATGGTTGCTTCAGTTTGATAAAAAAAAATTTGATGCAACTGCCTAGTCAAAAGGGGAGTAAACAAGCAGATAAGAAGAAATAAGAATTGGTTAATATGAATGCTTATCGGAAGAAAATGAGTTGTGGTCATTGTACATCTACGATCCGGATACTATCTTCAAATGGTATTTCCCCATGTAATGAGAATACTTACTCTGAACTGTAACTGAAGCAACCGACTGCATCTCCACCTAATATTCCATGTGAAGCTATCATTGTCGACCTTATTATTGTGGATTCCTGCGAAGTTCTTGGCGCTATCAAGAGCTTCCCAAAAGGCACATCGTGTGGCCAAGATGGTTTACGTGCACGAAATTTAATCAATGTGTTGGGTGGGGCAGCAGCAGCAGTTGCGAACGACTTACTTTCTTCAATTACAAATAAAATAAAATCTAAATACAAGGCAAGATTACTGTTGTATGTTTCACTTTAACATTATTTACATAATAACCTAAATTTATATTTATAGACTTACGGATTCAATACCACCACCAATAATGAATGTACATCCAAAACTAGCACCACTGGTCCACCACTGCACAGTAAAGAAGAAGCTGAAGATATATATATATATATATATATATTTTAATGGATGCTTTCACAAACAAAATCAAAACAAGAAAAGGAAGATCAACTAATGACTAAGGTTAGCATGATAACAGAAGAAGGGACTTGAGAATATTTCCACCATGTTTGGACATTATGAAGCTTGGCATACCCTGCAAGAGAATGATCCAAAGAGTTGACTCGCTTCCGAACAAAATTGAACTCAACTACTGTTATGCTTATAGCTTGTGAACCGATATCATCAATGTAATGTTGAATTCTCAAAGGAGTATATTTCCTTTTGTTTTGAAGGATGAGGACCACCTGTTGACTATCACCTTCCACGATAATTCTAGAGTTACTAGTTCTCTTGGCAAGGTCGAAAGCACGGAGAAAGTTTTTCACTTTAGCCACCAAAAGATCAGTAGTATTTACAGTAATAGCACCGGCCTCCAAAATTATACCAATTACAGTCTCTAGCAATTGAAGCAGCATAAGACTTGTTGATGTCAACTGCAGCATCGACGTTAATTTTGATGTAGTTTGTAGGAGGGGAAGCCACTGAGTGGAGACCAAAGTTGGCATCTTTGGAGTAGCAAAGTCACTAATATTTTCCATTTCCGTCTCTGAATTCACTGTGTAAGAAGTATACTAGTGCATTCTTTGTTGAAGAATTGCATGAATACTTATGGGATCTTTCTCAAAAAAACAGCTTATTATGAGTCCTCCAAACTACCCACAATATACAAGCTCCCAGACAGAAGCTATCGCCAGAGTCTTGCTTTGATAGACAATACTTGTAACACTCAATTACGGAAGGTTCAGGAACAAAACTAATACTGAAATTCAGGGGGGAACCAAACATGATTGCTTGTGTTACCTGGCACTGGACGAAGAGATGATCGTTGGTTTTTAAAGTTTTATGGCACAAAATGTAATCAGTTTGAACTCCGACAACGTGATTCCCAATCTTTGCAAGAACACCCAAACCATTCTTGATAACTCGCCACATAAAGTTGAGAATCTTAGAAGCCAAGGGCTTCAGTTTCCAAAATACTTTCCATGGGAACTCATTATCATTCTGCGCTGAAGACTCAAGAGTATTTGACTGCAATTGTTTCTAGAAGGAAGCTATTATGTGAAAAGGCGAGGGCACCCAAATATACCTCAAGCTAAAACTTTTCATTCCTATAAGTCCTTTCTCCGAAAGTGATTGTCTATAGACTGAGTCGAGACAATGCAACTAATCGGTTCACACTTCGTGTGATCGTCTATGGATACAAGATCGACACAATACAACAACGAAGTATGTTTACTTGATACAAAGGTTCGGACTTAACCAAACTCAATAGGATTCACGTATCAAGTAAATAGTAATTAACATTTGTGCAATTTACTTTAATTATAATAAAACAATTATAATGCGGAAATATAAAGTAAATGACACAGCAAGATTTTGTTAACGAGGAAACAACAAATGCATAAAAACCCCGGGACCTATTCCAGAATTGAATACTCTCAGGATTAAGCCGCTATACAAAATAAACAAACTTAGTATAGTTGAGACCAAGAAACTAAACCTATAGTTCACCTAGTTTTATCTGTATTCCCACGCCTCCAACCTGTAAACAAGTCACGAACTTGGACCAATTCCTTTGGTTCGTATTCCAAACAGTAAAGGAACAACAAATATATTTGGTATCAACTCTCTTCAACCAAGTGATATGAGTTGCACAAAGGCTCTTCTGTTTATCTTAACATAAACTCCTTTGCCAGGTTCTAAGATCTATGTTATGTTCAATCACCAAAAGGTAATCGTTAATATTAAGTCAATCAACACTCTTAATCCAAAGAACTGTGTTGATGCCGATCTTCTCAATTAATCAATACAATCTACCACAAGGATAAACAGATTATTAATTGGATCCTCTTTTACCAAAATCATTATTGTGCAACACCAAAGATTATAAAACCAAGTCTAAAATCTTCTATCTCTTCTTTGTCTTCAAATCTTCTTAGATCTTCAATAAACTCCTGCACACAGCTACTTGAATCTCTTGTGATCAATCACACACAGAACGGAGTCTGTTAACAATGGATTATCACAAGCTCGTCTTTAGATCTATCAACAGTATAAAGATCCCTGTCGAAACCTTGAACTAGTTTGAGTGAATCTTATATCTGAAAAAGTGGGGATCTAAGAACCTCACCCAATATTTCGATTAGAAATCTGTATGGACAACTCCGAATTGTTTTCTAGAGAATCAACTAGACTCAATCAATAGAAAATACTCAAGGAGTAATTATCTCAGTCTCTCGATTTGATTTACTCAAGCAAATATGATTCGCGAGTCTAATCAAAGAGAGATAACTTGGATGGTACCAAAGACCAATATCCAAGTGTCAATCGATTTAAATCAACAACCAATAGGTTGGATATGCTAATCGAATGAACAACGCACAACCTGTATTATTTCAATTATATAAAAATATAATGCAGAAAAGAAATAACACAGACACCAGAATTTTGTTAACGAGGAAACCGCAAATGCAGAAAAACCCCGGGACCTAGTCCATATTAAACATACACTGTATTAAGTGGCTAAAGACACTAGCCAACTCCAAATTAACTTCGGTCTGGACTGTAGTTGAACCCCAATCAATCTCACACTGATCCAAGGTATAGTTATGCTCCTACGCCTCTGATCCCAGCAGGATACTGCGCACTTGATTCCCTTAGCTGATCTCACCCACAACCAAGAGTTGATACGACCCAAAGTCTAAGACTTTAGCAAACAAATCTGTCTCACACAGAAAAGTCTACAAGATAGATAAATTCGTCTCCAACGAATAAACCTATGAGTTTTGTTATGTCTTTTGATAAATCAAGGTGAACAGGAACCAATCAATAAAACCATACTTATATTCCCGAAGAACATCTCAGTTTTATCAATCACCTCACAATAGTCTTAATCGACGCAGCGAAAAAAGATATTGTGGAATCACAAACGATGAGACGAAGATGTTTGTGATTACTTTTATATCTTACCTATTGGAGATAGAAATCTCAAGCCAATTATTACAATTGTACTCGTATGATAGAAATAGCAAGATCAGATCACACAACTACAAGAAAAGTAGTATCGGTCTGGCTTCACAATCCCAATGAAGTCTTTAAGTCGTTAACCTAGTTTTAGAAGAAGAAAGCCAAAGGTTAAAGGAGAATCGACTCTAGCTTAGCAAACTAGTATCACACAGAATGTGTGGGGATTAGGTTTCCCAGTTGCTAGAGTTCTCCCTTATATAGTCTTTCAAATCAGGATTTGCAATCAATGTTAGCTTAGTAACAAAGCATTCAATATTCATTGTTAGATGAAAACCTGATTAGATACAAGCTAATATCTCTCAACTGTTAGATCGAAAACTTAGCTTGACATACACACATGTACTTGACGATTTGGGGTTTGTGTAACCGTACCCAACCGTGTACAATAGTGGTTCAATATTAGTCAACCAAATGGTTAGCTAAATGATAAATTTCATATCAACCATATTCTTCTTCACCATAACTAGTCCAAATGATTCAAATGAACTAGTTAGAGAGTTGTTCAATTGCTATGAGATCTTATGTACTACACAAGACACAATTGAAGCAAAAACTATGTGATTCACTCGAATTGATTCATGAACTATAAAGCCACGGTTTGAAATAGCATTCCTTAGATAATTTAAATAAGTTCACGAACATCTTTTTTAGACATAACCACTCAAGTTCGCAGACTGGGTTCGCGGACTTAAGTAACCAGTTGGAGTTCACAAACTCCAGCAGAAATTTTCGGGTTCGAAAACTTCCGTTAGTTCGCGGACTGAAACCAAGCTTCAACTCCAGCAGAAATTCTCGGGTTCGAGAACTATGCTCGTTCGCGGACTGAGTTCGCAGACTGGATTGACTGCTCAAGTTCCGGTATTCACTTGATCAATAAAGTTCGCAAACTTCGGTTCAAGTGCATAAGGACTTATACATATATGTGTTACCACAACAATGTTTATATCCCCTAGTGGTTATATTATCTAAACTCTCATTTCAATCATTGAAACATTCTCAAAGGACGTCATATAGTTGTTATTCACGAACTAGATTTCGTCAGAGCAATTTTCAAAGTGATTGAAACATTACATGACTTTCGTCACTAGGCAAAGATGAACTTGGCTAAAGCGAAAGCTTTACCAACACACATTTCTAGAAATAGATAAGCGAGATATACTCAGCTCGAACTGTCACATGTGTATATCTTTAGTCTATATAGCAAAACGACTTTTGTCTCAAGATAGGATATATAGTAGATAAACTTTTGAGTGATAGATAAGTTCAAGTCTCCACATACCTTTTAGTCGATGAAGATCCACTGGTTCCTTGAGTAGTCCTTCGTATTGTATGATGATTGTCATGGAGTTCTTGAGCTAAACTACACTTTATATCCTAGTCCGAGACCTTAGCTATGGTAGACTGGAAATCAAAACTTTATAGTTTTGATCACTAACATTGACAAACATGCTTGATATGGAAACGCATGCGAGTTCGACCGAGCAGTGCTCTAACAATATCACTTTATAGTTTTGATCACTAACATTGACAAACATGCTTGATATAGCAATGCATGCAAGTTCGACCGAGCAGTGCTCTAACAATATCAGAAGAGAAGATTCTCAAGCATAAACAAACTAGGTGCAAACAAACTTCAACCACCGTTAGTCAATCAAATCAATATGAAAACTAAAGATAAACCGCAATTATCTAGTTTCCCACCAACGGTACACACTAGAGCTTCTCAATCCAAAGAATACTTTAAACTGAGCGACCGTAAGAGATTTCGCCTAATTAGGTTACTCTCCTCTCTGAATAGGTGACTTCACCAGTAACAGTACAACAGAGGAAGTTTACTGTCACGAATGATTGGTTTGCTATAAATGCAAACTCAAAGTATTTATAGACAAGAGTTTGGACACCAAGGAATTTCCAAAACCGAAAATATTCTCAAGATATTTTTCCATATTAATCCAAATTCGGTTTTTCAGAATTTCTGTGAATGCACTGTCCAAAATAATGATCGAAATCTCCTTGGAAAATCTTTAACTAGCAAATGCACATTACTAATTGTTATTTTCAATATATTAAAAACCTTAATTAAAATATTTTTAACTTATTTAAATTCGATCTTGGGATTTACTTCCGTCTTAGATGTTAAGGAATATCTTTGAACAATAAAAGAATACACATTAATGCGCGTGTTCAAAGTGTGTCGACATCTTACTCTTGCAAGTCCTTTTTCATACTTACTCACTTGCAACCGATTTACCACACTTCCAAACAAGTTTAGAATTGGTTCATCTAACTTTCAAGAACTATGTGATTGATCAAGTAACACTCAATCACAAGTCATGGGTGTAACGGTTCTACCAAAACTAGTTTCGGTTCTAGCTCCATGTGAGTACTGTGCATAGTCACACTAGCTTACCAAAGATTCGGCTGACTAGGTACTAGGATCGGTTCCCCACATATATTTGGTATCTAACTTGTATGCACTGCACATGTCCATAGGATCGGTTCCCCCTTGCCTAAAAACTTGTTGCACATGTTCATAGGATCGGTTCCCCTTTTTTCTATAAACCTTGCTGCACCTTATACAAGGATCGGTTCCCCTTGTGATGTACTTCACCTCTTACTAGGATCGGTTCCCCTCTCCCAAAATTTGGTCAGACACTCATAAACCCGATCATACCCCATGTGATTACTTAAGATCGGTTTCACTAATAAAAGTCATACCAATACATAAGTCATGCCTCATGTGAATAGTTTTACCAAGAACACAAACAAGTCATGAGTGGTTATACTAATAAAATATATTGGTCGTTCATAAGATTTGCAATGAAGAACAACCCAAATAATGCCTGGCGATTTCCTTTTTCGGTTCACAACACATATCATGAACTTACTTCCTTAAAACACATGTAAAACATTGTTTCGTAGGATGAAATTCTAGCATGTCCTCCATGAATATACAAGGGAGGCTCTGCGATTCGGAGTCAAATCAGGCGATTGGATCGGTTTGAAAATTTCTTTGTGTTCATTGATTTCTTCTCGGGATTCCTATAATCAATTCAGATTATTCTCCGACAAGCATCTGATGATTGGTGGGAAGTCTTATTACATAAATCAGTAATCTAAATCATTCAAAAATGGAGAGTCGTGGATCTTTTTTCTCGAGTCCATTTCATCAAAGTTTTGGATCTACTTTTGCAAATCTTAATAATTCAGTGAATAATCCGGAACCACTTAATAACGAGCCAGTTTGTTTCATACCTGATGAGATAATTGATGAAAGTTTATATGAATATAGATATAGTTTGATTGGGAGATTAGACTTAGTAAAACTGAAATTTGAAGTTGCGGTTACAAATCTTAAGCAACAATGGAAAACTAAGGGAGTTGTTCAATGTATTCCATTGGGTAAGGGTTTTTTTATCATTAAACTAGATAATCCTGATGATAAGCAGTATATTTGGGAGGGTTTTTGTCCAGTTGAAAGTCAAACTCTGAAATTAAGGCCATGGGAACCTAATTTTAATCCTGCTAATCAAAAATCAACAAAAGAATTTGTGTGGGTTCATTATCCTGGTCTTAGTATTGAATACTGGAAGGAAAGTATTTTAATGAATATCAGCAGATCAATTGGTAAACCAATTAAAGTTGATGAAACAACTATTAAGAGAGAAGTAGGGTACTATGCTAGAGTTCTAGTAGAAATAGACTTAGCAAATTATGTTCCTAACAAAGTTAAGGTTGAGACTAAATATTGCAGTTTTGAGCAGCCAATACAAATACCAAATATACCAAAATTCTGCTCTCATTGTTCTATTATTGGTCATTATGTTTCTAAATGTAGAATCAAAAGGAAGGAACAAATGCCTCAGCAAAACATTCCAGCAACTGAAAGACCAGCAAAGGTTTGGAGGAAAGTAAATAACACTAAGAAGAATAAGGGTTTTGATATTTGTTTTACAGAAGAGGAATTGGCAACTAAACATAATTCAATGCCAGATGATGTTGTACAAGAGGATAGTGTTGTGGATATGATTATTCCTTCTCTGTGTAATGATCCAGAAAGTTCTAAACAACAAGATAAAGTCATAAACTCAGGGAAATTTCAATTGTTGCAACAAATGGATGAAAATATTATGGAATCTCACACTGAATTCCATGATTTAAATATTGATCAAGTGATACAAGTTGTTACTAGTTCTCCTTCTCTAAACTCTGTTACCAAAGTGATGTCTCCCTTGCATAAGGAAGTTGGTTCTAATGCTGTAATTATTAAGAAAAAATAAATTGTGGGTAAAGTCACAAAAAGACAGCAAGCAGCCAATTTAGGTTCAAATGGTCTGAGAAGCAATTCTTCTCAACCATCTCCTTTTAAATGAAGATTATTTTTTGGAATCTCAGAGGCTTGAGGAGACCACAAGCCAGAGAAAAACTGAGAAATTTGGTCCATTCTTTTTGTCGTTCTTTAGACTTTATAGCTGAACCAAAGGTAAGAGTCACATCAGATATCTGCAAGAAACTGAATTTTCCAAATATGAATTGTAAACTAATTCATAATTCAGCTAGCTACAAGAAAGGTAATATTTGGATGTTTTGGAGTTCAAGTATCTCAAATCCTTCAGTTGTGTCTATTTCCACTCAAGCAATTACTGTTGAGGTTGGAGGAGTTTTTGTTATTGGTATTCATGCTGCTTGTTTAACTGTGGATAGAAGATACCTCTGGGAGGAGTTGGAATTTATAAATTCTTTTGATAAGACATGGTTGGTTATAGGTGATTTTAACACTATTATGTATGCTGGGGAGAAAAAGAGAGGAATGATCCCATTAACTATTTCTATGAATGAGTTCAATGATTGCCTAAACACATGTGGTCTGATGCAAGCACCTAAATATGGAATTGAGTTTTCTTGGTGCAATAATAGAGTTGGTGTTAAAAGAATTGTGTGTAACCTGGATAGAGCTGTGTATAATGCAAAATGGTTGGATAATTATCCTGGTTGGAATTATAAAGTAACTGCTAGAGAAACTTCAGATCATAGTGCTCTAATGGGGGCAAATGCAATTATGCCTAAACCTACAAATTCTCCTTTTAGATTCTTAAAAGTATGGCTTGGACACCTTGATTTCATGAAAATGATTAAAGAAGCATGGGAGGTTGATATTTCTGGTAATCCTACTTTCAGATTCCTAAATAAATTAAAAAGATTGAAGACAATTGTCAAGGAATGGAATTAGAATATTTTTGGTGATGTAAGAATTAAGTTACTAAATGCTGAAAAGGAAGTGGTTCAAGCAGCTTTAATCTCAGATAGACATCCAGAAGATATTACATTGATGGATAAGCTTATCACTGCTAGAGGGAAACAAGAACTTTTACTACAAAAAAGCAGAGAGATAGCCCACCAGAAATCAAGAATACAATGGCTAAAATAAGGTGCTTCTAATTCACAATTCTTTCATACTTATATTAAGATCATACAAAGTCAAAATGCAATAACTGAGTTGGAAGACACATCTGGCAACATTGTTTCTACACAAAAAGAAATTGCTGATACACTTGTGGATCATTTTGAAAATAAATTTAAACATCAAGAACTAAGATTTGCAAAGGGTATTTTTGATGATATTCCTAGAACCATAAATGAAGTGGACAACAAGATGCTTTGTGTTGTCCCCACAAATGAAGAAATTTATGAAGCAATACAAGATATGGACCCTGATAGTGCCCCTAGGCCAGATGGTTTTGCAGGTTGGTTTTATAGAAATATATGGGAGATCATTGGTAGAGATTTACAAGCAGCAATCCAATATTGTTGGAGCAAAAAGTTTATTCCAAAAGGTATGAATGCCAATTTCCTCACTCTTATCCCAAAGGTTCAGGGTGCCAAGAAAGCTTCTCAATTTAGACCTATTGGTCTCAGTAATTTTTGCTTAAAAGTAATCACCAAGATTATTACTATGAGAATGGGAAAAGTGATTGACAAAGTAGTATCTCATCAGCAGGGTGCCTTCATCAAAGAAAGCAATATTCAGAATCAGATTGTGTTAGCATCCGAATTAATTAATGAAATGGAGACTACTAGGAGAGGTGGTAATGTTGGTTTAAAGTTGGATATAACACAAGCATATGATTCTCTTAGTTGGGACTTTTTATTTCAAGCTATGCTCACTTTTGGTTTCTCAGTTCAGTTTATACAATGGTTGCATATAATTTTTCTATCTACTAGAATATCAGTGATGGTGAATAGAGGACCAGCTGGATTTTTCTCTATTGGCAGAGGTCTCAAACAAGGTGATCCATTATCACATGTTTTATTTCTTATTGCTCAAGAGATATTAAGTAGAAGATTAAACCATATGATACAAGTAGGAATTCTAATTCCAATGGTAAACAGAAAAGGGATACAACCTTCACATATCTTTTTTGCTGATGATATATTCTTGTTTTGCAATGGTGATAAGAGAAACATAAATAAACTTCTGAAGTTATTGAAGGATTATCAATGATCGTCAGGACAGGTGGTGAGTATGGAGAAAAGCAAATGCTTTGTGGGAGGCACAACAGATAAGAGGAATATTCAAATTGTAAATAACTGTGGTATGTCTCTCTCAAAGTTTCCTGATAAATATTTAGGTGTCAATCTAATTCCTGGAAAGATAAAATCATCACATGTATGGGGGACTATGGATCAATTACAAAGTAGAATGCCTGGTTGGATGGGTAGGATGCTATCTTTTCAAGAAAGACTTGTTTTAGTGAAACATGTATTATGCAGTATTCCAGTTTATAATATGTCAGTATATATGTGGACTAGGAAAGTATTATATGAATGTGATAGAATCATTAGAAACTTCCTTTGGTCAGGAGATCCATTTAAAAAGAAGTTGTTAACAGTTAAATGGGAATAAGTGAATTATCCATTGGAAGAAGGTGGGATGGGATTGAGGAGCTTAGAAGACATAAATAAATCTCTTCTTATGAAGTTAGCATGGAAAATGCCTAATGATAATGATGAATGGGCCAAATTCTTTCAAGCTAAATTTCAAGATAAAAAGGGTGTATGGATCAATTACTATAAGAAGTCCTCTGTCTGGATTGGGATTAAATGGGTACTGGATGATGTATTTAATAATTCAAGGTGGATAGTAGGTGATGGAGAAAGTATCTCAGTATGGAATGACATATGGATAACCAGTAAACCTCTGAAAAGTTTATACCCTGATAATTCTTTTATTTTTCAGAATATTGATCTCAAAATTAAAGATCTATTGAGAGATGGGGATTGGATAATACCCACTAAGATATCAAATATGATACATGACAATGATCTACCAGTGGTTGATGGGGGGAAAGATAGGAAAATATGGATTTGGACCAAAACTGGAGATTTCTCTGTAAAAACAGCTGTGGAATGTGTAAAGAATAAATATCCTAAACTGCAATGGACCAGAAGCATTTGGAAGAATAGTATTCATCCTAGTGTGTCTAGTAATATATGGAAGGTGGTGAGGGGAGTATGGGCTACTGATGACAATATGAGAAAGAAAGGGTTCAATATGGCCTCAAGATTTCCATTCTATAAGCAAGATGAAGAAACAACTGAGCATTTATTATGGTATTGTAACTTTAGTGAGTTAATCTGGAAATGGATAGGTAGTGTGTTTGTTTTTTTCAATCCTACATCAATTGAGGAAGTTCTCAGCATTGCAAAATTAAAAATCCCAGTTGTAAGAGAGATTTGGAAGTCTGCAGCACTCATAACTATAAAGGAAATATTTTTTTCATAGAAACAAAGTGGTGTATGATGGTGAACAACCTAATGCAGAGAAATTGAAGAGGTGTATAATTCAGTTCACTAAGGAATGTGAAGTCAGAATGAAAGGTCACATGTGGAACACAATTGAAGACTTACGGATCCTTAAATTTTTTGGCATGAAATGTAGTTAAGTGAAACATCTCAGAGTTCAATCAGTTTTCTTCTCTTTACCCCTTAGTCCTAAAATATTATTATGCTGTGATGGTGCTGCAAAAAACAATCTAGGTGAGGAAGATTATGGATTCATTGGCAGAGACAGATCAGGAGGTTTCCTAATTGCAGTAGCAGGTGGCATGGGTATTGCAACAAACTATATGGATGAGATTTTTGTTGTTATAAATGCATGTGAATGGGCAATAAGAGAAGGTTTTTTACAGTTGTGTATAAGATCTGATTCATCAGCAGCCATCACCTCTTTCTCTACTGGAAGAATTCCTTGGTATGTAGAAACCAGATGGAATAAAATTTCTGCAAAACTAATCAGCTTGGACTTCATACATAGCTATAGAGAAGTTAACTTCTCTATAGATGGGCTATAAAAGAAAGGTGCATCCTTGCACAGAGGTGAAAGGACAATTTATTTGAGTAAACCAACCTTTTTGACTAGTCTAGAACAACCAGATAAAGTCTATTACAGATTTGGGTAAGACCTATGAGTGTTGAGTGATTGTAATTTCAATTTTGATACTTCTTTTGTAACAATTTTTGGTTTTAAATAAAATTCTATTATTAAGCAAAAAAAGAAAAAAAAGGATGAAATCCTTACCTCATACCCATACATAATCACAATAGCATTCATACGATTACGTCGATGTCTCATATACAAAGTTTAATGGTTAAGCAATAAACTTCATATTGTATTCCTTAATACTATGTCAATCTAGAGTGTTCATGCTTCGCAGTTTTATGTTTTCAATATGCACGACTCGAAAGATACGTTAGGGAATGAAATAGTTCAAGTCAAATATCACTAACCTCAAGTGATATTTGATGTTGTGGTTGTAGATCCGTATTTCTTCACTTCTTCAAGTATTCGCAATACTTGTAATGTCTCATCCTAATACTTTCAAACTAACATATACGAAGTTGATTCTAGTACATTTAAATCAAGCGACTATTAAATGAGTTTTGGCTCACTAAAATATGACAACCAAACTTGACATACCAACACTTAGTGGGTTCAACCGAGCCATGCTCTAACAATCTCCCCCTTTGTCAATTTTAGGGACAAAACTCTTACAATCATATGGATAAGCAAATTACAATAATTCATTACACATATGCTTGATTCTCGAATTCAACAGTACATAACCTGCATTAATTTAATCCTTAAAATGCAGCAACGGCATTATAATAACAAAGCTTATACTCCCCCTAAAGGTGAGATAGGTAGATTTTCAATCCACACGTCTTTGTTATCCCAATCATATGATATGTTACTCCCCCTTAGTCCGTGCTTTTCCTCATTCGTTAGATAAACGTTCAAGCATCATTGTCCTCTTCCCTAGTGACACCAATCAATATAAAATTGATACCATCATCCCTTGTTTACTCCATATATTTCTCCCCCTTTTTGTCACAAAAATGACAAAGAAACGAAAAAATAAAGGACAACACGAAAAGGATCTTACAAATCTAAAAATAGACTTGCAACCTGTTGAGTCAAGCACGAGGGTTCCACATACCATTTTTGATAACCAATATCAAAACCGAAATTACAAAGTAATTATTTTTGATATGTTATCATGGAAATAATTTCCCAAAGCAATTTTCCCAACTAGTTTAGAAAACCAAAAATCAACTAAGAAGCTTACCGATTGTATAAATACAACCGCTTCATTCGATAAGACCAAAACAAAGATAAAATCCATTTTTCTCACCAGGTTCTAATTATCCATATAACTTAGACCTTTAGATTTTAAACAAGCCAAACACTAGGTTAGTTAACAAGAAATTGCATGTTTAGGCATTCGGCTAGACTTGAATAACCGAAACCTTCACTTTGATAAGTCTAACTAAGATCAGAATTAACTTAGTTTATCTTATCTGGAATCGAATTGGACTAAACAACTCATCCCGTCAATATATTCATTCGTTAAGCCATAAATAATTCATACAAACCAATAAATCAACTTGCATAATTATTCACCTCAACCAGAAGCAATTGAAACAACATATATCATTAAAGTTCCACTATTGCACCGAAATTTTGTAAGCCTAAACAATTGATACCACACAATAAATCAAAATAACAATTGTTTTACTTAACTGGAAGCAATTGAAATAACATAAACATTAAAGCACCGCAATTGCACCAAACTTTCGTAAGCCTAAACGATTGATATCACACAACAAAGCAACATAACAATAGTTTTACTTAACCGGAACCAATTGAATCACACATACATAATGAAATAAACACATCAATTGTATCGACAATTTCATTTAAGCAAAATCAATATATATATATCAAATAAAAATAGGCTTTTCTTAAAACAGGAAAATAATTAACTAACAAGATTTTTACCTCGATTTCGCATCCAACTTCTCCAATATGATTGCATATTCTTCTTCCAGGGAGAATCGATATCGAAATACCATTATGTTGTCATCCTTATGCCAAAAACAAAAGAATAACAACACCCAACCTTTACCAGAGAAAGGTTGAAAATCTGTTTTAGCAATTGCAAGCAAAAGTTAAAAACTGTCTTCACAAGGTACTTAATGTACCTTGACAATCCCTATGGATTTCCTTAGATTTTTGAATGTTGCTATATCTAAGGGTTTTGTGAGAATGTCAGCTAACTGACGTTCGGATGGAATATATTCCAATTTGATAATTTCATTCTCATATAATTCTCTAATAAAGTGATATATGATATCTATGTGTTTGGTTCGAGAATGTTCGACAGGGTTCTCAGTTAATCGAATAGCACTTGAATTATCACACATGATACTCATGGTGGGAATATTTATTCCATAATAAATGAGCATTTGCTTCATCCAAAAAAGTTGAGTACAACATGTACCAGCAACAATGTATTCTGCTTCACAGGTTGACAAGGCCTGTGAATTCTGTTTCTTGCTATGCCAAGCCACAAGATTCTGACCAACATAGAAACAACCACCAGAGGTGCTTTTTCAATCTTCTACACATCCTGCCCAATCAGCATCAGAATAGGAAACAAGACTATTGCTTGTATCCATAGAGTATGATAAACCATAATCTATTGTACCTTTAACGTATCTAATGATTCGTTTTACCGCTTTGAGATATGATTCTCTTGGGTCCGCTTGTAATTGAGCATAACATCCCACTTTGAAAGCAATGTCTGGCCTTGTTGCAGTTAGATACAACAAACTCCCTATCATAGATCTATAAAGCTTCTGATCAACTGATTTTTCTCCTGAATTTGACTGAAGCTTCCCAGTAGTTGACATTGGAGTTTCCATAGGTTGTGCATCTTTTAGTTCAAATTTTTCAACTAAATTTCTAGCATATTTATTTTAAGAAAGAAGAATACCATCCTTTTGTTGTTGTATTTGCAAACCAAGAAAATATGATAATTCTCCAACATTGCTCATTTCGAATTATCTACTCATAAGGTTCAGAAATTCGTATGTTAGAGCCTTTGAGGTGGAACCATAAATGATGTCATCTACATATATTTGTCCTATAAGCACATTTTTTCCACGCCATTTGGTGAAAATAATTTTATCAGCATCTCCTCTATAGAATCCCTTTTGAAGTAAAAAAGGATGTTAGTTTATCATACCAAGCTCAGGGGGCTTGTTTTAAGCCATACAAGGCCTTCTTAAGATTAAAAACATAATCAGGAAATAATGGATCTTTAAATCCTTTGGGTTGAGCCATAAAGACTTCTTCTTTTAGATCTCCATTCAAAAAGGCAGATTTAATATCCATTTGAAAAAGTTTTATCTTAAGATAACAAGCATAGGCAAGCAGTAGTCTTATTGATTCTAAACGAGCAACATGAGCAAAAGTTTCATCGAAATCAATACCTTCTATTTGCAAATATCCTTGAGCAACGAGTCTAGCTTTATTTCTGACAATTGTTCCGAATTTATCTGATTTGTTCTTGTAGATCCACTTTGTTCCAACAATGTTTACTCCTGGTGGCTTAGGAACAAGTTTCCATACTTCTTATCTTTCAAACTGATTGAGTTCTTCATGCATTGTGTTTACCCAGGCGGGTTCATTGAGTGCTTCCTAAACATTTTTCGGCTTTATTGAAGAAAGAAAACATGAATAGTGATAAACATTCTGAAACTATTTTCGAGTCATAACTCTAGCACTGGCGTCTCCAATGATGTCTTTAGACGAATGTCTTTGATGTACCAATTTAACATGTTTTTGAAAAATATTTTCAGTATTATTGGGTTGTTCAACAATACTTTCATAATCATCTTTTTCATCGGTGTCACTAATTAATGGAACAATAGATGTTTCGACTTCAGTCTATTTTTCTTTAATAACAGTCTCAGAGGGAGGAAGCTCTGCTGCAGTATGATTATCTTGACAAAAATCACTAATGTCATCAATGATCACATTAATTGATTCCATCATGACTTTGATTCAAAGATTTTATACCCTGAAAGCACGACTATCCAAAGCATACCCAAGAAAAATTCCTTCATCAATTTTGGAATCAAATTTTCCTCTATGTTTTCTATCTTTGAGAATATAACATTTACTACCAAAAATTCTTAAGTAGCTAGATTGGGTTTTCTTCCATACCATAAGAGTTTTTGATCTTAAATAGACTCTGTTTATAAGGTAACAGGCTGTAAAAAGAACTTCCCCCCCCCCCCCCCCCAAAAGGTAAATGGTAAATTTTTATTATGAAGCATGACTTTTGCCATTTCTTGAATGTTTCTATTCTTTTTTTCTGCTACTCCATTTTCCTGAGGTGTAATAGGAGCAGAAAATTGATGACTTATTCCAAGACAATTACAAGTTTCATATACTTTAGTATCCTTGAATTCTGTACCACGATCGCTTCTAATCTTCTTAAGTATGTGACCTTGTTCGTTTTGAATTCTATTCACAATGATTTTGAACTCTTCAAGAGTGTCATTTTTGTGCTTTAGGAAAGCAACCCAAGTGAACCGAGTATAATAATTACCATCACTAAAGCATACTTATTTCCTCCAACCGAAGCTTGTTGGATTGGACCAAAAAGATCCATATGAATAAGATCGAGAGGAGCACGAGTGGCTATATCTCGAAAAGACTTGTGTGTAACTTTTTCTTTCTTACCCTTTGGGCATGCACCACAAACACCTTCTACCTTAGTGTTGATTATAGGAACTTCTTTAACAATTTCACGATTAATGAGCTTACCTAGCATTCGGTAATTGATATGGCCAAAGCGTTCATTCAATAAATGAGTAGACTCAACCTTAGTTAAGTTACAGTATAAACTAGATTGTATATCCAGAAGATAACAATTATTCATACTTCTTCGTCCTCGAAAAATTATTTTTCCAGACTTATCTTCAATATCACAACCTTTCATGTTGAAGATAACCT
Source organism: Papaver bracteatum (assembly GCA_023529315.1). Classification (NCBI taxonomy): domain Eukaryota; kingdom Viridiplantae; phylum Streptophyta; class Magnoliopsida; order Ranunculales; family Papaveraceae; genus Papaver; species Papaver bracteatum. The sequence continues at coordinate 840,194 of JAJJWX010003180.1, forward strand.
TGTGACCTTTATCACAAATTTGGCTGACAGACAGAAGATTAGCTTTCATACCTTTAACATAAACAACATCATGAATTTAAGGCATACATGGAAGTTTAATGGTGCCCTTTTTGCTAATAAGACAGGTGCTTCCATCACCAAATATCATTGATCCTCCTTTGTAGTCTTCTGTTTTTATGAACCAAGATAGATCACCTGTCATATATCTGCTACACCCACTATCCAGAAACCATTGGAATGGTGAGGTTTTTTGAAGCGCGAAAGCTCCGAGACAGTGCTCACCAGACTAAGGATAGTTTGTTAAGTTCTTGAAAATTTTCTTAACACGGTTAATCAGATGTTTTGTAAAGCAAAATTTCTGATTTAAATAATTCCACCCCTTTCTAAAACAGTTTCTAATTTGATTCTTACTAGACTGTTTAACTCGTCTAGATAAGATAATTGAACATTCATGAGAATCTCTTGATTTGGACTCATCAGTATATTTTACCAGTTTTCTGTCAATTATGATATTCTTGATTTCATCAGTACATAACCAGTTCTGTTCAATCCTTTCATCAAGCATTTTAAGAAAATCAGAGGAAGATTCCTCGGAGTCTTCTTTCAGATCGTTTAAAATCTTTAAGACGTTAATTTAATCGCTCATAAGATTCATTTTTATTATAGGATGGATCGCACCAAACCCAGATTGTTAGATATTTTTGTGTTTTCCTACTCTGATACCAATTGAAAAGACGAGGGTACCCAAATATACCTCAAGTAAAAACTTTTCCTTCCTATAAGTCCTTTCTCCGAAAGTGATTGTCTATGGACTGTGTCGAGACAATGCAACTAATCGGTTCACACTTCGTGTGATCGTCTATGGATACAAGATCGAGACAATACAACAACGAAGTATGTTTACTTGATATAAAGGTTCAGACTTAACCAAACTCAATAGGATTCACGTATCAAGTAAATAGGAATTAACATTTGTGCAATTTACTTTAATTATAATAAAAAAATTATAATACGGAAATATAAAGTAAATGACACATCAAGATTTTTTTAACGACGAAACCGCAAACGCATAAAAATCCTGGGACCTAGTCCAGAATTGAATACTCTCAGGATTAAGCCGCTATACAAAATAAACCAACTTCGTATAGTTGAGACCAAGCAAATAAACCTATAATTCACCTAGTTCCGCCTGTATTCCCATGCCTCCAACATGTAAACAAGTCACGTACTTGGACCAATTCCTTTGGTTCGTATTCCAAACAGTAAAGGAACAACAAATATGTTTGGTATCAACTCTCTTCAACCAAGTGATATGAGTTGCACAAAGGCTCTTCTGTTTATCTTAACATAAACTCCTTTGCCAGGTTACAAGATCTATCTTATGTTCAATCACCAAAAGGTAATTGTTAATATTAAGCCAATCTATATTCTTAATCCAAAGAACTGTGTCGATGCCGATCTTCTCAATTAGTTAATCCAATCTACCACAAGGATAAACCGATTATTAATTGGATCCTATTTTACCAAAATAAGTATTGTGCACACCAAAGATTATAAAACCAAGTCTGAAATCTTATATCTCTTCTTTGTCTTCAAATCTACGTAGATCTTCAATAAACACCTGCACACAACTACTTGAAACTATTGTGATCAATCACACACATAACGGAGTCTATTAACAATGGATTATAACAAGATTGTCTTTAGATCTAACAACAGTCTAAAGATCCCTGTCTAAACGTTGAACTAGTTTGAGTGAATCTTATATCAGAAGAGAAGATTCTCAAGCATAAACAAACTAGGTGCAATCAAAGTTCAACCACCATTAGTCAATCAAATCAATATAAAAACTAAATATAAACCGCAATTATCTAGTTTCCCACCAACGGTACACACTAGAGCTTCTCAATCCCAAAGAAGACTTTAAACTGAGCGGCCGTAAGAGATTTCGCCTAATTAGGTTACTCTCCTCTCCGAATAGGCGGCTTCACCAGTAACAGTACAACAGAGGAAGTTCACTGTCATAAAGGATTGGTTTGCTAGAAATGCAAACTCAAAGTATTTATAGACAAGGAAGTTTGGACACCAAGGAATTTCCAAAACCGAAAATATTCTCAAGATATTTTTCCATATTAATCCAAATTCGGTTTTTCATAATTTCTGTGAATGCACTGTCCAAAAAAATGATCGAAATCTCCTTGGAAAATCTTTAACTAGCAAATGCACATTACTAATTTTTATTTTCCGTATATAATTAAAAACCTTAATTAAAAGATTCTTAACTTATTTAAATTTGATCTTGGGATTTAATTCCTTCTTATCTGTTAAGGAATATCTTTGAACAATAAAAGAATACACATTAATGCGCGTGTTCAAAGTGTGTCGACATCTTACTCTTGCAAGTCCTTTTTCATACTTACTCACTTGAAGCCGATTTACCACACTTCCAAACAAGTTTAGAATTGGATCATATGACTTTCAAGAACTATGTGATTGATCAAGTAACACTCAATCACAAGTCATGGGTGTAACGGTTCTACCAAAACAAGTTTCGGTTCTACCTCCACGTGAGTACTGTGCATAGTCATACTAGCTTACCAAATATTCGGCTGACTAGGTACTAGGATCGGTTATCAACATATATTTGGTATATAACTTGTATACACTGCACATGTCCATAGGATCGGTTTCCCCTTGCCTAAAAACTTGTTGCACATGTTCATAGGATTGGTTCCATTTTTTTTTTATAAAACTTGTTGTACATCATACAAGGATCGGTTCCTCTTGTGATGTACTGCACCTGTTACTAGGATCGGTTCCCCTCTCCCAAAATTTGGCCAGACACTCACAAACCCGATCATATCCCAAGTGATTACTTAATATCGGTTTCACTAATAAAAGTCATACCAATACATAAGTCATGCCTCATGTGAATAGTTTTACCAAGAACACAACAAGTCATGAGCGGTTATACTAATCACACATATTGGTCGTTCATAAGATTTGCAATGAAGAACAACCCTAATAACGACTGGAGATTTTCTTTTTCGGTTCACAACATATATCATGAACTTACTTCCTTAAAACACATGTAAAAAATTGTTTCCTAGGATGAAATCCTCACCTCATACCCATACATAATCACAATAGCATTCATATGATTATGTCGATGTCTCATATACAAAGTTTAATGGTTAAACAATAAACTTCATATTGTATTCCTTAATATTATGTCTATATAGAGTGTTCATGCTTCATAGTTTTATGTTTTCAATATGCACGACTTGAAAGACACGTTAGGGAATGAAACAATTCAAGTCAAATATCACTAACCTAAAGTGAAAGGATGATGTTGTGGTTGTAGCTTCGTACTTCTTCACTTCTTCAAGTATTTGCAATACTTGTAATGTATCATCCTTATACTTTCAAGCTAACCTATATGAAGTTGACTCTAGTAAATTTAAATCAAGCGACTCTTAAATGAGTTTTGACTCACTAAAATATGACAACCAAACTTGACATACCAATGCTTGGTGGGTTCAACCAAGCTATGCTCTAACACTATGAAATTCCCATGAGGGGTTAATTTCCAAATTAATTTGTGGTCTGAAGTACTCTTGTTAACATAAATCTTCAGAATCTGTGAGACAAGTTCATTCTCATCATTCTCCACCACGGTCACACCTGATTTATTTGGTACAACTTGTACCGGGATCACCCACTTGCTGTTGGATATGGGGTAGATAACACCCACTTCCAAAAGCTTGAGTATCTCCTTTTTCACAACCTCCATCATTGGAGGGTTCAAACGACATTGCGCTTCCCTTATATGTTTTGCATCGTCCTCCAAACGGATCTTGTGCATACAAACGGCATGGCTTATACCCTTGATATCAACAATTGTCCATCCTATAGCTGTCTTGTATTTCCTTAGTACCCTTAGAAGTTTTTGCTCCTGTAATTCACTATGATCGTTAGAAATAATCACAGGTAACTCTTCATTGTCACCCAAGTACAAGTACTTTAAGTGACTTGGAAGAGGTTTCAATTCCAACTTTGGAGATTTAACAATTGAAGGTAAAAGTTTTTCATCACTGCATGGTAGAGAAATAAAAGAGATATTATGAGTTTCTGGGCATCCTTGTAGTGAGTTGATATCACCAAGGGCTTATTTAACGTCATTACCACACTCTACACCATTATCAATGGATATAGTTAGAACGGTTTCCAAAGCATCTTCACCATTTAATTCAAACATTTGTTGTGCCAATGTATCCATCACATCAACGGAGAAGCAAGAGTGAACATCACTAGGATATCTCATCGTCTCGAAAATGTTAAAATGTATTACTTCTCCATCAAACTCTAGTTAGCATTCCCTTGTCCACATCAATAATGGTTTTTGCCGTTTTCATGAAGGGACGCCCAAGTAGCAATGGAAGAGATGAGTCCGGTGAACCTTCATTCATCTCTAACACACAAAAGTCAACTAGAAATACAAGTTGATTAACCTGCACAAGAACATACTCAACAATACCCATTAGGTAGACATTAGAACGATCGGCTAATTGCAACACAATTCCAGAATTTTTAAGAGGACCAAGATCAAGTGAATTATACATAGATGTTGGCATAACATTAATGGATGCACCTAAATCCAACATAGCTTTGTCAAATGTAGTGTTACCAATTTTAACGAGAATGTCAAAGCTACCCGGGTATTTGCATTTCAGTGGGAGTTTGTGTTATAAGATTGCCGAGGCATTCTACCCAAAACTTAGCACTTCATTACCTTTGAGCCTTTGCTTATTGGTACACAATTCCTTCAACACCTTTGCATACTTTGGAACTTTCTTAATAGCATCAATGAGTGGTATGTTCACATGAATCTTCTTTAGAATATCTAAAATCTCCTTTTCTAGTACCTCCTTCTTGGAATTTGCAAATCTGCGAGGGAAAGGTAAAGGAGGAACATAGGTAGAAACCAGAGTTTTAGAGTTAGAAATAGGTACCTCAGAAGTTTGGGGAGAATCCTCATTCTTCTCCTCCAAAACAGGTTCCTTTGGTGTTTCCACCTTGCCTGAATCAGTAACTTCGGGTTGCACAAGTTATGTACCACTTCTCAACGTAATTGCATTCACATCTCCTTTTGGGTTGATAGGTTGAGAAGGGAGTTTCCCACTATTTTGTGCCTTCAATTGGTTCAACTCAAGATACATAGAACCAACTTGAGTTTGCAACTCCTTAACCATGCTCTCCGTTCTTTCCATAAAAGATTTCATCAACTCTTCCATACTTGACCCCTGATTTTGAGGTTGTTGTTGTTGTTGAAATTGTTGACGCGGATGGAATTGTTGTTGTTGAGGTTAAAATCCACCCGAATTGTTGAAATTGGATTGTTAAACCGCTCCTTGCTTGTTCACATAACTAAAATTGGGGTGATCTCTCCATCCCGGATTGTAAGTGTTGGAATAAGGATCATACTGTCTTTACTGATTTGGAAAGATCACATTAGCTTGTTCAGTGGCTTCATCATATCCTTGATGAGAATTTGGTATCACCGCGGCTGCAACTTGTTGCATCATGGTTGTCATGTTACCCATTTGTTGACGAAGTTCCTCGACCTCGCTTACTTCATTCACTCTCATAAGAAGCACATCCGAACCACGACTCAAGAATTGTTGGGAGTTTGCTGCCATGTTCTCAATCAACTCTCTAGCTTGTGCCACCGTCTTACTCACTAGTGCACCACCACCAGCAGCGTCAAGAAGATTCTTATCACTTGATTGGAGTCCTTCATAGAAGTATTGGATGATCATAGCGTCGCTGAATTGGTGATGAGGGCAGCTTGCCACCAACCTCTTGTATCATTCTCAACAATCATATAAGGATTCTCCCACATTTTGCTTCATTCCACAAACCTCTTTGCGAATTTGAGTGGCCTTAAATGCAGGAAAATATCTCTCTAAAAAGAGTTTCTTCAACCCATTCCAAGTTGTGACACTTCCGGGAGGCAAATAATACAACCAATCCTTAGCACTATCCGCTAAAGAGAATCGAAAAACTTTCAACATAGCACCATCGGCCTCCATATTCGCTAGAAGCATAGCCATGACAATGGTGTGGAAGTCCATAAGATGCTTGTTTGGATCTTCATTCACCATGCCATGGAACTTTGGTAATTCTCTAAGCAATCCCGGTTTGATCTCAAAAGTAGAGTCGGTTTGAATACAACCTCGTTGTGTATCTATCTTGTGCGAAGCCAAGTCCTTGAGTGTACGATTTGCATCACCCATTGCTTCGTCGTCTTCTCCTTCTTCTTCAAAAGGAATCTCGTGTTATACTTCCAAGTTTTGTCCTTCCGTTGTGCCTTTCCTTAGTTGGAGTATTGTGCCTTTTCGAGTAGCTATCCCGCACCTTAGATAATTCCAATCTTTAGAAGCCAGGGATTAGGTACCTGAAAACAATTCTCGAAAACAAGTGAGAAACAAGACAAGAAACGTAATACAAATATGCAAGCAGAAATAATAAAAAGAACACAAAAACTATATAACAAGCAGAATGCCTCCGCGGCAACGGCGCCAAAATTTGATCGGTTGTCAGCCGAGCAAAAATAAATTCACTTTCTCACTACTAAATATGAATGAAGTACGTGATAAGAAATAGTTTGTATCCACAGAGAGGCGATTGTTGTTATGCAATTTTCAGATTCTTAAGTAACCAAAATAACCCAAGAGTGTGTTTTGTTTTTATCAAAGTAATAAAATAAAATAAGGCAAAGCAAATAAATGGAATAATCAATAAGGAGAAGATATTGGTCACGGGATAGTATCATTCACAAACATGTATTTTTCATCAATGATTAGAATTGGTAATTTAATTTCGCAATTATCAAAAGTCCTAGGATATCTTGATTGCAAGAGTATCCCGTTTATTTCATGATTTTATCACAAACAACATTAAAAGATGCTATTGTGAATTCTACTTAAAAAGCAACCTAAAGTGTAAAAGCACAATTAGGTTTAACTCCCCAAGAGAAATAAGTTCTATGAAATAAGACTAATCAATGTAAACAAACGTGTAAAAGCACTAATTTGTTTTAACAAAGGTTATGATTCATATGCGATTAAAGAGATGCATCACTACAAGTATTAACCACAAGATGCTACTAGAAATCAGAGATAACAACTTTTACGTATTGAAAACTCTAATATAGCTATAGAGATGAAAACAAATCCAATTGATTCCGGACTCAACCAAACTAGCATTCAAATCATATGATAATAAAAACAATGAATCATAAACAATATAATTGAGACAAAACTAATTCATAGAATCATATAACATGCTTAATGAAAAATAACGAAAAGAAAACCCTAGTAGTAGCTCTCTCCAAAGCTCCAAGAATAATACGTGATCTCCCAAAGAAGTAGAATACTTTTTCTTTTATAGCTTTTTCTCCAACTTCTAAGATTAGGTCTAATCTTCAAAGTCCATCACCAAAAACTCCACCAAGCCCATGTAACCATGTGTGAGAAACCCAAGTAAAAATCTTGCCAAAAAAGGAGTCACCGGAAATCTGGGTAACATGCCGAAAATTGGCCGGAATCTGGCACCGTAATGGAGCTCAGGTGACAGCCAAAGTCCGCCCGGTCACCGGTCAAATGAGTCAACTCGGGTCAAGTGAGACATAAACGAGTCAGGTATAAGTCAGCTAACTGATTCAGCTGAATAGGTTCTAGACCACAGTTGCAATCCATCTTGCATAGGCCAAATCCGTGTTGCGCCAAAATTGCACTTACTTTCCTTCATATCTTCTCTGCATTACTGTAGCTTATTCATACATACAACAGCTTCATTGCAACATCTTCTACTCACTGCGACAACAACACTAGGCATTTCAACTCAAATCACTTCCCTGTTACTCAACCATTGTAGTTCATATACCAACACACACCTGCAATACCACCATTAACTGAAGAACCATATCAAGACCCAACTCCACACAATAAACACCACTAGCTACCTCAGTTGCAACACCTCCAGTGTATATCACTACACATCAACACAGTCACAGTTCACAACTCAAAGTTACTTCCCAACTACAACCACCACTGCAATTTCATATCAACCTAACATTCATCTAATGAGAACCTGCAGCTACATCAGCTACATCACCACCTGAATTGCACCATCACTGCTACATAAATTACCATAGATTTAGCTCCGCAACTCTGCTGCTTTCTTTCATGATCAAATATCTAAATTCTGCACACAGCAAATTCTTGTCTCTTTCATAGCCATCAAACCATGGCTAGCAACTGCAATTTCAATTAAATCACAACTCCATGTAGCCATACCCATCTGAGCTCCTACAGCATCACCAGCATGACCAACTCTCCTCCTTTGTAGCTTCAGACACCACCTTCTCAGTTCAGCAACTTTAGATTCCATAACCAGCTGCAACTCATCCTAGAATCATCATTCTGCTCCATATTTCTTGCAAGTAACAAACAGTAGCTTTCATCATCACTACAAGCATGCAATGCTCCCTGTAATGCTCAACCAAGCTCCTTCATTCTCCCATATGTAGCTTCACAACTACAATTTCTCATCACAGACACCAGGTTCAGCCGTTCCAACTCCAGCTGCAAATATTGTCAACACTTAAGTCAAATACCATTTCCTATAGTTTCCAAACTACCACTGCATAGTGCCACAGCCCACTGCAACTGCAACATTCTTCATAGCCTGCAATCAACAACATTCTCATTTGAACTTCAAGTCCATTATGTTCAGTAGCAGATGTGGCTTCATGCCTGCAATTGCTCAAACCAGTGCCCATTTCAGCTATGCCTTAACCATTCTTAACAAACCATTCAGATATCACCACATTCAGTTCTATTATTCCTGCTCAACATTTCCTTGTGTCTTTCACTTCCATGAATCCATTGCTCCACACATTCAATTCCAGAACAGCATTACCTCGAGCTGCACTTCAGCTACCACCTCTATCTCTTAACCCTTACATGCACTTCACCAGTTTAACTCCCATTCTTACCATAACTGCAACCCATAACTGCAATCTTTCATTACCTTCAACACAACAAACAGAACACCACCATTTCCGACTTACATGCCCTGCTCTTTTATTTTCAATTTTAACTCAGGCCATTCACTTAAACCTGCATTCATCCATACTTCCCTACCATGAATTTCCCTGATGCTAAATCACTCATATGAAGCTTCATACACTCTCCTCCACAACATCAACAACTAACATCAACAAACCCATGAAAATCACCAGCCAACAGAACCCATCACCTGATTCACTACCAGTTTCATGAATTGATTCGTATCCTCACCACCATTCTCTCAACAAAAACCATAATTTCTGAGCTCCATCAAAGCTTCAACACCATTTAAATTCATTCTCGAATGCAATCCTTCCAGAAACATCAGCTTCACATCCTAACATCAATTTCATTGTGTTCTTCTATGGATCTGTAATTAACAGCAAACCCCTTTACTTTCGAATCTCCATCATTGAACAGCATCAGATCCCCATTCTTTAAAATTACCAGCATCAGATCTCTTTATTTATTCATCTTCAACAGCAAACAACCCCAAAATCAATCCCTCTAATCTGTTCTTCACTCAATCAATCAGCAACAGTGAAACTTCTTCCTTTTCCATTCTTCCATTTCTCGGTTGAAACTCTCGGCATCTATTTATTTCTATCTCTGAGTTTTAGGCGCAGACAGAGAGAAAATCTAATGATAGACATAATCATTTTCTCTCTGAATTCTAGGGATGTGTATGAATGGATGTGGATATAGCCAACCCGGTGGGATACATAGGGGATATCCAGGATAATTCTAGGTACCCATAAATAAGATAAAGTCCAAACAATTGGTAGCCCTTTTTGCACTTTGTATTGGTGATGTCGACTGTCCCATATCCTCTATTGTGCTCCCGATAACGCTTGCTTGCAATGAAATTCCACTTTTACCTTTATGCTCCAAATGAATTCTCTCTTCTTCTTTGAATTCTTTCACCAACAGCAGCCATCTTATTTCTCAGATTCACTTCTTCTCTTCAATTTATATACATCACTAAAGCTGTCGTGCTTTTCAAACAAAATATGCATCACTAAAGCCGACATGCTTTTTAGATAGAGATGAAGAAATAAAAGCAAATAATGAGAAATAGTCCGCCTCCAACACTTTTGCCCTGATTCCTCTTCTTTTGTTCCAAATGACTCCAAAGTACCTAAATACTCAAAAGTAAACATAAGATACATATTTTTCAAGAAAACTTGCAAAGAAAGAATAAACTATAGATAAATATCAAGGTGTTTTAGACACCTATCAAATTCCTCCACACTTAGACTTTGTTAGTCCTCGAGCAAATCAAATAAAATAATTATTAAACATACGTACAACTCCGTGTCATCGAGGCTACAATCACTTTTAGCATAAATAACAAGCCTTTGAACCCCTAGGTATCCCTAGTGGACGAATCTTAGTCTCGTGAAGTTTTACAAGAGGTCTGCCTACAAAACCTATATTTCCAACTCCGTCTATTTGTGACAAATCAATAAACGAATCCAAAATGACTACAGGAGGAGGTACCTTGATGCAAATTCAATTCATATGTAAGTAAATAAAGCTCTAATTAGATAGTCGAACAAGCAACAATACTCGGAAACTAACAAACCACAATAACAATGAAAAGATTAAGAAGATGGATATAGAGGTAGATGTTTGTGAATGTTAACAAATGATCGGTATTTCCCATATCTGTCTGAAGGTCACTGCCAAGATGAACCTATGCATCCTATTGGATTGAGCTACTGGTATGAATTCTAGTGTCAACACAATGGCATAAACAAGGGAACCAGGAGTGACTTTATTCAACAAATATAATTTTTTTTTTTTGGACAGCATGATTAAATCTTTTGGATCCAAGCGCATGCTTCTTGTCAGCAGATTACATGATAGTTCCCTTGGATCCTGCATTCCACGCTTGTTTAGGCGACGGAGACAGGGAGAACACACACATATCGCTATCCAAGTGTCATTTTTATTCCGTTTGGTCTAATTGGTCGGTCTTTTTTTTTTTTTTTTTTTTTTTTTTAGCAACTCAATCACTCTATTTCATCCTAGCAGTAATAACAATTCGATGAGAACAATAGATAAATATGGAAAAATAAAAATAGAATGTGATATGGTGATATTCCAAGATATGGTAATAACTATTATGTTATTTGTGATTTCTGAGCTATGTTCGTCCCTTTTAGTTAATTGGTTCCTCAACTCCTGCAATCAAAATGGTTCCATCCACTAATGATGTCATCCTAAAGGCACAAGTTTCTAGATTTCGGAGTTCAAAAAGCACAAAAAAAATTCTTGGTTTTTCTATTTTTCTGATTTTTTTTTGTTTTTTTTTTACTAAAGGCATAAAACAAACTATACAAACATATAAATGCTCCCCCACACTTAAACTTTACATTGTCCTCAATGTAAAATTGAATCGTCCAAAGAAAGTTCAAGGTGGGAAATTCCTCAAATGATATGCAAAAAGAAAGAAAATAAAGATAAAAGCAAATGCTTAAAAATAAAAAGATAAAGATAAAGATACAAAACCGGTGGGTTGCCTCCCACATAGCGCTTGTTTTAAAGTCGTCATCCCGACTTTCTCCTCGTTTACTAAGACTCCTCCAGATGGAGTTCCTCCACAAAGTTCACACCTTCCACAACTTCGGAAGTAAAGTTCTCATAATATGGTTTCAGCCGGTGTCCATTCACTTTAAACTCCTTTCCTGTAGCTATGCTACGAATTTCTACTGCACCATGAGAAAACACATTAGTAACAACAAAAGGTCCAATCCAACGTGACCTTAATTTACCCGGAAATAATTGCAAGCGAGAATTAAACAAAAGCACTTTCTGCCCAACACAAAATTGTTTTCTAGAAATCATAGTATCATGAAATGCCTTAGTTTTCTCCTTGTAAATGCGCGAGCTTTCAAATGCATCATTGCAAATCTCTTCTAACTCTTGGAGTTGCAACTTTCTTTGTTTTCCAGAACCATCTAGCTCCATATTGCATTGCTTAATATCCCAAAATGCTTTATGCTCAATCTCCACGGGTAAGTGACAAGGTTTACCATACACAATCCTAAAGGGAGACATCCCAATAGGTGTCTTGTATGTGGTTCTATAAGCCCACAAAGCATCATTAAGTCGCATGCTCCAATCCTTCCTTGTTGGATTCACCGTTTTCTATAGTATGGACTTCACCTCTCGGTTAGAAACCTCGGCTTGTCCATTTTTTTGGGGATGATAAGGTGTTGCAATCTTGTGAGGCACATTGTACTTCTTCAACAAGACTTGTAAGAACCTGTTTTTGAAGTGTGAACCCCCATCGCTAATTATGGCTCTTGGAATTCCAAACCTTGCAAAAATGTTAGCTTGCACAAAATCTGAAACCACTTTAGAATCATTAGTTGGGGTGGCCTTAGCTTCCACCCATTTCGAGACATAATCAACAATAAGTAAGGTATAAAAATTCCCATGGGAATTGACAAAAGGACCCATAAAATTGATACCCCATACATCAAAAACTTCAATAAATTGAATAAAAGTCTGTGGCATTTGATTTCGAGCACCTATATTGCATGTTCTTTGGCACCTATCACAAGTTGTGCAAAATATATGTGCATCCTTAAACAAGGCTGTCTAATAGAAACCGCTTTCAAGTACCTTGTGAGCGGTTATTTTACTCCCAAAATGTCCTCAGCAAGCATAGGAGTGACAAAAATACAAGATATAGTTAAATTCAGATTCGGGAACGCACCTTCGTATTACTTGGTCGCTTCCATGTTTCCATAAGTATGGATCATCCCATATATATTGGTTTCCTAACCTCTTAATTTTGTCCCTCTCAACACGAGACAAGTTCTTTGGAATTTGTTTAGTTACCAAGTAATTCACAATATCGCATACCATGGTTCTGCAAAGGCAATTGAGAATAGTTGCTCATCTAGGAAACTTTCACGTAACGGGATAGCTTCCTTGTCCACATCAATATGGCTCAAGTGATCCGCAACGGTGTTCTCAATTCCTTTCTTGTCTTTGATTTCAATATCAAACTCTTGCAATAGTAAAATCCATCGTATGAGCCTCGGTTTCGCCTCTTTCTTTGTAAGCAAGTACCTAAGTGCTGCATGATCTGAAAAGACAACAACTTTTGTACCAATTAAATAAGAGCGAAACTTTTCCAAAGCAAAAACAATAGCTAATAACTCTTTTTCAATGGTTGTGTAGTTTTGTTGGGCTTCATTTAACGTTCTAGAAGCATAATAAATAGCATGAGGTATCTTCCCCATACGCTGCCCAAGTACCGCACCAACCGTATAGTCACTTGCATCACACATGAGCTCAAAAGGCTTGCTCCAATCCGGTGGTTTAATGATAGGGTCTGAAATCAAAAGTTCTTTCAAACGATTGAAGGCTGCCATACACTTTTCATCAAAGTTAAAAACCACATCTTTTTGCAATAAATTGCAAAGTGGTGATGCTATCTTGGAAAAATCCTTGATGAATCTACGATAAAAACCTGCATGACCAAGAAAAAAGCGTATCTCCCTCACCGTAGTGGGAGGGGTTAGAGAACGAATAAGGTCTATCTTAGATTTATCAACTTCCAAGCCTTTAGAATATATTATATGGCATAAAACTATGCCATGAGTTACCATGAAATGGCACTTCTCCCAATTCAGCACAAGGTTTGTTTCAACACATCGTTCAAGGATTAGTTACAAATTGTTCAAACAAAGGTCAAATGAATCACCAAAGACACTAAAGTCGTCCATGAACACTTCGATTATGTTTTCAACATATTCTGAAAATATACTTACCATACACCTTTGAATTGTAGCTGAAGCATTGCATAAGCCAAAAGGAATCCTTCTATAAGCAAAAGTACCAAAAGGACAAGTGAAAGTGGTTTTCTCTTGATCCTCCGGCGCTATCACAATCTTATTATAACCTGAATAGCCATCAAGAAAGAAATAATAAGAGTGTTCAGCTAAACATTCAAGCATTTGATTAATAAAAGGTAATGGAAAGTGATATTTTCTAGTGGTGGTATTTAATTTTCTGTAATCAATACAAACCCTCCAACAGGTTTGCACACGAGTTGGGACAAGTTCATTCTCACCATTCTCCACCACGGTCACACATGATTTCTTTGGTACAACTTGTACCGGGATCACCCACTTGCTGTCGGATATGGGGTAGATAACACCCACTTCCAAAATCTTGAGTATCTCCTTTTTCACAACTTCCATCATGGGAGGGTTCAAATGACGTTGCGCTTCCCTTATAGGCTTTGCATCGTCCTCCAAACGGATCTTGTGCATACAAATGGCATGGCTTATACCCTTGATATCGGCAATTGTCCATCTTATGGCCGTCTTGTATTTCCTTAGCACCCTTAGAAGTTTTTTCTCCTGTAATTCACTAAGATCGTTAGAAACAATCACAGGTAACTCTTCATTGTCACCAAAGTACAAGTACTTTAAGTGACTTGGAAGAGGTTTCAATTCCAACTTTGGAGATTTAACAATTGAAGGTAAAAGTTTTTCATCACTGCATGGTAGAGAAATAAAAGAGATATTATGAGTTTCCGGGCATCCTTGTAGTGAGTTGAGATCACCAAGGGCTTCTTTGATGCATTACCATACTCTACACTATTATCAATAGATGTAGTTAGAACAGTTTCCAAAGCATCTTCACCATTTAATTCAAACATTAGTTATGCCAATGTATCCATCACATCAACGGAGAAGCAAGAGTGAACATCACTAGGATATCTCATCGTCTCGAAAATGTTAAAACGTATTACTTCTCCATCAAACTCCATAGTTAGCGTTCCCTTGTCCACATCAATAATGGTTTTTTCCGTTTTCATGAAAGGACGCCCAAGTAGAAATGGAAGAGATGAGTCCGGTGAACCTTCATTCATCTCTAACACACAAAAGTCAGCTGGAAATACAAGTTGATTAACCTGCACAAGAACATCCTCAACAATACCCATTGGGTAGAAATTAGAACGATCGGATAATTGCAACACAATTCCAGACTTTTTAAGAGGACCAAGATCAAGTAAATTATACATTGATGCAGGCATAACATTAACGGATGCACCTAAATCCAACATATCTTTGTCAAATGTAGTGTTACCAATTTTGACGGGAATGTCAAAGCTACCCGGGTCTTTGCATTTCAGTGGGAGTTTGTGTTGTAAGATTGCCGAGGCATTCTCCCCCACACTCATCACCTCATTACCTTTGAGCCTTTGCTTATTGGTACACAAGTCCTTCAACACCTTTGCATACTTTGGAACTTGCTTAATAGCATCAATGAGTGGTATGTTCACATGAATCTTCCTGAGAATATCTAAAATCTCATTTTCTAGTGCCTCCTTCTTGGAATTTGCAAATCTGCGAGGAAAAGGAAAAGGAGGAACATAAGTAGAAACCGGAGTTTTAGAGTTAGAAATAGGTACCTCAGAAGTTTGGGGAGAATCCTCATTCTTCTCCTCCAAAACAGGTTCCTTTGGTGTTTCCACCTTGCCCGAATCAGTAACTTCGTGTTGCACAAGTTGTGTACCACTTCTCAACGTAATTGCATTCAAATCTCCTTTTGAGTTGATAGGTTGAGAAGGGAGTTTACCACTATTTTGTGCCTTCAATTGGTTCAACTCAAGATCCATGGAACCAACTTGAGTTTGCAACTCCTTAACCGTGCTCTCCGTTTTTTCCATAAAAGATTTCATCAACTCTTCCATACTTGACCCCTGATTTTGAGGTTGTTATTGTTGTTGAAATTATTGACGCGGCTGGAATTGTTGTTGTTGAGGTTGAAATCCACCTGAATTGTTGAAATTGGATTGTTGAATCGCTCCTTGCTTGTTCACATAACGAAAATTGGGGTGATCTATCCATCCCGGATTGTAAGTGTTAGAATAAAGATCATAACGTCTTTGTTGATTTGGAAAGATCACATTAGCTTGTTCAGTGGATTCTTCATATCCTTGATGAGAATTTGGTATCACCGTAGCTACAACTTGTTGCATCATGTCTGTCATGTTACCTATTTGTTGACGAAGTTCCTGGACCTCGCTTACTTCATTCACTTTCCTAAGAAGCACATCCGAACCACGACTCAAGAATTGTTGGGAGTTTGCTGCCATGTTCTCAATCAACTCTCTATCTTATGCCACCGTCTTACTCACTAGTGCACCACCACCCGCAGCGTCAAGAAGATTCATATCACTTGATTAGAGTCCTTTATATAAGTATTGTATAATCATAACGTCACTGAATTGGTGATGAGGTAAGCTTTCCACCAACCTCTTGTATCGTTCCCAACAATCATATAAGGATTCTCCCACATTTTTCTTCATTCCGCAAATCTCTTTGCGAATTTGAGTGGCCTTAGATGCAGGAAAATATCTCTCTAAAAAGAGTTTCTTCAACCCATTCCAAGTTGTGACACTTCCGGGAGGCAAATAATACAACCAATCCTTAGCACTATCCGCCAAAGAGAATCGAAAAACTTTCAACATAGCACCATCGGCCTCCATATTCACTGAAAGCATAGCCGTGACAATGGTGTGGAAGTCCATAAGATACTTGTTTGGATATTCATTCACCATGCCATGGAACTTTGGTAATTCTCTAAGCAATCCCGGTTTGATCTCAAAAGTAGAGTTGGTTTGATTACAACCTCGCTGTGTATTCATCTTGTGCGAAGACAAGTCCTTGAGTTTACGATTTGCATCACCCATTGCTTCTTCGTCTTCTCCTTCTTCTTCAAAAGGAATCTCGTGTTCTAATTCCAAGTTTTGTCCTTCCGTTGTGCTTTGGTTGGAGTATTATGCCTTTTCGAGTAGCTATCCCGCACCTTGGATAATTCTAATCTTTAGAAGCCAGGTATTAGGTACCTGAAAAACAATTCTCGCAAACAAGTGAGAAACAAGATAAGAAACGTAAAGCAAATATGCAAGCATAAATAATAAAAAGAACCTAAAAACTATATAACAAGACGAATGCCTTCCAGGCAACGACGCCAAAATTTGATCAGTTGTCAGCCGAGCAAAAATAAATTCACTTTCTCACTCTACTAAATATGAATGAAGTACGTGATAAGAAAGAGTTCATATCTACAGAGAGGCGATTGTTGTTTTGCAATTTTCAGATTCTTAAGTAACCAAAATAACCCAAGAGTGTGTTTTTTTTTATCAAAGTAATAAAATAAAATAAGGCAAAGCAAATAAATGGAATAATAAATAAGGAGAAGATATTGGTCATGGGATAGTATTATTCACAAACATGTATTTTTCATCAATGACTAGAATTGGTAATTTAATCTCGCAGTTATCAAAAGTCCTAGGATATCTTGATTGCAAGAGTATCCCGTTTATTTCCTGATTTTATCACAAACAACATTAAAAGATGTTGTTGTGAATGCTACTTAAAAAGCAACCTAAAGTGTAAAAGCACAATTAGGTTTAACTCCATAAGAGCAATAAGTTCTATGAAATAAGACTAATCAATGTAAACAAACGTGTAAAAGCACTAATTTGTTTTAACAAAGGTTATGATTCATATGCGATTAAAGAGATGTATCACTACAAGTATTAACCACAAGATGCTACTAGAAATCAGAGATAACAACTTTTATGTATTGAAAACTCTAATATAGCTATAGAGATGAAAACAAATCCAATTGATTCCGGACTCAACCAAACTAGCATTCAAATCATATGATAATAAAAACAATGAATCATAAACGATAGAATTGAGACAAAACTAATTCATAGAATCAAATAACATGCTTGATGAAATCAACTTTATCCCATAACCAATAATTGTATTTAGCTACTCATATTAATGGAGTTCATCATAATCATAATCATTAATAAAGAAGATGAAAAATAACGAAAAGCAAACCCTAGTAGTAGTTCTCTCCAAAGCTCCAAGAATAATATGTGATCTCCCAAAGAAGTAGAAGACTTTTTCCTTTTATAGCTTTTTCTCCAACTTCTAAAATTAGGTCTAATCTTCAAAGTCCATCACCAAAAATTCCACCAAGCCCATGTAACCATGTGTGAGAAACCCAAGTAAAAATCTTGCCAAAAAAACGAGTCATCTGAAAACTGGGTAACATGCCGGAAATTAGCCAGAATCCGGCACCAGAATGGAACTC
Organism: Papaver bracteatum; assembly: GCA_023529315.1. Classification (NCBI taxonomy): domain Eukaryota; kingdom Viridiplantae; phylum Streptophyta; class Magnoliopsida; order Ranunculales; family Papaveraceae; genus Papaver; species Papaver bracteatum. The sequence goes on from JAJJWX010003180.1 coordinate 858,475, forward strand.
CGGTGACCGCCAAAGTCCGCCCGGTCACCGGTCAAATGAGTCAACTCGGGTCAAGTGAGACATAACCGAGTCATGTATGAGTTAGCTAACTGATTCATCTGAATAGGTTCTACACCACAGTTGCAAGCCATCTTGCATAGGCCAAATCTATGTTGCGCCAAAATTGCACTTACTTTCCTGCATTACTGTAGCTTATTCATACATACAACAACTTCATTGCAACATATTCTACTCACTACGACAACAACACTAGCCATTTCAACTCAAATCACTTCCCTGTTAGTCAACCATTGTAGTTTATATACCAACACACACCTGCAATACCACCATTAACTGAAGCACCAGATCAAGACCCAACTCCACACAATAAACACCACTAGCTACCTCAGTTGCAACACCTCCAGTGCATATCACTACACATCAACACAGTCACAGTTCACAACTCAAGTTACTTCCCAGCTACAACCACCACTGCAATTTCATATCAACCTAACATTCATCTACTGAGAACCTGCAGCTACACCAACTACATCACCACCTGAATTGCACCATCACTGCTACACATCTTACCATCGACATAGCTCCGCAACTCTGTTGCTTTCTTTCATGATCAAATATCTAAATTCTGCACACAACAAATTCTCGTCTCTTGCATAGCCATCAATCCATGGCTAGCAACTACAATTTCAATTCAATCACAACTCCATGTATCCATACCCATCTAAGCTCCCACATCATGACCAACTCTCCTCTTTTGTAGCTTCAGACACCACCTTCTCAGTTTAGCATCTTCAGATTCCATAACCAGCTGCAACTCATCCTAGAATCATCATTCTGCTCCACATTTCTTGCAAGTAACAAACTTCAGCTTCCATCATCACTACAAGCCTGCAATGCTCCATGTAATGCTCAACCAAGCTCCTTCATTTTTCCATCTGTATCTTCACAACTACAATTTCTCATCACAGACACCAGGTTCAGCCATTCCAATTTCAGCTGCAAATATTGTCAACACTTAAGTCAAATACCATTTCCTGTAGTTTCCAAACTACCATTGCATAGTGCCACATCCCACTGCAACTGCAACATTCTTCATAGCCTGCCATCAATAACATTCTCATTTGAACTTCAAATCCATTATGTTCAGTAGCAGCTGTGTCTTCATGCCTGCAATTGCTCAAACCAGTGCCCATTTTAGCTATGCCTTAACCATTCTTAACAAACCATTCAGATATCACCACCTTCAGTTCCATTATTCCTGCTCAACATTTTCTTGAGTCTTGCACTTCCATGAATCCATTGCTCCACACATTCAATTCCAGAACATCATTACCTCCAGCTGCACTTCAGCTACCACCTCTAGCTCTTAACCCTTACATGCACTTCACCAGTTCAACTCCCATTCTCACCAGAACTGCAACCCATAACTGCAATCTTTCATTGCCTTCAACACAACAAACAAAATACCACCATTTCAGCCTTCCCTGCCCTGCTCTTTTATTTGTAATTTCAACTCAGGCCATTCACTTTACCCTGCATTCATCCATACTTCCCTACCATGAATTTCCCTGATGCTAAGTTACTCATCTGAAGCTTCATACACTCTCCTCCACAGCAGCAACAACTAACATCAAAAAACCCATGAAAATCACTAGCCAACAGAACCCATCACCTGATTCACCACCAGTTTCATGAATTGATTCGTATCCTCACCAACCCATAATCATTTTCTCTATGAATTCTAGGGATGTGTATGAATGGATGTGGATATAGCCAACCCGGTGGGATACATAGGGGATATCCAGGATAATTCTAGGTACCCATAAATAAGATAAAGTCCAAACAATTGGTAGCCCTTTTTGCACTTTGTATTGGTGATGTCGACTGTCCCATATCCTCTATTTTGCTCCCGATAACGCTTGCTTGCAATGAAATTCCACTTTTACCTTTATGCTCCAAATGAATTCTCTCTTCTTCTTTGAATTCTTTCACCAACAGCAGCCATCTTATTTCTCAGATTCACTTCTTCTCTTCAATTTATATACATCACTAAAGTTGTCATGCTTTTCAAACAAAATATGCATCACTAAAGCCGACATGCTTTTTAGATAGAGATGAAGAAATAAAAGCAAATAATGAGAAATAGTCCGCCTCCAACACTTTTGCCCTGATTCCTCTTCTTTTGTTCCAAATGACTCCAAAGTACCTAAATACTCAAAAGTAAACATAAGATACATATTTTACAAGAAAACTCGCAAAGAAAGCATAAACTATAGATAAATATCAAGGTGTTTTAGACACCTATCAATTATACACATTTGCTATTTCAAGTTGAGTTTATCTCGCTCTCGAAATATGTTGGTTAGCTTTTGCTTTGGCCAAGTTCATCTTTACTCATGATAAAAGTCATGTTGATTATTTCAATATCTTGAAAATTGCTTTGATGAAAAATAATGTGTGAATAACCTCTATTTAACATCCTCTAAGAATGTTTCAATGATTGAAATAAAGAATTTAGAATATGTAACCATATTTGGATATAAGCATGTATAGTGTATTCACACATTAGTGTATAAGTCCAAAAACCGGGAACCAAATGTATGCATACTTATGTGTATACAAAATGGTTGATGGAGACTGGGTAAGTATGCGTACACGTACGCATACTGGAGGAAAGTCCACGTCCGTGAATTTCTGCTGAATTTGAAAACCAAATCAAACTCAAAACCGGTTACTTAAGTACGCATACACATACGCATACTTAAGTGTGTTTCTTTCTAAAATTGGTTTATTCGTGAACTTAAATTTATATAAACTAAGGAATGCATATTTGCAAATCATGGATATAAAGTTCATGAATCGATTCGAGTGAATCAATACCAATTTTGCTTCGATTGTGTCTTATATACTTCTATGAGATCTAAGTAATTGAACAACTCTTGAACTAGTTCATTTGAACTAAAGATGAATAAGGTTGATATGCTCATATGGATAACCATTTGGTTAACTACTGTTGAACCAATGACTTGTACACGTTTAGGTACGGTTACACAAACCTAAATGACGTATAGTTCATTTGTATATAACAATCTAAGTTCGATCTAACGGTTGAAAGATATTAGCTTGAAATCTAATTAGGTTTTCATCCAATGGTGAATATTGAATGCTTTGTTACCAAGGTAACTTAGATTGCAAACCCTGATTTTGAGACTATATAAAGAAGAACTCTAGCAACTGGTGTAGGACCAGAATATTGCCATGACAGTATTCTTGCGAGATTAACAACACTCCTGCGATCATCACCGCGAGCCCTTCAAACAACACTTTACGAGCGTCACAGAATAACCTAAAGAATGATTCAAAGAATGACGTAATAGCTGACGATTGAAGAAACACGAGAAGAGCATGATTTACTTGCGATGGTTACAATGCTTGCGAGATTTTATATTACAACTATTGCGATAAGATCGCAAATAAAATCCAAAATTAAAGGACAACTTAGCTGTCATCCATTTTGTATCTACCATATATATATATAGACCCAGTATATCCAGATGATGATGATGTATTTTTGAGAGTTGAGAAAGTCTTGAGGAGAGAGAAACTTTGAAAGAATAGTTGTATTCTTGATTTCATCCACTTCTGTAAACTTTTCTGAGAATTAAATGATAAAGAGTCATTTTTAATCTTTAAGTATGGGTTGATTATTATGAAATCTTAACAAGGGTGTAGTGTAGAATTTCCTGCAACTACATTTTGGCGCCCGAAACAGGGATGAATTGATGATTATTTGAAGAAAAAGATAAAAATTGACATTGTGATTGGAAGGAATTTGGAACAATTAGTGAAAGATCTAACGCAATAATGGCTAGAAGAAGAAGAAACACATCAGAACCACCAACAACCGTAAGGAGGAGTAAAAGACTTGCAGGTGGAGGAACAAATGAAATTGGAGAATCTTCAAGAATAAAAACAAGAAAAAATAGAACAAGGAATAATGAAGAAAATCATGTTCAACAATCAAATTAGCAAACACATATACAAGATAGAGCTGTGGATTATGATAGAGTTAGCGTGCATACTTAGCAATCAGATTCAGTGGAAGAAGAAGAAGATCAAGAATTAAGAAATGAAAGAAGAGAAGAAAGAGATCGAGGAGTGGTTGAAGGATTAATTCATGAATAAGATGAAAATGAAACAACATATGATTTAAGACAAAGAATACAGGAGGAAAGGAGATTAGAAGCAGAAGAATGTGCGAATTTAACAAGGCAAAATCATGAGTTAAGAATGGAGAATTTAAGATTGCAAAGAAGGAGATCAAGAAGTACTGCTATATCAAGTTCAAGGTCATTTAGAGAAGAACCAAGGCAAAATTCCCCAATGAGAAATGTTGAAAGAATGCAAAATCCAAATAAAGAACAACATCATAGAGAAGAAGAGATAATTGATGATCGTCATATTCCACGCGATGAAGCTGTGAATGGTAGACAAAATCAAGAGGGTATAAATAATTAATATGGTGAAGAAAATCGAGAAGAAGGTAGAAGAATATTACATGGGCGAGAAGTACAAATAAATCAAAGAATCATTGAGGACGAAATTGAGAGACATTATGCTGAACAAGCACGTATGGCTTGCGAGAGGGAAATATTAAGAGCAGAAGTGGAAGAACAAGAATTTCAGGAAGCGATTCGGCAGAATAATCATGATAATCGAGAAAGGAGACGCACACAAAATCGCCATAACAATAATATCAATGAGGAGTATGATAGAATACAAAGGAGAATAGAAAGACAACGTAGAGAAATGATAAGAAATGAAGAAACTCGCAGAGAAGAAAATAGACAGCTTAATCAACTGCGATTTCAAGAAAGAGATGAAGGAGGAGATCGCAGAAGAAGGCAAAATAAAGATGAAGAAGAAGATACACAAAATCTCGCAAGACAATAAAGACATGAACGCAGAAGAAGAGAAGCTGCACTAAAAAGACCAATAGAGCAAAATTCAGCTGAAAATGAACAAATATTGAGAGAGTTAGCAGAAATGCGGGGAATGATAAATAACAGAAGGGAAGGAGGTAGAAGGAAACTTGATGAAGCCATTGAGGAAGCTGCGAGAACTCCATTCACTCAAGAAGTACAGTTAAGAGGAATACCCACTAAATGCAATTTACCAGCATTAACCAGTATCTTTGATGGGACTACCTGTGATGTTCAACATGTCAAAGCTTATGTTAGGTGTATGCTACAGTGAGAAAACCATGATGCTGTATTATTCAAATATTTTGCGTCCAGTTTAACTGGAGAGGCGCTAAAATGGTTCGATGGATTGCCTAAAAATACTCTAACTTCTTTTGACCATTTGCAAGCTACATTTCTGGAGCATATATAAGCAACAATTCATCGCGACCAGGTATTGAAGATGTATTTGGGTTAAAACAGAGGGTTGGCGAGAGTCTGAAACACCTAACCATTAGATGGAAGACAATGTGCAGTAAAATGGCAGGAAGAGTGGATGAGAGATATCTTATTTTATCTTTTATCAATGCAATATTCGCAACCAATATGCTATACATACAAATTTTCAGAATCAAGAATACAATTACCATGACGGAGATGCAAGAATTACAAGAAGAATAGATTGCCTTGGAGGAGAAACAAAATGAGATATAATAATATCCAATTGCAAATACCAGCTCGATAGCGGCAAATGGAAATCTACTTCCTAAGATGATTAACAATGTGGAGAGAACCTCGCAGACACAGCAAGAGAAAGTGGTGATCGATAACCAGCAGAAATTAGTAGCCATGGGCAGTCGAGATCAAAAAGAGTATGAAAGGGAAAAGAATTATTACAATCACGGTGGAAATAACAAAATCCAAATACTTGATCAGCCACAAGAAAGTTATGGTGGTCAGAGACAAAATGATTTCAGAGGACAAGGGAATCAAAGGGTAATATGGGAAGAAATTAAGATGCCACCCCTGAATGCCATCATAGAAAAAATTTAGGAAGCTATCATCTTGATGGAAAATATACTATCACCTTGGAATATGAGAATAGAGCCACATCCAAATAATCGAAATCAAGCATTTTGTCCTTACCATCATTTTCATGGTCACTCAGTAAATGATTGTAGGAATGTAAAAAGGATAATTTTGAGGATGATCGATCAGGGAAAGTTAAATCACTTTTTAATATGACATCCACAATCTCAACAATTACCACCAGCACCAGATATTCGCAGGATGAATACTGTAAAAGGAACAGAAACATTCGTGATAGAGGTTGGAGCAAAGGCAAAGAATTTGTTTTGTAATTCCATCGTACATTCATACAAAACTATTGAAGACTTCCACGACAACGTTCTTAGAAGACTCTTAGAGAGAGACACAGATGGAAGATAGATTATGAACATTGCGAGAGTCTCTCCATTAGAGGAGTGGCAAAAACAAACCATTTCTTTCACCGGACAAGAAGTACCCGAACCTGGAGAAATGCATGATCAACCATTGGTTGTGAGATTAGAGATAAATCCAAGACAAAAAGAAGATGAAGGTGAAGATGAAGATAAAGTTGAAGAGGATGAAAATGAAGATTCATGGACAATTAATAGAGTGTTGATTGACACAGGTAGTTCGGTGGATATCTTATTTTATCACACTTATAATAACATGGGAGGGAGAGACAAGGATTTAATACCCTCAATGTACAAGATATATGGTTTCAATGGTAGTGCCAATAAACCTAAGGGAGAAATCACAATGAGGATACCATTAAAGGGAATCAAGTCCAAAGTCTTATTTTGTGTAGTAGATGTGGAGACACCCTATAAAACCTTAATTGGCAGACCATGGTTACATGGAATCTTAGGTGTGGAGTCAACCTATCATCAATGTATTAAATTTCCACATCCACATGGTGTCGGGGTCATCAAAGGAGATTGGGGTGAGAGTAGAAAATGTTATGAGATTGACATAAAGTCTTGTGAAGATAGAGTTGCGAAGAATAACAATTGGAAGAAGAACATCAAACAAAGACAAAGATGTGATAGGTTAATGGTTGATACAATAGAGCAGCGAGAAGATGGGATGCTGCAAAATCAATATGAGCAACGGAAAATAGATGGCGAGTGTATCGCGGATGGAGAAAAAATAATAAAACGCAACAAAAGGTCAGAAGCAAAAAGCAGTAAGTAGGAAGGTAAATGATGAAGTCTATAAATGGTTTATTGTTTTATTTTGTTTGAATGAAAAAGGATGAAATTGAAAAATTATGCAAGACTTGAAATAAGATCAAAAGAAGAAATTTCATTAGAAGCAACAAATTCAATCGCGAGATTATTCAAGTTTAATTAAATAACAAAAGATTGCGATATTCGCAAAATAAACAAAGAATGGGACGAACCTTTATGACGTATACCCTAGTTTGCAGATACAATTTCGCAAGAGGAAAATGTAAGACCTAAAGCACGTCATACAAGGGGGTATCTCTTTACATGACTCAGGGATAAGGTTATATCGCTGCTGGAACCTGAGTCATGCAGATGTTGGGGTTAAAGAAAACCTATCCAGGAGAGGTACCTTGGATTTCCAACTATATAAGGTTATACCCTGGTTGGACGACTGAGGATCTCTTCTAAGGAGTGCAGAGTATGACTAAGGCGCCGAGGTACACGGTTGAGCCAAGGATGCCCGGGACGGACGAACCTACCCTGGCCATTCTTGGTAAGTCTTGGATATGATGCACTCGGCCTGAAGAAAACCCCACTTAGGGTGCAGTCTTGTAACTATAAGCCATATAGGCATAAAAGACAAGAGGCTGCGAAAACATCTGGTTGTTGGTAAATCCGGATGGGAGGAGCTAGTCTTGTATGGCCGATGTGCCCTCCTTGAAGGGGCAACCAGGGGGAAGATAAGGGTGTCACCCTCCATTAGGGAGCTAATAAGTGTCTTAAGACGGCAATGTCATGGGGATTTATGCTCGCAAGAGCATTTAGGCCTGTCATATTATCGCATGACAAAGATTATACAGAGGCAACAAGCCATGTGAAAAAGTTAAGATGAGATCAATGGGTTTTTATATGAAAGTATAAAGACGTCCTGCGATTTCATCGCTAGATGGCAATGTCATAAGACTTTGTTCTCGCAAGAGAACTTAGACTTGTTATATTGTCACAGAGAAATTGAAAAAATACAGATAAGACAAGATCAATGGGTCAATACATGCAAATGTAAGGACGTCCTGCGATTTTGTCGCAGAAAGAAAAATGTGGAAAAATAAGACCTTTAACTAGGGAGGCATAATAAGACCACAAGAAATTAAGGTTGAATGATTGCGATATGAACGCAAAGATTATGAGCATTGCGATATTTACACAGAGACCATAAAATTGTATAACTATTGTTCGCGATACAATCGCAAGGTTGGAGGTACATATATTTAAATAGATTTTATTCATAACTAATATCTAAGCTTTACTCAGTTTTCTCATATTGCAGATGAATAACAGAGGCAAGTATGGGAATGCACAGGATGATAAAAATTTTATTCATCATCATATGATAAATTTACATAGACATTATTATATGACACATTTTCATAGACTGTTAAAGAATAATAATTATGTTGATTGACTATATTGCAGAAAAGAATTATTTTCTAATTCATATAGATAGAAGCAAAATAAATTTATACAGCAAGTTGGAGAAACTCGCAGTAATATTACAAGAAGCAGAAAATAAGTGTACAAAAATTACAAGGAAGATAAAAGAAGAAATAGATTTAATTAGATCCACCATCATTGTGGCCAGATTTTTCTCCTTCTTCATCTTTACCATCGTCTTCATCCTCATCAGATTCCTCAGCTTCACTATCAGAGATAACAAGGTTTGGAGTCTTTGCTGGAATTTCTATAGCAAGATCAGGATATGTAGAATGAGGAATGTTATGATCATCGCAGACCAATTTAATGGAATCATTGCGAACCTCAACAAGAGTACTACTAAAATTCGCAGCGTTAATTCTTAATTGGTCTTTCAATCTTGAATACTTCTCGTTGTGAGCAGCAAGGGTACTTGCGAGTTGATTCTTATCAGCTTCAAGTTCTCCAATTCTTTTAGAGTATCTCTTTTCAGCTCCTGCGATTATACAACAACAAGTTGGAAATTTTGCAAGGAAAAATAACGAAAGCAAGGAATTAACAAGGGAGAATGGTTAAAAACCTTCTCTTCCAGAAATTAAGTCTTTAATTAAAGCTGCTTGTTCAATATGAAGACTAACATATGCACCTAAATTAGTTCTGGCATTGTCAAGAACTTTCGCATCCCAGGCAAACTCCTCATCATTATTAATAAGAAGACGGGAACAAATTTGGTTTTCTCTTTCAATAAAACCTTCCTTCTCGCGGATAAGTCCATCCCTTTCAATTTGAACTTCAAGAATGGTCTTATGGAAATCTGCTAAAGTTTCAGATCCTTGTCTAGATATACGGTCTTTGTCTTTTGAAAGATCATTGTTCTTGGCCTTTAAAGTTTTAATCTCTACTTTGGAGTTGTGATAAAGTTGTTTGAATCTGTTAGTTATATCTAAACAAGATCTGTGGTCAATCTCTAAGAGGCAAAACTTAGATCTGAGTTCATCTATGGAAAGAGAATTAATTTTGGAAGGGTTATTCAAAGAATTATTAAGAAGTTCTAGAAGAGCATCATCATCTATTGGTTCAGGAAAAGAACGAATGATTGAAGCCTCATCAGTGAGACCATAAATGTTTGCGAGAATGATAAATCAAGTAAGAAAGAGTAATGAAAAGTAAAAATATGAAGGAAAAGTAGAAAATTTCCATACCTAAGATTTGTTTGTTAGCATTGTCAAGATTGGATACTTTGAGCGATTGTTGAGAAAGATTTTTCTCAAAATCTGCATTCTTCTCGCGAAGACTAGCAAGTTCATATTCCATTTGTTCATTCTTCCTGCGGAGATTAATGAATTCAGATTCTAGCTTCTCATTCTTTTTGTGAAGCACGATATTCTTCTTGTGAGAAGATGCACGTCTTCCATCCAAATCAGAGGCAGCAACAAAAGAGGCTTTTCCAACCTGCGAGAGAATAATATAAATTAAAATATGGCGATAAAACAAATATCTAGACACGTTGAAAAAATGGAAACATACCAGAATACCAAGCGAGTTTAAGAGGCTGGGAGTCAGCGATCTTGAGATCCCATTAAGAGAATCATTATCAACTAATATGGGAGCATCGCAGACTTTGGCGAGAGCCTGGGATATCCCATTAAGAGCTTCATCTCCGAAATCATTTGTGATACCATAAGTAGCATCGCCAAATTTTTTGGATAGTTGAGTCATAGAAGACTCATAAGAGGAAGAATTCTTCATGGAAAAGACATCAACATCATCATCAAAATCATCATCATTGTTGTCCTTATCAAGATCATCACTTAAATTTTCAGAAATAGGTTGAGGAGTTGAAGAAGAAGAGAGTTGGGTTTTTCTTCTCTTTAAGGAAGGATCACCAGATTCCTCACTGTGAGGAGCAGTAGGTTTCCCTTTGGGAGGGGCAATAGATTTTCCCTTGCGATCAACTGTAGATTTCACCTTGGTCCTCGCGGGTTTTATTGGTTCTAATTCTTCAATTACCTGCGGACACATATAAAGATAAGAAATAGGGGAAACAATATATTGTCAAGATTCATGAAGGGGTATTTCTTACTTCATCTGTGAAGGCCAAAAGAGTAATGGGTTTCCTAAAATTCTGGTAATTGAGCTTCAGCTTGTCAATCTGGAAATATTGAAGTAGTTAGCGAGAATATGAGAAAGACAATGGTGATAATTGTGCAAAATATTGGAGAGAACATACCTCTTTAGTTCTTCCAGGACAATTAAAAACCCATGGTTGATATTCTAAGAGATTTGCAGGTAATGCATGAAGAACAGAGATGTAAGGACCTTCAATACATAATGGAAAAAGAAACCATTTGTCATCGCTAGAGTGGCGAGGGCCTTGATTATTATTCGTATGCCAATCGATATCTAACATAAGAATCTTATCTTCAGCGATTTTATCTTTCTTCTGTAAACGAACACCCCAATAGGTGATATCCCTCTTCATGGGGATTATGTCATAGTTTATGAAGAAATTATCTACAATATACATTGCAGGAATAATTAGAATATCCTTAAATTTAGGATTCTTCGCAGACTCAGGGTAGCGAGATCTTTTATTAGCACCGCGAGTAGCATACTCCATCAGCAGATGAATGCAATCCCGACCCAACTGATATATCGCTCGCGAGAACTTCTCGTGAGAAAGAATTTCATAGAATAATGGAAGTTCCAGGTTATAGAGAGGAATGGGAAGACCAGCTTCAAGCTGACCTAGCGAGACTATGATTTTCTCGCGATTACATTGAAAGTTAGAAAATAATGGTACAAAAAGTTCAGACTTAGGGTTTTGATTGGGAATAGTGGATAAAGTAAAACCTTTGTCTTGAAATTCTTGTTGAAATTTCTCGAAAGCCATCTCGTATTTGCGACCAGCTACAACCATTTTTAGTATGGGAATGAAGATTGAAAGAGTGAAAGATCGAAACAAAATTTTTAACAGTAACAGATCCGGAATTTCGGAAGAACAGTGAATTTTCAGAGAAGTTACGGAGAGAAGAAAGAAAGAAGTAAAAAGAAGAAAGAAAAAGAATGAAGAAGTATTTATAAAAGGAGAGATTTCTCGAGAAAATGAATGTAATAAATGCAAAGGAAGGACGTGAACGGTCATATCGCAGCGGTTGAAAAGGACGTGTCAAAAATTGAATGGAAGAAAAAGTATGTGAAAACAGCTGGCGAAGAGTACAGAAACGTGTCAAAGGGGAGGAATGCAAAAGGATAAATAGCTGCGGCATTGTAAAAAATTCAATTCTCATGATCTTCCCTCCTTCGCATAAAAGACATGAGAAGAGGCAAGATGTAGGACCAGAATATCGCCATGACAGTATTCTTGCGAGGTTAACAACACTCCTGCGATCATCACCACGAGCTCTTCAAACAACACTTTGCGAGCGTCACAAAATAACCTAAAGAATGACGTAATAGCTAACGACTGAAGAAACACAAGTAGAGCATGATTTACTTGTGATGGTTACAATGCTTGCGAGATTTCATATTACAATTGCGATAAGATCACAAATCAAATCCGAAATTAAAGGACATCTTAGCTGTCATCCATTTTGTATCTACCCTATATATAGAGACCCAATATATCCAGATGATGATGATGTATTTTTGAGAGTTGAGAAAGTCTTGAGGAGAGAGAAACTTTGAGAGAATAGTTGTATTCTTGATTTCATCCACTTCTGTAAACTTTTCTTAGAATTAAATAATAAAGAGTCGTTTTTAATCTTTAAGTATGGGTTGATTATTATGAAATCTTAACAAGGGTGTAGTGTATGATTTCCTGCAACTACAACTGGGAAAGGTAATACCCACACCTCCTGTGTGATACTAGTTGTATAATCTAAAGTCGATTTTACTTTAACCTTAGGTTTCTACCGAGACCTTGTAGGTTAACGACATGAAGACTTCATTAGGATTATGAAGCCATACCCAACTATTTTCTCTGTAGTTGTGTGATCTGATCTTGACCGATTCTATTGTATTGAGTACAATTGAAATAATTGACTCGAGATTAATTTCTCCGATAGGAAAGATAAAAAGAAATCACAGAGATCTTCGTCTCATCGTTTGTGATTCCACAATATCTAGTTTCGCCATCATACGATTTAGATTATTGTGAGGTGATTGATAATTCCAGGCTTTTCTTCGGGAATATAAGTCCGGGTTATCGATTGGTTCATGTTCACCTTGACTTATCAAAAGACGAAAAAAAACTTGTAGGTATTTCAGTGGGAGACATATTTATCTATTCTTGTTGACTTTTATGTGTAAGACAAATTTGTTTATTAAAGACTTCGACTTTGGGTCGTAGCAACTCTTAGTTATAGGTGACATCAGATAAGGGAATCAAGTGCATAGTATCCTGCTGGGATCAGAGACGTAAGGAGTGCAACTGTACCTTAGATCAGTGTGAGATTGATTGGGGTTCAACTACAGTCTAGACAGAAGTTAGTTTGTAGTAGGCTAGTGTTTGTAGCTGCTTAATACAGTGTGTGTTCAATCTGGACTAGGTCCCGGTCCGGTTTTTATGCATTTGTAGTTTCCTTATTAACAAAACTTCTGGTGTCTGTGTTATTTATTTTCCGCATTATATTTTGTTATATAATTGACTAGCCCTTAACCCGTGTCGTGACGACACTGGCCATGATGTTGGTTCATTTTTAATATATCGTATAATTTGTGTCCCGAATACTTATCAACTCCTTGTAATTTAATATGTGTTTGTCATAAAAATAGTTGGGATTTTTCTTTCTTTTTTCTTTGTTTTTTCCTTTAATATTTTACGGCCGGATATTTGCTCAAACGAAAGAAATATAATCTTAACTTCCAGACGCTTTTTTTAGGTTCATTGCTTATAATGAGATAATGCTCTACATGAACATGGAAGTTTAAATATTTTTTGGAAATATGTCGTTAGCAGCGCTCATCTCCGTGAAATCAATTAATCAATATCGTCCATAAAAGTCTCCACATGCTCCTATTTCGCTCCAGCTGACTCATCTATCATGGTCATGTTGTCGATCCTCCAAATAGGCAAAGAATACTATTTTTTGCATCGAACGAATGATACAAACTATCCAATGTGACATGATTTTCCTGTAATTTTTCAACACCCATAGATGACAATGTTTAAAATGTGTACCCATTACCTTTTTTAAGGGATTGTATATATGCGAACCTCTGCCATTAAATCTTCAACAAAGTATTGTGCCCAACAATTCGTCTTAACGAAGGCTTTGGTAACTTCAAAAGTCTTGGACATTTTGTCACTTTCATATGTTCCTACCCTCACTTGGAATACAATCTGGCGACACATTATCTCATAAAGAACCTTGAACACATATTGTACTCCCTGATCCTATTTCAAATTAATAGGTTGCCAATAGATCCTTTACCAAAAGTTGACATATTCTACGTTGAATATTTATATAAAAACAATTATGGTATTGTGGATAGTTGCTTTCTAAGATTGTAGTTTTCAAAATTGGCTCTTCAAGTCCCACGGATTTCTAAGTTTATATATCTTGTTTGTTTTTAACATTTTAGTTAGCCATATTATGTTTGTTACTAACTTTAAACTTGATGTCATCTTCTACTGTGAACTTTATGTGATTTCAGAATCAAAATAGTTATACCTCTTTTATTCGTATCAAGTAATCCATTGTATATCTCAACAATTCTTCTACAACAATTCCATTCTTTTGCCGTTTTCGGACCATCAATAGCCATTATTGTCAAACGCAATCTGTCTAATTTTTGTTGATGTTATGTATTTGCAATGTTCATTTTTCTTAAATAAATAGATTGTGGAAAAAAAAAACATAAGTATTACATCGGGTCTAAGTTACTATATCCAAAATACCCCGGACACTGCTTCTGGTGCCTTGTTTCCTCAAATTCCTCGTTGCATTCTAGACAGTACATGCAATACCAATCATTTACGAAGTGAGCTGTTTGCGCAAGTGTGGTCAACGTATCCCTTGCCTGTAATAGTAATAACAACACGTCAATTTTTTTCAAGGCATCCAGTTGTAAATGGTATGAATCTAATAGATTTGAATTATACCTCAATCTTAGATATCACATTCTTCTCGCATAACATAGCAATTGAGGAAGGAAAAATCTTGAACGCTCTTTACATAAGAAGAGTTAGTCAAACTATGTTTTGCAATTGTCTTACGTGAAAATTATTATTAATGCATATTTTAGTCAGCTCCTATCGAAGCCGATCTAATTAGTTCTATAGAAAGTTAATCTTAAATTTTTGACCTTATGTCTTGACCAAATTATTGAAGTATTCTCAGTCATGTTCTGTTTTGTGTGATCTACTCTACCTTCTAACCCAGTGAATGAAACCTATACATATTGATCCGTAATTTGATATTGTTGATTTGTCATCAAGAGGTCGCATGATTTGAGAATGTAAAATATAAAAAATATTTTATAAACATCGGAGGCGAAATTCAGATTTATGATTTAGAGTTTTTTATGATGATTTTGATGAACAAACATAATTTTCAAACAAATATTTTAGAATGCAAATACATTTTCCTGGTCAATAAGGTTTTATATCGGGAATTGAGTGAAAGTTGTTGTCTTTGTAGGTAGTTGTCGCGAAACAACTCGACATTGATGGTCTTTCAGGAAAAAGAATGTAATAATACTTGAGAGAGCGATAATGTTCTCTTATGCGGGTACACCAATTGCCTTTATATAATACGGGTGATCGAACAGTCATGATCATATTGTCTTATACGTTCCGGTATCATCCTCGAAATATTTGGTTTTTGTCCTTATCAATCGTGCTAAAAACAACCAATTACATCTTTCACAATACAATGTTGCATGTTTTGTGAAGATTATTTTTTTACTTGGTCAATAAAACTCACTAAAAAGCAAAAACTATTATTATACACTACTATTACCAACATCCACCACCATAAAAACCATCCATCGCCACTATTTCTTCCACCAATAGTAATGTTACCGCCTCCACCATTCACAAACACCCGCCACCGCTTATACTAACCCTACTTCCACTACCACCATTAGAATTAATACAGTTTTTAGTAAAATTATTTATTAATAAAATTATGTATTTATGTTAGATTATTAAAGGGACATTTATAATAGAAATTTAATTAATCATTATGAACAATCAATGAGACACTAATTAATAAAATATTTAAAAATGGTTTAGTTGAACAAACCCAGCGGTAAATTTATCTTTGCCAAGGACAAATCCTGACCACTCTTTACATAAACAAATCGATAATAAATAATTTCATATGTTCTGATCTTGATTCGTATCGTTCGTTTAGTTATTACATAACATGGCAATTGATTGCACCAATTTTTTAAAACGGACATGTGTTTTATTAAGTTTATTTTAATATTAGAATGATCAACCACGTTTTATACCTTATAATATATAACGTTACACATTTTGTGGCATAAATAAATTAGCATAATATGTTTTTGTTCACCAATACCCGCCACCACCATAAAACCATATGAATCCACTTTTTTTATCCACCACCACCTAGTGGCGGAGCCAAGGGTTGACTAACCTGGCTCTAACCCCTTAAATTTTTAATAACTACATAATTTTTTTAGTTTATTTTATAAATAGTACTTTGTCCATTTATATTTATGGTTTAGTCCACCAAAGTTTACATGTTTATTTTTTATTTTTTTTAAAAAATAGGCCTCCTCAATGTCAATTTTTGACTCCACCACTGCCGCCCATCCCATGTAGGCTGTTGGATGCAATTCTATTTTTCAACCATAAATGCCATGTATGAGGTTTAGATTGAACAAAATTTCGTCAATTGATTAGTTTCATTTTTTTTCTTCTGTGTATATATTCTTTTTTGTATTGCAATAAATTTTATTTTAACATTAAATAATCATGATTTATACGATATAGTACCAAAGATAACAGGGGTACCATTTGGGTGATCCAACCACGATCATGAAAATATTGTCTTGTATGATATCATCTCTGAAATATATGGTACATTCCTTTATCAAAAGTGTTAAAAATAACTAACCACATCTTCCACACTACGATGTTATCGATGATGTAACGACAACATAAAATTAATATTGTCCATCACTACTCACCAGCATTCACCGTCACTACTTCTTCCACCACAAACCAGGGGCGGAACCAGGATTTTGAGGAGAGAGGGAGAAAAAAATTCTTGGCAAGTTGGATACATGTGAAAAATGGACTTTGTATCCCATTTTACGATAAAAGAACAAAAATAAATATAATTTTGCTTGGCTCCGCCCTTAACCAACACTAATCTTTCGGCCTCCACCTCTTCTATTACTCATTGTCGCATAAAAAGGCTATTGATATTATTTATCAAAATTACTTATTAATCGAAATAAATATTATAATTAATTAAGAAAATATTTATAATTAAAAATGATTAGTCATGTATTATGAGCAATTAGTGAAACACTAATTAATAAAAAGTTTTATAATTAATAGATTGTTTATTATGTGCAATTAGTAAAACACTAATAATTAATAAAGCAATTATGGTATTTAAGTTGAACAAACTACCACTGTTGATTTATCTTTTCTATGAATTCCAACCAAGGTGGAACATTGGTTAGAGGCCACTCTTATGACACAATAGGTCACGAGTTCGAAACTCCCCGTTATAATTTTTGAAATTTCATATCTTGACTTGACTATTCATTTTTCATTCATAATATTGGAATTAATGCCACGCGTGCGAGTTGTAGGGGGTGGTCAGGAGAACCACAGCCCTTGATTTATCTTTGACAAGGACAAATCCTGACCACCACTAACACAGGCAAACTTAGCCTAGATTTTTTTTGTACTCTTGAAATATCACAGATTGTGCGTTGAATCAATCAATTGGGAAATCCAACCTTTGGTTGTTGATTGAAATTGATTAATACTTTGGACATTTGTCTTTGGTACCATTCAAGTTAATTTCTCTTGTATTCAATTAGACTCGCAGATTTTTATTTGCTAGAGTAAGGATTGAATCGAGAAATTGAGATATAACTCTTTGATATACTTTTTCTTAAGATTGAGTCTGACTGTCTAGTTGATTTTCTTGAAAACCAATTCACGTCCTGAAAATCAAATAATCGAAAAGTGGTTTAATACAAACATACACACTGAAAGTGATAATTGAACCGTGTATTAACAGTTTAATACAATAACATAAACCATTAATGCAACATCGGATACCACAATTTTCCCTAACTACTGAAAGATTATGAACAATTTTATTTAAGGGAAAGTTCTTAGATACAAAAAACCCAAGAATTTTTTTCCCCTGAACATACATAATATAGCAATTCAATGATGATTCCTGACAAGAAAATCTTCAATTTCCCCCAATTTTCACTCTAATTCATAAATCCCTAAATTGGTACCATCTTCTTCAAAGTTCAAAATTTAGGGGAAATCGATCATTAATAATTAAAGCAGAAGTCCTTATGGATCCAAACCCAACATCAACTTTAAGTTGTTTCTTCTAAATTTTTGATTTCTTAATGAGCTGTGATGGCTGGAAATGAAAAGGGGCGAAAGAATTAGGTATCTTTCTTTGATTTCTCTCGGATTTGGGGTAGTTTTTCCTCTCCCGAAGATGTCTTTTATTGGGTGCCGATATCTCCCTAATCGAGTAATACATAGAGGAACTGCCCTTTGATTGGATTTGGGGGTGCTGCTTCTTCAATTGGGCCATGATTGAATCTGTTCATGGGGTCATGAAGGCGGGAGAAGATAGAGTAGAAATTGAACACAAAGGTTTTCTCCATGTACTTTAGTGATGGAAAGGCAGGAGTTTTTGGCGAACATAAAAGGGAAGAATAGTAGTTTGTTATAATTATATTTTATATAAAATTTTAATAAATATTAGACAGAAGCCGAGAGTCAACGCGCGTCAATGTTATTTTCAAGTACTAACCCCTAAATTGGACAAATGTTAGAAGAAACACTAACATTGGACAAAATGTAAGTATCAAACACCAATTAACCCAAAAAAATATGAAAAAGGGAAATAATACAAACTACAGCAGGTATATCCATGGGATGAGCCTAATCTCTGTTTTATCGATATTTTTAAAAGAAAATCGTTTGTTTTTTTTGGTTTTACATTTTTTTTTTTACCGATTGTATAGACTATCCAATGAGAAACTGTTACCCGTTTGAGAACGATGTTGGTATATGAAAATATGAATTTGACCCATTTACAGGTTAACGTCTATCAGTTGGGTCCAACTACTAAAGGAGAACACAAGTTTGATATTTGGTCCACGACTAAAGGATGCTCTTCGAGAGTCGTAAGTTTCGAATTTGTGAGGTTTGCTAGCTTTGTCTATTGCAAACACATTTCCTCACCTTGATATTTAACCTAAATGGAAATCAAATAGGCTTATCTGTTAGATGCAGATTGGTATCAAAAGTCTTCACTCATGCTGAAGCAACTCTTAGGTTGTAAAGTACGTTAGCTAAGAGTATCAATTGCATAAAGCCTTACGAGGTTCCAGATGCGTGAGGAGCACGACTGTAACTGAATCGCTTGGAAGGTGGATTCAGTCTCAACTATATTCCAGTTCGAAGTCAGATAGTAGGATAGTGTCTGTAGCGTATTATTATGGTTTGGTGCTCCAAGCTGGAAGAGGTCTCAGGTTTTTCTTAATATTGAGTTTTCCTTGTTAACAAAAACTTTCGGTGTCTTGTGTTTTCTTTTTTTCACATTATATTGTTTATCTTTTTAATTGGATTTACGCAAGTTGTGCTTATTCAATCTTAGTAGACACATCCATCTAATTGTGATCGATTAAGAGACTTGTTTATTGTAGAATTCGTATCTTGAAAGATAGAAAACAAGTTTAATTACTTGGCAGAATTCTGATTGGATTTTTTGGATATGACTAGATTGATCTTGGATATTGATTTCTGATATTGTCCAAGTATTCTTTTTAACAACCAGGTTCACAGACTCTTGTCTATATACATACTGATTGAGAAGAGGTTAAATATATAAACTCTATATACATATTATCAAGGATCATTCAATTGGTCTACTTGCAATTGTATTAGGTTTTGTCCATACAGGTTGCCGAACAAAATTTTTGGTGGTGTACTTAGTACCCCTGCTTTTTCAAATAACTTAAAATAATGATAACGTTAACCAGGTTGCCATAAAAGAAGAGGACATCACATCTATTTCGTCTAAACTAAAGATTCGCAGGATAAACAAAACATATAATTTTACATTGAATGGACAGTTTAGTTTTGCTGCATATATTTGTCCATTTTGCTCAGTTGACTCCTAAATTTAATCATATTTTATCTTTAATCGCCCACTCATAGCAAGATGTATATCTCTTCCGCTGCCATAATTAATGGTCATATGATGACTGTAGTTGTACATGTACGATATTGATGTGATAATATGTTTTGCTTATAATTTTTTTTTTTCTTAAAAGAGGAAAATCTCATAATGTTACTAAATTATACAATCGATCATGAAAATCGAAAACAATTACAAGGTTTTTCAATATTATGACACAGTCATTGAATCCATTGCCAATTCTTAACCGATCATCCTAATTTTATAGACTTAAAAACCATTCCAGAACTCAAAGAGGATCAAATCGAATAACATGACCTAATTAGTTTTGAAATAAATTCAATTCGTTTGACTACACAAAGTAGTGGTTGGACAAAATCCAACCCCATGATTTCAAGAACATGTAAGTTAGGATTATATGGACTAAGGTTTTCATAGTAATAATATCTAACAACTAAATCTAAATAAAAGTACCTAAGTAACAATAGCTTTCTGAATGAATCTTCTGTGATCTAAATCGGGATGCAACTGCCTGGATCAACGTTGGAGTCTTTGTAATATTTTTTTGTAGTGGATGAACTTGTTGATGATTTTGATTTTGTTGATGTTGCCTCTGTTTCCTTAGCTATAATTGATACTAGAAACAACCACCTATTTCTAATACAGAACAAGGAAAGTACTAAACCTAAGACAAGTAAAGGTAAAACTAGAACAACTCCTAAACCAGGGATAAGAAATAAATCTTCTCCTTGTTGTCAGAGAAGTTGCAGGAGCAGAGCCGGTCCTGAGGGTGTGCAGGAGGTGAGACCGCACAGGGCCCGACTCTGGCCAGGGCCTTTTATTTCAAAATCAAATGCCCCCTCCCCATAGAGGGCTGTTTTTGGGCATACCAAAAAATTATCGGGCATACATTTTGTCTAGGTTCGGCTCACAACTTGTGAGACGAACCTAGCAAACCTAGGCAAAAACAAAGTTGTGAGCCGAACCTTGAGTATGCCCGGTAATTTTTTGGTATGCCCAAAAACATGGCTCTCCCCATAAGTTGATAAAAATATTCTAGCCCAAACAAATATTAGGCCTGTTTCAGTTTTATAAAGCCCAATAACCAACCCCCTATCCCTCTCTCACACTTTCCTCTTCTATAACAGACGCACAATCACCTTCTCGCCCTTTCCAGTTTCCCCTTCGTCCTTGCTCATCTAAACTGTTTCACAAGAACTTAGAGAAATCCTCAAATTTAGTCATAAAAGAGCTAAGGTATAATTGTGATAATACTAAGATGGGAAAAAAGGAGCAAACCTTCATGTTTAACGTAAGTAAACTAACCAATTTTGGGTTAATGTTTTAATTTTGGGTTTATACTGAAATTTGATATTAATGTTCTTAACTCTTTCATTTTTCATTTTGTTTTGCCAACAACTTTAGACTTTGTATGTCTTTCGGGTACCAAAATATTCCTCAACTAACTCAAAGCAAGAAGAACTTGAAATCACCTATAGGGATAAACAGACGGTAAATACTAGAGAAACTAGTCGACAAATTTGTTTTTGACCATTTTTTGTGTTGAACTAGACAATATGTATAAAGAAATGATTATACCTGTAAAGAACTTGTTATGTTTATGCCATCTCTCTATATATATTAATCGTTTCAGTCTCATTTTTCTCATTGTTATTCGAAATTGTCGGGAGATTTTTTTTTTGACCGTAAATAGGCCCTTTGATTAAGTTCGCACAAGACCCTAATGCGCACAGGATCGGCTCTGTGCAGGAGCTAAGAATGGTTTTGCTCAGAGTTTCTCAGAGATCATAATTATAAGAGATGACATGCTCTGATCTAATCTCTGCAAGATATCACAAAAACCACCTGTAGAAACAATCATGTTTCCACAAACAAACCCAATAATTGTTGATGTTGTTTTGTCTAATTGTGGACTAGAACCGAATTGAAGAAATACCCAGGATACTTTTCAGCGAAAGATAACAACACGTACCTATATGAAGAGCCTCAAATCCATGAAGCAAACACGTGAAAATGCAACAAGAACAAGATCGAGAATATAAACCCAACTATATTAACTAATACTAAAAATATAAAAACAACAAACCAATATATCTAGGTAGGAGAGAGCAAATGACGATGTTCGGAGCCGATCCGAGCAGAACGACGCTCAAGCTTTTATAGATTTTTTTATTTTATTTTTTTCTCTTGTAAAAAAGCAGGTTAGTACAAAATAACTATATTGTTCCTGGATGCATCTTATCATGAAAGTTAGTATTTTATTTATGAATATAAAAAGCCTCGAAGTTTGTGCAGGGGTCTCTGTATATCTTTTCTCTTACCACCTCTATAACTGTGTCGATTCCCACTCCTTTCGCCTCCTCATTCACATTCATTCATATGTCTCCTTCTTCTCTATTCAATCCTTCTTCTTCCTCCTCATAAATTTTCTTACTTCCCGAACTGCCCTTCCACCGTTACCATTTTCCGTTGTTTTCTTCATCATCATCATTAACATCTCCAATGGATACTTCTCATCAGAACTGGTTAGGGTTTTCTCTATCTAACGCACAGTATCATGAACAAACATCATCATCACCATCAGTAGTACCAGATCATCATCATCAACAACAACAACAACAACAGTTCTTTCAAACACTGAATGCAACTTCTTTTCCTAGAGATGAAAATGAGAATGATGGGTCAACTAATCTATCTATGTATAACTTTGATCCGAAACTTGAAGATTTTCTTGGTGTTTCTTCTACTAATAATACTCATGAATCTGCAGACAGCAACAAGAACAACAACAACACAAACAGTTCTACTGCTAATCAGTATGGGATTATGACTTATGATTCAGAGTTGAAAACAATTGCTTCTAGTTTCTTACGTGGGTATACTACTGATAATAACCACTATCAAAACACTAGTCTTGATCATCATGATTTGGAAACTACAAACAGTGCCGGCACCACCACCGCCATGGTTGTGGCACCACTACCCGTGGCGGTTACTTCTGATGCCGTTTCGAAAAAATCTGTTGATAATTTCGGTCAAAGAACTTCGATTTATCGTGGAGTTACCAGGTAAATATGGTGTATAACACGGAATGAGGCTAATTCTTTACCGAGTAACACCCACTTTAGATTTTCTGTAGAATAAAATTCGTTCCCATTACGCTTTTACATTCATGGTGTGGGTTAATATTATTGCTAACGTGCACCGTCGGTGAATATTATTAATTGTTTTTCTTTCATTATCCTGAAATTAGACTTGACGCCAGTTCTGAGTTAACTCGTTTCTGAATTAGTATATTTAGTAGCTAAATTAAGATGTTATGTGGTGGTGGTGGTGATGGTGATGGTATTTTTGCTAAGCCATAGTGGTGTTTGTGTGGTTCATTTTTGCAGGCATAGATGGACAGGACGATATGAAGCTCATCTGTGGGATAATAGTTGTAGAAGAGAAGGCCAAAGTCGGAAAGGAAGACAAGGTAAAATTAATAAATCTATTTATTGTTCTTCAGATTAGTTTGAATTTTGGTCCATCTATTCCTCCTTAGTTTGAATTTAGGGATTGTCAAGCAATAGCAAGAATTTTTTTTAGTATTTGCAAATGGCAGTACAGTAACAAGATATTGCAAAACCTGATCTTGGACTCTTGGGACCGAATGAAGCATCTTTGACCATAACTATATTTTGTTTTTTGAATACGCCTCTGGAGTTGTACGTTTAACATTAACTACCTGATGCCAGACGATCTAAGTAAGTATCTAGTCTGAAAAAGTTGGTCTCTGAAATCTGAATGAAAATTGAAAACGTACGTTTAAGGAATGTAGAGCTTTCTTTTTCAAATCCCTAGGTAGAAGAAAATCCAATGGTTTCAAATTCTCTGAATGGCTTAATAAATGGGTCTTCTGTAGTGCGCATTAGATTTTGTACAGTCATTTTGCTATAATGCGCATTTAATGTGTTTCTGATGGTGTATTGTTGTTGTTTTGTCATTGACGACATTGCCCTTCATTTATCTCCTCAGTTTATCTTGGTAAGTCCTTCTTTCAAACTAGTACAATTTTCTTCAAGTAGAACAATTGAATCTATTGTATTTTGATTTTAATTTTAATTGTGGTTTTGATTTCTTTAGGTGGTTATGATAAAGAGGATAAAGCAGCAAGAGCTTATGATTTAGCAGCTCTAAAATATTGGGGTCCAACCACAAGTACGAATTTTCCGGTATATACCCAGGCATAATGAAATTTTGAACCATTTACACTATCTTTGAAAAAAAAAATTGATTGGATTTATCGAATTCAAATTGATAATATCCTGTATAGTTTGTTTAATCATATGGTCCTATCCTATGTGTTGAAAACTCCTAGGTTACAAATTATGAGAAAGAAATTGAAGATATGACAAATATGACCAGGCAAGAATTTGTTGCATCCCTAAGAAGGTACATGTATTTTTATGTACAATATTGTTTATTCACTGCTTTTGTCTCTTTGACTTTGCATGAAAATGGATAAAGAGGAAGTTTTTCATTTTTTTTTAATTTTTTTTTGTTGTACAGAAAAAGTAGTGGGTTTTCTAGAGGAGCTTCAATATATAGAGGAGTGACAAGGTTTGCTAGCAATTTCTTTTATTCATTTAAATTACAAAATTGATTCCTTTCTGTTCTAGCTAAAATGGGTTCTAATTGCTTTCTTAATTTCTGTTTCTTAAGACATCATCAACATGGTAGATGGCAAGCAAGAATTGGAAGAGTTGCAGGGAACAAAGATCTTTACTTGGGAACTTTCAGTAAGTTAATCCAAAAAAAAAACATTTACATATTTGTCGCGAGGTTTGGGTAAGCAACCTAAATTTTTTCCATGAGAAGAGGCTTTAATAACAACAATAGTAGAACTGGATTACTTGATAATACTTAATAATAACATTGAATGAAATACACTGTTACTAATTCACTATTAAATGCCTTTTGCATTAAGATTCACTGTTACTGTTTATCTCTGTCTATGATTTGTTTGCTGACCAAAATTTAAATTTATGAAAGAATCATGTAATAATTTAAGTATCTTGTCAGAGTATATTTAAAAAACATAAAAAGGATAAAATGGTGGTTGTGCTTGGAGATCTAGTAGGATTCTTTCAATGATATCAACAGTAATATATGAACAGGCAGAATTCATTATTCATGCATTATATATGTTACTTTGACTAAGGATTAGTTCAAAATTTCAGCATTTGTTGGATAGTTGTATATTTTGAAGTTGATATTCATATTTTGCTTAGTAAAATTTGTGTTAATTAATGGAATAGGTACCCAGGAAGAAGCAGCGGAGGCATATGACATAGCTGCGATAAAGTTCAGAGGCCTAAATGCTGTAACAAACTTCGATATGAGTCGATATGACGTAAAAAGCATTGCTAATAGTAATCTTCCTATAGGAGGAATTACAGGATCTTCATCCAAAACAACTAAAGCTATTATTAACTCAGACTCAATCTCAGATGATAGAAGTAACGAGGGGGGTCATTCAGATGATCGAGATTTCTCGTCAACAACACTTAGCTTTGGTTTACCCATTAAGCAAGATCCATCATCAACAGATTATTGGTCTCTTGTAAATGGGCCTGGTCAAAATAATGTGGTGACAAATATACTTCATCAACAAACAGGTTCTCATGATCAAGGAAATATTGCTGGTAACATGTTTTTCAATGGCGGATTCGTTCATCAACTACAACAACAAGAACAACAGTGTATAGTGTCATCATCCTCGCCAATGTCTTATGATGGTTCTGCTGCTGGTTATGGTGGAGAGTGGGTACTTGCACAACCTCCTCTTGTTTATCAGACTGGAAAACCTAATCTGTCAGTGTTTCAGACACCCATTTACGGAATGGAATGATCACAAAGGAAAAGCTAGACAAGGAAAACTGCAGAATAAGAGAGATGACAGTAGTTGTAGTGCAGTGGCAGTACTATTTGATAATGCGAGCATCTAAGTAGGTCAAGTTTTTCTTGAAACATAAGAGCTGACAACAAAGAAAGAAAAGAGATGGGTTGATTAGAGCATGCTGCATAACTGATAGAGACTAACAAAAATCAATGTTAGGTTTGGATGTTTTTGGTGGATTATGCTTGTCCCATTTTGAGTTTTTAACTTTTACCACTCGCATGACGTGATTTAGTATATTTTGGAAATGGGTAAAAGGAATCCTTTTATAGCTCTCAGCCTCTCATGTTCTAGTTAAAATTTTATGATGACCTATTTCTGATGTTTAACTGAACTACTCACTTTATTGACGAGGGGGTAAAACAAAAAAAAAAAAACCTCACCAGGGGCAAAGGTACAGTTGTCAAGCAGCTACAGAAGAAAATACACTTGTGCTGGCCCAGGTGCTGCTGATAAGTGGTGTTTGGGTTTCCTGTTGATGTAAGCTAGTTTCTATTCTAAAGATGCCGGGCAATCACATCTCTTAAAGCAAGGGGCCAAGGGATGAGTGTTAAAAACACTCTTACAGCTAGGGCTATGCTATGGAATGAGCGTTAAAAACAACTCCTCAGGATCCATTAGACTATGCATCTAGCTAGCTAGGCAGGTGACACCAGTTAATTAGGTAAGAAGACACGCATGAGCCGCAAGATTTTTTTAATGTACAAAATAATTAGCCATAAAATGAGCAGTAATTTTGGACTTGGCACTTGGCAGTGTTGCATGCTTTAGTACATTTTGATCAATGTAAAGGAACAGTAACATCTGATCACTGTTTCCTTGGATTTACACTGTTTAGTGTATACATATACGCGTTGGTTCTTTTTCGTTTATGTTTTTCCTTTAATCTCAAGAATCTTAGCTCAAATAAACGAAAGTACTTTACCCTGCTTTTTTCTTTGCGTTCACTTTGGATGTCTGCCTTTGCTGATTCAGTTCAACAGAAGAAATTGCAAAGCTTTAACTTTTTTACGTTTTTGTCTCTTCCTGCTGATGATGATCTATGTTTTTGTACCTTTCGGCGCATATAAGATCCACACCACTACGTCCATTTTAATGTTTTGACCAAAGTTTGACTGGATTTATTAAAAAAAAATTAATGTCCTGATTAATCATCAGTCTCTTGATTATTATGTTGATGGATTATCGACACCTTTTTAGTATAAAACTGTTATCTCATGCACGTTAATTATGAACACCAAATTGGGTATAAATAAATTAATTGGGAATATTTTACTGTAGCTGTCGGCATGATTTTTCAATGATGCCGGCATGGTTAGGGTTGCACAAGGTACGGGACGGTACAGGTTTTTGGCTAGCTCGTTACCTGTACCTCCCTATGACCGGTACCTATACTTTTTACTTATACCTGTACCCGTGCATTACGGGACGAAACGGTACCTATACCTGTTTAACTCGGGAACGGGACCGATTCTTACCCGCAACATATTTGCATACAAAAAAAAAACGGTCCTTTTGTACCTAATTCACGAGCAACGCTAAGATGTACGTTATATCGAGCGTAGGCAAGTAAGATACTAGCCAGTTTCACAGTCGGTCCCCAAAAAGATCTTCCATTTCCAATTTCCTTCCGAGACAAATATGCGCAGAATATAACTACGAATGCAAGAACTGAAACTATAATTACGATAACTGTCTTTGCTTTCCCTTTCTTATCTGCATTTAACAAAGAATTTATCAAAACAATACGTATGGATATTGCTTTGCATCTACTTCAATAAACGTTCAATAGCTAGCTAGAAAAGAAAATATCATAAGCGGCTAGTAAGAGACTATTTTGGGTTTTCTAAAACATAACAACATGCCATATCAAATATCTCTAACCCAAACATATGTAGATCGACTTGGTGTATGTTTAAATTATCTGCTGACATCGATCAAAGAGTAATACTAATATCCAAAGTACCAAAAATCTAGTCCATGAAACGTAGAGAGCCGGACTTACCATTTCCAAGTTCTGATTTAGCAACACGGATGTTAATATAGAAATTGAACGATGGAGAGATCTCACGTAGATCAATCAAACCTCCAGTCCACCACATACACCCAACGTCGTTATTGTAAGTGTACGCAATGCAAGAACGGCTAGGATTTAACCTTAATATCAATGGCTAGAGATCCTCGGTACTAAGGTACGGTACGGGACGGGAATAGCCTAGAACCGTTACTTGTACCTCCTCTAGGAACGGTACCAGCTTTTGGTACTTATACCTGTCCCGATTGACTACGGTTCCGGGACGGTACCTGCGGTTCCGGTATGGTTCCATGGGACGGGACGGTTCCTGTGCAGCCCTAGGCATGGTCGATGGATTTTCGACATTGAAAAACCATGTCGGCAGCTACAGTGAAATATCCTCAAATTAGTTTATGTGGCATGGTTTTTCAGTGATGACAGCATGGTCGATGGATTTTCAGCACCGAAAAACCATGCCGGTAGCTACAGTGAAATATCCCCCAATTAACTGTTCTTAATTAATAATATGATTTCAGATGAATTTTTTTCGTTGTGGTTAAAAACTAAACAAAACTCTCTTCTTAGAGCTTCTGGGCCTACCAGAAAATATGTAGACCAATAAGAAATAAGAGTTTCTGGCCTCACCATAAAATAATTTCTTCATTAGAAAAAAAATAATACTTTACAAGTATTATTCCCTTGTAAAAATAAAATATACCTGTAGATGCATTTTACTACAAACTACATCCAAAGGATAGAAACACAATGCTCATCTCAAATGAAAGTAAACACTCCACAATGAACACAAGATTTACGTGGTTCGGTATGATTACCTACGTCCACGGGGGTGAAAGGATGAATCTTATTACTTAGAAGTGTTACAAAGGTTTTGCTCTTCGTGGGATTTCCTTACAAGATGCACTTACTACTCACTTTTCTTCTTCTTTGTGTTTACTCGAGTTTTTCTCCTCTCTCTCTCTCAAAATACAACCTACCTCTCTCGAAATACAAGTCCCTTTATTTATAGGAGAAGTTCTATACAACGAAATTAAGGTGTTGGTCATGTTACATCTATTTATCAGTTATGTGATCGGGCCGGTTCTCGTCGTCTCATGTGGCCGATGTATCCTGGCTCCTCGCCTATCCTCCGTTCGGGCCGATCTTTTTAGGTGCATTATTAACGCGATGTCGCCCATCTTTTCTGTCGTCCTTATGGTTACCCGATGTGACCCGTTCTTCTTTATTCGTTTGACCATCGTTCCTCGTTTGACCCGCCACGCCTTATCCTGTCAGCTTTATCAGAAGTCTGGGTCAAGTCTTGTCCGACATTATTACGCCCGATCCACGTGTCTCCTTAAATCTCGCGCCCGATAATCTTCGCTCTATACTTCGCGTCTCTTCGTATTTGGGTACACCGGTTCTAGGATGTTGCCACCTGGATCTGTAGATAATTTACACCTACATTTATGCCCCTTCTTTCGCTCGTGTAGCAGACACGAGTGAAAGAAAGTCGTTTCAACCGCCACGTCCTCGTCCATGCCGCATATCTCGCCATGCAGCGTCCCACTAACTCTACTTTATGACTGGTAACCGTCGGCGTCGGTTACATTTCTTCTTCTTTAAATAGCCCGCTCCTTTCTTCCTTCTTCTTCTTTGCCCTTTCTTTCTCTGTTCTTCTACTGTGGTTTTCTCCCAAGTTTCTTCACATTTTGCGCTTCTCAAAAAACCCTAGCTCTCTTGGTTTTCTTTCATCATCTTCTCCTCATCGATTGATATAGTAGCTGCCATCGCCTCATCTTTCTTTGTTGAAAACCGAGTTCTGCATTATCTTTGTTAATGGCTTCTTCTCCTTCCATGGCTGAAAAGAGGTCTGTTGATGACGTTTTTTACGAGTTTGATGTTCCTCCCCTTGCTTCTCTGTTTTTGCTTGAAAGCCCTTCCAGGTATGATGATCGAGCGATGAGATCTATTTTTGCTGATAACTCTTCTTCTATTTAGTGCAGGTCCGAGAAAAGGGTGAAGGATCTCTCTGATGAAGAGTTCATTGAGCAGCTGAAGGGGAAGTACGATCTTCAAAATTATGAAGTGAACCTTCTCTCGGGCCAAAACGGTATCTTGAAGAAAACCGATATGAAGAAGCACGAGCAATCGGCTGATTGTGTGGTCA
This sequence comes from Papaver bracteatum, assembly GCA_023529315.1. Lineage (NCBI taxonomy): Eukaryota > Viridiplantae > Streptophyta > Magnoliopsida > Ranunculales > Papaveraceae > Papaver > Papaver bracteatum. The sequence continues at coordinate 888,661 of JAJJWX010003180.1, forward strand.
TCACCTTGGGTCAACTGGAGCTGGGCCTTCATCTTCCCTTATACAACCCTGATAGCCCATTTTATTATGAGACTCTGTCCTAGATTCGGTCTTCTCATGCTTTAGCTCAATGGACTGGCAATACTTTTTGAATTATGAACGAGTGGAGGGATCGCCGCGATGGTCGTGGTTCTACCACCGAATGGTCGACCTACAAGCCCGAGGACGCTCCTGAGTATACCGTTGCCAATTTCCTTGTCAACTATCGAGATGGTACTTCAACCTTAGGAGATCTTGCCGGTTTTGCTTCTAGTCCTCATCGGGTCAAAACTATGCCCGAGGGTGTTGAAAGGATGATGCTGGATGCCGATCCCATCGGCCAGGGTTCCAACAAGCGTGCCCGTCATTCTAATGACCCGATTTATCCCCGAGTTCCGCTTCTAGTCCGAGGTCCGATCCTTCATGGTGACTTTCCGTTGCCTACTTTTACCGTCGAGCCCTATTCTTTCTGGGTGGTTAATGATGACAAGGCTGATAAGGTATGCGCTTTTCTTGATTTTTATCTTGCTAGCTTCGGGCGTCAGTTAGTCATTTGTTGTTGTTTTAAAAATCTCAGGTCGGCTCCACCAAAACTATCGGGTCTAGGAAAAGAGGTGCTGGCACAAGGGTTGAGGAAGACCAGGGGAAGGTAACAAACATAATGATTTTCTTATAAGTACATGTACTTGCCCATGTTTTTTGCCTTCACATGTTCTGACGAGACACTTGTGCAGAAACACCCAAGGCACGATGATGATGACGCGGGCGATGCTGACCCTACTCCGCTGAGGCGTAATCCTGGTAGAGGTAAGCAAATTGCTAAGCCACCGCCGAAAACTTGCCCTATCATTGATCTTTCCGATGAGGATGAGCTGTTTGGAGAGAATGTGTCGGGCGACAAAGGAGATGAACAAGGTATGGGCGACCAACATGAGCCCTCAGAGACGCCCGTCGTAGAGAAGATCGTTACCGATGTACCGGTAGAGCTTCCTTGTGTGCCCCAGATTACTGAGGGATCGTCTTCTAGTGCTGAAACTTCCTTTACTGTCTCTGGCCCGATCATGAACTCCTTGGGTGCGCTTACTTCCTCCAACTTTGTGAAGTATACAGATGAGGAAATGTTGAATATTGTGCCCCGTTATGGCGACATCGCCCTGACACTTGACACTGTGGTGAGCAAGTCGTTTCTGTATGGTTATGCTCCACTTCCGATTTCTTTTTCGTAGTGTCGCTTATGAGTCAAACTATTTGTGTTAGATTATGAACCGCGTACGCTTGGATGCTGCCAATCTCCTTCGAGATAAGCAGTTGATTGAATCTCTCCAACTTCAACTTCAGAATGAGAAGGGTCGCGCGAATGAGATGGAGATCAAGCTTGCCGACGCTCAAGGTATATGATCCTTCTTAACTTGTGTTGATTGAGTTTATCGTGCCAGTATCCTGAGTCGGGTATCCTTCTTCCTAGCCGAGGTATCTAGTATAGGTATAGACGCTACTTAGGAGTTTAGGATTATGAAGAGAAAATGGGATATTGAGAAGGATCTTGTGGAAAATCTTCGTCAACGAATGGCAAACAAAGACGACAAAATAGACCGTCAAACTGAGGAGATTGCAAGACTTGAGGACGAGTTAGAACGACGTCTCCGGTTTGATTATGATCCTGCCGAGATGGACAACTTACGGGCTCACTTGGGGTCTTCTCAGCGCCTTGCTGCTGAAAAGCCTGCTTTAGCCACAAGTTTGGAGCAAAGGGTAGATGCTCTGAAATTGCAGAATCGAGACCTTCACGAGGACCTCCGACGAATATTGAGAGATAAAGATGTGGTGGAGCGAGCTAATAGCGATTTACTGGGCCGAGTGAGTGAATTTGATAAGGTTATGGGCGATTTAGAGTGGAGTAGATCGCAGCTTGCAGTGCTCCAAGCGTCGCGCAATCGGTTAATGGACGATTGGGCCGAGCATAAGAAGTATTGCCCTAGTAACGAGTTCAACGAGCAACATTATAACGAATTAACCATGAAGTTGTCCAGGGCCGAGGATGAGTTGTCCAAGTCGGTAGAGTCGCTTAATTCGGTGTTACCCTCCCTGTCAGGTCTTTTAGACGACGTGTTGAGGCCGCTCTTTTAGATATAGATTGCGCTTTATTCTTGCAAAAATGCACCCGATGAATAACATTCTATTTTTGTGATCTTGTAGCCAAGCAACAACGCTCTCGGGAGCTGGATCTGGAGGTTCACCGATTAAAACAGGTCGAGGTCGATTTGGGCTCCAAGTTAGATGAAGCTGAGGAAAACGCTTCCCAGATTACCCAACAACTCGAGGATGAACGCGTTTCCCATGCGGAAGAGTTAGATCAGAAGGTTCAGGCTGGCATTATGGACTGGGTGGAGAAGAAGCGGCTCGAGGTCGCGCAGAGCAAGGCCAGCGCGACTCCTCCCAAGGCTTAAACTTTCTTTTTGTGGTGCTACGTCACTATGTTGCCCCTTCCATCGGGTTGTAAATCTCTCTAAACACTTCTCCCCTTTTTTAATTTCCGCTACCTCGCCTGTTTGTTTTAATGGGGGTGATGCATCACCGATGGTGTTTGTTTTATTTTCGTTAGACGCTTCGTTTTGCTTGGTCACATGACGCTTTCCGTATTTTCTTAATAGTCGCATGACGCAATCAAGTTCTTCTTTGTTTCATATGTTATTCCTGCAATTATTGTTCAAGTAAGTCAGTATTCTAACCATTTCTGTCGAACACACCCAACAAGGAGGGTCATCGGGCCCTATGCCATGTCCTGATTGGGGTATCTCATCACTATCTCTTTGGATTCAGTGGAAGGGTACCAGTCATCCTATTTCTAGGCCCGACAATCCCGAGTGGTTATCGACCAACCGATCTCGGGCAATTGGACACGCCCACTTGCGATGGTGGTGACCTTTCATATGTAAGTAGGCCACCTAGCCGAGTAGACCTCGTTTCTAAAAAACCTTTGGAACTGGTTTCCAACCACCAGAACCCTTAGGATACCTCGGAACTTGCACACTTCCACTGCCCCGAGTTCGAATAGCCAGGAAAATGTAAGGCACCTCAGAACTTCCACACTGGCGTTGCCCCGAGTACGAATGCCCATTCGAGTGTAAGTCACCTCGGCACTTCCATACTGGCTTTGACCCGAGTACGAATGACCATTCGAGTGTAAGTCACCTCGGCACTTCCACACTGGCATTTCCCCGAGTACGAATGACCATTAGTCGCTCATGCCTTATCCCATACCCCTCACGGTTTCACAGAGATAGAGGACACGTTTTCTTACCGTTTTTCCGCGTCGCTTATCAAGGATGGTAGAGTTTCAGGAATCATATGTTCCATGGTTTTAGCTCTCTTGTTCCGTCGAGTCGCAGTAGTCGATATGATCCCTCGCCTGCCTTAGATTCGATTATATATGGCCCACCCCACTTTGGTGCTAATTTTCCGCCTTTTTTGTCGCGCTCCCATTCATCCAGGAATTTCAATACCTGCTGCCCGGGATGGAATTCTCTTGGTCGAACGCGCTTGTTTTATTCCCGTTGTAACCTCCTTTGATAATTTTCCATTTTTTGTAATGCCATTTCTCTTGTTTCTTCCAAGTCGTCGAGTTTATCCAAGATCAGATCGGATGAAACGTTGCGCCTCCAAGCTTCGGTTCTTGTGGTAGGAATCATCCCTTCTATTGGTAGAATCGCCTCGGTTCCGTAGGTAAGCACAAATGGAGAGAATCCCGTAGCTTCCCTTCGTGTGGTCCTGTATGCCCATAGGACGTTATATAGCTCCTCGCACCAGTTGCCATATTCCCCGTCCAGTTTTTTCTTCATGTTATCTGCGATTGTCTTATTAGTGATCTCGGCATGCCCATTGCACTGGGGGTAAATCGGGGTAGCTTTGCTCTTCCTGATGTTGTAAGTGTTGAATAGAAGATCGATGTTCTCGCACTGTAGTTGTTTTCCATTATCAGAGACGATTGCAGCCGGAACCCCGAAGCGACAAATGATATGTTCCCAAATAAACTTAAAGAAATCCTTGTCCTGAATATGCCTTAATGGCGCCGCCTCTACCCACTTGGTAAAATAGTTAGTGGCCACGATCAAATACTTCCTTTGTCCCGTTCCGACATGTAATGACCCGACAATGTCCACTCCCCATTTAGCGAAGGGCCAGTGACTTATGATTGAGTTTAACGGTACGCCGGGAGCATGGATTTTCTTCCCAAAACGCTGACACTCTTCGCAAGATTTCACCATTTGCTTTGCGTCCTCGTTCATATACATCCAAAAGTAGCCCATTGTTTTTGCTTTAACCGACAAACTTCTTCCCGAGCTGTGATTTCCAGCCGCCCCATAGTGTAGCTCGTGTAGGATTATATGGCCTTCTTCCCTGCTTAAGCATCGTAGGAGTGGTCCTAGGTAATATTTCCGATATAAGATCCCTTCTCTTAATTCGTAGGCGCCCGATTTTCTTTTGATCTTGTTCATGTCGGGCCGACTCTTAGGTAGCCCACCCGTTTCTAAGTATTGATGTATTGGCTTTATCCAGTCGCCTTCTTTGTATCTCTCGACCATGCTAACGGACACCTCGATCCGTACGTCTGGTGTTTCTGGGATAGACGGGTTAAGAAGCCTCATAACGCGTATCCCTTCGATGCTAGGGTCTACTAGTTGTGAGGCAATGTACGATAGAGCGTCCGAGTGTCTGTTATCCTTTCGGCAGATATGGCGGAATTTTATATCTGGTATTTGCTTGATGTAAAATTGGGCGAGCTCCCAATATTTTTGCAGCACCGGATCATGCGTATCGTATTGGACCGTAATTTGCCGGATCACTAGTTGTGAGACACTAGTCAGTCGAACCTCATGCATCCCCATTTCCACAATTATCCGTAAGGAATGGATCACCGCCTCATATTCGGTGACGTTGTTCGTCGCCTCGAATTCTAACCTGAACGAATGCACGATATTCCTCCCCTTTGGCGTGGTAAACACCAACCCGAGGCCCGATCCATCTTTGTTTGATGCCCCATCGACGAATACTTCCCATCGTGTTGCGCTACTGGCGGCTAGTAAGTCTGCTGGCTCCTCTTGTTCTTCGACCATTCCCGGTATATCTTCTACCTCGTCCTCATCACTGAGGGGGAAGTCTGCCAAGAAATCGGCCACTACTTGTCCTTTGATCGCGGTTCTTGCCTCGTATATTACGTCATATTGTTTGATTATGGCTCCCCACTTGGAGATTCTCCCCGATCGCCCAGCGCTATCCAAGACCGCTTCGATAGGCGATTTGGTGAGCACCCGTATTCGATGAGCTTGAAAATATGTTCGTAGTTTAGAGGCAGCAAAGGCTAGCGCGAGCACCATCTGCTCCATTCTGGTGTAGTTCTTCTCGGCCGGACTTAAAGTTTTGCTGGCGAAGTATACCGGCTTTTCCACGCCCAACTCTGTTTTGACCAATACCACACTAATGGCATAGGGTGTCGCGCCTAAGTATAGAGTGAGAATTTCCGACGGCTCAGGCCTTTGAAAAACCGGGAGGCTAGCTAAATGTAGCTTGATATTTTGAAAAGCTTCTTCGCTTGCGTCCGTCCATTGGGATTTTTCTCCTTTCTTCAAGATGTCGTAAAAGACCTTGCATTTGTCCGATGACCGTGATACGAATCGCCCCAATGCGACTATGCAACCATTTAGTTTCTGCATGTCTTTTATCATTGCGGGGATGGAATTTCAAGGACAGCTCGTACCTTCTCGGGATCTGCTTCTATTCTCCTAGGGGTGATGATGTAGCCTAGGAATTTCCCCGACGTGACCCAGAAGTCGCACTTGGCCGGATTAATTTTCATTTTTTCTTTCCTCATTGTCTGAAAGATCTCTCGAAGGTCTCAGACGTGGTTTTTTGATTTCCGACTCTTGACTAACATGTCGACCACGTAAACTTCTATGGTATCGTGAATCTTGTCTTCAAACAGGTCGCCTACCAATCTCTGGTACGTAGCCCCGGCATTTCTAAGTCCGAATGGCATCTTGGTGTAACAATATAATCCTCTTGGTGTGAAGAAGGAAGTGTGTTCCTGGTCCTCGGGCGCCAATGGTATTTGGTTGTAGCCCATGTATCCGTCCATTAAGGTCATCACTTCGTATCCCACTATTGATTCTACTAGTTGATCTATGCTGGGAAGGGGGAAACTGTCCTTCAGGCAGGCCTTGTTCAAGTCGCTGAAATCAATACATATTCTGACTCCCCCTTTCTTTTTCGGTACCACGACCATGTTTGATATCCACTGTGGGTAGTGGGACTTCCTTATTATTCCGGATTCTTGTAACTTCTTCAGCTCGACCTCGACCTCCGCTTGTAACTCTGGCGCGACGCGCCTCATTTTTTGTCTAACCGGTTTGAACCTCGGATCAATTTTTAAGTGGTGACAGCAGACCTTCAGGTCGATACCCTCCAAATCATGCACTTCCCAAGCGAATGCATCCAGGTTTTCTTTTAATAGCATCGTGAGTTTGCTTGCTTGTTCGTCCGATAGTAATGCCCCGATCCTCACTATTTTGGGTTCTTCTATCGTTCCCAAGTTTACTTCTTTAGTCGGCTCGACTGTCGAGAAGTTTGATTTGGTCTCCCTGATTGGGGACGCTTCCTTTAATTGCTATAAAGGGTCTTGTTCTCGAGTTTCGTGTGCTAGGACCGCTTGTGAAATCGCCTCCTCCAATTCTTTTGCCGCTTTCACTTCCTTTGCTTTGTTCTTTTCTTGCCTTTGCCGAGCTCGCCGTTCTTCATTTATTTCTATATCAACTTTCATGCATTGTCGTGCCGCCTGGGAGTCGCCCACAACTTCCTCTATTCCCTTGCAAGTCGGGAACCTTAACCTTTGATGGTACGCCGATGCTACTCCCTTAATCCCAGCAATCCATGGGCACCCGATAATGGCCTCATAAGGTGAGGCGACGTCGACTACACAAAAGGTGGTTAGTGTGTCGAGGTAGCCACCACCATCTGAAACCCTCAAAGTTACTTCGCCCTTTGGGATGGTTACTGTGCCGTTAAAGCCGTAGATGCGATATGTTGATGGGACGAGCATGTCATCTGAGAGTTTCATTCTTCGGAACGTGTCGTAGAATGGCACCTCGACTGAACTTCCGCTATCCACGAGAATCCTTCTTACTCCCCACTTCTCAATCAATAGCGTGATGACCAGCGGATCACTGTGTGCATGTCCGTTTGCTGGGAAATCCTTAGCCGAGAACGAAATGGGCAGTGTCATCCAAGGTTCCATTGGAAGGGACTTGGCTACGCTAAATATCTCTTTACCCTCACGATCCCTTTTATGGATCCTGGTGTTGACTACTGGGCCGAGAGTGTAGTTTTGCATAGCCGAATGTGAAATGGTGCTTACGAACTGACTCGCCCTATCGATGCGGACTTGATGAACCGGTGCATCGGGTGTTGCTTCCGGCCGATGGGGGTGTCGGACATACTGCCTCAAATATCCATCTCGGATGAGGTGTTGAACAATATCTTTCACTTCTCGACAATTATTGGTGGAATGGCCCCTATACTAATGGTAGTGATAGTATTCGGGATGATCTCGGGTCTCTTGGAACTGTACTCCCCTCGATACTGGGTAGTTGATGTCGTTTCTATTCTCAACTTCCTTGAAAACCTCTTCCAAAGAAGCGTTTAGAGGGGTATACGACCGGGTTTCCTGCTTTGGCTTCTTCCCTTTGGCCATCCATTCCCTCTTCTCATTGCTCCTTGGGGGCGGGTCCGATCTATTTTCTGATCGCCTGATATGATCATCCATGACCGTTTTAGTTTCGGTACCAACTTCAGTGTTGGCTTCTTGTACTCCTCTATCTCTTGATTCGGCCTGAATTTATTCCAAGGCGATATAGTGCTCTTTCATTCTTCTCATCTCCTTTAAGGTTTTAGGTTTTTTAGAAAACATGGCAATCCAGATGGGGTCCGACCTCCCCAACGCGTTTTCAAACCCAAAGATGGCTTGATCCACCGGTACCTTCCCAATTTCAGTACACAATTTCCTCCATCTGTCGGTCAGGGTTCTCAGGGGCTCTCTGAATCGTCAGGCGAGAGTAAACAGCTTGTTCATTCTTGGCCGAGGTCGGCTGTTATGCATGTAGGTCTCAAGGAAGGCCTCGACTAGCGCATCGTACCCGTTAATCGAACTAGGTGTGAGTGAATAAAACCAATCTCGCGCCTCGCCCTCCAAACTAGCTGGAAAGAATTTGCACATAACTACCGGGTTGTTTCTCCATTGGATCAGTAACATTGTATACATCTTAAGATGTTCGATCGCATCGCCCGTTCCGTCAAATCTAGAGGGGAATGAAGGTAAAGTACATTTGGGTGGGAACGGCATTTGTTCCACTTCTTGAGATAAAGGCGTTTTCTCGGCTTCACTCATAATCTCGACCAACTTATTCTCCTCGCTTCCACCCGAGAGTTCCTTGATTTTTGCTTCCAACTCCTTAAGCTTAGCTTTAGTTTCCCGATCTTGTCGCTCGTCCCTTCCTCGCCTTTCTTCGTCGGTGGACGAATCCTCAGGTGGTCCATATCTCTGCGTGGGGGTATCGTAGGTAATGGTGGCTAACCTGACTGATCGGGATGATTAAGGTTACTTGGCCCCATCATGGGTGGTGAGTGACCGGATCGGCCGCGATAACCCGATGTCCCTCGACTGGACGACCCTATTGATCTGGTCCGTAGGTTCCTCAGCTGGTAATTCTCATACTCCAAGGCTAAATTCCTCTGCTGGAGTTCCCTTAGTGCCGCCTTTTGCCTCCTCTGACTCTCCAAAATGGCCAACAACGTCAGGTACGTACTTTCATGACTGGAGTGTCCATTGGGTTGGTGTGGCCGAGGTTGTAATGGTGCTGATGTGGGTGGTGGGGGCGGTATCGGGTTGGCTACACGATCGACCGCGTGAACGGTTGTCGGGCCGATGTTACTTGCTGCTGCTCGCCCCAGATGAATCTGTCTAAGACGCTCTTGTTCCCTTCCCAAAGCTTCCTGGTGTTCAACTTGCTTCCTCGTCCATTGCCTCTGAGCTCGCGCTGCAAGTGCTTGCTCATCGTCATCGGTGTCTGAAGCTGTGAGCCCATCGATTTGGTCAACTCTCCTCTGAGTCAATATAACCTGGTACAGAGGTAAGGTGTTATCATCTCGCCCCAAATCTATTTCTTCGTCTATAACAGGCATCCCTCGCGCAGCTGCATGAGATTTCTCGGGCGGTGGTTGTCGACTGTCCTCTTGTCTCGGCCCCGTTATCCCTGCCTGCATGCTGCTGCTAGTGATTGTACGATTCCTTAACATCCTAATTTTCCCTGAAGTGCTATCCATCGATCACGTCACGTGATAAGCCAAGTATCACCCGTCCCTACGTTAGCAAATACGAAAAAGAACCCCTTACTTTGACCTAATTTTCAAAATAAAAAATTCAGATAAAAGGGCAAAAAGTTCGACTATACGACTACTGTCTCTGCGTTAGATCTACTTCAGTTGTTAGGTGGGCACTGTCCCTCTACCCTATTTTGTCCCTATGTTGAATCTGTGGCTGTCCTTATTTTCCTGTCGCTATCACTCCGTACGATGTCGCTCTCTGTACTCGACCTATGCATTTAAGTTAGTTTTGTCCTTTATTCTACATGTTCCAAATCATAGATCTTATGCACATGATGCTTAAAAAGTACGGCAAGTAACCCCTAGAATAAAATCAAACTTGTACCAACTCCACTTTCTCGAGATTTAATGGTGACCTTTCCGACGACTTATGCTACACCGCCGGCTAAAAATTCTATATGGTCGACAGTTTATTATATGATGAAACATCTAAAAACGCTAACTTTTGGTAACTCCAAGCACTCGACTTCACACCGCTGCTAGAAACAACTCGCTTAACGCTAACAATCATACAACTATCAAGAACAAACAGTCGTCCTTTCAACAGATTCTTCACGTAGCTTCTAACCCGAACTGTTACTCGCTGGTGAGCTCGTGAAGTTTCTCTGCCGATCAAACTGTTGAGGACGCTAAGAAGACGCTGCTACTGCTCTGACTTTAAATGCTCAGTAAATGACTCAAAACAACCATTACTTCGGCCAACAGAGTTCATCGTAGCTTCTACTCCAACACATTAACGTGTATTGAGGAGTTGTTGATCGTCTCTGAAGGCTTTAACGACAAGGTATCCGGAGATCTTAGTCGTGTCCCCTTAGTCGGCGCCAGAATGTAGATGCATTTTACTACAAACTACATCCAAAGGATAGAAACACAATGCTCATCTCAAATGAAAGTAAACACTCCACAATGAACACAAGATTTACGTGGTTCGGTATGATTACCTACGTCCACGGGGGTGAAAGGATGAATCTTATTACTTAGAAGTGTTACAAAGGTGTTGCTCTTCGTGGGATTTCCTTACAAGATGCACTTACTACTCACTTTTCTTCTTCTTTGTGTTTACTCGAGTTTTTCTCCTCTCTCTCTCTCAAAATACAACCTACATCTCTCGAAATACAAGTCCCTTTATTTATAGGAGAAGTTCTATACAACGAAATTAAGGTGTTGGTCATGTTACATCTATTTATCAGTTCTATGATCGGGCCGGTTCTCGTCGTCTCATGTGGCCAATGTATCCTGGCTCCTCGCCTATCCTCCGTTCGGGCCGATCTTTTTAGGTGCATTATTAACGCGATGTCGCCCATCTTTTCTGTCATCATTATGGTTACCCGATGTGACCCGTTCTTCTTTATTCTTTTGACCATCGTTCCTCGTTTGACCCGCCATGCCTTATCCTGTCAGCTTTATCAGAAGTCTGGGTCATGTCTTGTCCGACATTATTACGCCTGATCCACGTGGCTCCTTAAATCTCGCGCCCGATAATCTTCGCTCTATACTTCGCGTATCTTCGTATTTGGGTACACCGGTTCTAGGATGTTGCCACCTGGATATGTAGATAATTTACACCTACAATACCTTACGGGTATTTTATTTTTATCTTGTAAAAATAAAATATATCTTGAGTTAAATATATCTTGTAAAAATATACCTTGAAAAAAAAAACCTTAAGGGTTTTTTCTTTAAAAAAATATTTTATCCCGTTTATTAATTTATTCCCTTGTAAAAATAAAATATATCTCGAGTTAAAAACAATTCAGGGGTAAAAGAAAAAAATATCTGGAGTAAAAGAAAAATACTTCACGGGTAAAAAAATCTGGCATTTTTAGGGGCGACTCCAAAATAATTAGGGGAGACACAAAAAGACAAAATAGGTTGAAAATACTTATATGTCCCTTCATAATCAGAAGTTTAGTTTTTTTTTTTATCTACAGATTGCCATATCTCATTTATGGGGTAACTCTATATTCGGTAGTTATATGAACTATCTTGACTACCGATTATGCTAGGATTTTGGAAAAGAGGTCCATTGTATAATCGGAAGTCAGAATACCTTCATTTACTACCGATTATAGGCTCAACCAAAATTCAAAAAATAGAGAGTTTTTGCAAAATCTCATTTTGGGCTACTCTATATTCGGGAGTTAAATAACCTAAATACCCTACCGATTATGGTAGCATTTTAGCCAAAGGTCTACTTTAATCGGGAGTCAAGATCGATAACTTTATTTACTACCGATTATAGGATAACCAAAATTCAAAAAATAGAGAGTTTTTGCAAAATATCATTTTGGGGCTACTCTATATTCGGGAGTTAAATAAGCTAAATTCACTACAGATTATGGCAGCATTTTAGCCAAAGGTCTACTTTAATTGGGAGTCAAGATAACTTTATTTACTACCGATTATAGGATAATCAAAATTCAAAAGATAGAGGATTTTATTTTGGGGATACTTTATATTCGGAAATTATATAAACTAAATTGACTCCCGATTGTGTATTAACTTCCCGGTTATAAACTTATCTACCGATTGTAAAGGGTAGTTTAGCCATTAAAAAACCCGAAAGTTATTTACCGATTAAGTCGCCCCTAATTCTTTTGGAGTCGCCCCTAAAAATGCTAGGTAAAAAAAATATCTTGAGTGAAAAAAATACTTCACGAGTAAAAAAGAATCTATCTTTATTTTACGGGTAGAAAAATATTTAAAAGATTGTAACAATGAACCATAAGCATTTTTTATTCACCAATACGTACTTTTCTCTACAAAACATTTAGGACCGTGCACGCACGGGCGCAACAACTATATATATCCCAAATTTTATTTTTATACCCAAAAATTACACAAGCAATTTTATTTCCTTCATTGTGGTTAAAAGCTGAACAAAGCTTTCTTCTTAGAGCTTCTGGCCCCACCAGAGAGTATTTAGAACAATAATTTTTTTGAGAAAATTTAGACAAATAAGAGCTTCTGGCCCACCATAAAATAATTTCTTAATTAAAAAATAATAATACCTTAAGTAAAAAAAATCTATCGGCCCCACCCGAAAATAATTCCTTAAGTGAAAAAAAATCACGGGTAAATGAAAAAAAAACTTGGTGGGCTTTTTTTATAAAAATCTTTTTACCCGTTTATTAATTTATTCACTTGGAAAAATAAAATATACCTTAAGTTAAAAGAAATACTTCATGATTAAAAAAAAAAACCTTGAGTAAAAAAATTACTTCATGGGTTCTTGAGTGAAAAAAGTACTTTACGGATAAAAAAGAATCTATGTTTATTGTACGGGTAGAAAAATATTTTAAAAAAATTTAACAATGAACCATAAGCCTATTTTTATTCATCAATACAATAGAAACTCTATAAATTAATGACACTGGGGCCACCAAAATTTATTAATTAAGCGAGATATTAATTAACCGATAAATTAATAATTATTAATTTATATAATTATTAGTATCTTATTTTTAACTTTAATATATAAATAACATAGGTCTAGACAATTCGGATGAACAGTTATACGGTGATATCAGTCAAGACTTGCAAAATTTGATCGAAAAATTGGGTTATCGCGATCCAGTGAATGTCAATATATCGTGAATATCTTGAAGAAAATAAAGTTAAGCAATTGTTGAGTGATGAAGAAATAATTGACAATGTTATGGGAACTGATAAAGATGGGAAAAAAGATGATGAAAGTTCTACAATAGATCCCCCTTTACGAAACGAGACTGTTAAAACAACAATCAAATTAACTATTTTCTCAATGGGCTATGAGAAACAACACTTGAAATTCTTACGATGATAAGAAAAATTAGTTTAGTGTGATATTGATTTTAACAAAAAACAGAAGACAACTGATTTACTTTCCTAGAAATCTTCATAAAATATTAGTGTATTGTATTGGATTAATAATTTATATTTCATATAGGGTCTACACAAGTAATCAAAAATATATTAATTTATAATTTTAGCGAATTATTAATTTGACACGTTGTCCCATACTCGGGACCGACTAAAAATATTATTTAAGAGAGTTCATTAAATAATCGAGTATTAATTAATGGAGTTTCTATTGTGCATACATTTCTCTACAAAACATTTAGGTTGCACGCGCAACCACTATATATACACCAATTTTTTTTTCTGTACTCAAAAACTACACTCGCATTAAATCATACATATTTTCTGCAAATATCTTGGCACGTGCAGAGCACGGGCGTCACACCTAGTGTACATAATAAAAGCCAATCAATGTCATAAAAATTGTAAAAACAACAATAAAATATGAAAGATAATATCAATTCATTATTTTTGTTACTGGCCGGAAAACAACAACCACAGAAGAAAAACAAAACAAAACAAAAAATAAACACAACTAGTCGACTAACATATTCACTGCCGATGCAGCTTCAATACAATCGGGAGGGGGGGAGGGGTTGGGGTGGTGGTGAGCAACCAAGTTTCATAGATTTGGTTGGTTCTAGCATAGTTAGCTAGTTTATGGGAAATTTCATTCCCATTTCCATTGATGAACTTGAACTGAATAGAATAAAACCTTTCGCAAGCCTACGGATCTCAACAATATAGGGTCTTATCTTTTAATGTATATTGTTGAAGGAGAGTTAAGCTGATTCAATATAATCTGAGCATCACCTTTTATAATGTATTTATCGAACCCTCTATCTTTGGCAAAGATTTACCGCAAGCAGAAACCAACGAGCTTCAGCATATAAAGGGGAACTTTCCTGCAGAAAGTAAGTTTGACAACCACAATACCTAGCAGAAACATTCCTAGAAAGTATACCTACATCACTGGCATTATCCTTCGTGCTAGCATCGACGTTAATCTTAATCTCATCTTTAATAGGAGGAGAGCACTTGGCATTCTTATGTAGATCCTCTGTATCTCTATGATGGGGTCATCTGTATCGATGTGTGTTGTAGCTTCCCGGTAAGAGATAAACAGAAAATAAGTATTTTTTTTAAACCATACAGACATATGGAGAAGGAAAAATTTGCGTTGTATAGATAGAAATTCAAAAATTTCATGAATTTTTGCCTTCTGCAATGCAAATTTATATTATTTCTTATATTCTTTTTATTATTGTTCACAATTTCCCATGCCAATGATTGACTCTTATCTTTTCTTTAACTATTTTCGTTAACACTTAATTTATTTTTGTGCATGCAAAAACATAAAAAAAAATTGATTTTTTGTAAGAACATCAACCAGGAATCGTTGGATGTCCATGGCCATACAATTCGATTTTGGATTGATGTTTTTCATTCACGAAAAACGTTAGGAATTTGTAGATATGGATATCCATATTAACCGATTATTTGAATACGCAAATTGAATACTTTTGCGTATGAGATATATACATGTTCATAATGACCGATTGTAACCCGATAAATCTACACAAAAAATTGGGCATGTTTTTAAACTCGGATAAGAATCGACCAATATTTTGCGATATATATGCCAATTCTGGTCGATGTTTGTCATATTTAAAAACCATAATCAACATATATATAGGTTCATATTATCCGATTTTAACCTAAAAAATCTACAGAAAAGCTGCGCAACAATCGAAACAATCGGTGGATATGTCAATGAATATCGGTGGATTTTTCTTAAATTGTTCCTCAAATTTCATTGTATCTTTGTTAGAGCAATGCAAGGTTGAACCCATAATTTTAATTATCTCAAGCTTGTTTCCAATGTTAGTTGAAAAAACTATATCTTGATTTCTAGTCTACTAAGTTAAGTCTCGGACTAGGTTAGAATTTGGTAGTTGAGTACCAGACATCACCCTCAAAGACTGGAGATTGATGAAGATATTTGGAGAACTTCATCAATTGGGAGATTGATGAAGATGAAAAAGCGGGAGTACAACAACCACACCCAATATTTCATTTGGCAATCTGAATAGACAAACTCCAATATACTTTCAAGAGAATCAACTAGACAGTCAGACTCAATCTAGAGAAAAGTATATCAAAGAGTTTTATATCTCTATCTCTTAATTCAATCCGCAACCAGCAAATAAGAATTAGAGAGCCCGATTGAATATAAAATAAATAACTTGAACGGTACCAAAGACCAATGTTCAAGGATCAATCAATTTCAATCAATAACCAAAGGTTGGATTTTCCAATTGATCGATTCAACGCACAACCTGTGATATTTCAATTACAGAAAAAAATATAATACGAAAAAGAAATAACACAAATACCAGAAGTTTTGTTAACGAGGAAACCGCAAATACAGAAAAACCATGGGACCTAGTCCAGTTTTAAACACCACACTGTATTAAGCCGTTACAGATACTAGCCTACTACCAATGAACTTCGGACTGGACCGTAGTTGAACCCAAATAAATCTAACACTGATTCAAGGTATAGTTATGCTCCTTACATCTCTGATCCCAGCAGGATACTACGCACTTGATTCTCTTATCCGATCTCACCCACAACTAAGAGTTGCTACGACCCAAAGTAGAAGACTTGATAAACAAATCTGTCTCACACAGAAAAGTATATTGGAATAGATAAATATTTCTACCACAGAAGTACCAACGAGTTTTGTTCCGTCTTTTGATAAATCAAGGTGCACAGGAACCAACTGATAATCCGTACTTATATTCCCGAAGAACATCCTAGTATTATCAATCACCTCACAATAATCTTAATCATATGGTAGCGAAACAAGATATTATGGAATCACAAACGAAGAGACGAAGATGTTTGTGACTACTTTTATCTTGCCTATCGGAGAATCAATCTCGATCAAATCTTAGAGAAGATATTACTCAATACGATAGAACAAGGCAAGATCAGGACACACAACTACTGATAAAATAGTTGAGTCTGGCTTCAAAATCCCAATGAAGTCTTTATGTCGTTAACCTATAGGGTTTCGTGAAAAACCTAAGGTTAAAGGAGAATCGATTCTAGTCGCAACTAGTAACACACATGAGGTGTGGGGATTAGATTTCCCAGTTTCTAGAGTTCTCATTTATATAGTTTTCAAATAAGGGTTTGCAATCTAAGTTACCTTGGTAACAAAGCATTTAATATTCACCATTCGATGAAAACCTGATTCAACTCAAGCTAATATCTTTCAACTGTTAGATCGAACTTAGCTTGTTATACACAAATGAAATGTACCCTCATTTCAGTTTATGTAACCGTACCTAAATATTTACACTAAGTTGGCTCAATAGTAGTTAACCAAAGTTAGCTATATGAACACCTTCATATCAACCTTATTCATCTTAACCACTACTAGTTCAAGTGACTCAAATGAAACTAGTTATTAGAGTTGTTTAATTGCTATATTCTCAAAGAAGTATACAAGAACACAATTGAAGCAAAATCGGTTTGATTCACTCAAATCAATTCATGAACATTATAGCCACAGTTTGCATAGATTGCATTCCTTATTATATAAATGTATTATTTCATGAGCCAACCGATTTTAGAACATGATTCACTTAGGTATGCAAACGGGTACGCATACCTTAGTGACAGGATTGGGTTTGGGTTCGCCAGTATGTGAACTGGTATGCATACTTTAACATTTCCAAACTTCTGCAGAAATTCCCGGACCTATACCTTACGCAAGTATGCGTACCGGTATGTTTACTTAGGTGCCTGGACTTTCACAAACCAACAGGTATGCATACGGGTATGCATACTATGGTTCCCGGAAATGGATTACATATATGCAAGTACGCATACTATGTGCAAATCCAATTGTTCTAAACTCTATTTCAATCATTGAAACTTTATTAAAGGATAACAATAACCGTGACACACTATTAGCATCAAATCAATTTTCAATTTATTGAAATAATCATAAGGAAACATTTCAAGTCTACACCAAATGATTGTATCACACAAACCATGTAAGATGTTACTCGGTAATTTTCACATGATCATCTTTTGACTTTCGTCAAGAATATAGGATGAACTTAGTTGAAGCGAAATCTTACCAACACATATTTCGAGAAATATGTAAGCGAGTTAAACTCAACTCGAAATTTCAAATGTGCATAGTCGAAAACTATCGTAATATGACTTTTGTCTCAATATATGAGATAGAGTAGAAATAGACTTTCCAAGTGATAGATGAGTTTCAGTCTCCACATACCTTTTGTTGATGAAGTTCCACAAGCTCTCCTTATTAGTTCTTCGTATTCAATGATGAACATCGTGAAGTATAAAGCTCAACTACACAATCTATCATAGTCCGAGACATTACTTGTAGAATAGAAATCAAGAATTATAGTTTTTATCACTAACATTAACAAACAAGCTTGAGATAGAAACGCTTGTGAGTTCGAGCAAGCAGTGCTCTAACAATCTCCCCCTTTGTCAATTTTAGTGAAAAAACTATCAATACATATGGATTACAAAATAAATAAGACTTTGTAGCTTCTCATCCAAATGCTCGATCTCCTTGGTTATTCAACTTTACTTGAAATCTTCGTCAGTTCCAAGTACTCCCATGATTCCATATATGTTCAATTCAGCATCATAGTTGTTGAAGATCCGTAGCGATAACAACGAGAAAATAATTGCTCTCAATCATTGTTATATAATGTCATAGTATCATTACACAATATCAAAGTCCGATTGCATCGCAACTTTGACAAAAATACTATGGTGATACATATCACTCCCCCTTGGTCAATACTTCATCTCAATATGAAAACTCACCCCCCCCCTTACATAATAATCCGTAAATTATTTGTATTTGTAGTGTGAACTTAACATTAATTCTCTCCCTTTTTGTCAATAAAAATTGGCAAAGGTACGGAAACTAGTGGGATCCTAATGAAATTCCCATAGAGATACTTCATGACCAAAAGAGAATAACATACCAACTTGTTTAGATGCAATCATATAGCCGAAGCTAAATGCATTCATCAAGGAGTTTATAAAGATACAAGAAAACTCCTATAATATTCCACAACCACACTCCCCACAAAGATTTGGCAATTAAGCACAAGTTCAAAAAGTACTCTCCCCCATAAAATGTCATTCCCGAAAGAACAACAAAAGCGACCTTACTTTTACAAGAAAAGAAGGATTTCTTTGGACATTAACAAATCACATGAAACATGAATTTGTATCCAAAAAAACACAATTGAATTAACCACAAGGAAAATGATCAATTCAATATGCTCAACATAAGAGAACTTACGGAGCAACACAGTACATACACAAAGATGTGGATCAGGGAAAGACCAATACTGCGGAATAATCAAAAATTCATTCTATTTTTCATCACTATTTGCACAATGACATATAATAGACTTAATCTTTGAGAACAAAAGTTCATCCTTTCTTCCATCAATATTTGCATAATGACATAAAAGGCTTAACTTTTGTAGTCAAAAGTTCATACTATCTTTTATCAATACTTTCATACCGACATATAGCAGTGTTAACTTTTGAACAAATATGGGACATCAAGGTTCACGAACGTAAACAACATATCCAATAACAGTTTGAAAATATAAAATCATAAAGATTAATACTGCAAAAAATCATCTTCCAACTAAACTTTAGAATTTAAATAAATAAATCTAAAAACACTGCAAGATGAAAAACATTGGCAATAGCTATGTGTACTCACAATAATGGCTATTCCAAACCCTAGTTATCCTTCTTGAAAACACAAGAATAAATTCTCATAAGAAGTTTCTTAGACATCAAGAAAAACTCGTAAAGCACATACATGATGATTTGTCCTTAGATGGTAGAATCAATATTTTTCGCACGGATTTACACCAAGAATAGCTACCAAAGCATATAAAAAGATTTTCTTAACAAAGAATAAAATACAAAGTCATTATCGACCTTGCACCATTGTTCACAAAAGATAATTGTGAACATTCAAGAATCCCATAGCAATACGTACTACTGCCCATTCTTGAACTTCCTTCTTTGTGATTCACCAACAACATTCTTATAAAAGCTACAAATAATCTTAGAAGAGAATTACTCCAAGAATCCAAGTGCCCAAGTCCAAGAGAATTGGAACAAGAGCGACGAAACGGAGCAAAATACTCAAAAACAAGACTCGGGACAAAGACCAATCTTAACTCTTCCAAATTTAGGAATTCTCATCTCCATTTTCAAGATAATTCAAAAAGAATGAGGTCATTCCGAGTTCAGACGAAGAGGTTACGGCCAAAATAAGTTTACCGAAAATCGACAACTACAGGCCAATATGCATATGGGTTTGCAAACGAATTTCCGTGACCTGGAGCAGTATGCAAACGGGTATGCGTATTAAAACCCCTGGATTTTGATTTTAAATGATGTTATGCATACCTGGTATGTGTACCATGAAGTCCAAACATCCCGAACTACTATTTTCAAACCTAAACATTTAAGAACCTTAAACACAGATCAAGTTAGGTAGAAATGAACGATAAGCAAGGTACATGGATCATTATAAGTACTCTAACCAAATGATAAAAACACAAATCTTTCTCAAGTTTATAGACATACCTTTTAGAAGAATCCGATTGAATTCTACAGCCTTACAAAGGATTCAAAGTTGTACCTAACGCAACATGTACGCCCCAATTATCGTGCTTCCCTCACCGTATACATAGCAGGGTATTTCTTGGTGAGAATGCACTTCCAACACATTCAAGTTGTGTTAAGGTGAACAATGTCTTGCTCACCATGTCACCAAGAAAGAGTTTCTTTCCAACAACTCTTACATCTTACAGTATTGACAAAAACCCAAATGACTATTTTTACAAGTTTCTCAAAGAACTTAAAAAGAGCACAAGACAGTTTGTGGTCCTGATTTCTTCGTTTACAAATTATAACCAACAGTCTTTGCAGATAATATTCAGTATTGCATAGGGAAACTCTTTTGATACAAAGAGACGTCCTCACTTTTTTATAAGGAGAAACAATACTATTATCCTAGTACGAAGTATTAGGAATTGACCAATGAATTGATTCATGCTTAGAGGTGATGCAGTCAGGAGACTCAGACATAAACTCTTCATGTAAATCAATTAGTTTGCTACAACCAATTGGATTACACAGAGGAGGAGCATTGCTCTCACTGATAAATTTGTTATTTGTTTCTTAATTTCCCTAGTCTTACTGGTACTGTTGTCTGATATGCTAGAGCAACCATCTGAGGGTTGGCATGCTTGCTGAGGTCCAGTTGGCTGGGAGGCGGACCAAAGAAGTGGAGCACGAGGTCCAGCAGCTGCGTCTCGCTGTGGAAATAACTAATCAGGAGGCTCTGTCACTTCGTCAGGATTAAAAAGAGTTGGAAGGTATATAGTCTTTCCTTTATCTAAAGTTTTCGACATAATAATAGGTTCTAGAATTCTGAACTAGTCCCTCTATTGGTAGCCACCGTTCATAGTTTGGGGGAGGGGATAGATATTAGTGGCTATAAGCATGCTAGAGAGATTTGCAACCTAAAGATCGATGTGAGCTCTCGTCAATGCAAGATCGATTCTTTGGAAAATGAGATCGCTCAGCTTCATACTGATGTGGATGTTCACCGAGATCGTATTTTTGAGCTTCGTACGATGTTAAAAAATGCTAAGCAGGTAGCAGTTGATCGTGCAAATGAGAATAAGCTGCTCTGAATTCAAAAAGATAAGCGAATTGAATGACAGTCAGGTCATCTGCCCTAGTTAGTGCAAGCAGAAGATGACAGGGATGAGCTTCAACGTCTTAAGCTGGCCTATGTGAAGTTGGAGAAGGAGCTTGATAGGTATTTGCTATCATGTCCTTAAGGCATCGATGCTATCACTCCTTCTGAGGTGCAGATCAGTGCACTGAATAATGAGAAATCCCAACTGGAACAGAATCTGTCTTAGCTGAGCATGAAGGTTGCCTGTTAGCAACTTTTGGTTTTATGTATTCCATTCTTTATGAAATTTATTTTGATTAATTGTATATTTTCTGCCTCGCAGAGGTTCATAAACGCAATACTGAGTTGCAGGTAGCAGTTGATCGTGCAAATGAGAATAAGCTGCTCTGAAGCAGCTAAGGCATCGATGCTATCACTCCTTCTGAGGTGCAGATCAGTGCACTGAATAAGATGAAGTCACTGAGAAGAAACAAAACTTGAAGAAACAAAACTTGGATGATGAGCTCAATGGCTTAGAGACTCGTCATGAAACTAAAATGGAGTCAGAACGTGCTTATTGGAAGAAGAAGATGAGTGACCATCATACGCAGTATGGCGTGAAGATGACTAATGCCTGTAAGGCTGTTCTTATTCGGGAGCGTCAAAGGGTTTCTTCAAGTGGTACTACAAATGTTGTTATTCCTTCTGAACCTGTCGAGCCCGATACCGAGCAAGCTGCTCCTGGTGATGATGCGGCCGAGGAAGACAGTCTGGCACAGTCCGATCAGGTTTGAGTTCATCCGAGTCTTATCGTTGAGTACTTCGTTTTTTGATGGTATAAGTTGGTTTGATGATTTCTCGTGTTATTTTGGAGGCATTATTTTGCTAACCATCTTAAGGTAAGTCCTCATATGTGGGAGGCAATTAGTACTTTCTCTTAAGGTAATTATTGATATGCATGATAGCTTTTGCTATTAATTTTATCATGTAATGTTCGTATTTTGATGGTTCTGAGGGAATTTTTTGTGCATGCTGTCAATCCAACCATGGGTGACAAGACCAAGGAGTGATCAGTTCCTTAATTAAACAGGCCATCTCTTACGGCGTTGGATTTGGAGTATGACAATTCTTCCTACTCGCCTTAGTTTTGTGCCTTCTTGGGATTGGTTTTTAATAGTGTCCTGTTTAGGTTACACTTGTGTTTATGGGTGAAAACTACTTCTGCTAGTTTTGGTAATTTTTGTTGTGTGGATGAGAAATGAATCTAAACCCTAAACAAATGCACTGCACGGGAGTACTTTTGATTCGAGAGACCAATCTATACAATTCTGGCCTAAACCAAGAAATGGCCGTTCCATACTTGTTTTCACAAAGTGAAGGAGATAGGGTTGATCTAAGGGAGGGAAGCAACGAAGGTGTTGAGATTGTGAAGGTGTAGGTTGTTTATGACTTGTATCAAAATACCGAACTAACTTGCAATAATGTAAGCAATCAGCTATGGGTGTTTGAATACGTTGTATCAACACTTGGTTTCTGTCTGTCTTGTCCTGGAAATAAGGAGGAGAACCTATTTATACAAGTCATTTGAGCCTTATTCACGTCTTTCGTGGGAAGTGGAGGAAGTGGAGTGATGGAGTAGTGGAGTTTTGTGTTAGTGTCACACGATCAGTCTTGCCCACTTTTCCCATCATCACTAACCGTCCATGTCTTCCTGACACGTTCTTGTGATGGCGCGTTGTGCGCTGCACGTTGTAAACCGCCATACCAATACCCCAGTAAGTATCCCCCAGTTTGTGACATGTTTGATGTCTCTATTGTGTAGATCGTGGGACCCACAGAAGGTAGCATACGGTGCTAGGTTGAATGACTAAGTTTTTTGGGAAGTCGATATTTATAAAATATCGTGTGTATTTTATGCATGTAATGCATTGAATATAGCATGTATGAAGCATCGTTGTTTTAAGGCTTAATGGAGTAGGTCGCGGATTAAGCATCTTAAAACAGATGCATGCCTATCCATCTTCGAATGATCGTTTGGAGGCTGCGCAAGCAAGCTCTCCCTTAGCCGATCACTCTATGTGGTAGAGTGACGGATGGTAATCACCATGACACCTTATTGGATATTTAAATCTTAGCCTGGGATACCTAACCAAGCTGGTAGAGTTGGACGGATGAGATGATGCATCTGCGACCGTTGATTAGGGTCTTGAAGAGGTGCGCAAGCATCACTCTTCAGCTTGGTAGAAACCGAGCATGGGAGATATATTGGGCAGGACCGATCGGGCATGCGTGTAAATAGCTTGCCGGTCTATATGTCCATACCTCATCACCCCATGAAGATATAATCTAGGCCACTCAATTTGTCTGGCGAAATTGAGTGGTTGAGATCGGTTTGCGGCAGAAATCCGTTGCTGCAAAGAAATCGGGGACCGCACGTCCATGCCTAGTTTAGGTGCACGAATCGAGGCACCTAGCCACGATCGGTCTTGGACAATTGGTCACACATATATACGGGCCCATGGTGATTGTATTGTCATGCTTGGGACCCTTTGAATCTACATCTACACCCTCCATCTATGCTTGCGAAGATGGACGCTCGTGATCGATTATCGACACATGTAATATGCTACAAACCCTAATTAGGGTTTTGGATCGGTCGTGTGTACACGACTTCAACCGAACGGTTTATCATGTTATATTCCTCCTTTGAGGCGGCCGACCACGTGGGACCCACGTTGGGTTGGTGGTGAACACGGTGATACCTGACTGACAGTTATGGGTTTGATCTAAGCCATCCAAACATGACGGTGAAGTTGGATGGTCGTGATCAGTTTAATACCCTTAGCGACCTTTAAAGCATCACCCCGGCCGGATTTTGGGCGAACGTTTGCTCTTCCCTGGCTAGGTCGTGAGATGGTCGACTATACAAGTAGAAAGTGGGCCCACCGTTGTGTAGGACAAGACTGTACGGCCGGTCATGGGATGATCCACGCCGTCTAATCATGCCGACGAAGTTGGACGACGGTGATGGATTTGAGACTGCCGTAGGCAGCCTTTGCTTGTACGAGCTCCTCCAAGCTGCTTCACGACCATATTTTCAGGATGGCGTTTGGTGGCTTTTGGAGAGTCATGATATGCATTCGACCGTCTAAGGCAAAAATGGGCCCGCTAGTGGTCATTACGGTGATAGCCTTCTCCTGCTAGGGTTCGTCTAGGCCGGTTAATTCATGCGGCCAACTTGTGTGGTCGTGATTATTTCCGAGACTGATTTGGACAGTCCAGATTCAAATATGCTCGATCGGGTTAGTATAACACACCAAGAGATGATTCTCTTTGTCATAGAATGGTGTTGCCTGCATGGGTATTTCGTGCATGCCTCACTATTAATACTTGGATATTCATGTTACTCTGCTGAGAGTAACAATCAGTCATCATGCCGCACCAACAATGAGAGTTCTGCTGAGAACAGCACAGGAAATACAAGGCGATTTTATGCATTAATTAATAATGCTCAAATTCACATAATACTTGGGGATTGTTACTACATGCTCCATTCAAGGTTAATTAATAAAGCATATAAGCATTCATCACTTATCAAATAGCCTTATCCTTTGCAGAATGTCGGCACAGGTTTTACAATTTTAGCCCTGAACTAAAATCCAACATCAACAACTTTCCCCTAGGTTAAGCAATCAGATGTTTGAGTTACTCGTTGTTAACCATCCTTTGGTGGGCGATATCTCAGTCGAGTGATTCTTTCCTTAGACAGAGACAAGTTCCTCAATTCTGGACATCTCATGTTATGGCAGGACATCATACGATTTTGTGATCGTGATGGCATTACCTTAGTTCTGTTTACGTCTTTGAAAAAGAGAGGGTCTAACAACCTCACCCAATATTTTTGTTAGAGCATTGCTCGGTCGAACTCGCATGCGTTGGTATCTCAAGCATGTTTGTCAATGTTAGTGATCAAAACTATAAAGTCTTGATTTCTAATCTACTATAGCTAAGGTCTCGGACTAGGATATAAAGTGTAGTTGAGATCAAGAACTCCATGGAAATCATCATACAAGATGAAGGACTACCCAACGAACTAGTGGATATTCATCGACTAAAAGGTATGTGGAGACTTGAACTTATCTATCACTCAAAAGTATATCTACTCTATCTCATATCTTGATACAAAAGTCGTTTCACTATATAGACTAAAGATATACACATGTGACATTTCGAGCTGAGTATATCTCGCTTATCTATTTCTCAAAATGTGTGTTGGTAAAGCTTTCGCTTTAGCCGAATTCATCTTTTCCTAGTGACGAAAGTCATGTTATGTTTCAATCACTTTGGAAATTTCCCTGCCGAAAACTAGTTTGTGAATAACAACTATATGACATCCTCTGAGAATGTTTCAATGATTGAAATGAGAGTTTAGACAATATAACCACTAGGGGGATATAAAAATTGTTGTGGAAACACATATATGTATAAGTCCTTAGCACTTGAACCGAAGTTTGTGAACTTTGTTGATCAAGTGAAAATCGAAACTTGAGCAGTCAACCCAGTTCGCGAACTCAGTCCGCGAACGTGCGTAGTTCTCGAACCCGAGAATTTCTGCTGGAGTTGTAGCTCAGTTTCAGTCTGCGAACTCAGTCCGCGAATTGACAGAAGTTCTCAAACCTTAGAATTTCTGCTGGAGTTTGTGAACTCCAACCGGTTAGTTAAGTCCGCGAACCCAGTCCGCGAACTTGAGTGGTTATGTCTAAAAACGATATTCGTGAACTTATTTAAATTATCTAAGGAATGCAATTTCAAACCGTGGCTTTATAGTTCATGAATTGATTCGAGTGAATCACATCGTTTTTGCTTCAATTGTGACTTGTGTAGTACATAAGATCTCATAGCAATTGAACAACTCTCTAACTGGTTCATTTGAGTCATTTGGACTAGTTATGGTGAAGAAGAATATGGTTGATATGAAAGTTATCATTTGGCTAACCATTTGGTTGACTAATATTGAACCAACTATTGTACACGTTTGGGTACGGTTACACAAACCCAAAATCGTCAAGTACATATATGTATGGCAAGCTAAGTTTTCGATCTAATGGTTGAAAGATATTAGCTTGTATCTAATCAGGTTTTCATCTAACAGTGAATATTGAATGCTTTGTTACTAAGCTAACATTGATTTCAAACCCTGATTTGAAAGACTATATAAGGGAGAACTCTAGCAACTAGGAAACCTTATCCCCACACATTCTGTGTGATACTAGTTTGGTAAGCTAGAGTCGATTCTCCTTTAACCTTTGGTTTTATTATTCTAAAACCATTTTAACGACTTAAAGACTTCATTGGGATTGTGAAGCCAGACCGATACTACTTTTCTTGTAGTTGTGTGATCTGATCTTGCTGTTTATATCATACGAGTACAATTGTAATAATTGGATTGAGATTACTATCTCCGATATGAAAGATATAAAAGTAATCACAAACATCTTCGTCTTATCGTTTGTGATTCCACAATATGTTTTTTCGCTGCGTCGATTAAGATTGTTGTGAGGTTATTGATAAAACTGAGCTGTTCTTCGGGAATATTAGTCTGGTTTTATTGATTGGTTCCCGTTCACCTTAATTTATCAAAAGATGGAACAAAGCTCATAGGTTTATTTGTGGGAGACGAATTTATCTATCTTGTAGAATTTTCTGTGTGAGACAGATTTGTTTGCTAAAGTCTTCGACTATGGGTCGTAGCAACTCTTGGTTGTGGGTGAGATCAGCTAAGGGAACCAAGTGAAAAGTATCCTGCTAGGATCAGAGGCGTAGGAGCATAACTGTACCTTGGATCAGTGTGAGATTGATTGGGGTTCAACTACAGTCCAGACCGAAGTTAATTTGGAGTAGGCGAGTGTCTGTAGCGGCTTAATACAGTGTATGTTTAATCTGGACTAGGTCCCAGGGTTTTTCTGCATTTGCGGTTTCCTCGTTAACAAAATTCTGGTGTATGTGTTATTTCTTTTCCGCATTATATTTTGTTATATAATTGAAATAATACAGGTTGTGTGTTGTTCAATCAATTAGAATATCCGACCTTATTGGTTGTTGATTTAAATTGATTGACACTTGGATATTGTTCTTTGGTACCTTCCAAGTTATCTCTCTTTGATTATAACTCGCGAATCACTTTTGTTTGAGTATATAAAATTGAGAGATTGAGATAATAAACTCCTTGAGTATTTTCTATTGATTGAGTCTAGTTGATTCTCTAGAAAACAACTCGGAGTTGTCCATACAGATTGCTAATCTAAATATTGGGTGAGATTGTTAGACCCCCGCTTTTTCAATTGGTATCAAAGCAGGCAAACACGCTTAAGACCTTACAAGTCTGTGTTTGTGCCAATCTGAGTCTGTGGATGAAATCTCTGTTGCGCATACCAAAATGTCTCCTAAATATTTTGACTATGTTAAGTGTCTTGGAAACACCTCAAAGGATTATTCCTTAGTTGATTCTTCTGAATCCCGAGGTATAAAGAATGTTCAATGTGATAATGACATTTCTTCCTCTCATGAGGCATGTCACACTCTGGCAGAAGCTGAAAAAGATCTCACCAGAATTTCAAAACATACAACTGACAAGATTGATTTTGATGATCATGAACAACTTATTGATGAATTTGAAAAATCTCTTAATATAGAACGTGATCTCTATAATATCATAAAGTCCTTCTCTAAGAATATTGAGAAACTTCTTCAATAAACTACCCTTCAACATGAAAAGATTAGTATTCTTGAGGATATTATTAAAGAGGACTCAATTAGAGAAAAACGTTTGCTCGAGACTCATTCATCAGATCTCAACAGACTTCTTGTTGAAAAATAGAAACTATGTGCATCTCTTACTCTAGCTCATGAACAGTGTAAATCCTTGGAAAAGGAAATCTTTGTATTAAGGAAAAATTCTTCTGTGACTAATTCTCATGAATTACCATATACGAAGAAGTGTTCTCCAGAAGAAGATTGTGTCAACAAAAGTTTACATAACTTACAATCTTCTCATATGGCTATGGAGTTTAAACATGTGCCAGTTATTGCTTCTCCTTGAGGAACCTGTACTTTTTGTGGGAAAAAGAATCACTATGTTATCCATTGTTTTGCAAGAAGGAAACAAATTTCTAAGCTTCATAATTTGCTTCTCTTCACTGTCAATGGAATAAATAGTCAGTCGACTAAAGTAGTGAATCGTATGCCCACAAGAAATTAGAAACCTTTATAAGAATGATCTCTATTCTAGATATGATCACAAGTCTAAATTTCTTCTTGGAATTTTTTTTGCGATACTAATAAGAACATTCCCTGTACTTATAAGGACGTTTCTGATAAATCTAAGTCTAGAAAATGGATTCCTATCTTTCCTGATCCTCTTGAACCTATAGCTAGAGGTCCTAGATTTAGTCCTTCTGATAATTATGATAATCAAGCAATGTCTCATCTCTCTAGAAAGAACACATATCAAAGACAGAAGGATAAAAAGGAACAATATTCATTTGATGAGATAAAGGCTCATACTTGGGTAAAGTAGTCACAAGGTTGAATATCTCACATAAAAAAACCTAGTTGTGAGAGATTTGAATAGGTATACTCCATGGCTAAGTGACTCTAATTATCTAGCTAATCTCTTATCGTTTTTAGAATGATAATTGGTCACACACTAGTTCGTGATTATTTTTCTTTTTTGGTATTTCTTGTCAAAACTTATCTTTGAAAAGTAAAAGTTTTTTTTTTCTTTCCATGCAGAGTTTTGTGAAAAATCATCTTACAGGCTCATGTACGGGTTATTCTTTAAAATCTATCCCGTAAACCCTAAATCTCTTGAGTTTTTTTATATATATACCTATCCTATTGATTTATCTTCATTACTCTAGGTTTCTTTTATCAATGGCTTCTTCTTCTTCCTGCTCATTGAATTTGCCTAAAGATGTCATTGATAAGGCGGTATATTGCAAACTCGATAAAGAGAAGGAAACTCTTGTTAATAGTAAAGGTTTCATTCCTCAATCCTTTGATTCACTTTCTGATGTAGAGGAGATTGAAGAGATTTCATCGGATGTAGTTCTCGATTTCCAAAAGGAATTTGAGAAGGCTAAGCAACATCTTGTTGATACAATGAAAGATCTTGATGTGGTTAGAAGTGAGTTGGAAAAGGTTACTGCTGACCTTGGTCTCATGAAGACACATGTGAAAGAACTTCTCGACAAGGATATCTTCTCGGAAGACACAGTTGATATGATACACAAGCTCAAAGATCTCGAAACCCGTGAAACTGTCAAATGTGAACTTTAGTTTGTGATCGGGTTCTAGTTATTATGTTTGAGTTTATAATGTTAATATCTAGTAAATCTTCTATTGTTTCTGTTTTGTTTAGAAGAATAACTAGTGTTTTGGAATAGCCATTATTGTGATTACACATAGCTATATCCAATGTTTTTCATCTTCTTGTTTTTAGATTTTTGGTTTAAAAATTCTAAACTTGTTTGGAAGATGATGGTTGCAGTATTAATCTTTTGATTTTATATATTGCAATATTTTGATGGGATATGTATGGTCACGTCCGTGAACTTGATTGTCCCATATTTTTTTCAAAAGAAAATTTGTTCGTGAATTGATATGCATATATTGATAAAAGGATGAATAGACTTTTGACAAACACAAAAGTTAAGCCTATATTTTCAATTATTGATGTAAGATAGGGTATAATCTTTTGTGATTCAAGGATTATGTCTATTGTGTGTCATTGTGCAAATGGTGATTGAAACATAGAATGAATCCTTGTGTTATCCACGGTATAGATCCTTATTAATCCATTTTTTATGTATTACCGTGAAGGCTCCATTGTGTATCTTATGTTGAGAAAGATACGACTAAGTCGATTCCTTATTGGCATGGTTGGTTGTTCCATGAGATGCTATATGTTGAGCATTAAAAACTAAATTAATCAACTTGTGTGGTTATTTAGTTTGCATTCCATAAATTTTCTTATGTTGAGTACATGTACGGTTAAGGTTGTCATATCTTATGATAATCTTAGTCGGGGTTCCATAATCTCTTATGTTGAGCCCAAATGAACTAAATCGATCATCCTGTGTGATTATTTAGTTAGCACTCCATAGATTTCTCTTATGTCGAGTATGGCCAATTGAATTGATTACTCTTGTGATTAGTTTAATTGTGTATCTAGTTGGATTTTTTATGGGTTTTCTTGTGAATAATCTAATAGAGTTTACTAAGTCTCCATAAGTTTTCTTGTCTTGAGCATATTTAGTCAAATTAATCTTGGTTCTCTTGGGTTAGTTTGATTGAATATTTCTTGTTGGATTTCAAATTCATACTTGTATGCAATTTGTTGAGTCTAAATAAATCCTTCTTTTCTTTTGAAATTAAGGTCGCTCTTGTTGTTCCTTAGGGAATGACATATTATGGGGGAGAGTTCTTTTGAACTTGTGCTTAATTGCCAAATCTTTGTGGGGAGTGCGGTTGTGGAATATTAGAGGGGTTATCTTGCGTCTTTATAAACTCCTTGATGAATGCATTTAGCTTCGGCTTTATGATTGCATCTAAACAAGATGATATACATTTACCTTTGGTCATGAAATGTCTCTTACGTAAATTTCATTAGGATCCCGTTCTTGTACCTTTTCCAATTTTATTAACAAAAAGGGGGTGAATTAATATGTAGTTCACACTATAAATACATATGGTTTTCAGATCATTATGTAAGGGGGAGTGGTTTCCATGTGAGATAGAGTATTGACTAAGGGGGAGTGAAGTATCACCATAGTATTTTTTTTGAAGTTGTGATGCAACTGGACTTTGACGCAGTGTAATAATACTATAACACTGTATAACAATGATTGAGAACCGATGCTTTTTTCATTGTTATAGCTACGGATTTTCAACGACGATGATGCTAAACTTACAACCTTTGGGATCATTGGACTACTTGGAAGTGACGAATATTTCGAGTATTTTTGAAGATTAGACATGTGGAATAGGATCTACAAAGTTTATTTATATATTTTTTGTATTCCATATGTATTAATAGTTTTTCCACTAAAATTGACAAAGGGGGAGATTGTTAGAGCATTGCTCGGTCGAACTCGCATGCATTGCTATCTCAAGCATGTTTGTCAATGTTAGTGATAAAAACTATAAAGTTTTGATTTCTAGTCTACTATAGCTAAGGTCTCGGACTAGGATCGAAAGTGTATTTGAGCTCAAGAACTCCATGGCAGTCATCATACAAGACGAAGGACTACTCAAGGAACCAGTGGATCTTCATCGACTAAAAGGTATGTGGAGACTTGAACTTATCTATCACTCAAAAGTCTATCTACTCTATCTCCTATCTTGAGACAAAAGTCGTTTTACTATATAGACTAAAGATATACACATGTGACATTTCGAGCGGAGTATATCTCGCTTATCTATTTCTCAAAATGTGTGTTGGTAAAGCTTTCTCTTTAGCTGAATTCATCTTTGCCTAGTGATGAAAGTCATGTTATGTTTCAACCACTTTGGAAATTGCTCTGATGAAAACTAGTTTGTGAATAACAACCATATGACTTCCTCTGAGAATGTTTCAATGATTAAAATGAGAGTTTAGATAATATAACCACTGGGGGATATAAACATTGTTGTGGCAACACATATATGTATAAGTCCTTAGCACTTAAACCGAAGTTTGCAAACTTTGTTGATCAAATGAAAACCAGAACTTGAGCAGTCAACCCAGTCCGCGAACTCAGTCCGCGAACGTGCGTAGTTCTCGAACCCGAGAATTTCTGCTAGAGTTGTAGCTAGGTTTCAGTTCGCGAACTGACAGAAGTTCTCGAACCCGAGAATTTCTACTGGAGTTTGTGAACTCCAACCGGTTACTTAAGTCCGCGAACCCAGTCCGCGAACTTGAGTGGTTATGTCTAAAAACAATGTTTGTGAACTTATTTAAATTATCTAAGGAATCCAATTGCAAACCGTGGCTTTATAGTTCATGAATTGATTCGAGAGAATCACATCATTTTTTCTTCAATTGTGTCTTGTGTTGTACATAAGATCTCATAGCAATTGAACAACTCTCTAACTAGTTCATTTGAGTCATTTGGACTAGTTATGGTGAAGAAGAATATGGTTGATATGAAAGTTATCATTTGGTTAACCATTTGGTTGTCTAATATTGAACTAAATATTGTACACATTTGGGTACGGTTACACAAACCCAAAATCGTCAAGTACATGTGTGTATGGAAAGCTAAGTTTTCGATCTAACGGTTGCAAGATATTAGCTTGTATCTAATCAGGTTTTCATCTAACGGTGAATATTGAATGCTTTGTTACTAAGATAACATTGATTGCAAACCCTGATTTGAAAAACTATATAAAGGATAACTCTAGCAACTGGGAAACCTAATCCCCACACATTTTGTGTGATACTAGTTTGGCAAGCTAGAGTCGATTCTCCTTTAACCTTTGGTTTTCTTCTTCTAAAACCAAGTTAACGACTTAAAGACTTCATTGGGATTGTGAAGCCAGACTGATACTACTTTTCTTGTAGTTGTGTGATCTGATCTTGCTGTTTCTATCGTACGAGTACAATTGTAATAATTGGCTTGAGATTTCTATCTCCGATAGGAAAGATATAAAAGTAATCACAAACATCTTCGTCTTATCGTTTGTGATTCCACAATATCTTTTTTTGATGCGTCAATTAAGACTATTATGAGGTGATTGAAAAACTGAGTTGTTCTTCGTGAATATAAGTCTGGTTTTATTGATTGGTTCATGTTCATATTGATTTATCAAAAGACGGAACAAAACTCATAGGTTTATTCGTGGGAGACGAATTTATCTATCTTGTAGACTTTTCTGTGTGAGACAGATTTGTTTGCTAAAGTCTTCGACTTTGGGTCGTAGCAACTCTTGGTTGTGGGTGAGATCAGCTAAGGGAATCAAGTGTGCAGTATCCAGCTAGGATCAAAGGCGTATGAGCATAACTGTACCTTGAATTGGTGTGAGATTGATTGGGGTTCAATTACAGTCCAAACCGAAGTTAATTTGGAGTAGGCTAGTGTCTGTAGCGGCTTAATACATTGTATGTTTAATCTGGACTAGGTCCCGGGGTTTTTCTGCATTTGCGGTTTCCTTGTTAACAAAATTCTGGTATCTGTGTTATTTCTTTTCCGTATTATATTTTGTTATATAATTGAAATAATACAGGTTGTGCGTTGTTCAATCAATTAGAATATCCGACCTTATTGGTTGTTGATTTAAATTGATCAACACTTGGATATTGGTCTTTGGTACCTTCCAAGTTATCTCTCTTTGATTATAACTCGTGAATCACTTTTGCTTGAGTATATCAAATTGAGAGATTGAGATAATAAACTCCTTGAGTATTTTCTATTGATTGAGTCTAGTTGATGTTGATGGTGGAATTTTGTTCAGGGGTAAAATTGTAAAGGCCAAATTTTAAGCTGACGTCCTGCAAGGGATAAGGCCTTTATGCGGTGAATATCCTCACCATATTAATTCATTGGAGCATGTGCAACCATCCCTGAGAATTAAAACCTACCCAGAGCGGAGCATGTAGCAACCATCCCGATTTTATGTAGGTTTGCAACATTACTATTAATGTTTTAATTAAAGCCTTATGTTCGACATGCAAACATCCGTAGGCTACCTGATGAAGGGTTATATTATCCCCGTTGAGCGCAGGCAAGACTACCCATGCTAGTCTCACCTGCTGAAAACAAACTCAAAAATAGGTCTCATCCGTCTAACTTCGCAGGAATAGATGGAGGGTGTAGATATAGATTCAGGGGGTCCTGAGCATGTTACCATGATCACCTCGGACCCACATTCATGCATGACCGAACGGTCAAGACCAACTACAGTTGGTCCTTCCAAAACGTGCGCTCAAAGTGAGCATGACGCACATCTAGGGTTCCTTTTAATCGTGAACGTCCAACTTCGCAGGCATAGTTGGACGGCTTAGATTATACCTTAAAACAAGTAGTGAAGTGATGATCCACCATTGGCGGACCCACTTTCTACCTACATGACCGACTCCCTCATAGGCAAGCCGTGGTACAAGAAACGATTGCCCAAACAAGGCTAGGTTTACGCCTTATGCAGGTTGAGAAGATCCAAAACGATCACGACCATCCAACTTCGCAGGCATAGTTGGATGGCTTAGATTGCACCCAAGGTCATAGAGCAAGCATGTACATGCTCACTGTCGGCCCAAGATGTTGCATACATGGTCGGTCTTCCCAAAGGAGGCGCACGTAACCCAAGACCGATCACCCAAAGTGGCTGGTCCGAAACCCTAATTAGAGTTTGCGGCGCATATGTCGCAGAAACATCTCGAGCGTCCATCTTCGCAGGCTTGGATGGAAGGCAAAGATGGAGACTTAGAGGGAACCGAGCATGCTAGCATGACCACCGTGGGCCCGACTTCACGCCTAGATGATCGGCCAAGACCGACAGTGGTCAAGTTCCTTGGTACGCGTGCCCAAAGGTGGAATGTCACGGCCCCTCCATAAGTTTTTATCTCGACCACTCGTCTTTGCCACCTAAAGTGAGTGACTTAGATCAAATCTTTGCAAGTCAAGAAGGCATGGGCGTGAACACCATTGTACCACCTCCATGCAGGGCCAATCGGTTCCTCCATAGAAACTCCCTTAGCATGCAAACGTTTGGGTTGAAAAAGGCAGCATGCGCGCCTCCTATCCAACGATCGCAAATAGGGTTGCAAGCCATATCGTCGGTCCAACTTTGCAAGCTTGGACGAATGACTTAGGGTGCGAATCAACCAACAAACAAGGTATCACCATGATCACCCTCCGTCACTCTTCATCACAGGGTGACCGACCAAGTCGTGTCCTGCCCATACAGCCTCCAAACGGTCAGCTGAAGATGGCTGCATGCGATGTCATACCAAGTTCACGATTCACCCTGCACTATTTTATGTGGGTCCCACGATCCACACACTCGAGACATTAATCACGTCACAACTAGGGGATACAAACTAGGGTATTGGTCTGGCGGTTTACAGCGTGCAGCGTGCAACACGACATCACAAGATCGTGTCAGGGAAACATGGGCGGTTAGCGATGATAGGAGAATTGGGCAAGCAACCGTGTGACACTAACACATAACTCCACTTCCTCCATCACTCCACTTCCTCCACTTTCTCACGAGAGACGTGATGAAGGCTTATCGACTTGTATAAATAGGTTATCTTCCCTATTTCCAACAAAACACAGAAAACCAAGTGTTAATACCATCGTATTCAACACCCAGAGCCTGCCTGCAACATTTGATAGCCTGCTCAACCTTCTGTTAACAAGTCATCAAATAGCCTTCATCTTCATACTCTCAACACCTTCTTCGCTTCTCTCCCTAAGATCAACCTCACATCCTTCACCTGTGACCGAAACAAATCTGGAACGGCCGTGTCTTCGGTTTAGGCCAGAATTGTACACATTATCTCTCGAATCAAAAGTGCTCATCGTGCAGCACATTTGTTGAAGGTTTAAATTCACTTCTCATCCACACACACCCAAAATTACCTAAACCGGCAGAAGTAGTTTTAATCTATCGGTTGTGAAGTCGATCTCTTCAATACCATTTCAATTTTCAAGAATGGTGGATCTTAGATCTGGATCAGCAACCAATCCCGAGGGAGGTAGCGCCGACAACACTTCTAGCGCTGATATCCCAATTACTGGTGTCACTATACAACCCGCCAGTACAACCAACGTGTCCGTGGAGTTGCGCCTTCTACCATCGGTACCACCAGTACCGGCGGAGAAGGAGCGGACATTCCGATGAGGTGTGACACCTCCCATTACAAGATCCGAGCGGCTGCAAATCCAGGCATTTCCTCAAGCATGACACCTCCGTCCGTCACCAGAACGACTGTTACTCCCCCTTCAGGACGAGGATCTGGAGGACCCAGATGAGGACAACCTCCTATCACCATGGTGGACTTGATGGAGAGACAAGAAACCCTCGCTAAAGCTCAGCCAGACATGGAAACCACTCATAAGGAGGTACTCACCTTCCTTAAAACATTAACCGATCGATTACCGCAAGAGTCGAGACAGCCCCAAGGTCCAACAAGAAATACGTTCGGCACACCTGGAGCAGGTACCTCAGTTACGCAAGACTACCTGAACGAAGAGTCTTATGCTGCTGACCACACAAGAGAAAGGGACCAGGAGCATCTCAGGGAAAGGAGCCGACCATCCAACTTTATTACACGTGAAGATCTGGAGAGACTCCTCCAAAATCGTGGCAAAGAAAATCCGATGGACGCGCATCGACACCAACATCTATATCCACAAGACGTGCATCGGATTCCTCTTCCCAGGGGATACACCTCCCCTCAATTCACCCTTTACGATGGTACCGGCAATGCTCGTGAACACATCTCTCGATTTTTATAATCCTTAGGAGAACACGAATACAATCACGTTCTCCGCCTGAAGGAATTCTCTAAATCACTTACGGGGAGAGCCTATACGTGGTACAACAACATCGCACCAGATAGCATATCCAATTGGAGTGAGATGGTCAGCGTGTTTTACAAGAAGTACTTCTTTGTATCTGAGGAAGTTACTTTCTCAGACCTGGGAAGAATCTCCCAACGGAACAATGAACATCCAAACGATTTTGTCAAAAGGTTCAGAACACAAGCGTTGGACTGCCATGAACCAAATGTCACTGAACGACAGCTGGTGGAATTATTCATCAACGGAATGATACCCATATATCGCTCCCTAATGGAAAACTTGGGATTCTAGATGTTCTCAGAGCTCCATGAAGCAGCCAAATGTTTGGCCACTACTGCCCCAGCATTATTGGAAAGAACCAGGATCGTTCGGAGCGACGATTCACGAGATAATCGGGGAAACATGCGCCTCATCAACAAGCAGTATAATACTAGCCCTTCTGTCAGTGTAGTAAGCGAAGGCGGAAAGATAAAAGCTCCAGCGGCGGCAGAACAACTACCCAAGCGTGCGGCTCAAACGCATAAAGCTTCGCCTCGAAAGGGAACATGCAAAGATCCTGCGCAGAGCACCGAAGACACAGGTTTCCCGTTTCTGATAAATGAAGTAATGGAACTCTTGGAGGCATGGATTTAGGATGATGCTATCAAGCTACCTCCTATCATACGTCCACCAACTGAGAAAGACATAACAGACCCTAAGTATTGCCGTTATCATAGGTTTGTCCACCACCCAACTAAGGATTGAAACAAGATGAAAGAAATCTTCAGGGAAAATATAGCAGCAGGAGAGCTTCAATTGGGAAATGAAGGAGTTCACACAGACCCCCTTCCTGTCCGAAGTTGCATGATCTCTGGAAGCTCTGTACGCAATACTGTACAATCCATGATGGAACACCTGTGTGAAATCTTGTACCTTTCCAAGGTACAACGTCAAGATATATTTATGGCCCTCAACCGTATTGTGTCAGGTAGGCGCTTGTACCCAGAAAAGGAAGTCGTTCTAGCATCTCAAGCCTCCTTGGAAGATAGCACCAACAAAGGAAACTGGGGACTTTTGATCGTCGCCCATCTGAAAGATGTCAAGTTCGATAGCACATTAATCGATGCAGCTTCTGAATTCAACATCGTTACTATCAAGACCCTGTAAGCTGAGAAAATCTCAAAGCAGGAGGCTACCCGTGGTCCGACTGTGATCAAGAACCCAAAAGGAGCATTTGTGGATGTCTACGGATACATTGACCTTGATGTCAAGATTGGTAACACTCTAACACAAGCTAGATTCCATATAATTAAGGAAAATCCGGATTACGACATGATTCTGGGGTGCCCGTGGGTACACAAGGCGCATTCCTTTCCAATATCAGTACCTGAAAGAATCTCCAACAAGCCAGCTCCGATGATTTCCAACAAACCTTGGAGAATCGAAGACTTCTTGTTGTCTCCATACCAACAACTCAGAGGCATAACGCAACTCCCTGGTGAAAGCCCTTCGTCCTGCGTCAATAGATTCCAAGCCCAAGTAAGCCTCATTGAATGACCCTCTTTGAAAGTAGTGGATGATTGTCCTGCTAGACCACCGGGGACTGTTTCACCTGACAGGCGGGCCACCACCAAGAGATGTGAATGGAGTGCTGGGACCTTTAAGCGCTTCACCAAAAGTTTGGAAGTAGTCAAGAACGACACGTGTCAGAAGCAAACTGTTATACCAAGTCCAAATCCGTTTCAAATCGGAGATATGGTATCAAAGGTAACCACGTTCCAAGTTGGAAACATGGCAGTGAAAATAACTGCCTAGCCTGATATGCCTGCAAAGGAAGAAGAAGTATTCTTAGTGGAAGATGTTATCTTGGGCGGTTACTGCAAGATCATCAATGCAGACAAACTCGAAGGTGTGGTTGTTCACTCACGATGGATCAAGCCCTACCTCACTTGAAGACACGACATCACCTATCTAATACCCCCGGGGGGATTCCTCCAACAATTTTCCTTTTCACAATATTTGTAATTCCTTCAAAATGATGGCACCGCTTGCCTTCATACTAATTAGGGTTTCAATATTTCTTCAAGTAATCAAGATTTCATTCCTTTTATAATTTCTCATAAAATCACACAAAGTTATGAGTCACCTTTAAACCACCATTACCCAGAAAGAAAACCCTAAATCCTCATACCAAATCTTCATACCAGCCTGGTAATATGGGAGGAATAAAACATGTAAAAAGGGGAGGAGGAAGGCATCCTACATGATCTACTTTAATAGAGCCAGACTCACGTCAGGGGGCACAAGAAGAAAAAAATATGCATGTTTCGAAAGCATCATTGAATAAAACTTTGTTCAAGACAAGCAAGCAAAGAAGAAAACTTCAAACTCATCCGCCACTGAGTATAAAAAAAAAATATACAAAGAAAAATAACAGGGAAACTCAATTGTTGGTTGCGTCTTCATCACTGTCGGGATCCACATCTCGTGCCTCTTTCTCCAGAGATGCCTCAACTTCTTCTTCGGGCACAACAGCTACCGCCTCAACATCTTCAGCATGCGTATCTTCTGCACCTTCTACAGAATCCATTGCAACCTTATAAATCGTGCCAATCACTTTCGGACGTTCAGTCTCATCAGTATCAGGGTCAAGGATTATTACACCACCACGTATTGGGTAATCACACTTCCCATCACCCGCAGGACCTTCGTGTTCAACCCTACGTCTCTTCAAGCAAGCTGCCAACCCTTCAGCTCTCGAGCTTACTGGTGCTTGTGACGCCTCGCGTTTCCACTTCGCCCGCAACGCTTCTTCATGTCTTTGTTTCTCCTCCATATCAATTTCAACTGAAAGATCACGGAGCCGCCCCCTGACAATGGTTAAATGCAAGACAAACATTCCATGTACGGCATGGCCGACTTTATGAAGTGGCAAATCAAT
The DNA here is from genome assembly GCA_023529315.1 of Papaver bracteatum. Lineage (NCBI taxonomy): Eukaryota > Viridiplantae > Streptophyta > Magnoliopsida > Ranunculales > Papaveraceae > Papaver > Papaver bracteatum. Next base: position 928,226 of record JAJJWX010003180.1, read on the forward strand.
TTTAGCCATCACCTCTTCATGTGCGTTAGCTTCTGGTTTATCAACTTCAAAACGTTTTTCTGAAGAAGCTGCAGAGTGATCATCACCAACTCCTTTCATGATGTACTGCAAAAAATGGAGGAAGATGAGTTACGACGGCACATAAAAGATAAGAAGATGAGTTACGGCGGCACATAAAAAAATATTCTAATCACAACTATCGCCAATCGATTAAGAAATCAACGTGTGAAGCAATACCTGAGATATTGAAGAAGACGATCGCCTAATGAGAAGAATACAGAAAAATTCTTTATATGCTTCACGATCCAACAAGATCCCCAGGAGAAAACAAGTCCGCCTTTCCGCTTTCTGAGGCTGTTGAGTCGGGATTGTGATCAACAATGTTTATCGAATTCACGATGCTTGCTAGGAATATGATAAGGCACACAGAAATAGGAAGGCCAAGGTGGATCGACCCATCAACCTGTACTTCCCCAGCCGAGCTTTACCATTGGAAGGATCAACTCAACCGGCTCCAAGGCATTTAACACACGTGACATACCTTCTCCCACGCGGTAAACATGTATTTACTATGGCTTTAATTATTTTTGTATGCAAATTGTCACCATCGCATGCCTACCCTACAATAGTGTAACCATTTCCTGCTAGGCAGGGGACTTAAGCAAGGGATAATGCCTTCATGCGGTGAATATCCTCACCATATTTATTCATTGGAGCATGTGCAACCATCCCTGAGAATTAAAACCTACCCAGAGCGGAGCATGTAGCAACCATCCCGATTTTATGTAGGTTTGAAACATTACTATTAATGCTTTAATTAAAGCCTTGTGTTCGACATGCAAACATCCGTAGGCTACCTGACGACGGGTTATATTATCCCCGTTGAGCACAGGTAAGACTACCCATGCTAGTCTCACCTGCTGAAAACAAAATCAAAAATAGGTCTCATCCGTCCAACTTCGCAGGCATAGATGGAGGGTGTAGATATAGATTCATGGGGTCCTGAGCATGTTACCATGATCACCTCGGACCCACCTTCATGCATGACCGAACGGTCAAGACCAACTATAGTTGGTCCTTCCAAAACGTGCACTCAAAGTGAGCATGACGCACGGCTAGGGTTCCTTTTAATCGTGAACGTCCAACTTCGCAGGCATAGTTGGACGACTTAGATTATACCCTAAAACAAGTAGTGAAGTGATGATACACCATTGGCGGACCCACTTTCTACCTACATGACCGACTCCCTCATAGGAAAGCCGTGGTACAAGAAACGATGGCTAGGTTGACGCCTTATGCAGGTTGAGAAGATCCAAAACGATCATGACCATCCAACTTCGCAGGCATAGTTGGATGGCTTAGATTGCACGCAGGGTCATAGAGCAAGCATGTACATGATCACTGTCGGCCTAAGATGTTGCATACATGGTCGGTCTTCCCAAAAGAGGTGCACGCAACCCAAGACCGATCACCCAAAGTGGCCGGTCCTAAACCCTAATTAGAGTTTGCGGCGCATATGTCGCAGAAACATCTCGAGCGTCCATCTTCACAGGCTTGGATGGAAGGCAAAGATGGAGACTTAGAGGGAACCGAGCATGATAGCATGACCACCGTGGGCCCGACTTCACGCCTAGCTGATCGGCCAAGACCGACAGTGGTCAAGTTCCTTGGTACGCGTGCCCAAATGTGGAATGTCACGGCCCCTCCATAAGTTCTTATCTCGACCACTCGTCTTTGCCACCTAAAGTGAGTGACTTAGATCAAATATTTGCAAGTCAAGCAGGCATGGGTGTGAACACCATTGTACCACCTCCATGCAGGGCCAATCGGTTCCTCCATAGAAACTCCCTTAGCATGCAAACGTTTGGGTTGAAAGAGGCAGCATGCGCGCCTCCCATCCAACGATCGCAAATAGGGTTGCAAGCCATCTCGTCCGTCCAACTTTGCAAGCTTGGACGAATGACTTAGGGTGAGAATCAACCAGCAAACAAGGTATCACCATGATCACCGTCCGTCACTCTTCTTCACAGGGTGACCGACCAAGGCGTGGCCTGCCCATACAACCTCCAAACGGTCAGCTGAAGATGGCTGCATGCGATGTCATACCAAGTTCACGATTCACCCTGCACTATTTTATGTGGGTCCCACGATCCACACACTCGAGACATTAATCACGTCACAACTGGGGGATACAAACTGGGTTATTGGTCTGGCGGTTTACAGCGTGTAGCGTGCAACACGCCATCACAAGATCGTGTCAGGGAAACATGGGCGGTTATCGATGATAGGAGAAGTGGGCAAGCAACCGTGTGACACTAACACACAACTCCACTTCCTCCATCACTCCACTTCCTCCACTTTCCCACGAGAGACGTGATCAAGGCTTATCGACTTGTATAAATAGGTTCTCTTCCCTATTTCCAACAGAACATAGAAAACCAAGTGTTAATACCATCGTATTCAACACCCAGAGCCTGCCTGCAACATTTGCTAGCATGCTCAACCTTCTGTTAACAAGTCATCAAATAGCCTTCATATTCATACTCTCAACACTTTCTTCGCTTCCCTCCCTAAGATCAACCTCACATCCTTCACCTGTGACCGAAACAAATCTGGAATGGCCGTGTCTTCGGTTTAGGCCCGAATTGTACATATTATCTCTCGAATCAAAAGTGCTCATCGTGCAGCACATTTGTTGAAGGTTTAAATTCACTTCTCATCCACACACACCCAAAATTACCTAAACCGGCAGAAGTAGTTTTCTCCCACAAACAGTTGATTCTCTAGAAAACAACTTGGAGTTGGCCATACAGATTGCTAATCGAAATATTGGGTGAGGTTGTTAGACCCCCGCTTTCTGTATGGACTAACTCTAATATACTTTTAAGAGAATCAACTAGATAGTCAGACTCAATCTTAATGAAAAGTATATTAAGGAGTTAATATCTCTCTCACTTGATTTGATCTTTACTCAAGCAAATAAGAATTTGCGAGTCTTTATCAAATAAAAGAGATATAAACTTGGATGGTACCAATGACCTATTCCAAGGATCAATCAATTTCCAATCAACAACCAAAGGTTGGATTTCACAATTGATCGATACAACGCACAACCTATGATATTTCAATTATATAACAAAATATAATGCGGAATAGAAATAACACAGACACCAGAAATTTTGTCAACGATGAAGCCGCAAATACAGAAAAACCCCGGGACCTAGTCCATATTAAACACCATATTGTATTAAGACGATACATACACTAGCCTACTACAAACTAACTTCGGTCTGGACTGGACTTGAACCCTAATCAATATCACATTGATTCAAGGTACAATTGCGCTCCTTACATCTCTGATCCCAGCATGATACTTTGCACTGGATTCCCTTAGATGATCTCACCCACAACAAAGATTTTCTACGACCCAAAGTCGAAGACTTAAATAAACAAATTTGTATCACACAGAAAAGTCTATGATAATAGATAAATCTGTCTTCCACAGATAAACCTACGAGTTTTGTTCCGTCTTTTGATAAAAATCAAGGTGAACAGGAACCAATCAATAACCCGGAATTATATTCCTAAAGAACAACCTAGAATTATTGATCACCTCAAAATAATCCAAATCTTATGGTAGCGAAACTAGATATTGCGGAACCACAAACGATGAGACGAAGATGTTTGTGATTTATTTTTATCTTGCCCTATTATAGATATAATCTCAAGCCAATTATTCAATTGAACTCATACGATAGAAAATGGCAAGATCATATCGCTCAACTACAAGAGAAGTAGTTTCGTCTGTCTTCACAATCCCAATGAAGTCTTTAAGTGGTTAACCAACAAGGTCTCGAGAAGAAACCTACAGTTAAAGGAGAATCGACTCTAGCAAACCAACTAGTATCACAGATGAGGTGTGGGATTAGTTTTTCCAGTTGATAAACGTCTCCTTTATATAGTTTTCAAACCAGGGTTTGCAATCTAAGTTACCTTGGTAACAAAGCATTCAATATACATCGTTAGATGAAAAACCTGAATTATCCAAGATAATATCTTTAAACCGTTAGATCAAAACTTAGCTTGTCACACACACAAATGGAATGTATTTCATTTAGGTTTGAGTAACCGTACCTAAATGTGTACACTTAGTTGGTTCACAAATAGATAACCAATGGTTAGCCGTATAAGCACTTTCATATCAACCATATTCATCTTCTTCATAACTAGTTCAAATAACCCATAAGAACTAGTTCAAGAGTTGTTCAATTGCTTAGATCTTTATACATAGACACAATTGAAACAAAATCGGTTTGATTCACTTGAATCAATTCATGAACAATATAGCCACGGTTTGCAAAGATTGCATTCCTTGTTGATTTATTATTTAATTTTATGAGATAACCGATTTGAGATATAACTAGCTTAGGTACGCGTACAGGTACGTGTACTCTAGCTTTACAGGAATTGGGTTTGAAAACCCAGCAGAAATTTTCGAATGAAAACTTCCATGGGTACACATACCTAAAATGACTGGTTTGTAAGTTCATAAACTCCAAACTCAACAGAATTTCACGGACATGAACTTCCGCCAGTACGCGTACCCAACCTGTATCCTTCACCAATACCGCATGCACATATGCACGCACTTGGTTTCGGTACATGGATTTATACACTAATGTGCGAACATACTATATATGCTTATATCCATAGGTGGTTACGTAATCTCAACTCTACATTTCAATCATTGAAACATTCTTCTATAATGTTATAATAGTCGTTAGACATAAAGAATTGACTATCATCAACAAAGCTATTTTCAAGATTGAAACGTCATCATGACTTTCGTCACGGATAAATATGAAAGGTGGTTAAAGCGAAAGCTTGCCAACACATATTTTGAGAAAAAGATAGGCGAGTAAACTCGGCTCGAAATAACAAATGTGTATGTATGAAAACTATCATACTTATACGTCTGTTGTCTCAAGAGTAGGAGATAGATAGACTTTTGAGTGCTAGATAAGTTCAAGTCTCCACATACCTTTTTGGTCGGATGAAGTTCCATCAGTTCCTTTAGTAGTTCTTCATCTTTATAAGATAATCGCCATGGAGTCTTGAGCTCAACTATGCTTAACTATCCTAGCCCGAGACTTAGTCATAAGTAAAATAGAAATCAAGACGTATAGTTTTGATCACTAATATTGACAAACATGCTTGAGATAGCAACGCATGCGAGTTCGACCGATCAGTGCTCTAACAGTCTTAGGTAGCTTAGGGTTTCCCCTACTTCATCTAGATTCATGAGGTATATATGGAATTGCCTTAGGTCTATATATCCGTCTTGGGCAACTTAGGTATTTTCCCGCATCATTATTTGTAGAATGGAAGGTGTGGATAGCACCGTGCCATGATCTTGATGGGATTTTTGTTATAATGTTGTTATGAAATGGTTACTCTACATGCAAGTGTAAGAAATGATGAAAAAATTAAAGCAAAGAAAGAAGCAAAAAATACAGGAAAACAAATAAACAATCAGATAGACAACAAAGAAAAAGATATAATCTAAGCAAAAAGGAAAGAAAAATAAGAAAAATGTGGAATTTTATTAAAAGAGGGTTTATAAGCCCTTAGTACATTCAAGTAAGGTTTCATGACCTTTTACAAGTATGGATTCAAACCCATTTTCACGATTTAACCTTCTATGCGATAAGTTTTCTAAGAATTGTATTGCTTTAAATATTTAATATTCCATTGCCATTCAAATGCTTCCCCATTGGGCTTAAGAAACCTATATGCCCCATCACCTGTCTTGGTTATGACTGTGAGTGGTCCTTCCCATATGGGTTCAAATTTTCCTGACTCACGCTGGTATAGTGGGGTTTCGCACCAGACTTTATCGCATGTGCTGAATTATCTCGGATGGACTCGCTTGTTGTATTATCGAGTCAACCTCCGATAGTAATTTTTTATCCTTTGAAGGTCTATCTCCCGATTTTCTTCAAGTTCGTCTAGCTTAGCGAGTATCATGTCCGAGGTCAGGTTCTTTTCCTAAGCTTCGGTTTTAGTTGTTGGGATCATCGCTTCAGTTGGTATAATCGCTTCTATACCTTATGTCAGAGTGAAGGTGGTAATCCTTGTAGCCTCTCTTCGGGTGCTCCGATAATCCCATAGATCATTGTGCAGTTGTTCACACCAGCTAGTCCCATGTCCATCTAGATTATTTTTAAGAATGTCGGCGAGGGTTTTATTAGTAGCCTCTGCTTGGCCATTGCTTTAGGGGTAGATGGATGTAAACTTTTTTTTTTTCTGATCTTGAAACAATTAAAGATAAGATCAATGTTTTCCCCTTGGAGTTGGGACCCATTGTCTGATACGATGGCAGCTGGGATACCGAAGCGACATATAATGTGCTCAAAGAGAAATTTAAAGACATCGTGGTCTCTGATGTGTCTGAGCGCCGAGGCCTCTACCCACTTCGTGAAGTAGTCCGTGGCTACGATCAAGTATTTTCTTTGTCATGTACCAGTTCGCAGAGGTCCTACGATGTCGACCCCCATTTTTCGAATGGCCAAGGGCTTAATACATATTTTAGATCCATGTAAGCTGTGTGCCTTCGCTTTCCAAAATTTTGGCATTCTATGCATCGTTGTGCCATTTGTTCTGAATATTCATTCATGCGAGGCCTGAAATACCCTTGTATCCTGGCTTTGTGAGTTAGGGATCTTCCCCCATTGTGATTTCTAGCATACACACGATATATTTCTTTTAAGATTTCTTGACCCTCTTCGAAGGATATGTGTTTGTACCATACTAAAACTGTATATGGATAGTGGCTTATAATTGAAGCCTATTCGTTTATTATGGAAACATAACTGTATTATTTGGGAATCCCAGTTGGCTTATTATTGAGGCCCATTTCGTTTATTATGGAAACACAACTGGATTATTTGGGAAGCCAGTTTTGTTAGAGCATTGCTCGGTTGAACCCACCAAGCATTGGTATGTCAAGTTTGGTTGTCATATTTTAGTGAGCCAAACCTCATTTAAGAGTCGCTTGATTTAAATGTAATAGAGTCAACTTCGTATAGGTTAGCTTGAAAGTATTAGGGTGAGACATTACAAGTACTGCGAAGACTTAAAGAAGTGAAGAAGTACGGAGCTACAACGACAACATCATCCTTCCACTTGAGGTTAGTGATATTTGACTTGAACTGTTTCATTCCCTAACGTATCTTTCAAGTCGTGCATATTGAAAACATAAAACAGCGAAGCATGAACACTCTAGATAGACATAGTATTAATGAATACAATATGAAGTTTCTTGCTTAACCATTCAACTTTGTACATAAGACATCGACATAATCGCATGAATGCTATTATGATTATGTATGGGTATGAGGTGAGGATTTTATTCTAGGAAACCATGTTTTTACATGTGTTTTGAGGAAGTAAGTTCATGATATGTGTTGCGAACCGAAAAGGAAATCTCCAGGAGTTATTGGGGCTATTCTTCATTGCTTATCTTATGAACGACCAATATGTGTGATTAGTATAACCACTCATGACTTGTTTGTATTCTTGGTAAAACTACTCACATGAGGCCTGACTTATGTATTGGTATGACTTTTATTAGTGAAACCGATCTTAAGTAATCACCTGGAGTATGATCGGGTTGTGCGTGTATGAACTTATTACTGGGAGAAGGGGAACCGATCCTTGTATGAGGTACAACAAGGTTTATGGAAGAAAGGGGAACCGATCCTATGAACATGTGTAGCATATTTTTGGGAAGGGGGAACCGATCCTATGGAAATGTGCAGTGCATACAAGTTAGATACCAAATATATGTGGGGAACCGATCCTAGTACCTAGTCAGCCATATCTTTGGTAAGATAGTGTAACTATACACAATACTCACATGGAGGTAGAACCGAAACTTGTTTTGGTAGAACCGTAAACCCATGAGTTGTGATTGAGTGGCACTTGATCAATCACATAGTTCTTGAAAGTCAGATGAACCAATTCTAAACTTGTTTGGAAGTGTGGTAAATCGGTTTCAAGTGAGCAAGCATGGAAAAGACTTGCAAGAGTAAGATGTCGTCACACTTTGAACACCGTGCATTAATGCTTATTCTATATTGTTCAAAGATATTCCTTAATGGCTAAGAAGGAAGTAAATCCCAAAATCGAATTTAAATAAGTTAATAATCTTTTTAATTATTAAGGGTTTTTAATTATATATGGAAAATAAGAATTAGTAATGTGCATTTCCTAATTAAATATTTTCCAAGGAGATTTCGATCATTATTTTTGGACAATGCATTCACAGGAATTATGAAAACCTAATTTGGTGGAGTAATGAAAAATATCTTGAGAATATTTTCGATTTTGGAAAATCCTTGGTGTCCAAACTTCCTTGTCTATAAATACTTTGAGTTTTCATTTCTAGCAAACTAATCCTGCGTAACATTAGACTTACTCTTTTATCTTTGTTACTGGTGAAGCCGCCTATCGGAGAGGAGAGTAATCTAATTAGGTGAAATCTCTTACAGCCGCTCAATTTAAAGTCTTCTTTGGGATTGAGAATCTCTAGCATAACCCGTTGGTGGGAAACTAGATATTGCGGCTTATCTTTAGTTTACATATTGATTTGATTGACTAACGGTGGTTGAACTTTGATTTAACCTAGTTTGTTTATGCTTGAGAATCTTCTCTTCTGATATAAGATTCACTTAAATTAGTTCAAGGTTTCGACATGGATTTTTAGAATGTTATTAGATCTAAATACGATCTTGTAATAATCCATTGTTAACATACTCCGTTCTTTGTGTGATTGATCACAAGAGATTCAAGTAGTTATGTGCAGGTGTTTATTGAAGATCTAAGAAGATTTGAAGACAAAGAAGATATTGAAGATTTCTGACTTGGTTTTTATAATATTTGGTGTGCACAATACTTGTTTGGGAAAAAGTAGATCTAATTAATAATCGGTTTATCCTTGTGGTAGATTGGATTGATTAATTTAGGAAGATCGGCATCAATACGATTCCTTGTGATTAAAGGTATTGATTGGCTTAATCTTAACGATTGCCTTTGGGTGATTGAATATAAGATAGATCTTGGAACCTGGCAAAGGAGTTTATGTTAAGATAAACAAGAGAAACTTTGCGCAACTCATATCACTTGGTTGAAGAGAGTTGATACCAAACAGATTTGTTGTTCCTTTACTGTTTGGAATACAATCCAAAGGAATAATCTCCCCCTTTGTCAATTTTAGTGACAAAATTGTTTCAAGTACGTGACTTGTTTACAGGTTGGAGGCGCGGGAATACATACGGAACTAGGTGAACTATAGGTTTAGTTGCTTGGTTTCAACTATACGAAGTTGGTTTATTTTGTAGCGGATTAATCCTGAGAGTATTCAATTCTGGACTAGGTCCCGGGGTTTTTCTGCATTTGCTTTTGTAGCGGATTAATCCTAAGAGTATTTAATTCTGGACTAGGTCCCGGGGTTTTTCTGCATTTGCGGTTTCCTCGTTAACAAAATCTTGCTGTGTCATTTAATTTATATTTCCGCATTATAATTGTTTTATTATAATTAAAGTAAATTGCACAAACGTTAATTCCTATTTACTTGATACGTGAATCCTATTGAGTTTGGTTAAGTCCGAACCTGTGTATCATGTAAACACACTTTGTTGTTGTATTGTCTCAATCTCATATCCATAGACGATCACACAAATTGTGAATCGATTTGTTGTATTGTATCGATTCAGTCCATAGACAATCACTTTCGGAGAAATGACTTATATGAAGGAAAAGTAATAGCTTGAGGTATATTTGAGGTACCCTCGCCTTTTCAAGTTTGGCTTATTATTGAATCCCTTTTTGTTTATTGCGGAAACATAATTGGCTTATTTGGGAAGCCAGTTGGCTTATTATTGAATGCCATTTCTCTTATTATGGAAATATAACTGGCTTATTTGGGAAGCCCGGTTGGCTTATTGTGAAGCGGTTTATTATTGAAACCACCAACCCAAATTATCCTCTCTCCAGGAAGGGGCTTAAATTTGGATAAAGGTCATGAGGAGTAGGATATTTAAAATTGAATTTTGACTTTGAAATTATCAAGATAATTATGGTTATATTAAATACTAACAAAAAAAAAAAGGATAATATTACCATGGGATTATTATCTTGGGTAGTTATAGTTAATATTTAGGATAATTATAGAAATCCTAACAGAAAGCGGATAATTATCTTTAGTTTTAATTATTATTTAAGATAATAATTAAGATAAATGCAAAACCCTAACAGAAAGAGGAAGGAATTAGTTTAAATTTTATAATTATTTAAGATAGTTATAATTCCTAAGAGAGCGGATAATTATTATTCAAGATAATAATTAAGATAAATCAAAATTATGATAAATAACAAACTTTATTATGAATCCAGTTGTTTTCTTGGATTTATATAGGTAAGGGAAGTTATTAAGATAACTATGAAAACCCTAAAGCTAGACCTACTTTCTGCAAAATCCTAACTCAAAAGGTAGAATTTTTCTAATCTTTTTCCACACAATACACCTGTGAAGAAACTCTCTCTGACTTTAGTATCGGAGTGTTTTTTACAGGTACCCCCCACCATTCAACATCAATCACATCAGTAATATTTTGTGGAGTTGAATTAGTAGCTGGAGATCGATCAATACACATCAATCCCAGTTTCTTCAGCATCTTTGGTGGAATCAATTCAACGACGAAGATTTAATCCATCTACACGCATCTCGAAGAGTGTTAGGGTGAATATTTTTGCACCAATCTCTTATGGCGCCGACTAAGGGGGGCCAAACCCTTGATCGTGCTCCCCTTGCGAAAAAAGTTGTATTTCCAAGATTTTATGGAAGAGAAGTTTTTGTAACAGATCTTGAAGCGTTGCAGAAAAGTCCCAGCAATAGTTGTCGAAGTGTTATTGATTTATCCATAACAACAACTGTTGGCCCAGCATTACAGATCTATCAAGAACAACAACAGTTGATCCAGTGTTACAGATCTGTCTAGAAACAACAACAACAGCTGGATAAGTGTTGCAGAGAACATTGAAACATAAAAAAATTCCTGTTACAAAGTCAGCGTTACGAAAGGCAGGAAAACAAAACAATTTACATGGAGTCTTCAAGAGCAAATCAGCATGGAAGGAATGGAGATGCGATTACCAGAAAACCACCTAATCAATGCGTTTCCAATCGAACAATACGGAGCGCTTTCGTCCAACCTTTATGTAGATGCATTTTACTACAAACTACATCCAAAGGATAGAAATGTACTACTCTTCTCAAACCAAAGTAAACGCTCAACCATGAACACAAGATATACGTGGTTCGGTATGATTACCTACGTCCACGGGGGTGAAAGGATGAATCTTATTACTTTGCGGTGTTACAATGGTGTTGCTCTTAGTGGGATTTCCTTACAAGATGCACTTACTTCTCATTCACTTCTCTCTAATGCTAACTCGGGTTTCTCTCTCTTTCTCTCCCCAAAGATTACAACCTGCCTCTTCTTGAATTCGAGTCGCTCTATTTATAGAAAAGGTTACATACAACTAAGTTAGGGTGTTGGTCACATTACATCTAGTTGCTGTTCTGTTGTTGGTCCGACTTATGCTGTCTCGTATGGCCGATGTGACTTCATCCCTCGCCTGTCTCTTATCCAAGACGACCTCGTCTGGTGTTCCGATGGCCCGATGTCGCTTGTCTTGGTTGCCGCCCTTACGATTGGCCGATGCGTCTCCTACTTTCTTACCCTTTTGACCATATCACCTCGTTTGACCCGCCCTGTCTTATCTATATCAGCTTTATCAGAAGTCCAGATCAAGTCTTGTCCGATGTCTGCACGCCCGATCCACGTGGCTCCTTAAATCTCGCGCCCCCTAATCTTCCTTCTATGATTCGCGTTTCTTCATATCTGAGTGTATCAGGCCTAGAATATCGCCACCTGGATATGTGTATAATTTACACCTACATTTATGCCCCTTCTTCCACTCGTGTGGGAGACACGAGTGGGAGAACCTCGTTCTAACTGCCCACGTCTTTGGCCATGCCGCGAATTCCGCCATGCAGCGCCCCACTAACTCCACTTTATGACTGGTAACCGTCGACGTCGGTTATGGTTCCTCTCCTTTAAATAGCCCGCCTCTTTCTTCCTTCTTCTTCTCTGTCATTTTATTTTACTGTCCCGCAACTGTAGCTTTTCTCCCCGGATTCCTTCACTGCTTTGCACTTCTGAAAAACCCTAACTTTCTTGATTTTTCTTCCTTTAATTCCCCCTCACTAATCGTCGCCGTAGCTGTTAGTCGCCTTGTATTTCTCTATCGAATACCAAGCTCTGCACTATCTCTGTTAATGGATTCTTCTCCTTCCATGGCTGAGAAAAGGTCCGTTGATGACATTTTTTCTGAGTTCGACGACCCTTCGCTTGTTTCTTTGTTTTTGCTTGAGAGCCCCTCTAGGCATGATGATTGCGCGATGAGATCTATTTTTGCTGATAGCTATTCTTATATTTCGTGCAGGTCCGAGAAAAGGGTGGTGAAAGATCTCTCTGATGAGGAATTTATCGAGCAACTGAAGGAGAAGTATGATCTCCAAAATTACGAGGTGACCCTTCTCTCGGGCCGAAATGGTATATTGAAGAAGGCGGACATGAAGAAATACAAGCAATCGGCCGATTGTGTGGTTATCACCCTGGGTCAACTAGAGCTAGGTCTCCGTCTTCCCTTATACAACCCTGATAGCCCATTTTATTACGAAGTTTTGTCCCAGATTCGGCCTTCTCGTGCTTTAGCTCAATGGACTGGCAATACTTTCCGAATTATGAACGAGTGGAGGGATCGCCGCGATGGTCATGGTTCTACTGCCGAGTGGTCGACCTACAAGCCCGAGGACGCTCCTGAGTATACCGTTGCCAATTTCCTTGTCAACTATCGAGCTGGTACTTCGACCCCGGGCGATCTTGCTTGGGTTTGTTTGCAAGTCCTCATCGTGTTAAAACTATGCCCGAGGGTGTCGAAAGAATGATGCTGGATGCCGATCCTGTCGGCCATGGTTCCAACAAGCGAGCCCGACATTCTAATGATCCGACCTATCCCCGAGTTCCGCTTCTTGTCCGAGGTCCTATCCTTCATGGTGACTTCCCGTCGCCTACTTTTCCCGCTGAGCCCTATTCTTTCTGGGTGGTTAATGATGACAAGGCCGATAAGGTACGCGCTTTTCTTGATTTCTATCTTGTTAGCTTCGGGCATCAGTTAGTCACTTGTTGTTGTTTGCAAATCTCAGGTCAGTTCCACAAAGACTCTCGGGTCTAGGAAAAGAGGTGCTAGCACAAGGGTTGAGGAAGACCAGGGGAAGGTAACAAACATAATGATTCCCTTATAAGTACATGTACTTGCCCCTGTTTTTTGCCTTCACATGTTCTGACGAGACACTTGTGCAGAAACACCCGAGGCGGGATGATGATGACGTTGACGATGTCGACCCTACTCCGCTTAGGCGTAATCCTGGCAGAGGTAAATATATTGCTAAGCCACCGCTGAAAACGAGCCCCCTCATTGATCTTTCCGATGAGGATGAGTTGTTTGGAGAGACTGTGCCGGGTGAAAAAGCCGGTGAACAAGGTGTGGGCGACCAGCAGGAGCCCTCGGAGACGCCCGTCGTAGAGAAGGTTGTTACTAATGTTCTGGTAGAGATTCCCTGTGTGCCCCGGTTTACTGAGGGATCGTCTTATAGCGCCGAGACCTGCTTCACTGTTTCTGGCCCGATCATGAATTCCTTGGGTGCGCTTACTTCCTCCGACTTTGGGAAGTATACTTGGTGAAGACATGTTGAATGATACCCTGTTATGGCGACATCTCCTTGACACTTGACACTTGTGGTGAGCGACTCGATTACGTATAGTAATGCCCCACTTCGATTTCTGTCCTTAGTGTCGCTTATGATGCAAATTCGTTTGTTTGTGTTAGATCATGAACCGTGTACGCTTGGATTCCGCCAATCGCCTTCGAGATAAACAGTTGATAGAGTCTCTCCAACTTGAACTTCAGAATGAGAAGGGTCGCGCGAACGAGCTGGAGATCAAACTTGCCGATGCTCAAGGTATATGACTCTTCTTGACTTGTGTTGATTGAGTTTATCGTGCCAGTATCCTGAGTCGGGTATCCTTCTTCTTAGCCGAGGTATCTAGTATAAGTATAGACGCTACTTCGGAGTTTAGGATTCTGAAGAGAAAATGGGATATTGAGAAAGACCTTGTGGAAAATCTTCGTCAACGAATGGCAAACAAAGAAGACAAAATAGACCGTTAAACTGAGGAGATTGCAGGTCTTGAGGACGAGTTAGAACGACATCGCCGGTTTGATTATGATCCTTCCGAGATGGAAAATTTACGGGCTCATTTGGGATCTTCTCAGCGTCTTGTTGCCGAAAAAACTGCTTTAGCCACGAGTTTGGAGCAAAGGGTAAACGCTCTTCAATTGCAGAATCGAGATCTTCACGAGGATCGCCGGCGAATATTGAGAGATAAGGATGTGGTGGAGCAAGCTAACAACGATTTACTGGGCCGAGTGCGTGAATTTGATAAATTTATGGGCGATTTAGAGTGGAGTAGATCGCAGCTTGCGGTTCTCCAAGCACCGCGTAATAGGTTAATGAACGATTGGCCGAGCATAAGAAGTATTTCCCTAGTAACGAGTTCAACGAGCAACATTATAACGAATTAACCATGAAGTTGTCTAGGACCGAGGATGAGTTGTCCAAGTCGGTAGAGTCGCTTCAGTCGGTGTTACCCGCCCTGTCAGGTCTCTTAGCCGATGTGTTAAGGCCATTTTTTAGATCCAGATCGCGCTTTATTCTTGGAAAAATGTTAAGTTATATCCGATGAATAACATCCTATATTTGTGGTTTTGTAGCCGCGCAAAAACGTTCGCAGGAGCTTGATCTGGAGGTTCGCCGATTGAAACAGGCCGAGGTCGATTTGGGCTTCAAGTTAGCTGAGGCTGAGGAAAACGCTTCCCATATTACCCAACAACTCGAGGAAGAACGGGTCGCCCATGTGGAGGAGTTAGATCATAAAGTTCAAGCTGGCATTATGGACTGCGTGGAGAAGAAGCGGCTCGAGGTCGCGCAGAGGAAGGTCGGCGCGGCTCCTCCCAAGGTTTAAACTTTCTTTTTGTGGTGCTGCGTCACTATGTTGCCCCTTCCATCGGGTTGTAAATCTCTCTAAACACTTCTCCCCTTTTTAATTTCTGCTACCTTGCTTGTTTGTTTTAATGGGGGTGTTGTGTCACCGATGTTGTTTGTTTCATTTCCGCTAAACTTTTCATTTCGTACGTCCACGCTATGCTTTTCGTACTTTGTTATCAGACGCTTGGTGTTATTGATTTAGCTTTTGTTTCTTATGTTATTCTGGCGATTGTTGCTTGATGTACCATGCGATCGATGTGGTTTTCGTTTTGAATATTGCTCCTCTGGGTGTTGGTTGTTGCACGACACTATCGATTTGTTTCTTGTTCCGCATGTTGCCCCGACCGTTTGTTGATTAACGCCCGATGTTGTTTGTTTCGCTTTTGTTCCTGGTGTTATGCCCTGCAATTGTTGCTTTTATATGTTAGAACTCTAACCATTTCTGTCGAACACACCCAACAAGGAGGGTCATCGGGCCCTATGCCATGTCCTGATCGGGATATCTCATCACTATCTCTTTGGATTCAGTGGAAGGGTACCAGTCATCCTAGTTCTAGGTCCGATGGTCCCGAGTGGTTATCGATCAACCGATCTCGGGCAAGTGGACACGCCCACTTGCGATGGTGGTGACCTTTCAGATGTAATTAGGCCACCTAGCTGAGTAGACCTCGCGTCTAAACAACCTTTGGAACTGGTTTCCAACCACCAGAACCCTTAGGCTACCTCGGCACTTGCACACTGCCACTGCCCCGAGTTCGAATAGCCAGGCGACTGTAAGGCACCTCGGAACTTCCACACTGGCGTTGCCCCGAGTACGAATGCCCATTCGAGTGTAAGTCACCTCGGCACTTCCACACTGGCTTTGCCCCGAGTACGAATGACCATTCGAGTGTAAGTCACCTCGGCACTTCCACACTGGCATTGCCCCGAGTACGAATGACCATTAGACGCTTGTGCCCTATCCCATAACCCTCACGGTTTCACAAAGATAGAAGACACGTTTGCTTACCGTGTTTTTTCGCATTGCCCGTCAAGGATGATAGAGTTTCAGGAATCGGATGTTCCATGGTTTGATCTCTCTGGTTCCGTCGAGTCGCAGTAGTCGATACGATCCCTCGCCCGCCTTAGATTCAATTATATATGGCCCGCCCCATTTTGGTGCTAGTTTTCCGCCCTTTTTGTCACGCTCCCATTCAGCTAGAAATTTCAATACCTGCTGCCCGGGATTAAACTCTCTTGGTCGAACGCACTTGTTGTACTCCCGTTGTAACCTCCTCTGATAATTTTCCATTTTTTGTAGCGCCATCTCTCTTGTTTCTTCCAAATCGTCGAGTTTAGCCAAGATCAGATCGGATGACACGTTTCGCCTCCACGCTTCAGTTCTTGTGGTAGGTATCATTGCTTCTGTTGGTAGAATCTCCTCGGTCCCGTAGGTAAGCATAAAAGGGGAGAACCCCGTAGCTTCCCTCCGTGTGGTTATGTATGCCCATAGGACGTTGTATAATTCCTCGCACCAGTTGTCATATTCCCCGTCCAGTTTCTTCTTCATATTATCGGCGATGGTCTTATTAGTGATCTCGGCCTGCCCATTGCACTGGGGGTAAATCGGGGTAGCTTTGCTCTTCCTGATGTTGTAAGTGTTAAATAGAAGATCAATGTTCTCGCCCTGTAGTTGTTTTCCATTATCAGAGACGATGGCAGCCGGGACCCCGAAGCGACAAATGATATGATCCCAAATGAACTTAAAAACATCTTTATCTCGAATATGCCTCAGTGGTGCCGCCTCGACCCACTTGGTAAAATAATCTGTAGCCACGATCAAATACTTCCTTTGCCATGTTCCTACATGTAATGGCCCGACAATATCCACTCCCCATTTAGCAAAAGGCCACGGACTTATGATCGAGTTTAACGGTACTCCGGGAGCATGGATTTTTTTCCCGAAACGCTGACATTCTTCACAAGCTTTTGCCATTTGCTTCACGTCCTCGTTCATATATATCCAAAAGTAGCCCATTGTTTTTTCCTTAGCCGACAAGCTTCTTCCCGAGCTGTGATTTCCAGCCGCCCCATAGTGTAGCTCATGTAGGATTATATGGCCTTCTTCCCTGCTTAAGCATCGTAGGAGTGGCCCTAGGTAGGAATTTCGATATAAGATCCCCTCCCTTAACTCGTAGGCGCCCTATTTACTTTTGATCTTGTTCATCTCGGGCCGACTCTTAGGTAGATCACCCGTCTCTAAGTATTGATGTATCGGCTTTCTCCAGTCGCCTTCTTTGTATCTCTCGGCTGTGTTAACGGCCACTTCGATTCGTGATTCTGGTGTTTCAGGGATAGACGGGTTAAGCAGCCTCATAACGCGTATCCCTTCAATGCTCGGGTCTACTAACTGTGAGGCTATGTATGATAGAGTATCCGAGTGTCTGTTATCCTTTCGGAAGATGTGGCGGAATTTAATATCTGGGATTTGCTTAATGTAAAACTGGGCGAGCTCCCAATATTTTTGCAGCACCGGATCGTGTGTAGCGTATTGGCCCGTAATTTTCCGGATCACTAGTTGAGAGTCACTAGTCAGTCGAACCTCATGCAACCCCATTTCCACAATTATCTGTAAGGCATGGATCACCGCCTCGTATTCGGTGACGTTGTTCGTTGCCTTGAATTCTAACCTGAACGAATGCACAATCTTCCTCCCCTTTGGCGTGGTGAACACCAACCCGAGACCCGATCCGTCTTTTTTAGATGCCCCATCAACAAATACTTCCCATCGCGTTGGGCTATTAGCGGCTAGCAGGTCCGTCGGCCCCTCCTGTTCTTCTGTCATTCCCGGTATATCTTCTACCTCGTCCTCATCACTGAGGGGGAAGTCTGCCAAGAAATCGGCCACTACTTGTCCCTTGATCGCGGTTCTTATCTCGTATATCACATCATATTGTTTGATTATGGCTCCCCACTTGGAGATTCTCCCCGATCGCCCAGCACTATCCAAGACCGCTTCGATAGGCGATTTGGTGAGCACCCGTATTCGATGAGATTGAAAATACGTTCGTAGTTTAAAGGCAGCAAAGGCTAGCGCGAGCACCATCTGATCCATTCTAGTGTAGTTTTTCTCTGACGGACTTAAAGTTTTACTGGCGAAGTACACCGGCTTTTCCACGCCCATCTCTGTTTTAACCAATACCGCACTTATGGCATAGGGTGTCGCGCCTAAGTATAAAGTGAGAATTTCTGACGGCTCAGGCCTTTGAAGTACCGGGAGGCTAGCTAGGTGTAGCTTGATATTTTGAAAAGCTTCTTCGCTTGCGTCCGTCCATCGGAAATTTTCTCCTTTCTTCAAGATGTCGTAAAAAGCCTTGCATTTGTCCGATGATCGTGACACAAATCGCCCCAATGCGGCTATGCACCCGTTTAGTTTCTGCACGTCTTTCACCGTCGCGGGAGATGGCATGTCAATGACGGCTCGTACCTTCTCGGGATCCGCTTCTATTCCCCTGGGAGTGATGATGTAGCCCAAGAATTTCCCCGATGTGACCCAGAAGTCACACTTGGCAGGATTAATCTTCATCTTGTGTTTCCTCATTGTTTGAAAGATCTCTCGAAGGTCTCGGACGTGGTTTTTTGATTTCCGACTCTTAACTAACATGTCGTCTACGTAAACTTCTATGGTATCGTGAATCTTGTCTTCGAACATATCGCCTACCAATCGCTGGTATGTAGCCCCAGCATTCCTAAGTCCGAATGGCATCTTGGTGTAACAATACAATCCCCTTGGCGTGAAGAAGGATGTGTGTTCCTGGTCCTCGGGCGCCAGTGGTATTTGGTTGTATCCCATGTATCCGTCCATTAAAGTCATCGCCTAGTATCCCACTATTGATTCTACTAATTGATCTATACTGGGAAGGGGGAAGCTGTCTTTCGGGCAGGCCTTGTTCAAGTCGCTGAAATCAATACATATTCGGACTCCCCCTTTCTTTTTTGGTACCACGACCATGTTAGATATCCACTGTGGGTAGCGGGACTTCCTTATTATTCCAGATTCTTGTAATTTCTTCAGCTCGACCTCGACCGCCGCTTGTAACTCTGGCGCGATACGCTTCATTTTTTGTCTAACCGGTTTGAACTTCGGATCAATTTTTAAGTGATGACAGCAGACCTTTGGGTCGATACCCTCCAAATCATGCACTTCCCAAGCGAATACCTCCAGGTTTTATTTTAACAACGTCGTGAGTTTACTTATTTCTTCGTCCGATAGTAATGCCCCGATCCTCACTACTTTAGGTTCCTCTATCGTTCCCAAGTTTACTTCTTTAGTCGGCTCAACTGTCGAGAAGTTTGACTTGGTCTCCCCGACTGGGGATGCTTCCTTTAATTGCTATAAAGGGTCCTGTTCTCGCGTTTCGTGTGCCAGGACCGCTTGAGAAATTGCCTCCTCCAATTCTTTTGCTGCCTTCACTTCCTTTTCTTTGTTCTTTTCTTGCCTTTTCCGAGCTCGCCGATGCTCATTTATTTCTATGTCAACTTTCATGCATTGTCGTGCCGCCTGAAAGTCGCCCATAACTTCCGCTATTCCCTTGCAAGTCGGGAACCTTAACCTTTGATGGTAGGCCGATGCCACACCCTTTATCCCCGCAACCCATGGGCGCCCGATAATGGCTTCATAAGGTGAAGCGACGTCGACTACGCAGAAAGTGGTTAGTGTGTCGAGGTAGCCACCACCATCTGAAACTCTTAAAGTTACTTCGCCCTTAGGGATGGTTACTGTGGCGTTGAAGCCGTAGATACGGTATGTGGATGGGACGAGCATATCGTCTGAGAGTTTCATTCTTCTGAACGTGTCGTAGAACAGTACCTCGACTGAACTCCCACTATCTACAAGAATCCTTCTTACTCCCCACTTTTCAATCAACAATGTGATGACTAGTGGATCGTTGTGTGCCTGTCCGTTTGATGGGACATCCTTAGCCGAGAACGATATGGGCACCATCATCCAGGGTTCCATGGGAAGAGACTTGGCTACGCTAAATACCTCTTAACCATCACGATCCCTTTTATGGATCCTAGTGGTGATTACTGGGCCAAGAGCGTAGTTTTGCATAGCCGAATGTGAAATGGTGTTTACGAATTGGTTCGCCCTATCGATGCGGACTTGATGAACTGGCGCATCGGGAGCTTCTTCCGTCCGAAGGGGGTGGCGGACATACTGCCTCAAATATCCATCGCGGATAAGGTGTTGAACAATATCTTTCACCTATCGACATTTATTGGTGGAATGGACCCTATACTGATGGTAGTGACGGTGATCTCTGGTCTCTTGGAACTGTACCCCCCTCGATGCTGGGTAGTTGATGTCGCTCCTCTTCTCAACTTCCTTGAACACCTCTTCCAAAGAAGCGTTTAGTGGGGTATACGATCGGGCTTCCTGCTTCGGCTTCTTCCCTTTGGCCATCCATTCCCTCTTCTCATTTCTCCTCGGGGGAGGGTCCGATCTTTTTTCTGATCGCCTGATATGGTCGTCCGTGACCGTTTTAGTTTCAGTACCAACTTCAGCACTGGCTTCTTGTACCCCTCTATCTCTTGATTCGGCCTGAATTTCTTCCAAGTCGATGTAGTGTTCTTGCATTCTTCTCATCTCCTTTAAGGTCTTAGGTTTTTCAGAAAACATGGCAATCCAAATGGGGTCCGATCTCCCCAACGCGTTTTCAAACCCAAAGATGGCTTGGTCCACTGGTACCTTCCCGATTTCGGTACACAGTTTCCTCCATCTGTCGGTCAAGGTTCTCAATGGCTCTCTGAATCTTCGGGCGAGGGTAAACAGCTTGTTCATTCTTGGCCGAGGTCGACTGTTATGCATATAGGTCTCAAGGAAGGCCTTGACTAGCGCATCGTACCCATTGATCGAACCAGGTGCGAGCGAATAAAACCAATCTCGCGCCTCGCCCTCCAAACTAGCTGGAAAGAATTTACACATGACTACCGGGTTACTTCTCCACTGGATCAGTGACATGGTATACATCTTAAGGTGTTCGGTCGCATCGCCAGTTCCATAGAATCTAGAGGGGAATGAAGGTAAAGCACACTTAGGTGGGAACGGTATTTGTTCCAATTCTTGAGAGAAAGGAATTTTCTCGGCTTCACTCATAATCTCGGCCAGCTTATCCTCTTCGCTTCCGCCCGAAAGTTGCTTGATTTTTGCTTCCAACTCCTTAAGCTTGGCTTGAGTTGTCTGATCTTGTCGCCCGTCCCTTCCTCGCCTTTCTTCATCGGTGGACGAGTCCTCGGGTGGTCCATATCTCTGCGTTGGGGGAACCGGAGGTAATGGCGGCTGACCTGACTGATTGGGCCGATTAATGTTACTCTGCCCTATCATGGGTGGCATGTGATCGGATCGGCCACGATAACCCGATGTTCCTCGGCTTGACGACCCTCTTGATCTGGTCCGTTGGTTCCTCAGTTGGTAGTTCTCATACTCCAAGGCTAAATTCCGCTGTTGGAGTTCCCTCAGTGCCGCTTCTTGTCTCCTCTGACTCTCCAAAATGGCCAACAACGTCGGGTCCGTACTTTCATGACTGGAATGTCCATTGGGTTGGTATGGCCGAGGTTGTAATGGTGCTGATGTGGGTGGTGGGGGCGGTATTGGATTGGTTATATGATTGGCAGTTGGAATGGTTGTCGGGCCGATGTCACTTGCTATTGCTCGCCCCAACTGAATCTGCCTAAGACGCTCTTGTTCCCTTCCCAAAGCTTCCTGGTGTTCAATTTGTCGCCTCGTTGATTGCCTCTGAGCTCGCGCCGCAAGTGCTTCCTCATCATCATCGGTGTCTGAAGCTGTAAGTCCATCGACTTGATCGGCTCTTCTCTGAGTTAATATAATCTGGTGTAGAGGTAAGGTGTTATCGTCCCGTCCCAAATCTACTTCCTCGTTTACAACAGGCATCCCTCGCGCAGCTGCATGAGATTCCTCGGGCGGTGGTTGTCGACTGTTCCCTTGCCTCAGCCCCGTTATCCCTGCCTGCATGCTGCTGCTAGTGACCGTGCGATTCCTTAACATCCTTATCGTCCCTGATGTGCTAGCCATTAGTTACGTCACGTGATAATCCGAGTATCGCCCGTACCTACGTCAGCAAATACGAAAAAGAACCCCTTACTTCGACCTGAATTTTCTAACAAAATGCACGGACAAAAAAGGCGAAACGTTCGACCCTACGACTACTGTCACTATGCAGGGTCAACTTTGGTTATCAGGTGGGTTCCGTTTATCTTCCCTATTTTGGTCTTATGCTGAATCTGCAGCTGTACTCACTTCCCCGTCACTATCACTCCGTACGACGTCGCTCTCCATACTCGACCTATGCATTTAAGTTAGTTTGTCCTTTGTTCTACATGCTCCAAATCATTGATCTTATGCACGTGATGCTTAGAAAGTACGGCAAGTATCCCCTAGAATTAATTTGAACTTGTACTAACTCCACTTTCTCGAGATTTAATTACGACCTTTCCGACGACCTACGCTTCACCGTCGGCTAAAAATTATACTAGATCGACAGTTCACTACACGATGAAACATCTAAAACGCTAACTTTTGGTAACTCCGAGCACCCAAATTCTTACCGCAGCTAAAAACAACTCGCTTAACGCTAACAAACACACAATTATCAAGAACAAACAGTCGTCCCTTCAACAGATTCTTCATGTAGCTTCTAACCTGAACTATTAGTCGCTGGTGAGCTCGTGAAGTTTCTTTGTCGATCAAACTGTTGAAGAAGCTAAGAGAACGCTGCTAATACTATGACTTTAGATGCTCAGTAAATGACTCAAAACAGCCATTACTTCGGCCAACAGAGTTCATCGTAGCTTCTACTCCAACACATTAATGTGTATTGAGGACCTGTTGATCGTCTCTGAAGACTTTAATGGCAAGGTATCCGGAGATCTTAGTCATTTCCCCTTAGTCGGCGCCAGAATGTATATGCATTTTACTACAAACTACATCTAAAGGATAGAAATGTACTACTCTTCTCAAACCAAAGTAAACGCTCAACCATGAACACAAGATATACGTGGTTCGGTATGATTACCTACGTCCACGGGGGTGAAAGGATGAATCTTATTACTTTGCGGTGTTACAATGGTGTTGCTCTTAGTGGGATTTCCTTACAAGATGCACTTACTTCTCATTCACTTCTCTCTAATGCTAACTCGGGTTTCTCTCTCTTTCTCTCCCCAAAGATTACAACCTGCCTCTTCTTGAATTCGAGTCGCTCTATTTATAGAAGAGGTTACATACAACTAAGTTAGGGTGTTGGTCACATTACATCTAGTTGATGTTCTGTTGTTGGGCCGACTTCTGCTGTCTCGTGTGGCCGATGCGACTTCATCCCTCGCCTGTCTCTTATCCAAGCCGACCTCGTATGGTGTTCCGATGGCCCGATGTCGCTTGTCTTGGTTGCCGCCCTTACGATTGGCCGATGCGTCTCCTACTTTCTTACCCTTTTGACCATATCACCTCATTTGACCCGCCCTGTCTTGTCTGTATCAGCTTTATCAGAAGTCCAGATCAAGTCTTGTCCGATGTCTGCACGCCCGATCCACATGGATCCTTAAATCTCGCGCCCCCTAATCTTCCTTCTATGCTTCGCGTTTCTTCGTATCTGAGTGTATCAGGCCTAGGATATCACCACCTGGATCTGTGTATAATTTACACCTACACTTTCCAAGATGGAAGAGAAACACCAATTTTATCAACAACATCAGGTGATCATTTTGCAAGAACTTTCCCTAATTTCAGAGGAAAAATGTTTGGGTACGTAGAACATTGCCTCAGACTAATAGAGAGAACCTTAATCGTGAGGGAGAAGTTCGAAACCTGCATCCAAGAACTCAGGGTATTCATCTTGATACAATTTCTAATATAGGTGTACGTCATCCCCCACGTACCGAGAAAGTTAACAATCCGCAACTATAGGTTTACTTGGAAGTGTATAAAGAACATAGAAATCAGGAACTTTTATGGTTTATTCTTTGCAAACATTCATAGTATGAGAATCAACATCTTCGTTACAATCTTTTGCATGATCAATTGGGTCTTCCACAATATTGGTCAAATCAGTCCCATTATCAACATACTCCTCTTCGTTGCTAGGCACATACTCTACTGCAGATCCAAATTTCACTATGAGGAACTTTTTTAGAACATTCAAAAATTGAATCATCCTCAAGCTCCACCCTTTGAATAGGCTCTTGATCATTATTAAGATCAATGCTTGAGTTATCTACATAAGTGTCATCATAGTCCTCTTCTTCTTCATCTTGATCCCAAAAAGATTTCGCGGTACACCTTTGGGAAATGTCACCATGAGTTGGTTCAAGCGATGTATATTCATAATCATCATCACTTTCATAGTTAACATAAGATTGGTTCTCACTGATTTTAGTGTTGCTAGTCTCGAACTCATCCTTTTGAATAGGTGAATTATTATTATTAAGATCAAGAGTTGAGTTAACTACATAATTATCAACGAAAGACCCTAAAGGTTGCCCTTTTTCAATGTTAGCATCAATCAAATATTCATCACAAACTACAGGCACATTAGAATAGTTATTGTTTTGAAAATAAAATTCTTCTTCATACCTTTGTTCTTTGTATTGATCGATATCTATTTGTAAGTTAGCAATACCTTCACGAAGTTCTTGGAGTTGCTCGTCTATAGCCTCTTTATCTTTTTGAAACTCTTGTTGTATAAAGTTGGAAAAGTTGTCTAACAAGTTAGAGACTTGTTGTTCACGAGCATAAGAATCCTCCAATCCTTGTGGTTGTTCACACACGTACTCGCCATAAGGTTGTTGAGGAAAACCATAAGGTTCCATGGAATATTGGTCATAACCAATGAATTGGTTTTGATTATACCCCTGGAATTGGTAGTTGTCATATTGTTGAGGTTGTTGAAAACCGTATCCATCCATGTAGTATGCTCCTTCCATGAGAAATAAGTACCTGAAATAAGATTCTCAAACTAAGGTTAAAAATCAGAAAATAAGAAATATAAAAATAAAAACATGAATAAAATAAGAAACCAAAAACAAGTGACAACCGCTGCCTCCCCGGCAACGACGCAAAAATTTGGTCGGTTGTCAGCCGACGCAAAAATAAATTACAATTTCTTACTTCACTAAAATAAATGTAGTACGTGATAAGAAAGAGTTCGTATCCACAGAGAGGCTTTCGTTGTCAATATGTTTCGGTTTCCTAAAAGTAACAAGGGGGGATTTTTCTGATTTTTAATAAAGTAAAATAAACTAAAAGAAAATAAACAAATAAACAAATAATCAAGTAGAAAAGATATTGGTTAAGGATTCATCTTCATTCACAAACATGCTTTCTACACAATAACTAGAATTGATATTTAATCACTATTTTATCAATGGCCCTAGAATACCTTGATCGCAAGAATATCCCGCTAATTTCCTCTTAACATCAACAATCACATTAAAAGATGCGAATATGAATTCTATCTAAGAGAACAACCTAACGTGTAAAAGCACTAATCAAGTTTAATTCCCTAGATGCATTAAGTTTTATGAAATCAGGCCAATCAAAGCAATCGAACGTGTAAAAGAACTAATCCGATTTAACAAAGGTTATGGTTCACATGTGATCATAAGAATATATCACTACAAACTATAATCATATTTATGCTACTTGCAATCAGGTTTTATCACTTTTGCGTATAATAACCCTAATCTAGCAAAAGATATGCATGTGAGTTCTACCAATTTGCAACTTGACAAAACTAATATTCAATCATACAAAAATATTAATGGCGAATCATAAACGATAATATGAGACAAAACTATTTTATTGAACAAGAAACATGTTATGTGAAATCAAATTAATCCATCACCAATAATAAGATTAGCTCATGCTCATGGAATTCATAACAAGGAGAAAAATAAGTTCTATCATGTTTCTAAACCCTAGAACAAAAGTAGAAGCTGTTCTTAGATATGTGAGAAGTCTTCCTTTTATATCTTCTGTAAACCTAATTTTGGTCACATACCCATCTGGTAAACAGCCCATGAGTGAAGCCCATGTCCAATTCCTACCGAGTCAGGTACCTGGATCGGTGAGTCAACTCGTTGAGATCTAATTCTGACCGAATTCTGACTGATTTCAAACAGTTTCCAGGCCAAATCATGCCTACTTTGAGTCTTCCATGTATCTGCATTGCATCCAAACCTCCAGCCATCGAACCACAACTGCAACTCCACTGCAAATTTCAAACTACAATCAACGGCAACAACAAACTCGAGCTATTCTTCTCAGTTCCAGCAACACCAACTAGTTCATTACAGCAGCAACATAACCTCATACTCTACAACTCCAGCTTCAACTCATTATCTTCACAAATGCACATCACCAGTCCACTATCTCTGCAGCTTCAACTGCATTCCTCGCTGCAAAAGCATCAACATCCATGTCTTCACTCCATGAACCCATAACTGTTCATACATTCAGCTTCGCTGTCTTGTCTATCCATTGCACTTAAAACTCACCCCTTGCAGTTCCACCAATCCAATTCAAAACCTATTGTTTACCCATTATGTATTTCATCCCACATCTCTCATGACTAGCATCTACAGACTCAAACCAACATTTACTCTCTTCACTTCTAACTGTAACAGCTGCCTCAACCAATTCCCTGTATTCAGATCTGCAATAACCTCCATCTCTACATCCAATATTTCATTCCCATTGCGTCTGCACATAGCCACCAACACCAGCTTTCACCTATTACTAGAACCCACAACACCACTACAACAATACCACCTCCATATCTACCAGCTGCAGCTGCAACTACAAATAAACCAACTGCAATCCACTTACACACAAAATCATTCACCATTCCTTGCTCCACCTGACAGCATCATTTGTAACTGCACTTCATTCCCATTTTCCGTCTAGTTCCAGCTCCTAAACCAAGTCCCTGAAAACACTCAACTTCTCCACCATTCGTCCCCTAAACAGTTGTAGACTCTTAGCTTTAAAAAACTCTCTTTGCTCTATCAGATAGTTTGTCAAAAAGTTATTGATCACAATGCAATGTTGTTGCCGTGCATCAATAATCTCCTTCTCTAGTTCCCTGTAAATTTAAATTTAATCAAACCCATAACTCCAATTCTATCAAGGATTTCAAATATTCATAAACCTACGCCATATACTGTCACAAATCAACCACAACAGCAGCATTTCTTAGCTGCACAGACAAAGAAAAGAGGGGATGAAATAAAGCCTTATTTCTTGGCTGTATAAATATCCCAATTCCCGTTCCATCTCGAGCCCCTGATTCTTTAAATTCATCCATCGAAACCCATTTACTCAATAGCCTCAGATCCCCTTCTCTTCCCTGGGTTTCTCATCAAACAACAGCAACAGAAACTCACTCCAATCTTCCTTCTTCTTCTCCATTGAACACCTACACAAGCCATGGCTTGAGCACCGGAAAACTAACCAGCATACTACGGTTTCAGGAAACAAAGTCTGGGGGTCTTCTTCTCATCTTGAGAACTGATGGTTTCTCGACTTGAGGAAACCTGATTTCTCTTCTCAGCTATCCGTGCTAACACTCAGGTGGGTGTCTTCCAGGATCCAGCAAATATTTCGAGGCCCACCAACTCAAATGGTCTCAGCTCCATTGTTCCACTAAGCCCAACATCACTATTGTTGAGAATTAATCAAACTTCAGCTCCCTGACAAGAAATATGAAGAGAACAAAATTCTCTTATAACTCTAGCGCATAGCCAATATGACCAATGTTGTAGCTTCTCGTTCCTTCATGTAAATCCAAGCCATTTTCTTGGAAATATGGAAAACAAACACAATATACAAATTTACAAGAAAACTATTAAGAAAAGTGTACGAAAATCGATACTAGAATTAGGCGTTTTAGACACCTATCAAATTCCCCCACACTTAATCTTTGTTAGTCCTCGAGCAAACAAAACAAAAATAAAATACAACAAATATGTGCCGTCGAGGCTACGGTTACTTTTAGCACAAATAACAAGCCTTTAAACCCCTAGGTGTCCCTAGTGGACGAGTTTTAGTCTCGTGAAGGTTTACAAGAGGTGTACCTACAAAACCTTTTACTCCAAATTCTAACTACCTGTGAAAAGTCTATGAACGAATCCAAAATGATTACAGGAGGAGGTACCTTGATTAAAATTCAATTCATATATAAGTAAATAAAGTTTTTCTTAAAAAGTCGAACAAACCACAATACTCGGAAACTGACTAACCACAATCACAATGAAAATATTAAGAAGATGGATATAGAGGTAGATGTTTGCGAATGTTAACAAGTGATCAGTGTTTCCCATATCTGTCTGAAGGTCACTGCCAAGATGAACTTATGCATCCTATTGGATTGAGCTACTGGTCTGAATTCTAGTATCAACACACCGGCATATACAAGGGAACCAGGAGTCGACTTTATTCAACACAATAATAATTTTTTTTTTCTTTTTTCACTTTTTTTTTAAATTTGACAACATGATTGGATCTTTTGGATCCAAGCGCATGATTCTTGTCAGCAGGTTACATGATAGTTCCCTTGGATCCTGCATTCCATGCTTGTTTAGGCGATGGATACAGGGAGAACACACACATATTGCTATCCCAAGTGTCTTTTTTATTCCGATTGGTCTAATTGGTCGGTCTTTTTTTTTTTTTTAGCAACTCAATCACTCTATTTCATCCTAGCAGTAATAACAACTCGATGTTTAGTGACCCACCAATTCACTTAGATAACAATAGATAAATATGGAAATATAAAAATAGAACGTGATATGGTGATATTCCGAGATATGGTAACAACTATCATGTTATTTGTAATTTCTGAGCTATGTTCGTCCTTTCAATTAATTGGTTCCTCAACTCCTGCAATCAAAATGGTTCCATCCACTTATATTGGTAGTGTCATCCTAAAGGCACAAGTTTCTAGATTTCGGAGTTCATAAAGCAGTTTTTTTAAAATTATGAAACAAGGGAAAAACTAATAAGGCTAAAAACTCTATATGAGAACACTCCCCCACACTTAAACTTTACATTGTCCTCAATGTAAATTGAATCGTTCAAAGTAAAGTTCAAGATGGGAAATTCATAACATGATATATATACACAATATGAAAAAAAAAATGAATAATAAAAACTCATTACTCCAACTCATAGCTATTTCGGAACAATAGAGGATAAACACTAAACAAGCTATTTCAATATATACACCTCATCGTTAAGAAAAAATTCCATCTACTTAGAAAGGCTAGTGTTTATTCTAAATTGTTCAAAAATCTCTAAAAGTTGGAGTTTTGATATGCAAATATCCAAAATAAGAAAATAAAGATAAAAGACTTAAAATAAAAATAAAAAGATAGAGATAGATACACAAAACTAGTGGGTTTCCTCCCATTAGCGCTTGGTTTAAAGTCGTCAACCCGACTTTATCCTTGCAAGGCTCATTCTCCATATACCAATAATCAGAAAAGTTGGGGATCCTTCCATAGCACCTATTTTGCAAACACTAGCTCCGCACAAATATTAGTACAAAAAAACAGAAACGAAGCTATTAACGATAAAAGTTTCTCCCACACTTATTCTTTTCTACACTTGGAAGTGTATAAAGAACATAGAAATTAGGAACTTCTATGGTTTCTTCTTTGCAAACATTCATAGTATGAGAATCAAAGGTGTCTAATGGCGGAAATCGATAAACAAAGTCATTTAACAATATTCTCGAAGCACATACATTCAAACCAATAAAAGGTAAAGGAGAAGAATTAATAGGCAAAGGGTTAGAAAAACCATGCAACTCTTGTATTATAGTATCCTCTTCATCCTTAGAAACTTCAAGTGAATTACTTACCTCTTGCACATCGTGGTCCTCTATTGAAACTTGCAACAATTCTTCATTTGTTTCTGCCTTAACCAAAGTCTCGACATCAACATCTTCGTTACAATCTTTTGCATGCTCAATTGGGTCTTCCACAATATTGGTCAAATCAATCCCATTCTCAATATACTCCTCTTCGTTGCTAGGCACATACTCTACTGCAGATCCAAATTTCACTATGTGGATTTTTTTTTAGAACACTCAAAAATGCATCATCCTCAAGATCCCCCTTTGAATAGGCTCTTGATCATTATTAAGATCAATGCTTGAGTTATCTACAGAAGTGTCATCATAGTCCTCTTCGTCTTCATCTTGATCCCAAAAATATTCCGCGGTACACCTTTGGGAAATGTCACCATGAGTTGGTTCAAGCGATGTATACTCATAATCATCATCACTTTCATAGTTAACATAAGATTGGTTCTCACTAGTGTTGCTAGTCTCGAACTCATCCTTTTGAATAGGTGAATGATCATTATTAAGATAAAGAGTTGAGTTAACTAAACAATTATCAACGAAAGACCCTAAAGGTTGCCCTTTTTCAATATTAGCATCAATCAAATATTCATCACAAACTACAGGCACATTAGAATAGTTATTGTTTTGAAAATAAAATTCTTCTTCATACCTTTGTTCTTTGTATTGATCGATATCTCTTTGTAAGTTAGCAATACCCTCACGAAGTTCTTGGAGTTGCTCGTCTATAGCCTCTTTATCTTTTTGAAACTCTTGTTGTACAAAGTTGGAAAAGTTGTCTAACAAGTTAGAGACTTGTTGTTCATGAGCATAAGAATCCTCCAATCCTTGTGGTTGTTCACACACGTACCCGCCATAAGCTTTTTGAGGAAAACCATAAGGTTCCATGGAATATTGGTCATCACCAATGAATTGGTTTTGATTATACCCCTGGAATTGGTAGTTGTCATATTGTTGAGGTTGTTGAAAACCATATCCATCCATGTAGTATGCTCCTTCCATGAGAAATAAGTACCTGAAATAAGATTCTCAAACTAAGGTTAAAAATCAGAAAATAAGAAATATAAAAATAAAAACAGGAATAAAATAAGAAACCAAAAACAAGTGGCAACTGATGCCTCCCCGGCAACGGCGCCAAAATTTGGTCGGTTGTCAGTCGACGCAAAAATAAATTACACTTTCTTACTTCACTAAAATAAATGTAGTACGTGATAAGAAAGAGTTCGTATCCACAGAGAGGCTTTCGTTGTCAATATGTTTCGGTTTCCTAAAAGTAACAAGGGGGGATTTTTCTGATTTTTAATAAAGTAAAATAAACTAAAAGCAAATAAACAAATAATCAAGTAGAAAAGATATTGGTTAAGGATTCATCTTCATTCACAAACATGCTTTCTACACAACAACTAGAATTGATATTTAATCTCTATTTTATCAATGGCCCTAGAATACCTTGATCGCAAGAATATCCCGCTAATTTCCTCTTAACATCAACAATCACATTAAAATATGCGAATATGAATTCTATCTAAGGGAACAACCTAACGTGTAAAAGCACTAATCAAGTTTAATTCCCTAGATGCATTAAGTTTTATGAAATCAGGCCAATCAAAGCAATCGAACGTGTAAAAGCACTAATCCGATTTAACAAAGGTTATGGTTCACATGTGATCATAAGAATATATCACTACAAACTATAATCATATTTATGCTACTTGCAATCATGAATTATCACTTTTGCATATAATAACCCTAATCTAGCAAAAGATATGCATGTGAGTTCTACCAATTTGCAACTTGACAAAACTAACATTCAATCATACAACAATATTAATGGCGAATCATAAACGATAATATGAGACAAAACTAATTTATTGAACAAGAAACATGTTATGTGAAATCAAATTAATCCATCACCAATAATAAGATTACCTCATGCTCATGGAATTCATAACAAGGAGAAAAAGAAGTTCTATCAAGTTTCTAAACCCTAGAACAAAAGTAGAAGCTATTCTTAGATATGTGAGACGTCTTCCTTTTATATCTTCTGTAAACCTAATTTTGGTCACATATCCATCTGCCAAACAGCCCATGAGTGAAGCCCATGTCCAATTCCTACTGAGTCAGGTACCTGGATCGGTGAGTCAACTCGTTGAGATCTAATTTTGGCCGAGTTCTGACTGATTTCAGACAGTTTCCAGGCCAAATCATGCCTACTTTGAGTCTTCCATGTATCTGCATTGCATCCAAATCCTCCAGCCATCGAACCACAACTGCAACTCCACTGCAAATTTCAAACTACAATCAACGGCAGCAACAAAATCGAGCTATTCTTCTCAGTTGCATCAGCACCAACTAGTCCATTACAGCAGCAACATAACCTCATACATTACAACTCCATCTTCAACTCATTATCTTCACAAATGCACATCACCATTCCACTATATCTGCAGTTTCAACTGCATTCCTCGCTGCAAAAGCATCAACATCCATGTCTTCACTCCATGAACCCATAACTGCTCATACATTCAGCTTCACTGTCTTGTATATCCATTGCACTTAAAATTCACCCCTTGCAGCTCCACCAATCCAATTCACAACCTACAGTTTACCCATTATGCATTTCATCCCACAGCTCTCATGAGTAGCAGCTACAGACTCAAACCAACATTTACTCTCTTCACTTCTAACTGTAACAGCTGCTCAACCAATTCCCTGCATTCAGATCTGCAATAACCTCTAGCTCTACATCCAACATTTCATTCCCATTGCGTCTGCACATAGCCACCAACACCAGCTTTCACCTGTTACTGGAACCCACAACACCACTGCAACAATACCACCTCCATAGCTACCAGCTGCAACTGCAACTACAAATAAACCAATTGCAATACACACAAACTCATTCACCATTCCTTGCTCCACCTGACAGCATTATTTGTAACTGCACTTCATTCCCATTTTCCGTCTAGTTCCAGCTCCTAAACCAAGTCCTTGAAAACACTCAACTTCTCCACCATTCGTCCCCTAAATAGTTATAGACTCTTAGCTTCAAAGAACTCTCTTTGCTCTATCAGACAGTTTGTCAAAATTTATTGAGCACAATACAATGTTATTGCCGTGCATCAGTAATCTCCTTCTCTAGTTCCCTGTAAATTCAAATTCAATCAAACCCATAACTCCAAGTCCATCAAGGATTTCAAATCTTCATCAACCTACGCCATATACTGTCACAAATCAACCACAGCAGCAGCACTTCTTAGCTGCACGGACAAAGAAAATAGGGGATGAAACAAAGCCTTGTTTCTTGGATGTATAAATAGCCCAACTCCCGTTCCATCTCGAGCTCCTGATTCTTCAAATTCAGCCATTGAAACCCATTTACTGAATAGCCTCAGATACCCTTCTCTTCCCTGGGTTTCTCATCAAACAATAGCAACAGAAACTAACTCCAATCTTCCTTCTTATTCTCCATTGAAAAGCTACACAAGCCATGGCTTGAGCACCGGAAAACTAACCATCATACTACGGTTTCAGGAAACAAAGTCTGGGGGTCTTCTTCTCAGCTTGAGAATTGATGGTTTATCGACTTGAGGAAATCTGATTTCTCTTCTTAGCTATCCGTGCTAACACTCAGGTGGGTGTCTTCCAGGATCCAGCAAATATTTCGAGGCCCACCAACTCAAATGGTCTCAGCTCCACTGTTCCACTAAGCCCAGCATCACTCTTGTTGAGAATTAATCAAACTTCAGCTCCCTGACAAGAAATATGAAGAGAACAAAATTCTCTTATAACTCTAGTGCATAGCCAATATGACCAATGTTGTAGCTTCTCGTTCCTTCATGTAAATACAAGCCATTTTTCCTGGAAATATGGAAAACAAACATAATATACAAATTTACAAGAAAACTATTAACAAAAGTGTACGAAAATCGATACTAGAATTAGGCATTTTAGACACCTATCACTAATTCTTATTTTCCATATATAATTAAAAACCCTTAATTAAAAAGATTCTTAACTTATTTAAATTAGATCTTGGGATTTACTTCCTTCTTAGTCGTTAAGGAATATCTTTGAACAATATAGAATAAGCATTAATGCACCGTGTTCAGAGTGTGACGACATCTTACTCTTGCAAGTCTTTTCCATGCTTGCTCACTTGAAACCGATTTACCACACTTCCAAACAAGTTTAGAATTGGTTCATCTGACTTTCAAGAACTATGTGATTGATCAAGTGCCACTCAATCACAACTCATGGGGTTATGGTTATACCAAAACAAGTTTCGGTTCTACCTCCATGTGAGTATTGTGCATAGTTACACTAGTTTACCAAAGATATGACTGACTAGGTACTAGGATCGGTTCCCCACATATATTTGGTATCTAACTTGTATGCACTGCACATGTCCATAGGATCGCTTCCCCCTTCCCAAAAACGTGTTGCACATGTTCATAGGATCGGTTCCCCTTTATTCCATAACCTTGTTGCACCTCATACAAGGATCGGTTCCCCTTGTGATGCACTGCACCTCTTACTACGATCGATTCCCCTTCTCCCAGTAATAAGTTCAGACACTCACAACCCGATCATACCCCAGGTGATTACTTAAGATCGGTTTCACTAATAAAAGTCATACCAATAAATAAGTCAAGCCTCATGTGAATAGTTTTACTAAGAACACAAACAAGTCATGAGAGGTTATACTAATCACACATATTGGTCGTTCATAAGATGTACAATGAAGAACAGCCCCAATATCGCTTGGCGATTTCCTTTTCGTTTCAAAACATATATCATGAACTTACTTCCTTAAAACACATGTAAAAACATTGTTTCCTAGGATGAAATCCTCACCTCATACCCATACATAATCACAATAGCATTCATACGATTATGTTGATATCCTATATACAAAGTTTAATGGTTAAGCAAGAAACTTCATATTATATTCCTTAATTGTGTCTATCTAGAGTGTTCATGCTTTGAAATTTTATGTTTTCAATATGCATGACTTGGAAGATACGTAAGGGAATGAAACAGTTCAAGTCAAATATCACTAACCTCAAGTGGAAGGATGATATTGTCGTTGTAGCTCCGTACTTCTTCAGTTCTTCAAGTCTTCGCAATACTTGTAATGTCTCACCCTAATACTTTCAAGCTAACCTATACGAAGTTGGCTCTATTACATTTAAATCAAGCGACTCTTAAATAAGTTTTGGCTCACTAAAATATGACAACCAAACTTGACATACCAATGCTTGGCGGGTTCAACCGAGCAATGCTCTAACAATATCCCCCTTTGTCAATTTTAGTGACAAAACTATTACAATCATATGGATAAACAAATTACAAGAATTCATTACACATACGCTTGATTCCTGAATCCAACAGCACATAACCTGCATTAATTCAATCCTTAAAATGCCGTTGTTGACATTATAATAACAAAGCTAATACTCCTCCTAAAGGTGAGATAGGTAGATTTTCAATCCGCACGTCTTTGTTATCCCAATAATATGATATGTTACTCCCCCTTAGTCTATGCTTTTCCTCATTCGTTAGATAAACGTTCAAGCACCATTGTCCTCTTCCCTAGTGACACCAATCAACCAAAAATTGATACCAGCATCACTTGTTTACTCCATATATTTTTCCTTTTTTTTGTCACAAAAATGACAAAGAAGCGAAAAGGATCTTACAAATCTCGAAATAGACTTGGAACCTATTGAGTCAAGCACGAGGGTTCCGGCATACCATTTTTGATAACCAATATCTAAACCGAAACTACAAAGTAATTACGTTTTGATATGTTATCATGGAAATAATTGCCCGAAGCAATTTTCCTAACTAGTTTAGCAAACCAAAAAACAACTAAGCAACTTAGTTCCTTTGCTAAACCAATTGTATAAATACAACTGTTTCATTCGATAAGACCAAAACAAAGATAAACTCTATTTTTCTCATCAGGTTCTAATTATCCATATAACTTAGACCTTTAGATTTCAAACAATCCAAATACTAGGTTAGTTAATAGTTTTTCCTTGTTTAGGCTTTCGGCTAGAATTGAATAACCGAAACCTCCACTTTTATAAGTATAACTACGATCAGAATTAACTTAGTTTATCTTATCCGGAATCGAATTGGACTAAACAACTCATCCCGTCAACATATTCATTCGTTAAGCCATAAATAATTCATACAAACCAATAAATCAACTTGCATAATTATTTTCCTCAACCGGATGCAATTGAAACAACACACATAAATCAAGGTTTCAATATTGCACCGAAATTTTGAAAGCTTAAACAATTGATACTACACAATAAAGCAAAATAACAATTATTTTACTTAACTAGAAGCAATTGAATTAACATAGACATTAAAGCACCACAATTGCACCAAATTTTGTAAGCCTAAACTAATGATACCACACAACAAAGTAAGATAACAAAAGTTTTACTTAATAGGAAACAATTGAATCACACACACATCCATACATACATAATGGAATAAACACATCAATTGTACCAACAATTTAGTTTAAGCAAAAGCAAAAGCAAAAGCAAAAGCAATATATATATATAATAAAAATAGGCTTTTCTTAAAACAGGAAAACAATTAACTAACAAGATTGTTACCTCAATTTTGCATCCAACTTCTCCAAATATGATTCTATCGCTTTCTTCTTCCGGGAGAATTGATATCGAAATACCATTATGTTATCATTATCATGCCAAAAACAAAAGAATAACAACAACCAACCTTTACTAGAGAAAGGTTAATAATAAGTTTTAACAATTGCAAGCAAAAGTCGAAAACCGTCGAAACACATATGCCTTTATGTTAAACCAAAACCGATTCAACATATTGTGACTTTTTCACATATTGTTTCTACGGGAATCCCTCATGATCCTTTGATAAAGCCTACCAACTTGGGTTAGAACTTAATCCTGCTAAATCAAAAAGTCACCCAAACCATAAGGGTACATAACATATTATGAGATCGAATATCAAGGTAATAAAACCAAAATCAAACATCTCATACACATACATAGCAAATAAATAAAGCATTAAAGTACCGTCTATGTAAATCAAAACTATCACAAGAAAAATTATAAATCAAATAACTTTATTCATAATAGTTTTATTCAATAGACTCATACAATCAATGAAAGCAATCAAAAATTGATGTCTATTTTTCTAATACAACTTAGTACTTCATATCAACACCACATGAAGGTAGGTTTCTATTTTCATTCTTCAGCTTGTGAATTTCTTCAGGTAGAAAACCTTGTTTCTTAACCAAAACCTCTTGCAGGTGAGAAATTTTCGAAAAGGACTCTGCAAGAGCATGTAGTTCTATCTTTGATTGAACACAAAAGAGTGTTAATGCCTCAATACACTGATCTTTCTTCAGCGTATTCTCTCTTTCCTTCTTGCTAAGCCAATCTCCTTTTTTGATTTTACCCCTAATCTCAAGAGAATCCCCTGACTTATTCTTAGGATGATCATTCTGATCTATCATCTTTTCATGCAAAGATGTTTGATCCAGACTCATGGTTCGGACAAGGAAATATCACAAAACGAAAAGGATATCTTTATATTTCTCATATTTCCGAAAATATAATTTATCTACATATACGAATATATCAAATATTTTCAATTACTAGATTTTATTTTCATAATCTACACAAAAGGTGCCTTGATTTCTTCTTCCTCACTTGAATATGGCACACAAGGTGAGGAAAGAATTCTAATACCGATAAGGTGGTATTAGTTTGAGATTTTCTCTCATTATGGAACTTTGAACAACCCGAGTGTTCTTGATCTAGAATCATATGATAAATTCTCCTTTTGTTACCTCAAACTAGCGAAGTATCTTGACTTTGGTTGTCTACGCAACTCTTAGCAGTTTTTTTCTTGAGATAGTTTTTGCATCTTATCTTATCCTTCTCTTTACCATTAGGAGATTTAATAACATTGGGAGACATGTCCATTCTTAGAATAGGTAAATCACTAATGGAGGAGGAAAAAGTAAGATTCACAACTAGTGCAATATTAGATGTTTCCTCTTCTTCATGAGTTACAGCCAAGCGGTTTTTGAACATAACGTGTCTACTCGAGTTTGGGCAAGCGGTTGAGCACCATATAGGCCTACCGAAGGCAAGTCAATAGACCAAGGGGAAAATTGGGCCGCCACTGAACATGACGACACTTCTTTAATCGTTTGTAGGAAGATCTAAGCCGTCCAACTAGGCTGGAAAAGTTGGACGGTCGTGATGCTTCAGAGACCATTCTGTATAGTCTAGCTCGTTCGAGCTCTCCCTTAACAGCGCAACCACCCACACTTGGGTTTGGCGTTCAATGACGTTGAGGTAACTTAGGTGAAGTATGATCGGTCGGGGTATTAATGGGCCCACCGACGGTCATCATGATGGTTGTCTATTTCCGTCAGGGCTTGGCTAGGCTTGTTGAATTACGCGGCCAAGTTGTGTGGCCGTGATTATTTTGAGATTGATATGGACAATCTAGATTTCCCATAAGGAATTTAAACATGTTCGATTAAGCTGTCTTTAATTAAAAGTGTGTCGATATGAGATTCTCTTTGTCGGAGAGTGATGTAGCATGTGTGGGTATTTTCATACAGATCTTAATACTGGCACTTCGGGAGATTCATGCTACTCTGCCGAGAGTGAGCACTTAATCGTCATGTCATGTCAATGATGAGATCTCGGCCGAGAACATAGCACGGAAAATACTAGGAAAATCATGCATTAATTGATAATGCTGGTATAAAATTCAAATCACATAATATTTGGGATTGCTACTACGCGCACCATTCTGAGTAAATTTCGTATACATTGAATTTCTCAATGAGCGAGGAGGTTTTTTGCACTCGTCACCTTTCAAATGGCTTTACCCCTTGTAAGGTGGCAGCGCATTAAATACTGGTTTTACAATTTTAGCCTTGAACTAAAAACCACCATCAACAAAGCTATACAATTTTCTTCACACACACACATTCTATAAGGCCTAATTACCTATTTATATAGGTTACAAACTTGGCCACCAAGAATTCTAACCGGTTTAGGAAACCCCTTTCCTAAAATAATCATAACTAACTTAGGAAACAATTAATTAGTCTTCAATAACTAACAACCGGCTCTACCAAATGTATATATTTTCTCTAACAACAAGTTATTTTTCCAGACTACGGCTCCAAATTGAGATAGATAATTTTTCCCTATGGCATGTTAGGAAATGGAATGGTCCAAGGATTCACCACAGCAAGGGCCAAACTAAAAGACTGCGTACGCACTACTAACAGTCCCAAGCACATGTCAACGCTAACAGTCCCAAGCACATGTCAACGCCAAGATAGGGAGAGCTACTTCCCCAATAACTAACTGTATAGGCTTGCGAACTATACAGACTTACAGGCGTCTTTCGTGTTCAGAGATAAGAAAAATGTTAGCACAGCAAGGTGTTGCAGGTGAAGCCAAGTTGCTGCAAATGAAGATGTGCTACAAATAAAGATGAAAGAAATAAAGTTCGATGGCAGATAAAGCATAACATTGCTGACGGAATAGGGAGATTAAAAGTTAAAATAATGGCAACTTACTTGAAGAAATAGGAGGCGCAGAACTTTAATTGTGATAAGAGAGAAGCTATACTTGTGCATTTATATGCCAAAAATAGGGTTAAACAAGATAGATACGTAGGATTCAAAAATATTTGGTTAGCATCATATATTTTTTAATCCAAAAGACGTGCATTGTTGGATATCCAATTTGGAGCAGGTTGGATGTATCAAGGGGAGATAGTTCCGCATCAAATAAATAAAAGAAGGCACGTGGTATTGTTTTCATATGAGCCGTACTACACACTTAACCAAGGATTGACGCATGGACTATTTAGCGGAGCACAAGAAGTATTTAGGTCAATGTGCATAACAACATTACAGATATGTTAAGGGATGTCCACGCCATGATACCAAATCTGGATGTTAGTATTTTTCTTAATCCTTCGATCACTTGAGAATTAAGAGCGGGCGATGTTTTTACTATACTATAACGGTATATGGATAGTGGCTAATTATTGAAGCCCATTTTATTTATTGTGGAAACATAACTTATTTGGGAACCCAGTTGGCTTATTACTGAAGCTCATTTCGTTTATTATGGAAACACAACTGTCTTATTTGGGAAGCCAATTTGGCTTATTATTGAAGCTCATTTTGTTTATTGCAGAAACATAACTGGCTTATTATTGAAGGTCATTTCGTTTATTATGGAAATACAAACTGGCTTATTTGGGAAGCCCGATTGGCTTATTTTTGAAACCCATTTGGTTTATTATTGAACCCACCAACCCAAATTATCCTCTCTCCAGGAAGGGGGCTTAAATTGGAATCATTTTTTGGGGACCATAGTTTTATTTTCCTAGCGACGTGTTCGGTTGGGAAATATGAGAAATGTTTTTTGCGACGTAACCGAACTAAGGTTCGGTTGGTAAATGTTTTTTGCGATGTAACCGAACTTATGTTCGGTTGGGAAATGTTTTTTGCAACTAACCGAACTTATGTTCGGTTGGGAAATGTTTTTTGCAACTATGTTCTGTTGGAAAATATTTTTTACAACATAACCGAACTGGGAACCAAAAAAACCATGGTCCCCCTAAAAAAACCATGGTCCTCAAAAAACGATTCTTAAATTGTGGGAATTATATAAATAAATGACCCTATTATTGACGGGCTTCAAAATTACCCTTGTGAAGCAACAAATATACCCCTCTCCATCCAAAGCCCATCAGGGGTCCATTAAGGATTATGCAACATTACAATTATACCCTTCATATATATTTATTAATCTAAAACTAAAATTCAGTTATCAACGGAAAGAAAAATAGAAAAGCAGAGAGAAAGTGTCGGCTTTCTTCATCAGCTGAAAAACGGAAGCAAGCAAATTCGAAAATCTTTTGCGAAATCTAGGGTTTGAATCTTCATGAAAAGCTTCTTCTTCTTCTTCTTTTACTGAATTTCTTTCCATCGACAGCAGAAATATCTCAGATCTGAAAGCATTTTCTTCATCAACAACAAAAAATTCCCGATCTATTTTTCTGCTACAATTTGGTAATGGTGATTCGTGATTGAAGATGAGTAGAAATTTATTTGATATTCACATGTTCAATTTGTAGTTTCTAAATCTTCATATTTGATTTCAGTTTTTATTTGTATTTTCTGTTGCAGAGATCGAGATTTTGGAAGCTTGATTCTGTGTATTTGATTCTACTGGATTGATTATTTACATATTATTTGAATTCGAGATCGTTATTCATCTCTTAAACAGGTATTCTTTAATTCTTTAATCTCCAATCCCCGGTTTTTGAATTTATGTTGTTTTATTTAGATTGGCTCATGATTCAATGTTAGGTTTGAGTTTTAGCTTCAATGTCCTTTGCATGAACCAGTTCTCGTTTCAAATTATTCTGGAAAAATTCATAGTGTTGATTAGTTAGTAGGAGAATTATTTGGATAATATTGATTGTTAAAGAATTATTTTGAGTATACTGAATGTTGATCAATTTTGGTATAATTAGAAGTTAGAAGTTATAAGTTAGTGTAATCAATTAGAAGTTACAAGTTAATGTTTATATTCTCATTTTACATATCTAACGTTCGACATTGTATATATCTTTCACGAGGGGGAGCATCCCCTGAGTGATGTGCGACATAATCTGAATTTGTATCTTAGGTTAGTTTAGGCTTTTTCTTATGGTTTGCAGTGAATTTTTTGACATGGAGCATGTATGTTTATGTAGTATTTCATGTTTCAAATTCACATTTGCACTGATTGCATACTAATGCGATGCAAAGTAACACATATGATGTTGTTTATGCTGTTTTTTTGTATTAAAATACTTGTTGTTGACATAGAATTTTCAGTGTTGACACTGAAAAATTGTATAATATTCTGATTATTTGTATCAACATTGGTTGTTGATTCAGGTTTGTTGGATCAACTTTCATTGTTGATGCATATAACCTGGATAAATTTCTGATTGTGATTGTTGATAGCTGTTTTATTGGATCAACATTGGTTGTTGATGCAATAACCTGGAGAATTTTTGGTTGTTGATAGTTGTTTTATTGTTGATAGTTGTTTTATTGGATCAACATTGGTTTTTGACATATAATTTTCAATGTTGACACTGAAAATTTGTACAATATTATGATTATTTGTATCAACATTGGTTGTTGATTCAGGTGTGTTGGATCAACTTTCATTGTTAATGCATATAACTTGGATAAATTTCTGATTATGGTTGTTTATATCTGTTTTATTGGATCAACATTGGTTGTTGATTCAAGTTTGTTGGATCAACTTTCATTGTTGGTGCAAATAACCTGGATAAATTTCTGATTGTGGTTGTTGATAGCTGTTTTAT
Source organism: Papaver bracteatum (assembly GCA_023529315.1). Lineage (NCBI taxonomy): Eukaryota > Viridiplantae > Streptophyta > Magnoliopsida > Ranunculales > Papaveraceae > Papaver > Papaver bracteatum. The sequence goes on from JAJJWX010003180.1 coordinate 970,829, forward strand.
TGGAAAAACATTGGTTGTTGATACAATAACCTGGAGAATTTTCTGATTATGGTTGTTGATAGCTGTTGTTTTATTGGATCAACATTGGTTGTTGGCAGATTATGGTTTCAACATTGCTTTTATGTTTTATTAGTTTTGTTGATCTGTTATGATTGTTGCAGGCCAAAGATAGTTGTTGCAGAGTTCACTTTATCCAATTTGACCGTATCGCATGATGTTTCGGAGTCAACCACTGTCATAAAGATGATTAGTGTGGTGAAAAAACACTGGCCTTATGTCCTTGAAGACCTCGTACTTTTTGATTACAGTGTAGAAGGAATTTCACATGTGATTGATCACGATTTGGAGTTGAGGTTTTTCATTCACTACTGCATCTCCAAAGGTATTGATGTGGTGAAGTTTAACATCCAGTTTAAGATCTGTGTTGATTATGTTACTCCTCCTTCTTCTGTTGCTCCGTCTTCGTCATCATCAAGTTGTATTTCAAATAACGATGTCGCTACTGTAGAAGATTTGACAGATGATTCGTCTTTGGTCACAAGGGTCCTCAAGAATTCAGATGCTTGGGCCAATATCTTAACAGGAGTAGGGCAGGTTATTGCAAGTAAATTTGTTTGTCGTGATTCTGTTAAGAAGTATGAATATCATAGTGGTTACAAAGTTGACGTACTTAAGAGTGACAAGAAACGTTACACTGTGCAGTGCAAGAACAAGAAAATTGAAAATTGTAGGTGGAGGTTTCATGCATATCTCGTTGCCAGGACTAAAGGTGTGTTTCAGTGCAAGAAGTTTCACGGAGAGCATGCATGTGATTTAGCTTCTTCTGATCCAGCAAAAGTCAGGATGACAAAGTCTTTTCTGAAGGATATCTTAATAGATGAATTTCGAGCATCAAAGAAGAAGAAGATTGCATCTGATGTTAAAGATCTGCTATGTCTAGAATATGGTATTGATCTCACGTATAGTCATGCATACCATGGTTTACAGTTTACTAAAGAGTCTCTTTGGGGTGATGACATCAAGTCATGTTCAGATTTTGTTTGGTAAAAAGACTCAATTGAATGTTATAATCCTGGAAGTGTCGTCAACTTTGAGTATGATGGTGTGGGGAAGGAGCGGTAAAAATTCCGAGTTAACAATGAGGTTTTTTGTTGCTTTACATCAAGATTTCATTGGGAAACAACCCATGTTTCGGTTTCAATAATTGGAATCTCTTTGTCATCCAATGCTATTCATTGATTGCACTTTTCTCACTGGGAAGTTTAAGGGAGGTCTTATGGTTGCTTGCGGGAAAACTGGTAACCAAGATATGTTTTTTAGTTATTAATTTTGTTTTAACTTTCGTTGTTGAATCATACAATGTAGTCTGATTTATCCCTGGACTTCAATTATATGGATCACAAAACTTTGTTCACCCCATAATTATTGTTGTTGATCCATTATTTCAGATGTTGATCCCATAACTTTTTTGTTGATCCCATAATTGCAGTTGTTGATCCCATTTTGTTGTATCAAATTTTGTTGTTGTTCCGTCATTTAGTTGTTGATCATGTAACTTCTGTTGTTAATCCCATAATTATGGTTGTTGATCCCATAACTTTTGTTGTTGATCCATTATTTCAAATGTTAATCCCATAACCTTTGTTGTTGATCCATTATTTCTATTGTTGATCCCATAACTTTTGTTGTGGATCCCATATTTGCAGTTGTTGATCCATAATTTTAGTTGTTGATCACATAACTTCTGTTGTTAATCCCATAATTCTTTGTTGTTGATCCCATAATTCTTTGTTGTTGATCCCATAACTTATGTTGTTCATTTCATAATTCTTATTGTTCACCCAATAACTTGCTCATGGATTTCAGTTTTTGTGTGTCACTTTTTGAATCTTTGGTTATTGTTTTTTTTTTTTTGTATTTTCTAGAGATCTGTCCAGTTGCTTTTGGTATTGTACCTTGTGAAGATTGTGAGAGTTGAGAATGATTCTTAACCAACTTGAAGGGTATTATCAGGGAAGACCGTCCACTGACCATCATATCAGACTGTGGAGCTGGCCTTTTGAAGCATGTCCATGTGATCTTCCCAAAGGCTTACCATTCTTACTGTTTGTACCACATGAAAGGGAATATTCCAGTTCCAAAGGGCAAGAGCAGGCTGTTAAGTGCATATTTTGCATATATTTAGTGTCGAATCCATGCTAGAAATTTCTATATATTCTTGCAAATTATTGTATATTACTTTTGTTTTCTTTTATTTATGTTTTGCTAGGTGAATCATCCGAAAAGAAGTGAAAAGAGTTATAAAAGTGAAGTCTACAAGTGGAGAAAGGACAAAGACCAAGTAGAGCTCATTCAAATCTAGGAGTGCTTGATATCATCTCGAAGGGGACGAAAAGGCGAAAGAACAATGTCAATACGACGTCGTATGAAGAACTTATGATCGGTTGAAGCAAGTCGAAATTGTCGAAAGGTGTACAAGAGCACAGAATTGCTATCGGCAGCCCGTCTTAGGTTAAGGGCAGAAAGGCTTCAAAAGGAGTTGAATAGCAATTTATAAAGGCACCAGTTCATTCCCTAGGGGCTGCCATCATCTTCATAAATCGAGTTTTGCCTGACGTGCATGGCTATTCACGGAAACTGTAGATGGGTGTTGTTCGAGTGTGGTTAGCTGGCATAGCAGAGACGATGTTCATCGTGATGTTAGCAGAGAAGGATGGTCAAGATCGGAGATTAATGGGTGAAGATCAGCAGTGGAGTAACGAGTTAAGGGAATGGAGATCGACTGGCAAAGAGAAGGTGGAGCTCGCTGTGGTGCTGTGGATTATTGGCAGTCGTGATTGAGAAGAATTGGAGCTGTGAAATCAATGGACAGGTGAAGCTCGAGATGCTGGATGGATTGATGAAACAAGAGGAGTAACAGGGAGAGTTTGAGCTCGAGTTTGGAGATCTCAGTTGAGACTTTGGTTGAGCCAGTGATTGATCGTTGGTTTCTGTTGGTCACTGCCATTAACTGGACGTGATGATGATGTTTGAGACGCGATATAAGAGTTCGAATGGTGAAGGTGAGAGTTCAGGGAGCTGTTGGCAGAGACGATAGGGTTATGATGGTGCTGTGATTAGTCGTTGCTACACAGTTGGAGCTTGAGAAAGTCGTGATGATCATGGCGGACGATTAGTGGTTCGCTGCTGCGATGGAACAAAGAGAATGGGGTTTCGAAGTTAGAAATCGAGGTTGACAGTGATGAAGGATTGGTCGGGACCGAGCAAGAACAACGTTTGGTAGTTGATACGGGTTAGGGAAGATGAAACTCATTTGGCAGCGATGGAGTTTGGACAGATGGAGAGTCCAAAACTGTTGACTATTTGGCAGAGATAGAGATAGAAGAGGATTTGAACATGGAGATATACTCACTGTCACTGATTGCTGCCAGTTCGAGAAAACGATGGAGCTGTTATCAAGCTTGAGTAATAAAAGGGGAAGATGAGCATGGCTGTGATGTTGCTGTGGTTTTGAGATATTCTCATTGGCAGAGATGATGATTAACGGACGATGATGGTGATCGGGATTGAGGTTTTGTGACTGGGAAATGATGGAAGAAAGAAGATAATGGATATTGGAGTTGCAGACGAGACAGGGTGAAACCCGAGTTTATATGGGTGCAGTTTAGATAATATATCTTGGTGAAAAAGATCCGGGAGAAGATACGGCTAGAAGTTCTAGCCGTGATTACTGTTTAGAGAAGTTGGAAAACATCCAGGACAAGTTTCGTATGGGAATTTATAGCCGTGATTGAAAAGAAGAATTCTGAGGAAAGTTACAGGAGAAGTTCCGGCTAGAAAACCCATACGTAATAAGAGAGGAAGAAATAGGCTGTCAGTTCCGTAGAACTGACAAGCCATTAACAAGAAATGGGCTGGATTTCACCAGTTGGATGCAAGCCCATTAGCTACTCTAAGTACTCTTTACACGGCCAGATTTCCAAACTTGGATTTTGGCGAGTTTTGGCAACTAATTTTGCACGGGATTTGGAGCACGGGCGCTTCTACAATTTGGAGACTATTTAAGAGATAACTTCTTAACCTAAAAAATATCTCATATCTCTACACATCTCATATTATACTTTTGTTCTTCATTAAAAAACCTAGGGTTTACCCCTTTAGGGGGAAAACGGGAAACAATGTAATCATGAGAAGCTAAACTTTATTTGATTAAGATGAATTCAAAGTTCCGGGCGTGAAGATTAATTATTATACAAATTTATTCGAAGTTTTTATCATATTATCGATTGTCTTTTCTATATATAGGGTTTATGATTGGTTTCTAGATTATTCAAGTGTACAATTGGATTAATCTTTTGATCATTCGAATGCTAGTAGAAGTTGGGAGATAAGTGTAATAGTCAAACAACTCTCTACACAAGTAGAAATCGTAAGACCTTGTAGAGGGATTCTATGGAGCAATTGCGAGTGAAGAAAACATCAGCAAGTGAACCTTGAGCTAAGAGTTTAACTACTGGGATCAACCTAATTCACAAATCCTAAAGCGTTCAGTTGGATTACACCTTGAGTGAGATACTACTTGGTGGTTCGGTTGGATAGAATCTGATATTGGAGAGCTTTCGTATCCGTGGAATAAGGAGTTTCGGGGATATCACTGTACGTAGGAGCAGAATCTCGCAGCATTATTATGCTTGCAAATAATTAACGACGCAACAAATGATAGCTTGCGAAATTGTGGAGAGAAAAGACATCTTGCGAGCAAGGCCGCGAAGACTCGCATGACATATTTTAGATCCGAAATTGCGGGACAACACAACTGTCATATTTTATGTAAAATCATATAAATAGCCATTTAGGCATAGGAGACGGAGAGAGTTTTTTTGGAGAATAGATTTTGGAGAGACATTTGAAGTTAGAATTTTGTAGAAAGAGAGAGAGACTTATTTTCTTGATGATCTTATTCCCCAAAAATCTAGAGCTCAAAATATTCTTTAATGGAGTCTCAATTGTAAAATCATGTAATTACATACAATCACTAGTGAAGAACCATGGATGTAGATCACAATGATCGAACCATGTAAAAATTCTTATGTCTCTTTTACAATTTTAGTACTTTAATCTTCATTTTAATATCAAATAAATTAGATCATCAAATCAAATTAATAGAATCTCATGAGGGTGTAGTTGTGAGATTTCCGGCAACTACATAATTGGCGCTAGAAAAAGGGACTATTTGTCAAATTGAAGAAGATTCAAAGAAATTAGTTATCATTAGAATTGGATTTCACTGGATCTAAAAATTTCAAGATCAAATATGGAAGCTAAAACGAAAGATCATGATTATACAGCAATAAAGAGAAGGAGATATATTAAGGAGCGGATGAAGAAAATATCAGCAAAATTGTGTCAACAAATCATCAAAAAGGACAAATTTCTTCTCACTTTTGTTATTCTTTGTTTCATTTTTCAGAATTGGGAATTTCAAAACACAAATTGAAAAATAAATTTTTTGCGATCTAAACTTGAATCTAAAAATGTTTATTGTGGTCTTTTTGTAGAAATTTGATTTATTGTGGAAATCTTGAATCTAAAAATGTTTTGCTACGAATTTGTAGTAACAAAACTTCGTTTTACAAATTTGTTTAATGAATTTCTAAAAGGGTCAAACTTCGAGATTTTCAGTTGATTAGAAATTTACATTTCGTAAAAACAAAATTAAAAAGATTTCATTGAAAGTTTTCATTCTTCGTAAGGATAAATTACTCATCTTAATGTTGTATAGACTACTAACCAAATTCACTGATCGTTTGCGATTCCAGGCAAAATTTCATCAATATGGATTTTCAAAGAAAAATGAAGTTCAACCAATCTCGCAAAAAACGCAACCAAAAAGAGTTTAACTCGCTAGTAAAATATGGAGGAGGTACAAATAATTAGAGAAAGTGGAATAAGTCATGGCCTGTCAAAATTCAGAGAAGTATGAATTGAGACAATGAGAGATGGCGAAGAGGCATGCAGCAAAATTCAGAGAGAATTATCAAGAAATTATTATTGGGTGTGATGACTCCGCAGAAGGATGAAAACGATGAGTTCAAAGTCCCAGAAACGACTTGAGATTCATAATAGGATGAAATAATGGGCCTAAGAAAAAATGAGTCTATGAATATGTATAACATTTCGTCAACACAAAATATCTTAAACAGAGAAATGTACAGGAGAAATGTACGAGCAACATGTACAAGAGCAGATGGAAAGATTACTACTCTCATGGAATCAGTAGAATATTCAGTAGGAAAGAAGGGACAGATGTAACCAGTTGAGCTATTTCATGATTTTATGTTGTGACAACAGAGAAAAGTCCAAATCACCTTCACTTCTGCGAATGTTAGAGTCCCTTTTCCCAGGATTGGAGAAATAACATTTATGACTAAAAATTTCTGCGAAATTCACTCCGTTAACCATATCACTAGTAGAACAAAGAATGGCTTAACCTGTCAATCATCAGCGAGAAGAAGAACATAAATACTTTAGTGCAGGTAAGTTTACATGCAACACGTTTCACTTTATTAGTTGCGGACAACACAATCAAAAAGGACTCATATAATCATTGATAATGATCATTAATATTGAGGTTATCTTGCGAAGTGAATTGTTTCTTGCGATATTAAGCCAATTTGCGAGAGGGTGTACAGGAAGGTACATGAAGCGAAGAAATGAAGGAAAGAAGGGGACAATCTTACCAAGAGAATAGCAAAGTTTAAGGAAAATAATAAAGAAGAGCAAGTACAATCAAAGTTCACACAGATCAACAAAAAGGAAGGGAAAACATATGGAGAAGGAGAGTAGCAAGTGAATGAGCCCATGGGAATTTTCCATTCAATATCAGGTGAAGAGCAATATTGCAGACGTTTACATAGAGAACATTCGCAGCATGAATCCCACCAACGTGAAGAAGAAATGATCACTTGGCGAACATTTGAAGCATATTTCCCAAGATGTTTACTTCACAGTATGAATCCCAACAAAGCAAAAGATGATGAAAATCATCAAAGGGAGAAGAATGAGCAAAATAAATGCAGAATTCCGATGAATTAAAACAAAGCAGAGACAATTCCATCCATAAAGGCGAATAAAAATTTAAGGGGAAAACAGAAGCCAACACAGATGGTTAGAGAGGAAGACTATGAGTTTGAAGACTCAAGATCGAATCTCCCGCTCGCAGAATTTCTTTTTTCTTTTTCCCTTTTTTCCTACTCATAGATTTTCTTCACTTTACAGCAACTTTCTTTACTACTCATAAATTCTAATGCTCTCAGGAACAACAAAAAGAAGTGTTTCACTAAGCACACCATCGCAGACACATTTCGCGAGAGAGGGTTAGAACAGTTGGTATGGTGCAACATTACACAAGAGGTAGATCAAGAGTTAATTTCGCAAGACTTCATTTCTCATTTATTTTCAATTTTCAAGAAAATCATATACTTCGCAAGACACAAAAACAATCCGCAAAAGATAAGTACCATTTCCTTGAATATTTTATTTATAGACGACAACAGATTTTTGATTTTATTTACCAAAAGCGATATACTCGCAAGATTTCTAAAATTTCTAAGATTTCAAAACATTTCAAAGATTTTTTAGATTGGTGAAAAGTGATACAATCGCAAGATTCAAAAATGAATTCATCGTAAAAATTTAAAGATCTCAAAAAATTTCAAAGACTTCAAAGTTACAAAAAACAGAGAAAATTAAATTTATATATTTCTATAGAACAGTTTTGATTTAAAGACGCGATATGAATATTTCTCATATTTCTTCAAGGATTGAAACAAAAAGGTAATCAGTATATTTGTTCGCAACGTATAACAAAACGTATTTTGAAAAACAAGAAAATGAAATGAGGCATTTCGCAACATGAAAAATTTGTGATGAGTTTTTACGAATAAAAACGATTTATTGCGATCAGCTTTCATTAAAGAAAGACGCAAAAATTTATTTGCGGTCAACTTTCATAAAAGAAAGACGCACACTGTGATTAGATTTCAAAAAAGAAAGAAAGCCGCATAAAATTTACACAGGAAAACCTTTGTGACGTACACCCTAGTTTGCGAAGCAACATTTCGCAAGAGGCAAATTCCTAAAGTACGTCATTTAAGGGGGTACCTAAAAAGCATGGCTCAGGGGAAACGGAACACCACCACGGAACCTGAGTACATGGACATTACGGGGTACATAACCCAAAAACGGGGTACCTATCCAGGTAAGACACCTTGGATTCTCAACCTAATCTTGCGATGTAACATGATTTAGGTTGGGCGACTAAGGCATAATGTCTTTCCCAAGAAGTGCAGAAAACGATCAAGGCGTCGAGGTACACGGTTGAGTCAAGAGTGCCGGATGGGTTTGAAGCACATCTTCCATTCTTGACAAGTCTTGGCAAATGATGCACTTGGCCCAAAGATACCCCATAGGGTGCAACCTCGTAACTATAAGCCTTATAGGCAAAAAGGATAAGAGGTTGCGAACAAAAGCTGGTTGTTGGCAAAACCGGATGGGAAGAGCTAACCTTGTATGGTCGATGTACGCTTCCTTGAAGGGGCAACCAAGGGGAAGATAAAGGGCATCACCCTCCATTAGGGAGCTGATACGTGCTATAAGACGCAAATGTCATGAGGCTTTTTGTTTGCAAGAACATAAAGGCTTGTCATATTTGTGCAACAATCGTATTTCTGCGAGTAAAATAAATAAATAATAATAATAATAAAATAAAAAATATATATATACTCACAGAATTAAATACAAAGAAGTTAAGATGAGATAAATGGGTTTTTGCATGAAAGTGTAAAGACGTCATGCGATTTCATCGCAAGACGGCAATGTCACGGGGCTTTACGTTCGCAAAAATATTTAGGCCTGTCATATTGTCGCGTGACAAATATCCTGAAAAGTCTATAATACTAAGAGAAATGATAAGGCAAGATCAATGGGTCTCTATATGCGAATGTAAGGACATCCTGCGATTTTGTCGCAGAAAGAAACGTGGCTAAATAAGACCTTTAACTAGGAAGGCAAAATAAGACCACAAGAGAATACGCAAATAAACTTGCGAAGATGATTATATGTAAGCAAACAAGCTTGCGAACATATATACTGAAATGAAATTGAGATTATGCATCTTTAATATTTTAATTATATTATATCATGCGAGACTAATAGTGCAGGAATAAAACAATGAGATACAATGAGCAAGAAAAATGAGGCACAAGCAAATGAACTTGCGAGAACAATAAATATGCAAAGAGGAATGCATATATTAGAGACAAAAACATAGAAATGAAGAATGGAAGCAATTTAAAAGCTACATCAATTTTACCTCGGCGAAATGAGCTAAGTAACACAAACATTAGCTAATACATTGCAATAGATAAGCATTCTCATCATACAAGCATCATACTCGCATCATAAAAGCATTGCATAAGCATTTCATGGCATAAGCATCGCATACACATTTCATAACATAATCATTATATCCGTACAAGTATTTTACAAAATTTTACAGAATAATACCTCGAAATTTCGCAGGACTATTCATATTTTGAGCCATTATTCGTAGCACTATTTGCGGCATTATTCGCAGCACTGTTTACGACACTATTTTCAGAACTATTTGCGTCACTATTCACAGAACTGTTCATAAATTTGCAGAAAGAATTTCGCAGGAATTGTGATTATTTCGAAGAATGTGATTATTTTCTTAAAGAGATTACTACATGAGGCAGAGGCAAGATAAGAATGAAGAAATAATTTATTCATTCAACATTTTCTCAAGGATTCTCCTTCATAGATAAAGAACAGGGGCAACTATGGATTACCAAGAAAATATTTTATGTTCCTTATCTTCTCAGCAAGAACCATTTCCAAAATGGGTAAGAATTCTCACCAAAAATGAAGAAATAATTTCGCATGAATAGAGGCAATATTTCTTATTCAAGGATAGATACTTCTTATATTTCGAGGATTGAGTACTTCTTATACTTCTTCAAGGATACTTCATACTTCTTATACTTCAAGGATTGATATTCTTTACTTCGCAACATTCTGGAACTCCGCAAAAGAATAGAGGCAAGTACGTACTTTTCAAGTCCAGTATTCTTTCGCTCGTTCCCTCATCAACAAAAATCAAAGACTACTTCAACAGCTACAACAACTAGTTTTTTCCTGAAGATCGCTCTTCAAGCAATATTCAAGAAAAAAGAGGCAAAATGTAGGAGCAGAATCTCGTAGCATTATTATGCTTGCAAATAATTAACGACGCAACAAATGATAGCTTGCGAAATTGTGGAGAGAAAAGACATCTTGCGAGCAAGGCCGCGAAGACTCGCATGACATATTTTAGATCCGAAATTGCGGGACAACACAACTGTCATCTTTTATGTAAAATCATATAAATAGCCATTTAGGCATAGGAGACGGAGAGAGTCCTTTTGGAGAATAGATTTTGGATAGACATTTGAAGTTAGAATTTTGTAGAGAGAGAGAGAGAGAGAGACTTATTTTCTTGATGATCTTATTCCCAAAAAATCTAGATCTCCAAATATTCTTTGATGGAGTCTCAATTGTAAAATCATGTAATTACATACAATCACTAGTGAAGAACCATGGATGTAGATCACAATGATCGAACCATGTAAAAATTCTTTTGTCTCTTTTACAATTTTAGTACTTTAATCTTCATTTTAATATCAAATAAATTAGATCATCAAATCAAATTAATAGAATCTCATGAGGGTGTAGTTATGAGATTTCCGGAAACTACAATCACTGAGCTAGATGTTATTCTACGGTTGGTGATAATTGATTCTTACGAAAGGTAAACGAGTATACTATGAAAGTCAACGTTTGGTAACGGAGAATGACTCTTAATCATCTTTTCATCATATTATTATTATTATTATTCTTTTTGTTTATTATAATCAAACCAATCCCCCCTTTTTAGTATTTTTATTTTGCTAAACTAAATAACATATCAATTACACTGCTCTTCATGGGAACAAACTTGACTTCAATTATATTATCAGTTAATTAGTGGAAAATATCTTGATTAATTTTTTGTGGTTACGACACGCATCAAATTTTGGCGCCGCTGCCGGGGTGCGATTGCTAATTGATTTGTTATTTGTTTAGCTTGTTTTTTTTTTGTTTATTGTTTTTAGATTTTTTTTCTTTTGTTCTTGTGAGCCGTCATGTTTCCTTATGGACATAACATGTACGGAGCACAAGACCAATCATCATATTATAGTGGTAATCAATTTGGTTTTCAATCTCAAAATTATGACAGCTACCAACCATTCCATGGGTATAGCCAAAACCAATCTTTTGGCTATGATCAATATCCTAAGGAACCTTATGGTTATTCTCATGCATATCAGAAACCTTATGACGGGTATGTAAGTGAAAAACCACAAGGATGGGGGGATAGTTATGCTTCTAATCAAGATTCTTTTAGTCTTACAAATCTTATGCACCGATTTATGAATAATATGGATCGGGAAAATCAAAAGTTGGACCAGCACATTCAAATGATGGATGAACGCGACCAGACTATGGAAAGTTATTCTCCTAAAGATAGTTCTTCTACTCTCGAAAATGTAATGCACTAATTTATGAATAGTTTGGATCGGGAAAACCAACAGCTGGATGAACACAACAAAAAGACTGAAGATACACTTCAAGAACTTCAAGAGGTTATTAACAACCTAAGAAGAGAAATGGATCAGATTAAGAAGGAAATAACTAAGGAAGAAGTTTGGCCTCAAATCCAAATCAATTCTGACGTTCCCATGATCAATAATGGATATGCGATTCATGAGTATCTTGAAGATGAGCAACCTTTGGAAAATCCTTACAATAATGGTAATGTTATTCCAACTCCGGATCATTATAACGATCACTCGCCTATTCAAAAGGAGGAGAATGGATATGACATAACTGTTGTTATAAATGGTGTAACATACTCAAACAATGATTTTAGGATTTTCACCAATGACCTAGACTTTCTAGGAGATGATTCCAATTCCTATGACGAGGTTGTTGAAGAGATAGAGATTGAGAATGAAACCAAATTGGTTGAAGTTGTGGAAGATCTAATTGAGATAGTTAAGGATTATAATGATGCTGAGATTTTTATTGAAGCACAAACTGATGAAGAATGGATAAATAGTTTGATAGAAGACCATGATACAAATGAGGTAAATAATTCATTGCAATTCTTTAAGAATGATGAGGATCATGTAATACAAGAGATTGTGGAAGGTTTGTCTAATCTTTTGCATATTTCTAAATCTTTTGATTCACATCACTTAGGATTGAGTTTTTGTGCTTCTAAAATTATTAAGGATTATTTTACTTCTAATTATCCACCACTTGATGTGTTTTATTATAGCATTGTGCAGGTTCAACAAGAGGAACCTATAGAAGATCCCTTATTTTATGTTCTCTATCCACTTTCGAGTGTAGAAAGGATTAAGTGTGGGGGAAGCATTCAAATTATACCAATTTCACTATTCATATGTTATGCTAATCATTGTGTGAATTTGTTACTAGAATTGCAGATTGTTTTCTGGGCAGACTACCAGATTTTCAGATTGTTGGTATATGGATGATAACAAAAGAGTCGGGATGACGACTTTAAACCAAGCGCTGAATGGGAGGCAACCCATAGGTTTTTTTTATCTCAAACCCTTTATTTTTTGTTTTTATTGTTTTCATATCATTTTTGCATCCCCATGTTTAATTTCATTGAGTCTGTAATCTATCTTAGAAGAGAATTATGACGAATACCTTTTCGTCAGAAAAATTCAGACTGCGCGTAGTTCAGTCTAGAGACCATAACTGTCAGACTGTTTATCGAAACACTGTGCCCTTTTGAAACTTTGTAGAAAACATGTAGATGAACAACTTTTGTGAAATAAATTTTTTCCAAATTCCTTACCAATTTGCACAGTTTTTGCGTTTTATATGTTGTTACGTCAGAATTCAGAATTTTCAGTTTTACACATTGAGGACAATGTGAAGTTTAAGTGTGGGGGAGTCTTTTGCATATAGAGTTTTTAGCTTTTTTTTTGAGTCAATTTTTTTAATTTCTTTGTGTATATTTGAATAAAACCTCCAACTTGTAGAGATTTTAGAGTCACTAGCAAACTTCTAGGTATGTTTACATAGAGATTCTGACCAACATAACTGAACTTGGAAGTATTAGGGAACTACATTCGGATTTCTTACGAATTGGAGTGTTAAATAATGGATTTAATCATGCCAGTGATGCAAATTAGGAGCAGAGATAAATGCATTATTAGAGTTGCTGATCAATCATTAGTGGAGACTACCTATTTTCATATCAACCGAGGCACCAGACCAAATTTTCTTTGTAGCTGACTAAAGAGCTTTCTTTGGAGTGTGTGTCACCGTACGTTAATTCCGGGTAGAATGGTGAGCTACCCAACTTCACACCATTTTCAGCATTATTTTTGATCTCTTGAGTGCTAATTTTGTCAATCATGAGGGTGACGTCTATAGATGAAAACCACCTTCTTGTTGTTTGATTTGCAGTTAGCACCATTTTCTCTCTCTCGCCAACAATAGATCCATAGAAACACATCATCATCAACAAGAGAGCGACATCAAAATATACAAGGAAATTTGAAGACATTTGAGGTTTACAAGCAACAATACAAGGAAGAGCGAAATTTCATATTCAAGTAAAGCAACATAAATGAGCAGATTTTTATATACATGTTGAAGACTTACATATAAGGAGTGGAATTTTATATCAAAGTATGAATACTTATTTACAAGAGCGAAGAAAATCAAAAGATGAGAGATATTGAAGTTTATGATACGAAGATAATACAAGTTGTGAAGAACAAAGTGGTAAAGTACTTCTTTTATGGTCATGTTAATTTTAATTTCGTTATTATTTGTGTAGTTGCAATCTTTTTATATATATATATAAAAAAAAAAGACAAAAGACAAAAGACAAAAATACAAAAAAAAACAAAAAGATTTGCATTTAGGTTGTTATTTGTTTAATAAGGCCATGGGGAAGAAAAATATATAAAGAAGTTTCAAGCAACAAGGAATTGAGGAAAATAGTACAAATTGTCGAAGTTCTACAAGTTCAAGAGTTTATCATCAACAGTTGAAGACCGAAGACCAAGAAGATGAAGAAGACGAACCGAAGGAAGACATTTCTATTGGATGCTGTGAGAGTGGTGCTTTCATCATTGCAATCAGATGTGAAGGTGGTAAGTACTCTCACCCTTGCTATAGTGGTTGATTTCCTTTCTTAGAGATCATTAAAAAAAAAATTGTTTTCCACGATTTTGTGGAGTCTCCAGAAATAATTCGGAAGGTTACCTTCCCACCATTCAACGTGTGTAGGATTCTCTCTTCATTCTTACCTGCACACATGTGAGACCCATAAAAAAAGTTGTCTTATTGAGTGCAATTATCATAAAATCCTTTTAAGTGGGGCAGAATTCGAGGCGAAATGCTTATTGATCGTTCTCTAACACGCGTTTCTCTCATTATGGTGTGGTTATTTCTCACTCAATATTTAAGAATAAATATGTTCTTTGGTATTTCTCACTTCTTATTACTAGCATGCAGAAACTCTATGTCCTCATAGCTCTTTGGATGCTTGGGAAACTTGAACGATTTGAAGTTGGAGTAGGTTTTGTGGGTATATCTCTCGTAAGCCCTCACGAGACTATAATTCGTCCAATAGGGACACCTAGCGGTTTAAAGGCCTGTTGCACATGCTAAGTGCAACTGTTTCCTCAACGACATGGAGTTGTTGTATTTTAGATAGTTTTCTCGAGGACTAGCAAAAGCCAAGTGTGAGGGAATTTGTTAAGTGCATATTTTGCATATATTTAGTATCGAATCCATGCTAGAAATTGCTATATATTCTTGCAAATTATTGTATATTACTCTTATTTTCTTTTATTTATGTTTTGCTAGGTGAATCATCCGAAAAGAAGTGAAAAGAGCTATAAAAGTGAAGTCTACAAGTGGAGAAAGGACAAAGACCAAGTAGAGCTCATTCAAATCTAGGAGTTCTTGATATCATCTCGAAGGGGACGATAAGGCGAAGCTAAGGGAGAAAGAAAAATGTCAATACGACATCGTATGAAGAACTTATGATCGGTTGAAGCAAGTCGAAATTGTCGAAAGGTGTACAAGAGCACAGAATTGCTATCGGCAGCCTGTCTTACGTTAAGGACAGACAGGCTTCAAAAGGAGTTGAATGGCAATTTATAAAGGCACCAGTTCATTCCCTAGGGGCTGCCATCATCTCCATAAATCGGGTTTTGCCTGACGTGCATGGCTATTCATGAAAACTGTAGATGGGTGTTGTTCGAGTGTGGTTAGCTGGCATAGCAGAGACGATGGTCATCGTGATGTTGGAAGAGAAGTCTGGTCATGATCGGAGATTGATGGGTGAAGATCAGCAGTGGAGTAACGAGTTAAGGGAATGGATCTCGACTGGCAAAGAGAAGGTGGAGCTCGCTGTGGTGCTGTGGATTATCGGCAGTCGTGATTGAGAAGAATTGGAGCTGTGAAATCGATAGACAGGTGAAGCTCGAGCTGCTGGATGGATTGATGAAACAAGAGGAGTAACAGGGAGAGTTTGAGCTCGAGTTTGGAGATCTCAGTTGAGACGTTGGTTGAGCCAGTGATTGATCGTTGGTTTATGTTTGAGACGATGATGATGACGTGATGATGATGTTTGAGACGAGATATAGGAGTTCGAATGGTGAAGGTGAGAGTTCAGGGAGCTGTTGGCAGAGACGATAGGGTTATGATGGTGTTGTGATCAGTCGTTGCTACACAGTTGGAGCTCGAGAAAGTCGTGATGATCATGGCGGACGATTAGTGGTTCGCTGCTGCGATGGAACAAAGAGAATGGGGTTTCGAAGTTAGAACTCGAGGTTGACAGTGATGAAGGATTGGTCGGGACAGAGCAAGAACAACGTTTGGAAGCTGATACGGGTTAGGGAAGATGAAACTCATTTGGCAGAGATGGAGTTTGGACAGATGGAGAGTCCAAAACTGTTGACTATTTGGCAGAGATGGAGATAGAAGAGGATTCGAACATGAAGATATACTCATTGTCACTGATTGCTGCCAGTTCGAGAAAACGATGGAGCTGTTATCAAGCTCGAGTAATAAAAGGGGAAGAGGAGCATGGATGTGATGTTGCTGTGGTTTTGAGATATTATCATTGGCAGAGATGATGATTAACGGACGATGATGGTGATCGGGATTGAGGTTTTGTACTGGGAAATGATGGAAGAAGGAAGATAACGGATATTGGAGTTGCAGACGAGACAGGGTGAAACCCGAGTTTATATGGGTGCAGTTTAGATAATATCTCTTGGTGAAAAAGATTCGGGAGAAGATACGGCTAGAAGTTCTAGCCGTGGTTACTGTTTAGAGAAGTTTGAAAACATCCAGGACAAGTTTCGTATGGGAATTTTCTAGCCGTAATTGAAAAGAATAATTCTGAGGAAAGTTACGGGAGAAGTTCCGGCTAGAAAACCCATACGTAATAAGAGAGGAAGAAATAGGCTGTCAGTTCCGTAGAACTGACAAGCCATTAACAAGAAATGGGCTGGATTTCACCAGTTGGATGCAAGCCCATTAGCTACTCTAAGTACTCTTTACACGGTCAGATTTCCGAACTTGGATTTTGGCGAGTTTTGGAAACTAACTTTGCACGGGATTTGGAGCACGGGCGCTTCTACAATTTGGAGACTATTTAAGAGATAACTTCTTAACCTAAAAAATATCTCATATCTCTACACATCTCATATTATACTTTTGTTCTTCATTAAAAAACCTAGGGTTTATCCCTTTAGGGGGAAACCTGGAAACAGTGTAATCATGAGAAGCTAAACTTTATTTGATTATGATGAATTCAAAGTTCCGGGCGTGAAGATTAATTATTATAAAAATTTATTCGAAGTTTTTATCATATTATCGATTGTATTTTCTATATATAGGGTTTATGATCGGTTTCAAGATTATTCAAGTGTACAATTGGATTAATCTTTTGATCATTCGAATGCTAGTAGAAGTTGGGAGATAAGTGTAATAGTCAAACAACTCTCTACACAAGTAGAAATCGTGAGACCTTGCAGAGGGATTATGTGGAGCAATTGCGAGTGAATACAACATCAGAAAGTGAACCTTGAGCTAAGAGTTTAACTACTGGGATCAACCTAATTCACAAAGCCTAAAGCGTTCAGTTGGATTACACCTTGAGTGAGCTACTACTTGGTGGTTCGGTTGGATAGAATCTGATATTGGAGAGCTTCCGTATCCGTGGAATAAGGAGTTTTTGGGATAGCACTGAGCTAGATGCTATTCTACGATTTGTGATAATTGATTCTTACGAAAGGTAAACGAGTATACTATGCAAGTCAACGTTTGGTAACGGCGAATGACTCCTAATCATCTTTTCATCATCTTATTATTATTATTATTCTTTTTGTTTATTATAATCAAACCAATCCCCCCTTTTTAGTATTTTTATTTTGCTGAACTAAATAACATATCAATTACACTGCTCTTCGTGGGAACGAACTTGACTTCCATTATATTACCAGTTAATTAGTGGAAAATATATTGATTAATTTGTTATGGTTACGACACGCATCACAAGCAAACTTCTGTGAAGTTGTTTGAAGAGTGCTATACTACCTTAACAAAGGAGAAGTTTTATGCTGCTGCCAAGAGTATGAGCAATCTCAAGCTTAATTCGGTAATTGATTGGATGGTGAAGATTTCATTCCAGAACTGGGCAGCTCATGCTTTTTAAGGAGAAAGGTTTGGTGAGAATACATCGAACATTGCAGGGAGTTTTAATAGTGTGATCAAGCATGATAAGCGGCTTCCAGCACTTGAGCTTGTGGATTGTATCCATGCTAAGGTAATGGAGCAGAACTACAAGAGGTTGACGGAGTATAGTAAGTGGACTTCAAGGCTTACTCCCCGGATACAAGCGAAGCTCAACAATAGGGCTACCGACTGCCGTTTCTGCAAGTTTAGAAGATCAAGTGATAAAGTCTTCGAAATAATTTCTCCTACTGGAAAGCACATGGTCGACTTGGATGCTAGGACTTTGACTTGGAATTCGTGGCGGAAGCATAGTTTCCCTTGCACCCATTCGATGAAATCTATGTTACAGATTGGTCCAGATGAACCTTATAAGTATATTATTCCATATTATACCACTGAGTTCTACATAGGTCTATATTCTCGTCCTATTTATCCTATTTCGGACAGTGAGAGGCCGCCTAAAGTTTATGAGGATGGTTATGTATTTCCTCCAAATGGTGGTCGAGCGTCAGCTGGAAGGCCAACTACTTCAAGGTACATGGGTTCTAGAGAGAAAGTTCGCAAGAAAAGGAAGTGTGTGGGAGACTTGCCTTCCACAACCGTCGTAGATGTCGCAGGGAGTCTAATTCCAGGATGATCAACTTTTTGAGGAGGATGTTGTTCTGAAGTTTTAGTGGATGATTTACTATTTCTCTGAACTTCCTTTTTACATTTTTATGCTAGTTCTTTGAATGATTAACATGGATGTTAGTTATTTATGCTTTCCCTATATTTTCTTGTTGGATTTCCTGTGTTTTTAATGACATATATTTTGTTTTATTTGTTTATGAATGTTATTCTTGTCAGTTTATGTCAGTTTGCAGGTTTATTGGTTTTTTACAAGAAAAATTACTATATAAACTGTATCAACATATCAATGTTGATGCCATTACTGGATCAACTTCCATTTGTTGAGGCTTGCTGAAAAGAAAAAATTTGCATGGTTACAAGTTAACTACTTTTAGTTGTGTATACCTGCAAGGTTTACTATGTAAACAGTATCAACATGTTAATGTTGATCCAAGTCATTGCATCAACTTCCAATGTTGATCCCTCTTAATGCATCAACTTCCATTTGTTGATGCTTACAGAAAAGAAAAATTTTGCATGGTTTTATCTGTATATATACAAGTTAACTCCATCAGCTGTGCATACCTGCAATCTTTTCTACCAACATTCATTCACTTTGTGTGAAACCAATCAGTTATTCATCAATTATTTTTTTGGCCCATTGATTTTTGGGATCCACTTCCATTGTTGATCCCAAAATTGGATCAACTTCCATTGTTGAGGCTCAATAAAAAGAAAACAAATTGCATGGTTTTATCTGTATGTACAAGTAAACTCCATTAGTTAAGCATACCTGCAATCTTCATTACCAACATTCATTCACTTGATAATCACTTGATAACTAGTATTAATATTAATTCATAATAAATTAGTACTAAACATATCCTCCAAATTGTTTTACAACATAAACAGACTTTCAGACATAAATTTACAGTGGCTAAATTAGCATACCTACACACAGTAACTAAATTACCTACCAGCATATGTTAAACTACACCTAAGTGTGTTTGCACTAATCTAATGCTTCAACAGAATCTTGTATGTTGAGTACCTCTTCGACTGAGTATGTAATTTCTTGTACTTGCTTACCTTCTAATGGTTCAACAGAATCTTGTATGTTGAGTACCTCTTCGACTGAGTCTGTAAGTTCTTGTACTTGCTTACCTTTTTCCAAAGTTGGTTTCCATGCATCAAATTCAGATAACATCCTGGAAGCAATCTTCGCTCTCTTCGTGTTTATGTTCTTATGGTATTTGTCCTTCTTACCATCTAGATTTAAGAAGTGCCCACGCTTCACCAAGAATTTCATGAACATGCAGATGTGCATTGCGCAGTCCAAACCATGTTGTTGTGGTACCGTGTAATGGTCTAAAGTTGTAGTTACTGGTCTACCTGTCTCAACATCTTTTATACCCATTTGGTTCAGGACTGGAGTCAATGTTTGTACCATGACATTATTTTCTCCTCAACATATCTGTAATCCCACATATTTCCACTTTCATTGCATCTTTGCTAGCTACTTCACCCCTCATTATTTGTTGCATCATTTTCTTGGCATTTAGTTTGTTTTTGACAGATAACAACAATAATTCATTCATCATGTATACTTGAACAATCCCTAGTACACTAAATTGTTTCAACTCACCTAAATAAGGTTTCAAGTATGATAATGTAGAAATAAATAAGTTTTATGAAACAATTTATTGAAAAGACAGATTAAGAGTTTTCGTTACTTACATAAGCATTTGTAGACAGAATTAAGTGCTTCTTCCCATAGTATGACGGCTTAGATGGATCGTCCATCTTGGATTGCATCATGTTGATGCAATAATCAATAATTTCGTTGTTAATGGTTTGGTTATTCATTAGAGCTTGGATATGCCTTCCATAGACGATCTCTTCCACTACATTGTTGGAAAAAAAGCTACATACTCTGGTACTGCATTTGCAAAGATTATGTTAACTCCATGACATAACATAACAAATTATTGTTGACATTACATATTAGAAAATTGTAACTGCAACTTTTATTTCCAATCGGTTTTCTCACTGATGTTGCGTTGCACTAACTTTCATTGTTTATACCTATGAATAAACATGCAATTTGTTACAGAGTTACATACCTTTCTGCTGCGTGCTCAAAGAATGGACGAAGGACCTCTTGTTGTTCCTTTGTATAGGATTTCTAGAGTTTGAGTTTTTCTGGCTTCTTCAGATTTTTTGGCTCAGGTGGCATCACATCAACGTAATCATCAAGGTTGATTATTTTCGGTTCTTCTTCAACACCTCCCCCCTTCTTCTTCTTCTTTCCCTTTCCTCCTTTGTTCATCTTCTTCACTTTATCATCAGGTATGTATTTATTTGGCGCATTCCTTGATGAACTTGTGTTATACCTCCTTGCTCTTACAGTAGCTTCAGACCGATTCCTTTGTCTTTGCATCGCTTCATCTTGGGTGGTGTCTTCGTCTTCAGTTGGTCCATCAATTTTCTCTATTTTGAATAGAACTTTAAGCCCTTCCAACACATTATCGTCATCTGGAGTTTTAAAATCACCCTTTTCTGTTTTCTGTGTAGGAGTATATTCCGTTTGTTGAGTCAGAGCATCTTTCATCTTTTCTGGAGGAGGAGGAGTAAATATTCCGGCAATGATCACACCGAAGCTTGGAACATCGAATCCTATAGTAGTACCTGCAGAGAAATAATCCGATTAGAAAATTAGGAAAGAGTTTTATGTAAACGGAATCAACATATCAATGTTGATCCAAGTTAGGGGATCAAATTCCATTGTTGATCCCCCATTACTGAATCAACTTCCATTTGTTGATGCTTACTGAAAATAAAAATTTTGCTTGTTCACAAGTTAACTCCACTATATGTAAATACCCTGTAGTGCTAACACTCATTCTCATCTTGATAACAAACCAATCATTCATTATTATTTTTTTGATCCATTGCTTGCATTGATCAACTTCCATTGTTGACAGTAAATAACAAATTAAATTTTTTTGGAAAAACATGGTTTTATCTGTATGCACAAGTTAACTCCATTTTTTTGCTGAACATATCTGCTATATTTTAATTCCCACTACTAACATTCACTCCATTTGATGTATATAAATAAGCAAACCAAAGTAATACTAATTATACTAACAATCACTGCATTTTGTAGATCATAATCATACTTGCATACATTTCAAATTATGCAGAACATAAATTGATTACTTCTTCAACTGAGTCAGTAAATAGTACCTGAAGGGATATTACCTGATCTTTTTGGAAGTATAATTGTAAGTGGAGTTGTTGAATAAATAACTTCATCTCCCATTATCTCTTCTTCTTGCATGTTTGTACTCCTTTCTCCTTCCTTTACTTCATTCTCCTCTTCTAACGGTTGAGTTAATTTACCAATATCTGCAATCACATTATCAATCTGAAGATTTGCTTCCTCAATTGAGTTACCAGTATCTGTAACCACATTAGCAATTTGAAGATTCGCTTCCTCTTGTCTTCTTCTTTCTTCTTTTGCTACATTGAATCCTATCCTCCAGCTTGCCAATAAATTTTGGTCTACATCTACCTTGACCTTCAATCCACTCTGATAACCCTTCTTAAATCTTTTTTCCAAATTACTCTCACCTGCATCTGAAAGTGAAAATTCCAATTGACTTGATTCTTTTTTTTCTTCTATATTCAAGTCAGCTTTGTTCTGATTTTCAGATAGTTCTCCATTTCTAACAGCTTCCAACTCAGATTCATTTACCTTTTCAGATGGTTCTTCACCTTTATTCTCCACTTGAGTTAATTCAATGTCCAACAAATCTTGGGCTACTCTTATGAATTCTTGCTGAGTACTCTCTGATCTTGCTCTCTTCTGTTTATTCTCATTTTCTTTCCATTCCTTCACTTCTCTAGAAATATCTTTAAGTCTCTCTTCATCTCCATGTTGCAACTGAATCTTGTCCTTGTTACTGTCGATAATCTTCTTCATGAATATTATGTTGCTTATCATTGTCTTTGATTGGCTCCTCCTTTGATAAGTTACTCCATGCACGTCACATTCAAGAAACAAGTTTTGTTCTGCCAGCTCCTCATTCCTCTGCCTCTCTACTTCCAACTCTCGTGCTGGTGCTGACAGGTCAATCAAATATATCTCTTCATCTGTAACCGGATCAACAAAATCTTCATGAACCTGCAAATATCAGTGAGCAATACAGTGAGCAACGTGTGTTTTTTTTTGACAAGAATCTTTTTTTTTTCACATTCTACCCATAATATATCTTTCACGAGGGGGCGTAGCCCCCGAGTGATGTGTGACGTATATGAATTTTCAGCAATATATTACTTGAGTACATTTCAAATATGATGTCAAATTTGGTTGTTGATTCCATTAATTTGGGATCAACTTCCATTGTTGACACAAACAAAGTGGGGTACATTTCAATTACTGTGTAAACTTTGGTTGTTGACTCCATATAATTGCATCAACTTCTATTGTTGATACACAAAATCTATAAAATATTGGGGATCAACTTTGGTTGTTGGTCCTATTTATTGGGGATCAACTTTCATTGTTGATACACAGAATCTGTATTACATTTCATCAGATGGAAACTTAGTATCATTTCTTTAACACTATCTTCTACAACTCTATATTTAATTTAAATATACATATACAAAATAATGTGCATAATCAATCCTTTCTTTAGTACATTTTTAGTTATATTGTGTCAACAATGAAAGTTGATCTATTTGCTAGAATCAACTTCCATTGTTTACACACAAAAAAATCAGTATTCTTTACTAAGAAATTTAAAGAGAGTAAGAAAAAAAAACGACCTTATGCTCAAACCAAGTCATCTCTATATCCGGTTTAGCTTTTTCAAAAAATTCATCGCAAAGTTTCTTGAACAATGTGTGCTGGTTCCATCTTAGGAATCTTGGAGTTCTGGTTTCAAATCCCTTCCTCTTCTCGATGTAGTCCTCAGTGTGTTCACAGAACCAATACTAGATGCAGAGAAATGAAAGAAGTTTAGTTTTTTACAAATTGTATGCAACATTGTATTATATACTTTGATATAAATATTTGTTACTTACTGGTAGCATTGTAGTGCATCCGATAACAATTATTTTTTTTTCCTTTCTGTTTTGAGATGTTTGCAATTAGAAAATCTACAATGTGATTTGGCCAGGACACTTTTTCCATTTGTAGAACATGAGATAACCATTTCCTTGCAAAGCTTGTAGTTCCAGAATCTGGGAAGAAAATCACCACAAAAAAAAATGTTTATGAATGGTATTCTTGTCAGTTTATGTCAGTTTGCAGGTTTACTGTGTTTTTTACAGGAATAAATACTATGTAAACAGTATCAACATATCAATGTTGATCCAAGTCAGGGGATCAACTTCTATTGTTGATCCCCCATTACTGGATCAACTTCCATTTGTTGATGCTTACTGAAAAGAAAATATTTGCATGTTACAAGTTAACTACATTAGTTGTGAATAGTACCTGGGAAGAAAAGCACCGCACATAACCACATTGCAAAAAGTCTGACAAAATATTCCGGGTCGGACTCATCTTCAGCTGCAAGTCTTAGTTTATTCTAAACCTCAGTCTTAGTTATTTTATCCTTACAATCTGGCACTTTCTCTCGTCTGAACTTGTTATTTAAGAATTCTCTGCAATCATTTATGTTCTTTGTTTTGAGATTTCTTCTGATTTCTTCACTCTCTGCAATTCTTCTAATTTTAAAGATAAACGAAAATTCCCTCGCATCCAAAAAGCATTATGTATAATTCTTCCCTTTTTTTGGTTTTCCAAATACGATCTTCTTCGTTACCTTATCAAATCCACTAAGCAGCAGGCGTATTGAAAGATTGATTCTTTCTAACCATTTCAGAGTCACTATGATGTTGTTGTCTGCTGTGTAGAATGGGATGAAGAAGTCCCAAAAAGGCATGGCCTTCAGTGCTTTTGAAAGTATTGGTTTCTTCTTATTTCATTCTTCTTCTAATTCAAACAACTTGTACATAAAAATCCCCATTTCAACAAATGGAATTAGACCTCCTTTGAATACAACTTCATTTTTCCTTGGCCTACCTGCATACATGCAAATCAATATTTAGTTATTTCTTTTAAATAGCTAAACAACTTAATGATATAGCAGCATAAAACAGAACTCAATATTCTTACCTTTCAGTTCCTTTTCCGGCTTCACGTCTTCGGGTACTTTCTCATTGTCTGATTCTTCTTCATCTGATTCATCCTCTTCCTCTTCTTTTGATTCTTCAATTTTTTTTATTTTACGTGATGGTTCCTCTTCATTTTTCTTCCTTTTCTGCACCTTCACTTTCTTGTCATCATTTCGCTTTCGCGTTGACACTGTAACTTGCTGGATTTGTTGTGTATCTTCTTCTTATGAATCTTCTTTTTCTGGATTATTATCTTTCTTCTTTGCTTTGTTTATCCTCTTCTTTTTGTTTGGCACATCGTCCTGAATTTGTAGCAGTTCATCTTCTTGTGGTTCAACCTATATCTTTCCCTCAACCAAAAATTTCTTGTTCACTCTCTTCCTTTTTGGGGCTAGATTTTCTTGAATTGGTTGAGAATCGTTTTATTCTCCACTCTTCGGATTTATCCTTGGTGATCTTATCGCTCCTTTCATCTATTTCAAAAAGCATTAGTCTAGTTAGTATTCTTATTCATTAAATAATAACAATAATAACAGTTAGTAAAATTGAATCAACTTCTGTTGTTGATACCATGTTACTGGTATAACATGGGATCAACTTCTGTTGTTTATCCCATTAATTGTGTTTAGATTTTCAGTTTTATGGCATCAACTACTATTTGTTGATCACATTTTCATGTACAACTACTGTTGTTGACATCTATAACAACAATTATCACAACTTGTTCATTTACAATCAATAACATTAACAGTAAAACCAAAACCTAAACTGAACTAGCATTTTATCTATAGTTTCAAGCATTCAACAAGTAATAATATCACATGTTTTAACAACACAAGTTCATTTGTCATAGTGAAAGGAATGGCATGTCCACTAACAAAAACAACTGATAAAAAAGCACACACAAAACCATCTTCTGTTGTTGAACCATGTTACTTGTATAATATGGCACCAACTATTGTTGTTGAATCATTTTACTGGTATAATATGTCTGTAGTTCTCAGTTTTTCATGGCATCAACTATTGTTGTTTATTATCTACTAAGTATCGATAACAACAATTGAAACATCAACTCCTATTCTTATTCCTTTGAAGTTTACAGAATCATTATCAATATTCAACATTCAACAAATAACTGTAACATTATTCATGTGTAGACTCATTATCAACATTCAACAAATATTGGTAGAATCAACATGCTATTAGTTTAGAACTCATAAACACATAGAACAAATCATTATATTGAATCAACTCTCATTGTTGACCCCATCTATTTGTAACATTAGCATCAACATCAACTGAAAATTGATTTTCTTGCAGAATCATCCTCAACTGAAGTACCCCATCTATTATCATCTATTTTAAGGTATCAACTCTAATTGTTGACCCCATATATTAGCATCAACATCAACTAAAACTTGTTTTTTTCCACAATTTTTGTCATCAACATTCAAATACATAAAAACAAACACATACAGAGAACAACCAAAGTGCTGAAAATCAAAATCAACTGAAGAAATTTTTTACTACCTCTTTCATCTGAACCTGCTACTGCTAAAACTAAAAATCAACTCCAACTAACCTAAAATCAAAATCAATCAATTAGATACAAAACTAAGTAGATACCAAGTCGAATCAAACACACTAGAAGCAGGAATTGTTCGCAAATCGTACATGCAACAACTTTTTTTTTCTTCATAAAAGTAAATCTGATTTCAAAATCGTTAAAAATAAAAATTAATAGCAAAATCGTAATAGAATACAGTGTAGCTATGAGTGATTTTAGCATTTTTACATGTTTAATCTTTCTTTTTTCCTCAAACTCAATACCCTCAATCATACCTATATTTTCGATCATTTTTTTCACAGTTTTTTGATTTTTCTCAAATTAAAGATTACTGATGATTGAAATGATTCAGTTGTTGAGATTTATATAGGTTTATGGTTACTTTTGATCGACAGTTTCTGATTTTTGAAATGATTATGGTTTTTTTATTTTTGAATTCTGCTTCTGCAGTTACAGGTCGAAGATGGAGGAGAGAGATAGATCGTGCGAACGTTTTTGGAACGGCTACTGGAGTAAATGACTCCCCAACGTTATAATCTTGATTTTTATTTAGGGACATTATAGTAATCTACATGTCCGTGTTTTTAAGGGGAGGGTATTATTATTTTAGGGGACGGTATTTGTGTTGGACCTCTATAATAAGGGCATTTAATTAATGTACCCGTTTAAATTTGGATAATGGTCATGAGGACTAGGATGTTTAAAATTGAATTTTGACTTTGAAATTATCAAGATAATTATGGTTATATTAAATCCTAACAAAAAGAGGAAAATATTACCATGGGATTATTATCTTCGGTAGTTATAGTTAATATTTAAGATAATTTTAGAAATCCTAACAGAAAAAGGATAATTATCTTTAGTTTTAGTTATTACTTAAGATAATAATTAAGATAAATGCAAAACCCTAACAGAAAGAGGAAGGAATTAGTTTAGATTTTATAATTATTTAAGATAATTATAATTCCTAAGAGAGAGGATAATTATTATTCAAGATAATAGTTAAGATAAATCAGAATTATGATAAATAACAAACTTTATTATGAATCCGGTTGTTTTCTTGGATTTATACAGGTAAGGGAAGTTATTAAGATAACTATGAAAACCCTAAAGCTAGACCTACTTTTTGCCTATAAATAGAGGCAAAATCCTAACTCAAAAGGTACAAATTTTCTAACCCTTTTCCTCACAATACACCTATGAAGAAACTCTCTCTGACTTTAGCATCAGAGTGTTTTTTGCAGGTACCCCCCACCATTCAATATCAATTACATCAGAAATCTTTTGTGGAGTTGAATTAGTAGCTGGAGATCGATCAATCCACATCAATCGCAATTTCTTCAACATCTTTGGTAGAATCAAATCAACAACGAAGATTTAATCCATTTATACGCATCTCGAAGAGAGTTGGGGTGAATATTTTTGCACCAACAATAGGCATCTGAGCAGTGGTTCCAGGTATGACTGTCGATACAGTATTCCATCTCTCAACTGGTAGTTTCCTGAACGAGATATCACCTTGTGAGCAAGTTTTTGGTCACTTGGGAGATCACTTCTAGCCATGTATTTCGTGATTGGGGCTCTCCAATCATCCTTGGTCAAATATTCTTGGCTTATGCCTACATTAAGAATTTCCATATCTCCTTCTATGGGTGTGGATGGAAGTAGTACCCTTTCGATTCTCACGGCTGTAGCCTCCGGATCTGCCGTCATGGAGGCAATAAAATCCAAAGCATCTGCATGCCTATTATTATTCCTGCATAGATGATGGAAGGTAATGTTAGGTATCTGCCCGATGTAGTGTTTGGCGAGTTGGAGATATTGCTGCAAACATGCATCAGAATCTTGATATGTCCCATTAATTTGTCGTATGAAAAGCTGTGAGTCACTTGCGAGTCTTACTTCGTTGATTCCGAGTTCAATTATTACTTGAAGAGCATGTATAACTGCCTTGTACTCGGTTTTGTTATTCATGGAGGGGATGTTAACCTTAGGATGTAAATGATCCTTCGGACTGTCGGAGTCGTGAAGACCATTCTGATGCCAGATCCTTAAGAGTTACACGACCCGTCCACGAAGACTTCCAATCGTCTTGGATTTTCAGAGCGAAGTAGTTAGGTTGGGTCTTTTAGTTCGTCCTCCATCCCCGGTATTTCCTCGATTTCTTCGGTGTCATCTAGAGGAAAATCGGCTAGGAAATCCTCAACGACCTGGGTCTTGATTGCATTTTGAGAATGATATTTTACCCCAAATTGTTTAATTTGGGATCCCCATTTGGAGATTCTACCTGACCTGACGGCATGGTATAATACAGACTCTATTGGAGCCTTTGTAATAATAGTCACAGTATGTGCATGAAAATATGTTCGCAATTTTTGCGTTGCATATACCAAGGACAACACGATTTTATCGATTTCCGAGTAGTTCTTCTCTGCAGAAGTCAGAGTTTTACTTATGAAGTAAATGGGTTTTTCCGCTCCATCGTCTATGCGAGTAAGTACCGCACTGATCGAAGTGTTAGTCGCCGATATGCAGATATAAAGGTCTTCACCTGGGTCAGGCTTCGGTAAGATTGGCAAAGTGGTCAGGTGTTCCTCGATTTTTTGGAAAGCTTCTTCACACTCAGGCAATTCCTACTCCTGTGGACGTTTCCACACTATGGCCTTACCATGGTTACTTTGGCATATCCATGGCACCATTTGCATAAAATTAGCACCATACCTCAACCGCATGCCACGTGCACTAATTAGGGTATTCGACAAACCCTAAATTGAGCAAATTGCTACCAAATCCAAATAACGTTCCCAGAGCAACGGGATTGGCGTGGCAACATGGCCAATGTTACCACGCCACATGTGGGTACGACTCCACGACGCCTTATCCATGCCAATCCCTAATTCTTCCACAATGCCTTGACCATGCCAAGCCCTAATTATTCCACGACGCCTTGGCCACGCCAAGCCCTAATTCTTCCACGAAGAATCCTTCCAACGGCGCCAAGCTTTGGCCACGCCAAATCCTTCCACAACGCCAACTCTGGCGGCAGAGCCAATTTTTATCTTTGGCCATGCCACAACATCACTGGCATACCACTATGCCGCGGATACTAGCATGCCGTTATGCCATGTCTACACCACTGGCATGCCATTAGCATGTGGCCGACGCCACTTCGTTATACAACAATATGTGGATGTTAGAGCATTGCTCGATCGAACTCGTATGCGTTGATATCTCAAGAATGTTTATCAATGTTATTGATCAAAACTATAAGTCTTGATTTCTAGTCTACTATAGATAATGTCTCGGACTAGGATAGAAAGTGTAGTTGAGCTCAAGAAGTCCATAGCAATCATCATACAAGACAAAGGACTACTCAAGAAACTGGTGGATCTTCATCGACTAAAAGGTATGTGGAGACTTGAACTTATCTATCACTCAAAAGTTTATCTACTATATCTTCTATCTTGAGACAAAAGTCGTATTACTATATAGACTAAGATTATACACATTTGGTATTTCAAGCCGAGTATATCTTGCCTATCTATTTATCGAAATATGTGTTGGTAAAGCTTTCGCTTTAGCCAAGTTCATCTTTTCCAAGTGACGAAAGTCATGTTAAGTTTCAATCACTTTGAAAATTTCTTTGACGAAAAATGGTTTGTGAATAACAACTATATAACATCATCTGAGAATGTTTCAATGATTAAAATGAGAGTTTAGACAATATAACCAATGGAGGATATAAGAATTGTTGTGGAAATACATGTGTATAAGTCCTTATTCCTTGAACCAAAGTTTGCGAACTTTGTTGATCAAGAGAACGAGAGAAGTGCATGAACTTCAGTCCGCGAACTGGCGGAATTTCTCGAACCCAAGAATTTCTGCTGGATTTTGTGAACTCCATCCGGGAACTTAAGTCCGCGAACCCAGTCCACGAACTTGAGTAGGTTATGTCTAAAAACAATGTTTGTGAACTCATCTCTATAAACTAAGGAATGCTATTGCAAACCGTGGCTATATAGTTCATGAACCGATTTGAGTGAATCAAATCATTTTTGCTTCAATTGTGTCTTGTATAGTACATAAAGATCTAAGCAATTGAACAACTCTCTAACTAGTTCATTTGAGTCATTTGAACTAGTTATGGTGAAGGAGAATATGGTTGATATGAAAGTTATCATATGGCTAACCGTTTGGTTAACTATTGTTGAACCAACTAATGCACAAGTTTGGTTATGGTTTTCACAAGCCTACAAATGTGTATTACATTTATGTATAACAAGCTATGTTTTTGATCTAACGATTGATAAATATTAGCTTGAATCTAATCAGGTTTTCATATAACGGTGAATATTGAATGCTTTGTTACTAAGCTAACATTGATTTCAATCCCTGATTTGAAAGACTATATAAGAGATAACTCTAGCAACTGGGAAACTTATCCCCATACATTCTGTGTGATACTAGTTGTGCTAAGCTAGAGTCGATCCTCCTTTAACCTTTGGTTTCTTCTTGTAAACAGGTTAACGACTTAAAGACTTCATTGGGATTGTGAAGCTAGATCGATACTACTTTTATCGTAGTTGTGTGATCTGATCTTGTTGTTTCTATCGTACAAGTGTAATTGTAATAATTGGCTTGATATTTCTATCTATGCAAGATATAAAAGTAGTCACAAATATCTTCGTCTCATAGTTTGTGATTCCATAATATCTTTTTTCGCGGCGTCGATTAAGATTATTGTGAGGTGATTGATAAAGCTGAGATGTTCTTCGGGAATATAAGTATGGTTTTATCAATTGGTTCTTGTTCACCTTGATTTATCAAAATACGGAACAAAACTCGCAGGTATATTCGTGGGAGACGAATTTATCTATTACCGTAGACTTTTCTGTGTGATACAGATTGGTTTATTAAAGTCTTCGACTTTGGGTCGTAGTAACTCTTAGTTGTGGGTGAGATCAGCTAAGGAAATCAAGTACATAGTATCCTGCTAGGATCAGAGGCGTAGGAGCATAACTGTACCTTAGATTAGTGTGAGATTGATTGGGGTTCAACTACAGTCCATACCAAAGTTAGCTTGGAGTAGGCTAGTGTCTGTAACGGCTTAATACAGTGTATGTTTAATCTGGACTAGGTCCCAGGGTTTTTTTTGCATTTGCGGTTTCCTCGT
Source organism: Papaver bracteatum (assembly GCA_023529315.1). NCBI lineage: Eukaryota > Viridiplantae > Streptophyta > Magnoliopsida > Ranunculales > Papaveraceae > Papaver > Papaver bracteatum. The sequence goes on from JAJJWX010003180.1 coordinate 1,002,274, forward strand.
TAACAAAATTTTGGTGTCTGAGTTATTTCCTTTCCGCATTATATTTGTTATATAATTGAAATGATACACGTTGTGCGTTGTTCAATCAATTAGAATATCCGACCTTTTGGTTGATTTAAATTGATTGACACTTGGATATTGGTATTTGGTACCATCCAAGTTTATCTCTCTTGTATTTAAATTGAGACTCGCAGTTTGCTTGAGTAAGATTTAAATCGAGAGATAGAGATATAAACTATTTGATGTACTTTTATCTAGATTGAGTCTGGCTGTCTAGTTGATTCTCTGGAAAGTATATTGGAGTTTGTCCATACAGATTGCTAATCGAAATATTGGGTGTGGTTGTTAGACCCCCTCTTTTTCAATGGCCATAATCAATGGCAATCCTTCTTTATGAGATGCAATCTCAGCCATCCAAGTTCACCACCGAATTGATGAGCTCGCGAAAAGTTTTAGGTGACTTGCCAAGACGAGCCTAGCATTACATGCTATTTACCCGTGGCAAGCATCTCAATTTTAACTTGCCACACGTAGCAAAGTGCTACATGTTTTCCAAGAAAACACTCGAGACATAAAAATATGTCACAAACGGGGGGATGCTTATCAGGGTATTGGTCTGGCGGTTTACAGAGTGCGGCGTGCAATCCGCCCGTTACAAGAAAGTGTCATGAAGTAGGATTATTAGTGGTGGTGAAAAGTAATGGTGTAAACAATTCATTTCCTTCATCATGGAAGAATAATGAGCGGCGGTTACACGAATTCACTTTATTCATCATGGAAACATAATATCTGGCAGTTACACGTTACTCTTTTCTTCCATCACTCAATCGTTTCCACTTCCTACGATACCAGGGTACGTTTCACTATGACTTGTATAAATAGGTCTCACGTATTTCCACCAAGAGGAAGTTTTTGGTCGGCAATAATACAATATCTAGAAATCACCTGGTAGATTTCTATTCGGCTAACCAGTTCTACTTCTGATACAAGTCATAAAATAAACCACACCTTCAGAATCAATCATTCTGGTCTCAACACTTTCTTCGTTTCCATCCCTAAGACCAACCCTTCTCCTTCACTTTGTGACTGAAGCAAGCCTAAAACAGCCATTTCTTGGTTTAGGCCAAGATTGTATAGATTGATCTCTCGAATCAAAAGTACTCCCATGCAGTGCATTGTTTAGGGTTTAGATTCGTTTCTCACCCACACACCCGAAATTACCGAAATCAGCAGAAACGGTTTTCACCCTCAAATAATTGGCGACCATAGTGGAAGATTAATCTCTCGATTACAAATCCGACTCTCGTTTCCATCATCCTACCGGCGAATACCATGCTTTGAAGCGCATCGTCCAAGAAAAGAGGGGTTTCAAGAGAATTGCGTCTGGGGACTAGAGATTCTCCATCTTACTATGGATCAACATAAAGATGTTCCACCCACAATAAAGAATGACCGGGGACTTCCCATGGAAAGAAGGGCATTACGTAAAGACTTGGATTTACTACCTGAAGACTTCTGGTGAAAGACCCTAAAGCGAGTAAGTTTGCTAGATGATGTTTGCACGACCTATTGTTTAGATTTTCACATTTATCATGGAATCCGATGACCCAATCATCCCAAGATTTCATGTCTCTTCCTTTCTCATGCAACATTCACGGTCCTGAATGATTTGGCTACTTACATTCGTAATTCAGGTTTTGACATATCAATTGATCAAAAATCCATTACTCCAAAAATAATCAAAAAACTCTTATAAAAAGCAATCATCTATCAATCCAAAAACCAGAAAACCATACCATAAACTAGGCGTTTCTTTTGCCTTTAAGTTCAGAAAATAAAAGTATTCAAGGAAAGTTGCCTAACAACGACTCGTTCTTCTTGGAGAAAATGTCCTTCATATATTAAAGAGCCGCCTGCTTCAGCTTCAATTCCTGGGATAACTTCTCGACTTCTACCTCCTGTTGATTAATTAAATCCGCGGAAGGACCATCAACTGCTTCAGCCTGCAGCCTTTGGATCTCGGAAAATCTCTCACAGAACCAAGAGAGCGTTAAACTCAAAGTTTACACACATATCCCAGTGGAACTCCCAGTTTGAGATTACATCTCCAGAAACGGTGTGACTAGTCACCTTGCGCATATCATGAATTGAAGATAATATTTCTTCCACTCGTTTAACCAATGCGAACCAGCTAGTGATCTTCTTGGTTGTTGCGATGTGTCCATATCTCTCCCATATTCTGGTATACAACTCCTCATGCTTAGCTGGTACATTGAAGCCTCTAATTAAAACATGATCTTTATGAGGAATCAAGAATGGAGGATCGAAAGTGGCGCATGCAATTGATTCAGCGACCATCAAGGATTCTTCGGATACAATCGTTCCCGCAGCCGTGGGGGTGTTTTCCATTATCTGAAGCACAACAGTGTCTTCATGACGATCAGTTTCCATTTTCGGGTTGCTAACAAGTACAGTTTCCATGACTGGAGATACTATTACACCTTCATTGCCATGGATCTCTATCTCAGAGTTACTTTCGGAAGTAGCATCTTCCTATAAATATTACCAATTAATCATTTATTCGATATAAATAAATAAATAAATGACCTAAAAAAAAGGGGATGTGGAAAACTCACCGACTCATTTGTTGTCCCACTGGAAGAAGACTCGCCGTTGTATTTAGAAGTACTCCTCTCATCATCAGATCTCAAGTTTTCTTCCTCTTCAGATTCTTCTTCGAGGGGTTCAGTCTCGTCGCCTCCTTTCTCAGGAGACGCCGTCCTTTGGTCACGGGAAAGTCTAGAAAAAATATTCGAGTCGCCAAGACCCTATGTCAAAAGGAAGAGTTAGTGACGAAGTGGAAAACTTATGCATTTCAGCCAAGTCATAGAATCCTACACACCTGCGTGTTGAAAGAACTGAAGGTCACAAGAGCCACCGAATTTGGTTGGAAACCACCTGCACGATTTTTTGACCTTCGCTTCTTCTTCCGGAGACTGTCTGCATCCAAGCTAGAGGATTTTTTTTACCCGAAGGAATCTCTTTCAACAACTTATGCTTCGCTAGAACCGCAGAGGAAGGTTTACCACGCGGATTTTTCACAACATCCTGCACGAACTGATGAATGGCAAGGAACTCATCTTTCCAGAAGATATTATATTAGGAGTCGTCACAGGTCTTAGTTTCGAGAGAAAGAAAGGAAGGGTTTTACCTAGCAAAAGAACACTAGCGTCAAGAGCAACGGGTAACAATTCTTCCGGAGCGGCTGGATGACGAATAAATGGAACCCCTTGGTCAAATCCCATATGCCGGGATTCCCTACCAATATTATAAAGGACCGCCTTGAAATACCCCTGGAAGAAGGATGGAACGTGTACAAAGGTACAACTTCGCACGAATACAATCTCTTCAACACTCATATTCTCTCCAGTAGAAAGCAAAGTCAAGTTTGGAGTAGCGGCAAAAGTATTCGGCTGAACTATGGAGGCATGGACTGGGGCCCAATGATGAAAATTAACTACATGCGAGTTGTCAAGGAAATCAATAATCTATATGCTAGCTCTTGGATGCCTCTCCAACCAACAGAGTATCCTAGAACTGCCATATGCATCAGAAAACAAAGTTCTCGGGTTAGGAGCGTAATTTTTGAAATGCTCCCACAACCACACTTTAAGAAAAGAGACGTGAACGTATGAGTCCACTTTCATATAACCATTTGAAGCATACATATCCGCGACCAGATGATCCAAATGGGTGTACAAAGAACCAACAAACAAGCCGCCAATGGGAAGAACAACGCCTTTCTCCAATTTGATGGCAAATTTGATAAGCTCCTGTCTTATCTCCTTCTTACCAGAGCCATCGTCGAAAATATCTCTGGACATCCACAGAGATAAAAATGCAGCAACATGTAGCGTATCATCTAGCACTACATCCAACTCCGTCTCATCAGGGAACCACTCATACACCCACCAGTTATAGAAGCACTTCTCCTCATAATTCTTTCGAACATATTCCACTGCTTTTTTGACCAAAGTGGCACGTATTTTTTCTTCTTCCTCAGACAAGACAACATCAAGATTCCTGATTATCGAGAGACTCAACAAAACGGCTACGCTTTCCAAAGAAATAGTCATCTCACCCCATCTACATATAGTTGTGTGAGTTTCCAGGCACCACCTAGAGATGAAAGTAATCAAGCCTGCAACATCTTTTCTAATTTGAAGTACTACAGGCGCCATGACAGCATGCATGATTTGCGCCTCAGTTAAGTTGGCCTTTACGTGATCGCGGATCATCATGAACTTCATCCATTTATCATAAGAGTGCAATGTACTAAGGCAGATTTTGAAGTCTATGGGAGAAGCCAGATATTCTTTCTTCTGAGGGAAAAACCTCATTATACGCCCTGGGAAGACTGATTGGACTTCTACATCATTCTCTGAATCAGTCAAAAGAGTTTCCAAGAATTTGGGATGGGTCCTTGTAATCGTAGCAGACTTCGTAAAGAACTCATCATCTGTGTTCGATTTGGAGTTGTTGGCACTCCTCAACGCGGCGACGAAACTACTTTCAGGTGACATCTTAACAAAATTCCTTATGCTTTTGAAGTAACTACAATGAAGCAAAAGCAAAGAATTAAAACTTTGAAGAAAAGCATACATGGAGATTTTATCAAAAATTGGTTACCACAATCAAGAGTCAACAACACATTTGCTACGGAAATTTCTCGTTTGGCCACATGTCATGGAATTCACATCTAAAGGAATGGGGACTGCCCAACGAGATACCGTGACGTCGCGGGAAGTACGCTCTCGGCCGAAACTAGGCAATGCCGCAGGGAACATGCGAAGCCACGAAAAGTATGACCTCGGCCAAGTTACGTTTGGTCATGGGAAATATGCTCGCGGCCAAAAGGAGAATGTTTCTACCACGGAAATTGTGCACACGACCACAAGAGGAAAAAGAAACCCTAAAGCTAGGTTTTCACGGGAGAAAAACTAAAGGCAACCACCCTTTCACGCGCGCCTATTTCGCATAATAATTGGCCTCCTTACTATTGTGACGGCTAATATTACTACGATACTGCTAGCAGAGAAGAATTATTCATACAAAAGTATTTCTATGGGTTTATGGAGAATATGTCTATGGCTAGGGTTTACACAAAATAAAAATAAAAATGAACACATACCTGGAGTGCGCTCGCCTACTTCTCTGCTTTGCTGCTAACGCGGAGAGGTGAAAACAAAGCCAATATTACAACAACAAAAAAAATATGTGTGACCCTTTTTATACACATATTAGTTTGGAGTTTGGGTGGAAGAAGGTTTCCTTTCATAAGCACAACACTTTTGGAATTAGAATGGAGGAAGGTTTCTTGTTTAAGATACGCACAGAAAAGGCAGTCGGGCCCGCGAAGGCAACGCTCCATGGCTCCACCAGTCTGCATCCAAGACAATGCCAAACAGTTCGCTCCCAAATAACCATCTCTACCACTCCACGCCAACGCCAACGGCCCGCGTTCAACTCCCAAGAATCCGCTCCTAGCCAGCGTCATCTCCACGTTGCAGCCGAGCCCTAACCAGCGCCATCCTCTCATTCCCAAGACAACGCTCCATTGGCCTTCCCAAGCTAACGCTCCATTGTCCTTTCCAAGACAACACTTTATTAGATTTCCAATTTAGCCGCGTCCATCCGCTACTCCAAGCTAGCTGCGCCATCCGCCATGCCGAGATAACCGCACCATTGGCCTTTCCAAGATAGTCGCGTCATTCTCCATTCCACAGCTTCATCTCCGCTCGGTCAAGATTGAAGCACCATCTTCACCGTTCAAAGCAACGCAATCTTCACCGTTCAAAGCCGCGACGTCCGCCATTCCAAAGCCGGAAGCGCCATCTTCACCACCCCATGGCCCAAATTGGAACCAACGTTTCGGGAATCAAGACTCTACGCCTACACCCCCTGGTCACGCCGGAAATATGCCAAGTCATCAATACAAGGATCACGGATTCCTCATGCCTTCCGCTAAAGGTTAGTTAAATTTCCCTAGCAAACTCTTCACGCCTTACCCTCTTCGATTTTGGTCTTGTCCGTCACCATCTCATGCTTACCCCGCAATAATGCCACTATTACGTGCTAAGCAGGGGACTTAATGTTGATGGTGGTTTTTAACTTAGGGTCAAAATCGTAAAACCTTGCATCTGATGTGACGTCACTCTGCAAGGAAACATAACCACGTGTGCTAACCTCTCCACTGGCACATTTATTAAGCCGCTCAATATACTTACATCAAATTTATCCAGATTGGCGAATCCCAAATGTTCTGTAAATTTCGGCGCCTCGCGCATATTCACTTAATATAAGTTCCTCTGAATGCCTTTTATGCTATGTTCTCCGGCTGAACTCGTAATATTGATATGGCATGACAATTTGTGTTCTCTCGCAGTAGAATAGCACGAATCTCCAAGTATCAAGAATAATATCTTTACATAAGGTATTCAATTAGAAAAGCATGCTGCTCTCTGGAAACGAACTTAAAAGAGCTATGTGTTGACACATAGAATTCAGTCAACCTGACTAACTTACAGAATTTAGGGTTTCGCGCCTCGCGCAATATACCAGACCTTGCTTTTCAAAATTAAGCCTATTAGGTAATTAAACCCACCACATCGCGCTGGAAGTGTGGCCACACCCTAGCTTTTCGACCCCACTTCCCATCGACCAATCAGGTCGCCCTAAATGCGCCACGCACATTATGAACAAGGCTGGCCCCATGTTTCTTGCTGGCCCCACTTCTCATTGACCAATCAGGTCGCCCTAAAGGTGCCACACTCTCACCAGAAGTGTGGTCGCGCCTTATGTTTGGCCGCCCCCCCTTTTGTGGCCAATCAAGTTACTCTAAAAATTTCCACCATACATTAAAGTCCACACACACCCTAACGCGGCAACTTCGCAAACATGCCAATTCATGGCAACCTGCCATAAATAGCCACCACACGGTAATTCCTACTCCTGTGGACGTTTCCACACTATGGCCTTGCCATGGTTCCTTTGGCATAGACATGACGCCATTTGCACAAAAGTAGCGCCATGCCGCAGCTGCACGCCACGTGCACTAATTAGGGTATTCGACAAATCCTAAATTGAGAAAATTGCTACCAAAGCCAAATAACATTCCCAGAGCAACAGGATTGGCGTGGAAACAGGGCCAATGTTGCCATGCCACATATGGGTACGACTGCACAATGCCTTGGCCATGCCAAGCCCTAATTCTTCCACGGAGAATTCTTCGATGATGACTTGGCCACGCCAAGCCCTAATTCTTTCACAAAGAATTCTTCCACGACGCCTTGGCCACGCCAAACCCTAATTCTTCCACGGAGAATTCTCCCACGATGCCTTGGCCATGCCAAACCCTAATTCTTCCATGGAGAATCCTTCCAACGACGCCAAGCTTTGGGCACACCAAATCCTTCCAATGGCGCCAAGACTTGGCCACGCCAAGTCCTTCCAACGGCGCCAAATCCTTTCACAACTCCAACTCTGGCTTCAGAGATAATTTTTAGCTTTGGCCTTGCCATAACATCACTAACATACCACTATGCCGCGACTACTAGCTTCCTGCTATGCCATGGCTACGCCACTGGCATGCCATTAGATTTGTCTGACGCCACTTAGTTATACAACAAGATGTGGCCATAATCAATGGCCATCCTTCTTCATGAGATGCAATCTCATCCATCCAAGTTTGCCACCAAACTGATGAGCTCGTGACAAGTTTTAGGCGACTAGCCAAGGCTATCCTAGCATTTATATGTTATTTACCTGCGGCAAGCCTCTCAATTTTAACTTGCCACACGTAGCAAAGTGCTACATATTTTCCACGAAAACACTCGAGATATCAAAATATGTCACAAACTGGGGATGCTCATCAAGGTATTGGTCTGGAGGTTTACAACGTGCGGTGCGCAATGCGCCCGTTACAAGAAAGTGTCATAAAGTAGGATAATTAATGGTGGTAAAAAGTAACGGTGTAAACAATTCATTTCCTTCATCATGGAAGAGTAATGACCGGCGGTTACACGAATTCACTTTCTTCATCATGAAAACATAATGTATGGAAGTTACACGTTACTATTTTCTTCCACCACTCAATCATTTCTACTTCCTACGAGATCAGGGTATGTTTTACTATGAATTATATAAATAGGTCTCACCTATTTCCACCAAAAGGAAGTTTTTGGTCGGAAACAATACAGTATCTAGAATTCACCTGGTAGCTTTCCATTCGGCTAACCAGTTCTACTTCCGATACAAGTTATAAAACAAACCACACCTTCAGAATCAATCATTCTAGTCTCAACACTTTCTTCGTTTCCCTCCCTAAGACCAACCTTTCTCATTCACTATGTGACCGAAACATGCATGGAGTGGCCATTTCTTGGTTTAGGTCAGGATTGTACAGATTGATCTCTCGAATCAAAATTACTCCCATGCAGTACATTGTTTAGGGTTTAGATTCGTTTCTCACCTACACACCCGAAATTATGAAATCAGCGGAAACGGTTTTCACCCCCATACTGTAGGTTAGTGTATGTAGCTACTTAATATAGTGTGGTATTCAATCTGGACTAGGTCCCGTGGTTTTTCTGCATTTGTAGTTTCCTCGTTAACAAAATTTCTAGTGTATTTGTTATTTCTATTCCTCATTATATTTTGTTATAATTAAAAATACCACAAGTTATGTGTTGTATCAATCAATTGTGAAATCCAACCTTTGGTTGTTAATTGGAAATTGATTGATCCTTGGATATTGGTCTTTGGTACCATCCAAGTTTACATCTCTTGTATTTGATAAAGACACGGAGACTTCTATTTGCTTGAGTATAGATCAAATCGAGAGATAGAGATATTAACTCCTTGATATACTTTTTATTAAGATTGAGTCTGACTGTCTAGTTGATTCTCTTAAAAGTATATTAGAGTTAGTCCATACAGATTACTAATCAAAATATTTGGTGAGGTTGTTAGACCCCGCTTTTTCACCCTGGATCAGTGTGAGATTGATTGGGGTTCAACTACAGTCCAGACCGAAGTTAGTTTGTAGTAGGCTAGTATCTGTAGCGGCTTAATACGGTATGTGTTCAATCTGGACTAGGTCCCGGGGTTTCTATATATTTGCGGTTTCCTCGTTAACAAAACTTCTGGTATGTGTTATTTCTTTTCCGCATTATATTTTGTTATATAATTAAAATATCACAGGTTGTGTATTTGAATCGATCAATTGGTAAATCCAACCTTTGGTTGTTTATTAAAATTGATTGATCCTTGAACATTGGTCTTTGGTACCGTTCAAGTTAATTTCTCTTGTATTCAATCAGGCTCGCAGATTTCTATTTGCTTGGGTAAGTATTGAATCAAGAAATTGAGAAATAACTCTTTGATGTATACCTTTTATTAAGATTGAGTCTGACTGTCTAGTTGATTCTCTTAAAAGTGTATTGGAGTTAGTGCATACAAATTGCTAAGCGAAATATTGGGTGAGGTTGTTAGACCCCCGCTTTTTCAATTGGTATCAGAGCAGGTAAACACGTTTAAGACCTTATAAGTCTGTATTTGTAGTGATCTGACTCTATGGACAAAAATTCTATCTTCATAAACGTACCACCAGTCTTCGATGGATCAAACATGGGTACGTTTTGTTAATGATATGATCCTCTAGTTAATACAGAAGGCGATATATCTATACCTAAGGATTTTGGTAGATATAGTCCAGAAGAAATCCTTGCTACAAAGCAAAATTCTGACGGCTTAAATGCTATCATACATGCCATTACCCCTGATTTTCAGCATCATGCGACTACCTGCACAAAGTCTAAAGAAGCCTGGGATATCTTAGAAACCGTATTTGAAGGAAATACATGTGAAAATGAAGCTAGGCTTCAAAACCTAAATTCTGATTGGAAAAACCTTCGTATGGCAGATGAAGAATCATTTGATGAGTTTAATCACAAAGTGTCTGAAATTGTTAATGCATCCTTTGAATTGGGTAAGACTATTCCTGAAAAGGACATTGTGATTAAGATTCTTAGATCTCTGTCATCCATATACGATTTTAAGAAGCATGCCATCGTTGAAGGAAATAATCTCGCAATGCTTTCCAGAAATACTCTGGTTGGGAAGTTAAAGATCTTTGATGAGCATACATCAAAATCTGGGAATGATGTTGCTTTCAAATTACAAAAGAACACTAAATTACTTAATAAAAGTGAAAGTGTTTGCATCTCTGAAGATGATTTTTCTGAGCCTGACTCATCAGATGAAGATCTTGACAAGTCAGTATCAATGATCACAAGACAGTTTAGGGATCTTCTTTTGAAGATAAATAGACGGTTCTCCATAGATAAACATAGATCATCAGATAAACCTCATAATCGTGTTCCTCCTAAAAACAAGGATAATGATGAACTGATGATGAGGATATGCCTCAGGTATTTAAGTGTAAAGGTTTTGGCCATTTTGCAAATGAGTGTCCAAATCGTAAAAAATACACTGGGAACAAAGGTCTTGCTGTAACGCTTGATGAAATGTCTGACAACTATGATTTTAATGAAGATGAAAAGTCAATTGTTGCATTTCTTTATGAAAATATTAATTTTGAAAATTGTAGCAATACATACATCAATCTCGATAGTCTTTCAGGAGAAAACTCAACCAATCTGTAAGAAAAAGTTGACCTTTCTGTTGGAAACTCCCTGTCAAATTTTTCAGGTTCCACTATGTGTCTAGCATCTTGCACATATCAGATGCTTGAATCATATACCGGGTTAACATGCTCTTATTTATCGCTCAAAGGTCATGAAATGTTGTAGATGGGGAAAAACGGTTTGCTGTTTTTTTTGGGGAAGTGAAGAGACGAGCGTGTCGAGACTTCTCGAACCGAAAAAACTGCTCAACCTCACACAAATGCACTGCAAAGGGAGTGCTTAAATTCGAGATATCAATCTGTAGGACTCCGGCCTAAACCAAGTCAATGGCCGTTCTAGAGTCAATTCGGTCACAAAGAGGGAGATGGGTTGATCTGTAGGAGGGAAGATGAGAATTATGTGGGATCCGTGATGATCAAGGATTGTGGATGTGTTGAAGGTTTCTGCAAATTGGAGAACTGCTGAATGTGAAATTTATGAATAAGTTTTAATCGAGTTCTTGACGGATGATGATAATGATCTGTTTTCCTCGATTTTGACTTATTTATATTGCAAGAAAGATGAACTGTTGATCCCTGTAAGTGTGACGGTTTCCTGAGTGAAAGAGTGGGAAAGTGGAAAAATGTGGTGAAACCAGTTCCAGGTGGTGCAGAGACTTGGTTAACCGTCCACCCACTACTTTGCTAACTCCTTCAACCGTTGCACGACATACTCACATTCTCATTGTGGATGAATCCACGTGACGTAGGCCGCCATACCAAAGCCCTAATTGATATCTCCCCATTTATGACGTGATTTATGTCTCACGATCGTAGAGTCTACAGGGCAGACATGTTTTTAATTTGTTGACTAATTAGACAATGAGTCTAGGTTTTGTTGAATTGAGCATTATTAGGAATGCTCAATGATTCATGGATTTGGATGTTTTAGTCCTTGTGTTTATATTGCTCATGTATAATTATTGTAAATTCGAGCGTATGAGCAAGTTTTGCTTAATTCGAAGAATTATTGATAGTTGGATGAGCAATTGAGCAAGTATTGCTCAATTCAACGAATTACTGATAAATTACTGAATATTGATAGTGGATTAATATTCGAGAAACTGAGCAAGTATTGCTCAATTTTACGAATTACTGAATATAGATAGTTGGATCAATATTCGATCAACTGAGCAAGTATTGCTTAATTCGACGAATTATTTATTTAATGGTGATGTGACCCAATAAAATATTAAAAATATTTGTAGATTACCGAATATTATATAATTAATCCGCGTGTTGCTTGATGGATTAACATACATTTATTTAGTGTTTGAACTTGCTCAGAATAATGATTTGTTGAGTGTTTTTTCGAAAACCCTAATTTTTGATCAATTGCTCATTAGTCGACGAATTGCTCAAAAATAAGTCATGAGCAAAGGAGGGACCGACCACATGAGACTATGGACATCCATGTGATGCCCAATTGCTCGAGTGAGTGTGCACCAGGGTCCTAAGTTGGCCAGTTGGTGAAGGAATGACGATTAAATACCGGTTTCATCATTTATTGAAATAGTGCTGGATTGAGCATTAGGCAATAAAACCTAATTATAGAAAAGTGAGGGACCAACCAAGGTGGCATGAGACCGTCCCTTGGTGGTCGTGGGATCGCTGATGGGCATTTGCACAAACTCTGAGTTGGTTGTGAAGAGTTTAGACCCAATATGAGCGATTGCGCAAATTAGGTCAAAAGTGAGAAAACGTGTTGGAACGGCTTTGTGCAAGCCCTAGGGATGACCTTGGTCGATCAAGAAGGCATGCACATGTTACCATGATGTCCGTGTTTCCGTGGTGAGAGTTTCAGTATTTTCTGATGTGCGTTTGAACAATATTGTGAATTTTCAGAAGAGTTTCATCTTGACTGAAATTCCTGATTTTGTTGGAATGAGCATGTATGCTCAATTGATCAATATTTTGTAAATATTAAAATAAGAGTATTTTAACATTTAAAATTTCCGTGAGAGGCTAGCCGGTCGTGTGACCATGTTGGCTTTTAGATTTTCATGATTCGAGCAAGATTTGAGAGATTATGACGAAATCATGATTTTGCTCAAACCGAGGAGTTCATGAATTGAGGAAAATAATAATTATAAAAGACTAGGGATTGCAAGGTGTGGGACCGGACACGGATTGGGCATGGCTGGCCGGCTAGTTGCCCAGTCCTGCACACCTTTCCCTAATTTTATATTTATTATTTTTTCATGAATCCATGAAGTTATGGAGAATCCATGAGTTTTTGTTGAAACGGAGGATTTTCATGAAAATGGGGAAATAATAATTATAAAAGGCTAGGGATTGTAGGGTGTGGGATTGGCCACGGATTGGGCATGGCCGACCGGCTAGGTTACCCGGTCCCGCACACCTTTCCCAATTTTATAATATTATATTTTCATGAATCCATGAAGTTATGGAGAATTCATGAAAATATGGAGAAACCATGGGTTTTGCCCAAACAAGGAAAGTTGTTAGAATGGAGGAGTCTTCATGAGTTCATGAAAATAACAAAATAAGGAAAATAATGGAGGAAGCATGGGACCGTCCACGGCTGGTTGGACGGTGGGCCCGGCCCATGGGCGCTTCTTCATTATTTTAATGTTATTATTTTCTCTTTCCTATTTTATGTAGGATTCCTCATTTGTCCATATTTTCGAATGCTCGTTCGTGCATCATTGTCGAGTACACATGCACCATTTTTTATGGGGCTTACTCAGTGATAGTTCAGATGCCCGATTGTTGAGTATTTATTAATAATTTATGAAATTCAGTGGAGAATGATTCATGAGACTGAGTAATAAAAGTAAGTAGTTATTTATTATCAATCCATAGGATCAACCGTGGATTCGACCATGGATTCAGAATAATAAAGTGAGTATTACCATTCCGTGGGATCGTGGATTCGACCACATAATCGGAGTAATAAAATTGTGTATTACCATTCCATGAGATCAGTCGTGGATTCGATCATGAAATCGGAATAATGAGATTATCTATTACCATTCCATGAGATCAGTTGTGTGATTCGATCATGAAATTGGAGTAATTAGATAAAATAGATTATATTATAGGAATTCGACGGTGAATGTCACGGTAGAACTAATCTATTGCAGAAGGGATATTAGCCAGTTAAAGCGTCATGTCTATTCCGCAAGGTGCATAGTAAAGAGACGGATGATATCCTGAAGGCGTTATTGTTCTCAATCTTACGGAGAACCGCCCGGGTCTATACACGGTATCTCTACATAGTCAGGAACAGTGAGTGTCATCGTCCTGAAGGCGTTGTTGCTCTCAATCTTATGGAGAACCGCCTAATCATTATTATATGTAGAGGTGGATCTCTCTCCTATAGTCAGGGAACAGTGGGTATCACCGACGTCCTGAAGGCGTTATTGCTCTCGATCTTACGAAGAACTGCCCAATTACGTTATTCTACATAGAGGGCACAATGAAATGCCAGGGATCGAACGCTCATCTAGTGGAGGCTTTTCGAAAAACACATTCATCATGGCTTCGTAAAATATGAATCGTCACATGCCTGAAGTCATATTAGAAACATGCAGTATCATGATTTTACGGTTTTGACCTTTTTTGAAAATCCACCATCAACAACTGTCAAAGTGTTACAAGTTTAAACACAAATTGAGGCATGTCAACAAACTTCAATGAAGAGCGAATCGATTAGCAAACAAGCTCAAACTTCTTCAAAAGACCGCCGAGGTATGTAAGATTTTATCTTTGTCAAAGAAGTTAGTTTCCAAGGATAAGACAAGACCACTAGTGAAGAAAGTATGGTCTAAGCATTCTGAATGACAGGGTTCAATGAATTCCTTTCAAAGAGGTCATGGTGGACAGATTGTTTTTCACCACAGCACAACTAGATTGTGTTGTTTGGTGCATCTTGTCTCATATGCCCGATCAAAAGAGACAAGATTGTGCACACCTCAGACTTTGGGAAAATATATTTTTTTCTTTTCTTAGCTTTGCTGTGTTTTGCAAGTTTGGAATTCGTCCATATCTAATTGATATTGGAAAGGACTTCCCTGGTCGATTCAATAAAAAAGGGTTATTCTCGACAATTTTACCCTTTTTAGGGTTGTGAGTTGTGCGTGCATGAAACTGTGTTTAAAGGTTTTGTAACCCTACATTCATTTTCCTTCTCTGGAACTCTTTTTATCTCAAGACTACTTATTGAGTTTAAATTGTGAATTCCTCTCACAAATCCATCTCATATGGATACTCCAAGCATCATGTCTTCTGATGGAAAAGATGTTAATATGATTGTTAAGCCATCAATCATGAAGGAAAAAGAAAAATATCCGTTACCTCCAACTTTGAAAAGAAAAAGAAGGAATGTGAGGAAGCCAAGTGTTGTTCCTTCAATTTCTAAGAAGTTTTCTGATGTTCTTGAAGAGTTGAAGGAAATAAGGAAGAAGATTCAATAAATAAAGGCTTTTGTTATGAGAACTCTTGAAATTCAGAAGGCCCTGGTTCGACATCATCAGCCTAGAAGGTTTGTTGGAATTGACTCATTTCTTCATGAACCGTACGTTCCAATGGTTGTTGACGACAAGGAGTTATGGGATGATAATGAATTTTTAGAGGTCTCAATGTCTAGGAAACTTCTTATGAGAATTTATTCATGTGTTTAAGAAGGATAACTAGGGTTTGGAATAGCCATTATTGTGATTACACATAGTTATGTCCAATGTTTTCATCTTCAATGTTTTTAGATTTATTTATTTAAATCCTAAGTTATTTGGAAGATGATTTTGCAGTATTAGTCTTTATGGTTTTATATATTGCAAACTTGTTATGGGATATGTGTGTTTGCGTTCGTGAACTATGATTGTTCCATACATGGTCAAAATTTAAGTCTTTCATATGTCGATATGCAAGTATTGATAAAAGATTGGATGAACTTTTGACAAACAAAAGTTAAGCCTATTATGTCATTATGCAAATATTGATGGAAGATATGATGAACTTTTGTATGCAAAGATTATGGCTATTATACGTCATTGTGCAAATAATGATGAGAAATAGAATGAATCTTTGTTTATTCAGCAGTATTGATCTTCCATGATCCATATTTTTATGTAAATACCGTGCGGCTCCGTAAGTTCTCTTATGTTGAGCATTTCCAATTAGATTAATCACGGGTTCTCTTGTGGTTAATTTAGTTGAGTATTCCGAGTGAATTAATCATGAGTTCTCTTGTGGTTAATTTGATTGATATTTTTGGATACAAATTCATATTCTTATGTAATTTGTTAATGTCCAAAGAAATCCTTATTTTCTTGTAAAAGTAAGGTCGCTCTTGTTGTTCTTTCGGGAATGACATTATATGGGGGAGAGTTATTAATTGAACTTGTGCTTAATTGCCAAATCTTTGTGGGGAGTGTGGCTGTGGAATATTATAGGGGTTATCTTGTATATTTATAAGCTCCTTGATGAATGCATTTAGTTTCGGCTATATGATTGCATCTAAAAAGTTGATATGTGCTTTATTTTGGTGATGAATTGTCTCTATGGAAATTTCATTAGGATCCCACTAGTTTTCGTACCTTTGCCAATTTTATTGACATAAAGAAAATTAATGTGTAGTTCACACTACAAATGCATATGGTTTTCGGATCATCATGTAAGGGGGGGTGGTTTTCATGTGATATGAAGTATTGACTAAGGGGGAGTGATACATATCACCATATAGTATTGTTGTCGAAGTTATGATACAATTGAACTTTGATGTTGTGTAATAATACTATGACACTATGTAACACTGATTGAGAGTTATTGTTTTCTCATTTTTATGGCTACGGATCTTCATCAACGATGATACTGATTTGAATATCTTTGGAATCATTGGAGTACTTGGAAGTGACGAAGATTTCGAGTAATGTTGAAGAACCAAGGAGATCAAACATTTGGATGAGAAGCTACAAAGTTTATTTATTTTGTATTCCATATGTATTGATAGTTTTGTCACTAAAATTGACAAAGGGGGATATTGTTAGAGCACTGCTCGGTCGAACTCGCAAGCGTTGCTATCTCAAGCTTGTTTTTCAAGTTTAATTTCCAAAACTATAAGTCTTGATTTTTAGTATACTTATAGCTAAGTGTCGGACTAGGATAGAAAGTGTAGTTGAGATCTAGACTCCACGGCGTTCATCATACAAAGATGAAGAAATACTCAAGGAACTGGTGGAACTTCATCGACTAAAAGGTATGTGGAGACTTGAACTTATCTATCACTCAAAAAGTTTATCTACTAAAGTCGTATTGCTATATAGACTTCGATTATACATATTTGCTATTTCGAGCCGAGTTTATCTCGCTTATCTTTTTCTCGAAATATGTGTTGGTAAGCTTTCACTTTTGCCAAGTTCATCTTTACAAGTGACGAAAGTCATGTTGATTATTTCAATATCTTGAAAATTGCTTTGATGAAAAATAGTGTGTGAATAACCTCTATTTAACATCCTCTAAGAATGTTTCAATGATTGAAAAAAGAGTTTATAACATGTGACCATCCTTGGATATAAGCATATAATGTGTTTGCGCATTAGTGTATAAGTCCAAAACCGGGAACCAAATGTATGCATACTTGTGTGTGTGCTAAATGGTTGATGGAGACTGGGTAAGTATGCGTACCCGTATGCATATTGGCGGAAGTTCACGTCCGTGAATTTCCGCTAAGTTTGGAAATCAAAACCAACTCAATATGGTTACCTAAGTATGCGTACCCGTATGCATGATGGCGGAAAGTTCATGTCCGTGAATTTCTGCTGAGTTTGGAAACCAAAACAAACTTAAATCCGGTTACTTAAGTACGCATACCCGTACGCATACTTAAGTGTGTTACTTTCTATATTTGGTTTATTCGTGAACTTAAACATATATAAACTAAGGAATGCATATTTGCAAACCGTGGCTATAAAGTTCATGAATCGATTCGAGTGAATCAAAACCGATTTTGCTCCAATTGTATCTTGTATACTTTTATGAGATCTAATCAATTGAACAACTCTCTAACTAGTTCTTTTGAGTCATTTGAACTAGTTAAGGTGAAGATAAATATGGTTGATATGAAAGTGCTCATATGGCTAACCATTTGGTTAACTACTATTGAACCAACGACTTGTACACGTTTAGGTACGGTTACACAAACCTAAATGACGTATATTTCATTTGTTTGTAACAAGCTAAGTTTGATCTAACGGTCGAAAGATATTAGCTGGAATCTAATAAGGTTTTCATTTAACGGTGAATATTAAATGCTTTGTTACCAAGGTAACTTAGATTGCAAACCCTGATTTGGATACTATATAAAGTAGAACTCTAGCAACTGGGAAAATTAATCCCCACACCTCCTGTGTGATACTAGTTGTATAATCTAGAGTCAATTCTCCTTTAACTTTAGGTTTTTACCGAGACCCTATAGGTTAACGACTTGAAGACTTCATTGGGATTGTGAAGCCAGACCCAACTATTTAGTGATCTGATCTTGCTGTTTCTATCATATTTGAGTACAATTGTAAGATTAGCTTGAGATTAATTTCTCTGATAGGCAAGATATAAATGTAGTCACAAACATATTCATCTCATCGTTTGTGATTCCACAATATCTTGTTTCGCTAGTCGATTAATATTATTGTGAGGTGATTGATAATTCTAGGCTGTTCTTCGGGAATTTAAGTCAGGGTTATCGATTGGTTCATGTTCACCTTGATTTATCAAAAGACGGAACAAAACTTGTTGGTATTTATGTGGGAGACAGACTTATATATTTCTGTGTAATACAGATTTGTTTATTAAAGTATTCGACTTTGGGTCCTAGGAACTCTTAGTTATGGGTGAGATCAGCTAAGGGAATCAAGTGCGTAGTATCCTGCTGGGATCAGAGACGTAAGGAGCGCAACTGTACCTTGGATCAATGTGAGATTGGTTGGGGTTCAACTACAGTATAGGCTGAAGTTAGTTTGTAGTAGGCTAGTGTCTATAGCGGCTCAATACAGTGTGTTTTCAAACTGGACTAGGTCCCGAGGTTTTTCTGCATTTGCGGTTTCCTCGTTAACAAAACTTCTGATGTCTGTGTTATTTCTTTTCCGCATTATATTTTGTTATATAATTGAAATATCACAGGTTGTGCGTTGAATCAATCAATTGGGAAATCCGATCTTTGGTTGTTGATTGAAATTGATTGGTACTTGAACATTGGTCTTTGATACCGTTCAAGTTAATTTCTCTTGTATTCAATTAGACTGGAATATTTCTATTTTCTTAAGTAAGGATTAAATTGAGAAATTAAGATATAACTCTTTGATATACTTTTTATTAAGATTGAGTCTGACTGTCTAGTTGATTCTCTTAAAAGTATATTGGAGTTAGTCCATACAAATTACTAAGTGAAATATTGGGTGAGGTTGTTGTACCCCCACTTTTTCAGTATTATTTTAAATTAATTAAAGGACCTATCAGTTGGAGGTCTGTGTTACAATTAATTGTAGCTTTGTCTACTACGGAGGCAGAGTATATTGCTATGACAAAGGTTGTTAAGAAATAATTGTGGTTTCGTGGTTTAGTTGAAGACTTGGGGATTATTCAATGGAGTGTTGTTGTGAACTGTGATAGTCAAAGTGCAATTCATTTAGCTAAGAACCAAGTTTTTCATGCACGCACCAAGCATATTGATGTTCAATATCATAAGGTACGAGAAGTGGTTGATAACGGATTAGTACAACTATTAAAGGTTAATACTGAAGATAATCCAGAAGATATGTTAACGAAAGTCGTTCCGAAGGTCAAGTTTGAGAAGTGTCTCAGCTTGATCAATGCTGCTCGTTGTTAAGTCCCTAGGGGCATTAGAGGCTACGGTTAACTTGTGAAGATCAAGCTCAATTTAGTGGAAAATATCGTCAAGGTAGAGAGTTGTTATGTTGTCGATGTTTTAAGAAGAGTCAAGAATAGTCTAGAATCTTCTAGAGGTTTCCTTGTTTTCCTAAGTTAGGGAGTTTCCTGATTTAGCTATGTTTGAGGTTTCTTAGTATAACTCATATACTTGGAACTCAAGTTTGTGGTTTCCTAGTATAACTCTTATACTTGGAACACAAGTTTATAACCTATATAAATAGGTGTACAAGTCTTAAGGAAAAATACACAACAAAATTTAGAGGAGAATTCTCACAATTAGAGAATTTTAGAGTTTAGAACGTTTGTTTATAGATAATTATTTTGGTGTTTGTGAACAACATGCTGCTGGTCATAGTTGTGGTTTAATTCTCTGTAATTTGTTCTATAATAAAAGTTGATCGTAGCCGTTTATGGACATAGGCACATTGCCGAACCACGTTAAATCTTGTGTCTTTCGTGTTTCGTTTAATGCATCTTAATTCTGTTTTTTTTTTAGTTCTACGTTGATCCAAAGAACTATTAGTATCTTGTGGAGAGGTTAATTCTAAGGTCTTAATCCTAACATCTTCTTAAGAGAAACTTTCTCTTGCTTGTATTGAGAAACCCTAATTAATTCTTATTTATATCCTTGAGCATGCCTCCAATAACTCGAATTAATACAAAGGTAAATAAGGAGGAAGCTCAAAGAGTCAAGGATTGTTGTAAGTACTGAATATCGCAAGATAATAGTTCACAAGTATCGTAATAAATAAAGGAGAAAAGAGATATAAAATGATACGATGATAGAAGCAGCACGGGGAAATATGAAGTTTTGCGAGGATGAAGTAATTTTGCGAGTATGAATTGCGATACTTCGCAATTCATATAAAGATGTATAAGTTTTACTATAAATAGGAGTTCAAATGTAAAATTCGAGAGGTTCTTTTAGTGAGTGTTAGAAAATATCTTAGGAAAGAGAATAGAGAAAGTTGTAACTATTCTAGTTCCATTTAGATACTTCTTTGTAATCAATTGAGAACATTAATAAGAAAATTGTTATTCATCATCAAGAACTTCTTGAGTTTTTACTAATTCTATTGAGGGTGTAGTTGTAGGTTATTCTGCAACTACATAATTGGCGCTAGAAACAGGGATAGAAAAATTCCTGTACCAGAAAAATGACAAGAAGAAGAAACACATCAGAACCATTAACTGAAGTAAGAAGAAGTGTAAGACTAGCAGGAGGAGAAGCAAATATAACAGGAGAACCTAGTAGGAGAAGGAGTAATCGAAGAAATCAAACTCAACAAATAGGAGATCATGATCAAGTGAGTATACACACTTGGAGAACTAATACACCAGAAGAAGAAGATAGAGAACCGCAAATCAGATAAAATGGAAGGTTGATGGGAAGAACAATTCTTGAAAGATAAAGGGAGATGTTAGAAACATTGAGACAAGGAATCCAAAAAGAACGAATGATCGAAGCTGAAGAATGTGCCAATTTAACAAGACAAAATCAAGAATTGAGGATGGAAAATGAGATGTTACAAAGGAGGAAATCTCAAAGTGTTGCAAGATCAAATGTTAGAACAGAAATAGAAGGACAAAATTCACCGATAATCAATAATGAAAATGATATGCAAGAACAAGCGCAGAATCAAGGTGATAGAAATCAAGAAAATCGTTTCATTTTAATACAAAATCGCGAACAAAATATGGAGAATTTACGAACAAGACCAAATCCTAGAGAAAACAATCAGAATCGAGAGGAAGAACAACAACTTATGGAAGAAACTGAGAGACAACAAGTAGTACATCAAAACAATCACGAGAATGGAGTAAGAAGACACGAAGAGGCTCGTAACAAACAAAATGTTGAGTATGAAAGAATTAAGAGAAGAATTGTAAATAAAAAAACAGAAGTGGAGAGGAATGAACCAAATTCTCGAATCAGAGTACAAGTAAATCAAGAAGAAATAAGTCACAGAAGAAGGAGAAATGAAGAAGAAGAAATTCCTGATATTCGCATGAGAAGAATGAGAAGAATAGAAAGGGAAGAACAAGAATTCCAAGATGCTTTACAACTGAACAATTATGATAATTTAGAAAGAAGATATTTGAAAAATTATGCAAATTAAAACATTAATGAAGAATATGATAGAATGCGAAGGATCGCAAGGGAGGAAGCGCAAGAACGTAGAAGAAGAGAAGCTGCATTAAAAAGACCAATGGATGAGAATTCTGAGGCAAATGCACGAATCTTTCGAGAATTAGCAGAAATGAGAGGGATGATAAACAATAGAAGAGGAGGAGATAAGAGGCAATTAGATGAAGCAATAGAAGAAGATGCGAGGACTCCATTTGCTAGAGAAGTACAGTTGGGAGGAATTCCACCAAAATGTAATTTTCCCACACTTACCAGTATCTTTGATGGGACTTCATGTGCTATTCAGCACATTAAATCATACATAATATGCATGTTACAATGGGAGAATCATGATGTTGTGTTATGCAAGTACTTCGCATCAAGTTTAACAGGGGAAGCTCTAAAGTGGTTCGAAGGACTCCCTAAGAACACTATTACGTCATTCAATCATTTGCAAGCAATTTTCCTTGGAGCATATATCACAAATCACTCTTCACGGCTTGGTATTGAAGATGTATTTGGTTTAAAACAAAGAGTGGGTGAAAGTCTGAAGCATTTGGTAAGACGATGGAAGACTATGTGCAGTGATATGGCAGGGCGTGTGGATGAGAGATACTTGATTCTGTCCTTCATAAATGCAATGTTCGCAACTGAACAATTATATGTTCAAATCTTCAGAAGAAAGAATTCCATAATGATGACAGAATTACGAGAATTGCAAGAAGAATACATTACACTAGAAGAAAAGCAAAACAGTATGGAGTCATATCCAGTAGCAAACACTAGCAATCAAGAGGGAGGAGCAAATTTACTTCCCAAAATAATCAATGTAGTAGCAGGTACTTCGCAAACATCCTCACAAACTTCTTCGCAAATTTCAGAAGAGAAGAAAATCAATGATAGCCAGCCAAAGATGGTAGCAATGGGAAGTAGAGATCAAGAAGAGTATGATAGAGAGAAGAATTTCTATAATCGAATAGGAAATAGCCAAATTCCAAGACTAGATCAACAACAAGAAAATTATGGGGGACAAAGGCCAAATTATTTTGGACAAGGAAACCAGAGACAAAATTATAACAACGGTCAAGGAGGTCAAAGAATGGTAAGGGAAGAGATAAAATTGCCACCTTTGAATACAAGTGTAGAAAAGATATGGCAAGCAATTATCCTGGTAGAGAATATACCAACTCCATGGAACATGGGAAAGGAACCACCAATGGGTCCAAGAAGTCATGAATTTTGTTCATATCATCATTTTCATGGACATTCTACAAATAATTGCCATAATATCAAGAGGATAATCTTGCGAATGATTGATCAAGGAAAACTAAATCAATTTTTACTTAAGGCATACAGTCGCAACAATTACCACAGGCCCCATCCATAACTCGCAGAGGAGAACACGACAAAAGAAAAGGGAGAAGAAATCCTACATATAGAAGTGGGGTCAAAAGCAAGGAATGTTTTCTACGTAATTCCATTGTTCATTCATATAAAACCATAGAGGATTTTCATGATAATGTGTTAAGCGGGGGTATATGCGAGGGATGGTGAAGGAAAGGAAGTAATGAACATCGCAAAGATTTCACGACTTGAAGATTGGCAGAAACGTGAAATTTCTTTTGAAGCCAATGAAATTCCAGAAGGTTGTGAAGCACATGATAATCCATTGGTGGTAAGATTAGCAATCTACATGAATATGTAGGAGAACGAAGATGATATGGAGGAAGAATCAATTGGTCTTAATAGGATTTTGATTGATACGGGAAGTTCTGTCAATATCCTCTTCTATTCTGCTTACAAAACTATGGGGGAAAAGATGCAGATTTAATACCTTCTACTTACAGAATTTATGGTTTTAATGGAGCGCCAACAAGACCAAAGGAGAAGTGAGCATGCGAATTCCATTAAGTGGAATGCGAACTGAAATTCTGTTATGCGTTGTTGATGTTGAATCACCATATAATGCTTTGATAGGAAGACCATGGCTTCATGGAATTCTAGGCGTGGCTTCCACTCTACATTAGTGCATAAAGTTTCCTCATATGAAGGATATTGGAATTATCAAGGGTGATTGGGCTGAGGGAAAGAAATGTTACGATACAGAAGTAGAAGTTTGCGAAGGAAAAACTGCTGAGAAGGAAAATTGGAGAAAAAGAGCAAAATCTGTGAAAAGAAGTGAAAATTTAATGGCAGAGGATTAAGGAAAAAGAGAATAAAGTTACGATGATAATCATACAAGAAATTTACGATGATAATAAGGGATTGTGATTTGCGAGGAAAAAAAGAAGGAAAATAATAAAACAAGAAGGTTATCAGTATGTTTGCTCGTGAAAATGAGGTATGTGGCAAAACAAAATTTTTATTTCGTGATAAAACTTTACGAATATTGTTTGCTCGCAGGAAATTGGGAAAAAGTTACGAATTTTCAGAATTTATATTCCGATTAAAATTTCATTAATTTGCGAATAAAAGACCGCAATCTGTGATCAGCCTCCAAAAAAGAAAGAGAGCCGCAGAAAATTTTATACAGGCAAACCTTTGTGGCGTACACCCTAGTTCGCGAAGATATATTTCGTAAGAGGCAAAGTCCTAAAGTACGTCATTTAAGGGGGTACCTATAACGTGGCTAAGGGTAACCGGAACACCACCAAGGGCCCTTAGTACATGGTAAAATTTTGGGGTACAACCCAATAATGGGGTACCTATCCGGGTTAGACACCTTGGATTCTCACCTAATCTAGCGACATTACGCAATATAAAATGCGGTGTAAGAAGATTTAGGCTGGGCGACTAAGGCATACTGTCTTTCCCAAGAAGTGCAGAAAACGATCAAGGCGCCGAGGTACACGGTTGAGTCAAGAGTGTCGGGTGAGGTTGAACCACATCTGCCATTTTTGACAAGTCTTGGAAAATGATGCACTTGGCCCAAAGATACCCCATAGGGTGCAACCTCGTAACTATAAGCCCTATAGGCAAAAAGGATAAGAGGTTGCGATCAAAAAGCTGGTTGTTGGAAGAACCGGATGGGAAGAGCTAACCTTGTATGGTCGATGTACGCTTCCTTGAAGGGGAAATCAGGGGGAAGATAAAGGGCAGCACCCTCCATTAGGGAGCTGATAAGTGCTATAAGACGCAAATGTCACAAGGCTTCTTGTTTGCGAAAACATAAAGGCTTGTCATATTTGTGCAACAAATGAAGTTCTGCGAGCCTTCTAAAAAAAAAAAAAAAAAAAGAAAAGAAAAGAAAGAAAGAAAAGAATAAAGAACTCGCAGAACATAATAAAGAAGTTAAGATGAGATCAATGGGTCACTACATGAAAGTGTAGAGACGTCCTGTGATTTCATCACAAGACGGCAATGTCATGGGGCTTTATGTTCGCAAGAATATTTAGGCCTGTCATATTGTCGCAACAATTCCTGAAGAGGCTAAAATACTATACAAAGAAGTTAAGATGAGATCAATGGGTTTTTGCATGAAAGTGTAAGAACGTCCTGCGATTTCATCGCAAGACGATAATGTCACGAGGTTGTATGTTCGCAAGAATGTTCAGACTTGTCATATTATCGCAAATAATTAATACAAAAGAGGTGGAAAAATAAGACCTTTACTTAGGAAGGCATGATAAGACCACAGAAATTAATGAAATTTATTGCATCAACATCATTGAAGAAATTATACAAGAATATACATTATGAAGATCTGAAAAGAAGACAACTTCGTCAATATCATTGAAGAAATTTTACAAGAATATACATCAAGAAATTTTGAAGAGAAGACAACTCTGTCAATATCATTGAAGAATTTTTACAAGAAGTCCTATCAAAGAAGACAACATCAATGAAGAATTTTAATGAAGACTTAACAAAAGATGCGATTTTGATAGCAATCAAATACAGATAAGTTCATATTCGTAAAAATTTACGAGAATTACATACTTCTTATACTTCTCCATATATTGAATATTTCTCCAAAAAGTTGAATACTTCTTATAATTCTTCAAGAATATCTCATATTTATTATACTTCTTCAACGGATATTTAATTTTGCGAAGGTTAAGTACTTATTATACTTCTTCATACAATGAGTAATAATTTTTACACTTCTTCATATATTGGGCAATTCTTCATAAATTGATGCTGCTAATACTTCTTATACTTCTTAAGGGTATTTCATATTTTGTATACTTCATACTTTCTATACTTCAAGGGGAGATTTATTATTTACTTCGCAACATTCCGTAAAAAGCAAAAGGCTTATATTTCTTATACTTCGAAGGGAGGATTTTTTATTCATAATCACAATAAGAAGAAAATTCGTAAGATAAATTCAAAAGTATATTCTAATACTTCCAACGATAGTTGATCATTTGAAGAGAAATAATAAGGGGAAAGGGAATACTAAGCTAAGTCTTTAAGATATATTATTTCTCTCCATATGATCAAGTTATGCGAATAAGGGAAATAAACATCAAAGAAAGATTAATTCAAATTAAGCTTTGAAAAATAAATTGTTGGATTGATTAAAAGCACAATCAAGAAGAAAGTGTTGTATTGAAAAGTTACAGAACAGATATACAAAAAAAAAAAAAAAAAAAATGAAGTTATTCTTCAGGCGATATGTTCCCATCAAAATGATCTTCTTCTTCAACTTCACTATCATCTTCAACTTCACTTTCGAGAGATTTCCGGATATGGAGTATCTTCAGGAATTTCTTCAGAAAGGAGCGTATGGTACTTCTTGAGAGGAATTTCATTATCTTCGCAAATCTTGCGAGTCATCTTAGCTCGAAAACGCTTGACATATAAACTATGGTTATGATGGGAAATTAGAAGCTGAGATCTCAAGTCAGAAATTTTCTTATTACGATTAGCAAGGAGAGTTTCCAGATCATTATTCATCTTCGCATAATTTTCTGCAGCAAGGAGAGAAATTAAGGAATTGGTTAGCAAATTACGAAGGAAAAGTAAGCAAAATAATTACCATCGCAAAGAATTTACCTTCTAGTTGCTTCTTATCATTACGAAGAGAAGAATTTTCAAACTTTAATTGATTATTCTCCTCAAGAAGAGAAGAATTATCAATTGCGATGCTCGCAGATTGTGAATTATCTTCGTGACGAGATATTAATTCTGCGTTATCAATATTTAGATCTTCTATTTTCTGACGGAGACTTGAATTTTCAACCTCTAACTTCTTACAACGATTCAAAGTTTTCTTCTCGGCAATAGAATGACGTCTTTCCCAATCGAAGCATTTGCACAACTAACTCTTCCAACCTAAACAAGAAAAAAGGGGTTAGAAATCAACAAAATAAGGGAAATAAACAAGGAATAGAGAAGAAGCTTACCATGCTACCTAAAGCATATAATGAAGCAGGAGAGACGAATCTTGAAATTCCTTTGAGGGAATTATTATCAATTACGGTAGGAACTTTACAAGCCTTCGCAATAAGTTTGCGAGCATTCGCTGTAGGATAATTTCCTAATCCACGAGAAGAATGGAGGAAAGCCTCAGAGATGCTAACCATTGCTGAGGCAAAAGTTTCTGGGATACTATAATCTTCATTTCCACCTTTATCAACATCATTATCATCATCTCCTTTGTCAGAAAGGGTATCGGAATTAGAACTAAAGTCCTTTTCAGGATATTTATCATCTTCATCACCAAGATCTTCCTCAATGTTCTTATTAGAATAAATTACATTGGAATGAGATTTGGTTGAGAGTATCTTCTTTTTCCTCCTTTCGTAAACAACATCTTGAAGTTTTCTTTTTCCTTTGCGAAGAGCATCATCTTGATTACCAGAAGCTTGGGAGACCTTCGCAGAACGAAGAGTTTGTTGCCTCGTAGTAAGCCTTTTAGAGGAAGTAGAACTCTTATTTTCACTCACAGCAATCTCAGGAAGAAGTGGAACCTGTAAATTCAAATAAGGATAAGAAACAGAGGCAAAAATATATTGTTTAGAAAAATACAAGAGTGTTTCTTAACTCATTTGAAATTAAAGGGTAACAAAAAGATAAGGAGGTGGAAGTACATACATTTCTAAAAACCAAGGTTGATAATAGCGGTTACGAAGGTTCGCAGGAAGTTCTACTATCCCAGTAATATAAGAACCTGATAACATTAAAGGGTACTTATACCAATCTTCATCATTAGAACGACGAGGTGTCTTATTATTTCCTGAAGCATAATCAATATCATGCATGAGAAGATCATCTGCTGCGATATTAGCTTTACGATGAAGACGAACACCCCAACGATTATCTTCTTTCCTCGCATGAATTAGTGTGTAATTCTTGAAGAAATCCTCAACTGTATAATTCGCAGGAACAATTTCTATGTTTTCAAATCCAGGTTTCCTAAGATCAACTGAATACAAAGATTTCCCAAAAGCGGCACGATTTGCGAATTCAACTAAGAGGCGAATACAATCACCAGTAAATTGATAAATAGCACAAGAAAAATTGGGGTGGGAAATAATTTCGTAGAATAAAGGAAAGTTAACATCATAAAGAGGAAGAGGAAGACCTGCGAGGATTTGACCTCGTGAGATTAAAATTTTCTGATCATCCCAAACATAGTTGGTAAAGAGCTTCACACAGAGAGAAGATTTATTATCATAACCTTCAATCTCAGAAAGAATAAGGTCTCTATCAGCAAGTTCCGCATTAATTTGTTCAATAGTTTTCTTCTTTGGTGCCATTGAATATAAGAGGGAAAATAGAAAGGGAAAAAGATTACAGAGGCAGAAGTGGTGAAGAAGATGAATAAGAGAATAAAAAGCAAAAACAAAGGATAATATTTATAAGAGAGTTTTATGAAGATAAAAACTCATTAATACGAGTAAGCGTGAACGGTTGAAAAGAACGGTTACGAAGAAACGTGTCAGAAAGATAAGGGAAAAGTAAAAAGACGTGTTGCGAACCTGAAGGGTGGTAATAACTACACTAAATTTACGAGAATAGGGTTTCTCATGACATTTCTTCTTCGCAGAATTGACATGAGAAGAGGCAAGATGTAAGTACTGAATATCGCAAGATAATAGTTCACGAGTATCGTAATAAATAAAGGAGAAAAGAGATATAAAATGATACGATGATAGAAGCAGCGCGGGGAAATATGAAGTTTTGCGAGGATGAAGTAATTTTGCGATACTTCGCAATTCATATACAGCTGTATAAGTTTTACTATAAATAGGAGTTCAAATGTAAAATTCGAGAGGTTCTTTAAGTGAGTGTTAGAAAATATCTTAGGAAAGAGAATAGAGAAAGTTGTAACTATTCTAGTTCCATTTAGATACTTCTTTGTAATCAATTGAGAACATTAATAAGAAAATTGTTATTCATCATCAAGAACTTCTTGAGTTTTTACTAATTCTATTGAGGGAGTAGTTGTAGGTTATTCTGCAACTACAATTGTCAAGGAATCAGTACGAAAAGGAAGAATCAGATCATATCAAAAATCATGTCTGATTATGAATATGATAGTCTAACCGGATCCCAAGATGAGTCATGTTTGTTGGCCTTCAATTTTCAAGATCTAAAAGAAACCAAGTGGATACCTTATGATAGTATGGTAAACTGTATCCATGGTTTTGAAGAACTAAGAACCAATCTCATAATAACGGTTTGAAATCAAGATAGGCTAAAGGATAAGATTGAAGAAACAAAAGCTGGACTTACAGATATGAAGAAACAAGTTGAAAAGCTTGAAAAACAAGAAGAGGTTGTTGACAAATCTCTCGAGACAATCTTCAAGAGTTTGAACACTGAGGAAACCTCAGTGAACAATTAAAGATTAAGTTATATATTGTAATACTTGATCCTGAAAAATAAACATCAATGTATTGGTTTGTTTCAATATCTTTGTGTAAGGTCTATTTTGAATAAAACTATCAATATTATTTATGAATATAATTATTATTTTATAATTTTCATGTGATAGTTTTCGATTACATAGCCTGTGAATGAATGTTTATATTTTTGCTATGTGTTTTCGGTCTATGAGATGTCTAATTTTGGTTTTTATTAACCCTAATACTCGATCTCATATGATGCAACCCTTATGATTTTTGTGGCTTTTTGATTTAGCGGATTAAGTTCTAGCCCATGTTGGTAGGCTTTATCAAAGGATCATAAGGTTTTCCGATTGAAACTCATATGTGAAAAAGTCACAATATGTTGAATTAATTTGTGTTTACATGAGGGGGAAGGTTCTAATGACATGGTTATATTGACATAATCATGACATGGTTTGGCCATTTTTTTCTACAAAATCCAAGCAACAACGAGTTTGAAGCTAATTTTCTGGTGACATGTTTCACTTATGTAGTTCTACATTCCTGCCAAAAATGAGAGTATTCAGATATACGAAACTTGACCACCCACAAAATTTAATTTTAACGGTTGATATTCAAAATGGTAGATGGTAGTCTTATACATATCGGAATTCTCTCATTTTTGGTATGAATGTAGAGCTATATAAGAGGAACCTGTCACCAAAAAATTAGCTTCAAATACATCATCGCTTGGGTTTTGTAGAAAAAATGGCAAAACCATGTCACGATTATGTCAATATAACCATGTCATTGGATCCTACCCCTTACATGAGTTGTGTTTAGCATAACATATGTGTTTCAGGCTTTCAAATTTTGCTATTGGCATGCATTAGTTAAAAACGATTCAACCTTTCTTTGGTAAAGTTTTCTTTTGTTGTTGTTCTTTTTGTTCTTGCGAGAGAATGACAACTTACTGGGGGAGAGTTCTTATTTGAACTTGCGCTTAATGATATATATTTCTAGGAGTAGTGGCTGTGGAAATTGAGGTAATGAATTTGTTAGTTAATTGTTTTCCTGTTAGTTAATCTATTCAAGGATATTTTCGAATGATAAACTTGAATCATGATTTGGTTCCGAACAATAAATTTTTCTCCTCCGAAATTTGATCAAGTATGAACAAATGTTCATTAAGCTTAGTCATTATATTTTGAGAAATTCTTAAACTAAATAATTAGTTCTCAACTCGAAATTCTTGTTTATGCAAGCTAGTCCAATTAGTTATGCGACAATCATCTCAAGGATAGAAAGGTGAATATAACTTGGAAAATAGGTGGTTCGGTCTTCACTTACCTTTTGTTGATGAAGGTATCCAAAAGCTTCGGTTGATCTTCGCCTTCAAACGGTAGAACGTAAATGATGACTGGTTCGTTTCTCAACTAACTTTATCCTAGACCGAGACTTAACTAATTGTAGACTAGAAATCAAGATATAGTTTTGACAACTAAATTTGACAACAAGCTTGATATAGCAACACTTGTGATTTCGACCGAACAACGCTCTAACATTTAGCTCACATCTTCACTGGCTTTATCATATCATAAAATTGTGTCCATCTTGATAGAAAACAAAAGAGCACATATATATTGATCAAAAATAAACAAACAAAAGGGAAATTGTAGTATGGTGGTGGTTTTTGGTAAGAGACGAGAAAGATCAGACTTTATCTCTTTGTTCGTAAAAACATCAAAAGAAGAGCAGAGCTTTGAAGCCCATTTCATAATCTAAACAACATGCTTCTATTTTGATGGGTTTGATTAAATGAACGGTTAGATGGAAAAACGTTTAGGTCATATACATTTAGAGTGAGGGCACTGTGTTATACACATTGACGGACAAAGCGGGTACAAATAGGTACACACGTCTGTTTCACACACATACACTAAGGATATTTTTGGCACAAGAATCAATTTAGAAGGAAAAGTTACTACTATTAATAAACTAGGGAGGTGGGGAAGTCCAATCACTAATTTGTTTAGGAGGGGAAACTGAAAAGCCCAATTATTTAAGGGATGAGATCGAGTAACAAAAGCTTTTGACAAAACATAATAACCATGGGATCGTATATATCTAACATGTAATATATTTCATGACATGGCACAAAATTTTGTTATAGGATGCGTTTGGCTTAGTCACTAAAAAATAATACGAGAGAGAAAATACAATGAAATTTTTTCAGTTAAATCATAAATTTGTGTATACATATATAGATGTTTGATCAAACTTTCTATAAATCAAAACCCTAAGAAATTTAAGAAATTGAATACAATATTAAAATGTGTTGCGGGATTGAATGGACTCACACTAAATGGTGATGGAAATTTTTGTCAAGCTTTAATCAAATCTAGGGTTTGGAGATCGTTTTAAAACAAAAACGGAAGAGTATGGTATGGAGATGGTGAAGAATAACTATCAAAATTGGTTATTTCATGGATTTATTTAGAAGGAGATCAGTGGTGGTAGTGAAAGCTATGGCAATGATGCTTAATCAACTGTTTTTTCAAATATGCGAACAACTACATTGGTTATTAGTCACAATGGATACCTTGGCTTCTGTTAAAAAAAAAAAAAAGAACATTGACGCCTAACTCCTTTGCAGGCTACTAGCAAGATAACCTTTCACATAAAACTGAGAATTTAATCAAGAGGGCGTAAGAGTAGGAGATCATAGATGTAAAGTGAAGAACATTTATAGTTTACAATCTTAACGCAAGACACAATCAAACACAACTAAAACTAATTCATGTGACATGTCACTAAACCTATTAACCGTCAGATGCATAAGATCCTACGGTAGTTATGTTTTGTCAATAGCTTTTGTTACTCGATCCCCTCCCATTATTTAATATAACATTTTAGATGAGGAAAAATATTGTCAATGATTTCAGAAGGAATCAATTAGAAAACCTCTTTCTAAGAATGAATTAAAGAGAAAAGAGAAAGGCACAAAATACCTGAGAAGAAATGTAGAATCTAGTCAATTTTTTTCCAGCCTTGTTATTTTGAAAAGATCTCCAGCGTTCTTATGTTTACATCCAACGCCTAGCCCGGGACTGTAAAATCCTTTCAATTAAGGATCTTTTAACAAAACACCACTCTATTATAATTACCATATTATATATGATAAATACTTAATATATGTGTATCCTAAAATAATTATGCATCATAATAACATGCGATGATGATAAACTATTAGAGAAACATTCGTGTGGTACCTCCGTATTTACAATTCATCTACTAAATCCTAAATAATTTTCGAACATATATCGACATCAGTCCTGATTTATGTATTCATAAGGAAGATTATATCACAATTAATACATGGTACGTTTGTGCGCTTATAAACCAAAATATATTAACTAATTCAAGAAATAACACATAAGTAAATGTATATAACAAGAAATGGATGTTCATGAACCACACATTTCGTATCACATCATTATATTTCTTGATAATTAATATGGTTTTCATTGTATGGATACTTTTATAAACTCAGGCTAACGATAATATTCCTTGTGTCATAAAATAGCAAAATTTTGTATAATGTGTATATTTTGAAGCATACGTAGATTTATACAATATATTTTTAAACTTATGTAACATCATCTGACAAATGTATTTCACTTGTCATGGAGATATTTCCTACATTCTAATCGTATTGTTATTGAAATATTATAGTACATGTTTAATAATATAATAGCGATAT
Organism: Papaver bracteatum; assembly: GCA_023529315.1. NCBI lineage: Eukaryota > Viridiplantae > Streptophyta > Magnoliopsida > Ranunculales > Papaveraceae > Papaver > Papaver bracteatum. The sequence continues at coordinate 1,035,597 of JAJJWX010003180.1, forward strand.
TTCCCATGTTAATGTTGTTCAGGATACTGGCGATATTTTCCATGTTAATGTTGTTCAGGATACTGGCGATATTTCCCATGTTATTTTTAATGTTGTTCAGGACACTGACGATATTTTCCATGTTGTTCAGAAATGAAAAGAAGAAAAATAAAAAACAAGTATTTAGTAGATTTTACGTGTTATTATTGTGCTCCAAATTTTGGATGTAGAGATTATTAATTAGTTGCTCCCAAACTCATGAATCACCTAACAATTTTACCATCCCATAAATAGAAGCGAACCAACTTTTAATAGTTGTCTAATACGTTGCTTGGATCCACATCCAGAAATTGCTTTTTGGTTTCTGGAAGCATAAAAAGTCAGAAGATAGCTTAATGATTTCTAAAAACAAAAAGGTTGTGACTTTTGGACCCGACTTTTGCTTTTAATTTTTCCCGGAGAATGACTTTTGCTTCTCCAAGCAAAAAAGTCAGAAGTTAGTTTGGGTATCCAATTTCATAATGACTTCTAAAAACAGAAAAATTACCTTTTTATGAAGCATGCATCTAATTTCTGGACCCAACTTCTATTTCTAACTTTTTACGTTTGCACTCTTGCTTCCGGTATCTAAACGCGCTATAAATGTTCATGTATTTTGTCGAGAAATACAATGTATTTTTCTGATTTTCTCCAAATTCAAATTATGTTTGTCACCATTAGTTAGTGGGTTTTGTTATCTTGTGCACCCATGCACAAGATAAGATCAAATCATTGGTTTTGGAAATAATAAAAAATTATGAGAGATAGTGTATTTTGCATTGGAGAAGGTAAAGTTTGCACTTCTATGAAGAAAAATTCAAAAAATCTATGAACATTTGCTTTCTCCGATACAAAATACATTATCTCTCATAATTTTTTATTGTTTTTTATCATTTTCAAGACCAATAATTGACTCTTATCTTATGCATGGGTACACCATGTAACAAAACACTTATTTAATTCATGGTTTTAGACGACGACGTTATAGATGACATGCAACCGTGCTTTTGAACCCTTTTTCCTGGCCTTACTTCCTCTTCTCTCTCTCATTCTTTATTTAGTGAAGGGAGTCTTCTTCTTCTCACATCTCTCTCTTTTCCAAGACAAACTCTCCCTAGTTCCATATTTCTCTCTGCCTCTACTCTTGCTTTAGCTCAACTATCCTGAAAAAAGCCCACAGAGAGAGATTAGTAAAAGAGGACCCAGTTTTGTCATTCATGGATTCCATCGATTTTGGTGTGACACAGTTTCTTTTTGGTATCGTCTCTATCTCTCTTTGTGAATTCACTTCTCTCGTTTATCTTCTCCTCCTTTTTTGAAGAAGAGTTAATAGCGTTTTTGTCTGGATGTAGGATTAGCTTTGGATTGTAATGTGGAGGGCTAGGCTAATATAGTATCGTCACTCGAGAGCCATGGATGATTCCTACGAAGGTAATTTTTTCTTCTTCAGTTTTTGTTTTCTGGGTCTTCAAAATTTGTAGTTTTAGCCATCTGGGTTTCTCTTCTTTGACGGGTATTCCTTGATTATCTCATAAAAATTAAATTTTTTTGTGAAGATTTTTGCAAGTTAAAATTTTTATGGGTTGGTTTTCAGCTCAATTTAATTATAGGGTTTTGATGTTTAGTTAATTTGGTTATGTTTAATTTGGGGTTTTAATTGTGTTTTTGATCTGTTCTTTTTTTTGAATTTATTTACTATTATATTTCCTTTTTGAGATTTTAGATCAAGGGATTGTTTGGATTGGTGTTATCAATCTAGGGATCTAAACATGTGTTCCCGGCAATTGTTGATTAGCCTTTTCTTTTTCTTTCATGATTTATTCTTGGGAGGGTGCCTCCCTTCTGAGGGAGGGTTGATGTGAAACGCATAACCATCCGTGAGCAACTCGCCTATAAGTGGCGAGCGCCCCATAAGTTAGGTTTTAGTCCTATTGGATATAACAAAGAAGAGACCTTTCCATTGATTGGTTTTCACCAAATTTTGTCTAAAATTTTAAAAATACAATTATTTTTGTCGGTTGGAAAGGTAATGCATGCATTTTTTAATAATGCATATGAACTATTTGATGAAGAAAAAAAATCATCTAATGCTGAGTTGGTTTAGCTGGAATTATTACGGACACGTTATAGAAATACAATAAACTTTTGTGGATGCTGATTTTCATTGGTAAGTGGTAGGAACTTCATTTCGATTTAGGTAAGTTGCTTAATATGTTTGACAGTGGGTTTTTTTTTTTTATATTAGTCAACCAACATTTTTGTTTCATCTCTTAAGTGTTCTTTAATTCACATGCACAGTGTCGTAAAAAAATTTATATAAGAGTGCTTTTAAGGTCATCATTAGCTGAAGTAGTTTCTAAAGCATGGAAGGAGTTTGAGTGTAATAAATAGTTTTTGTGCTTGCGCTTGCATTATGTTATGAGTCTCTATATCTTGTCTCTCTGATGCAGTATGTAGTTTTTTTGCTATGAAGTTTAACTTTTTGAAAGATTAAAAGTTAAAACAAGCAATAGATATGTGTTAAATTAACAAGTTTTGTATTTCTGAGATTCGATTGGCATCACCTCCAACTACTGTTTTCGTTACAGGTTTTGTTCTTGACCCTTCACAGTGTAGTACGCTGAATATGGATGAAAAGAGAGAAATTGTTTATGGAATATCAAAGTTGCATGGTGCCTCCGAAATGTTACAATCGTGGAGTCGAAGAGAACTTTTAGAGATCCTGTGTGCAGAGATGGGAAGGGAAAGAAAATATACGGGAGTAACAAAGGGTAGAATGATTGAACATCTATTGAAAATCGTGTCAGAGAAGAAATCAACAAAACGAACGGAATGCTCAGAACATGATTCACAACCTTCACAGACGACAAATCAGAACCCCACCAAGAGGCAGAGGAAGACAGATAACCCCTCGCGTCTTCCTATAGTGACTAATACTTTTTTTGTTGGCAATGGCAATTCTCAAGCTAATGTTAAATTCTGTCCAAATTCAGCTTGCAGAGCTATGTTACATCAAGAGGATGCCTTCTGTAAGAGGTGTTCTTGTTGCATTTGTTACCAGTATGATGATAACAAGGATCCTAGTCTCTGGTTGGTTTGCAATTCTGAACCACCATATCACGATGACTCCTGCAGCTTGTCATGCCATCTTGAATGTGCCTTTAAGCATGAAAGAGTTGGCATTGCTACTATGAACGGGGAACATGAAAAGCTTGATGGCGAGTTTTATTGCGTATTTTGCGGAAAACTCAATGATTTGCTTGGGTAAGTTTTGTTGTGCACTCTTTATTCCAGCTTGTTTCGATAGCTTATGTTTTGGTTGAAGGGTTTTTCATGGTATCCTTCTCAAAAAACTTCGTCTTGTGTTGTGGCCCAGCATATCAAAATCTACTCTTGTCCTAGTGAACAACTTTATAAACTTAGGGGAATACTTTGCACATGAGCCGAATGAACCTTGCCTTGGGAGTAGTGTCTCACTCATTTGAGCAACATTCTTCTTTTAGTAGACCTTTTAGAAATTTGGTGAAAGTTAGCATTTGATTTACTGGATTAAGTCTTACAGCATAGGACATTAGCAAATCAGATTATTGAACTTCCCAAAAGAATATAACTTGTGAGGGAAAATAATTATCTTTTTAGGTGCCGAAAGATGGTGCTAGTTGAATCTTTAATTACAGCTTTCTAGCTGTCTTTGTTATTCTCAATAAAATACCAGCCACCTGGTCTTCTTAATCTTCAAACTTTTTTATAATGCATACACATAATCTTGAGGATCTCCTTAATCTAATGATCTGGTTATCCTAGCAGTTCTCTTCCAAGACTGAGATTCTGTTAAATCACTGAGTTTAGTCTCAGGAGCTCTGTATCCATATTATTGTTTAACTTTACCAGCTGATCGCATTACTGGAGCTAAGTTCATCAAATGGGAAAGATAATTTTAGATAAGTATAATGGATATTTTGTTGGAATTTCTAGTTCACATACTCAAATTCCTGAAGTGCTGCAAATTGTTCATGGGGTGGTCGTAGGCCAAGAGGGTGCTTCTTCTTAAAGATTTCTGTACTTAAAATGTGTGAGTGGTTTTTAGCATGTAAAACTTCAGGTTATAGAAGTTTTTTTGGAACCAGAGGCTGTTGTGGCTAAGGGGATGAGCAATTGGAACATTCAAACTGGGGTGGTGGTAAGGATTTAAATTGCGAAGTAGGTAATTAAGAGAAACTAATATTTATGTGGCTACTGTCAGGTTTAGTTACGTTTGCATACTGTCAATCGAACAACTCACACAAATTAGATTACGATTTTGATTTATCTACGAAATGTTTGGAATATTTAGTGTAAACAAGAAATTCTTTGGGATGTATAGTAAGGCTTCATCATTTGTTATTTATATAACCTTACTGAGAATTGATAGGATTCTGATCTTAGGAGACAGCTCAGGGCTGAAAGCGCTATGTTGTGTCATTAGCAGGTTATCAAGGTGTAATATCTTTGAATATTTGGGGTAAAGAGTAGTGTTATTGGGAATGTGATGAGTGTATCGTGGCAGTAATTTCCCTTGGAAAGTGAAGAGTAGGGAGTGGGTGGTGACTGATCCTCTTTTTATCCGAGTGATTGTACTACATGCATGTAACTCTTGGGTCACAACCTATAAATAAAATTGGGAAAGATTACCCAAGAGATCATCAATTGTATTGTCTTTTCTGGTGGCGTTTGCAAAGGATCTTACTATAGCACAGTTAGACTGTAGGAAGCTATTGTGATCATTCCATCTAACATTTCCGAAATTTATAGGTAAAATATCATGTCCTGTAATTTAATTCAGGCTTGACTGAATCATAAAATGGACGTGGAGATGGTTCGTCGAAGGAATATTCATCCTGTAGCTGGGAAAACTTAGCTGACCTTTTGCATCATAATTCGCCTCCTTTTGAGATAATTGTTTTATTCTTTTCATTTAGTTTTTTTGCTGCAGACTAGAGTTCAATTAGTTGCGAGTTATTTTATCATTTTTAAGCCTATAATCTATAGATATTTGGATTCCCTTTTGGCTTGTATCATTCCGGAGATGCTTTCTGAATATATTTTTTAAGTAGCTTTCTTTTGCATTATCTGCATTCTGCAATTTTGAGTTGGTTTCAATTATTTTGGACTTCATAATGATGCACATTGCCTCTTGTATGCTGCCTTCTCAAAATAAACTTTCTGGATATTATCATTCCCTTGGCAATTTGTGGGGGGGGGGGGGGGGGGACTACATCTTAACTCAAAATTGTCCCTTGGATCAGCTCCATGTAGATCCCAGCGAAAATTGTGGTGCACTAGCCCTCCTTTATATTTATAAAACCTTTGAAGCCGTTAGTCTTATTGACTATCTTTTGCCTTCCTTTTCATTCTGGAAATGGGATATGAAAAGCTCTCTTCCTGTGGATTAATTGCTGATATGTATTTTCTTGATATCTTTTATTTCTACCCAAGAGGAAAGAATTCTAAACCGAGTTTTTATGTAGAATAAACTTTTTGAGCTTCTAATACCCTCTCAATGTGTTGGTTTCGACACGTGTTCTCTTAATGCAGATGCTGGAGGAAACAATTAATGGCTGCGAAAGATACTAGACGAGTTGACACATTATGTTATCGGCTGTCTCTCAGTCAAAAGCTTCTTCATGGAACTAAAAAATACCAAAAGCTTCATGAGATTGTCTGTACAGCTGCAGAGAAGCTTGAAGCCGAAGTAGGCCCCTTGGCTGGATTACCCATTAAGATGGCAAGAGGAATTGTCAATCGGCTCTCTTCTGGTCCTGAGGTTCAGAAAATGTGTGCTGCTGCTGTGGAGTTACTGGATTCTGGGCTTTTACATTGTTCCTCGAGTCCAGTACTTGCTCATAAGCTTCCAGGTAAAATTCCCTTATATCCCTCAAAAAAAAATTCTACATTGGAGAAAGACCTATATCCACAATACTTCAAAAAACATTTTTCGTGCTCAAGTGTTTGCAGAGTGCAGATTTAAATCTTCAAGGGTTATCAGATTTGAAAACGTATCTTCGACATCTCTTATTGTCGTATTCGGTGCCGAAGATGCATCATCAGAAGAGCTTTTAAGGTTTAACTTGTGGCACCGAAAGGCAGATTCACTTGACTATCCAGCTGAGCCCACATGCACCTTGGTCAAAGTGAAGACAAGGTTTTCGGTGCTGGATCTTTCTCCAGCTACCGAGTATATGTTCAAACTTGTTTCCTTCTTTAATAATAAAGAGTTGGGGACATCGGAAATCAGGGTTCTCACCACTAATGGCGAAGGAAGCACTACGAAGGGCCCGGTTGAAGAAAGAGGTCAAAGCCCAACAACTAACAGTAGCATCCTGTCGAATCCGTCTTCAGAGGGCGATGAATCTAACAACGTTACTCTGTACAGAGATCAAATCGAAAATCCAACTGGCAACTACATCGATTTTAGCATGAAAACTGAAATGAACAACTCTGGTAAACTTTCTGAGATTGCCAACAAAGATACTGATGATTCTCAGAACACAAGTACAGGCACAGAGAAGGAAACAACAGCTGGAGATTCTGCTTCTGTGTTGGATGAAGGAGCATCAGGTGAAAACGTTTCCGTACGAAATGCAGAAATGGTAGACTCTCAGAGGGATTCGAGAATTTCATCTTCCGCAAATGAGGTATCTGATGTCCTAATACCTGAAAGCCAACAGCTTGAAGTTGAGTTGGTTGACAAGATTATTGCTGATAACGGATCAAGCTCCCTTGTCACAAAATCCTTGGAGGTTGTACCATTTGAGGGTCGTGGGTCTGATGCTGTCCTACCCATCACTCCATTGAAACTAGAAATTGTCAAGGAAGGACCGGGAAGAAATTCAAGACCAAAACCCACTAATGAGGGGCTTGAAATCAGGGCAGGAGTGCCAGAGGAAACGCAAGCCGGAAGCTCATCGAAGAAAAGTGGATCTTGGTGGGAACAGGAGTGCCCTCGAGATGGATCTTCGGAAGGAGATTTAGAATACTGTGTAAAAGTGATCCGCAAGTTGGAATGCGATGGACATATAGAGAAGAACTTTCGAGTGAAGTTCTTGACTTGGTACAGTTTACGAGCAGCTCCACGGGAGAGAAAGGTTGTCAAGGTATTTCTCGATACATTTGTGGATGATCCAGCTTGTCTTGCAGGACAATTGATTGACACATTTTCTGAAGGTATATCTAGTAAGAGACCGCCAATGGCACCAACTGGATTCTGTACGAGGCTTTGGCACTGACGAGTTCTTGAATCAGGAGGGTGGAAAGGAAAGTTTTTCTAGTTGAGTCATGAGTGATTCTTGCACACATCCTTAATGACAAGGTTGTGTGTTGGTGATATTCTTTGGTGGTCGAGAAAAAATTCAACATTTTTCGATAGACATTTTATTATCCCCATTGTAGGATAGAATTGTTACAATTTGATTTCAAGAGATTCAAGAACTTGGATCTTTTGTTTTCAAAATACAGCTCGGCTTTTAATATTCAAATGTTATTTTGTTAATCACTCTTTTAATACAGCTGAACTTTCTCAAATGTTATTTACTTATGGCTGGCTCATAGTCGTGGCTCGCACAGAGTATCAAAAAGTTCTTTTGGTCTCTGACATATTTAAACTCATATGGGTAAACAGGTTATTACTTTGACCTGGTAGGAGAAAGTTCAGCTAGCCTTTCAGCTAGTTTAACCAGTTTTATATACCGAGGCTAGAATACACATCCTCCAAACTCTAAAAATCAAAAGCTCCACAACTAGAGTGATGAATAAAAAAAAATTAATTATGAAGAAAAGTTACATGAAGTTTACTGGTCGTTACAATCATCCATACTTCATAGCATACAAAATGGAATGGAAACAGCCTAGAGAGAAGGCCCCGTTTCTCATGTGGATCATAGCATTTTGGCTGGGGCAAGTAATGCAACGCTGCAGAGTTCAGAAGCTGAGTACTTCCTGTAAACTGAATTCGGCTTAACTTCTGCTGACCTTGAGTGGAAGGACACCAATTGCTTCGCGCACACTATTAGCCGAGGTTCAGAATAACCCGTATGGAAATTAAGAGTTTCATCCCAGTGTGGAGTCTTGTTCAAGGTGCACCTTGCTGCATAGACTGCAGAAGCAGCCAACATTGAGGGACAGAACTTTAGCATCCCATAGTGCATGAGACCCAATTCTGTAAAGAAGAAAGCCATGTTCTCCATCTCCTTATCTGCCATTGCAGCTTTAACAAATCGAACAAGGAAAACATAAGGAGTAGGGCCGGATAAACTCCATCCAAGCTTAGCCAAGATTGATTTTTCCATGCCTAATATATGTTCTTTGCTATAAGCTCTCTCTGATATACAGACCAAGTCGTTTACCATTGGTGCCCAAATGTCTACATACTTACTGGCAAGGAGCATAGAACTGATGCCTAGTAACTGCAACTCCTTCCTGTGAACAAGGCGGGTTGAAAGGTACCGATCAATAATTTGTACTGTAAGATAAAGGGTTTCAGGGGATAGTTTATAGACGTGGTGAACTTCTACCAACCAGTCTACCAGAATCATCCTCATATTCTCATTAATTTGATTCTGCGAACCCATATAGTCATGAATTTGGATTGAACTCTCTGCCATTTTGTAAAATTTGTACAAATCTTTGACATATTCCACTGCTGCCAACTGATTATCAACATCTTCTGCATCAATATCCACAATTTGGGTCTTCTTTGTTTTATCAACCAAACCACAAGGAACCTTGCTACTAGCAGATAAAACTGATGTTGAAACCTGTACATCTTTCACCGATGATTTCTGAGTTCCAAGCTTAGCCTCTTCTGCATCCAGGCTTATCTCAATTACTGCAGTCTCTGGTTTTGGCCTTTTCACTACAACGACCTCCTTTTGAGGAGGCTTGTTGGTTAGCTTTCTTTTCAGTACTACAGCAACTCCATCACCAAATACTGGTTTCTTCTTATTGTTAATTTCAACATTACAAGCTTGTGCAGAAAAGCCTCTGGTTACAGGACGACTAACCTGCTGTGATTTCCCATAGACACCTCGGATTACCAAATTCCCAACATCTCTCAGGGCTCTGCGATTATTCCTTTCCGGTGCCTTTGGCTTGGGTATTCCAGCAACAACACCATCTCTTTTCCTTTGTGGAGGAGCTATTACTCTAGAAGCCATCTCTGATTCCTTTCCAGAATATGATCTCAATCTGCTTTCGCTGAAATCAACAATCTTTCTATTCCTCTCTGCAAATCCTGTCTTTAGCTTCTTTAATTGATGTGTGAAGTAGAAACGATGAGGATATATTTATAGAAGTTTCAGTTTCCTATTTTGGAACCCTATGAAAAGCAGATGTCTTCGTTTTGGAAACTACATGTTAATTGATTTGAATTTTAAGTCGGTTTCTGGTGTGACATATTTAGCCGTTGCTGAGAACCGGAAAGTGGAAACTACCGCGTTGGTTTAAGTTAGGGTAAGATCAACACATCAACGCGTCATGATTCGGTAAATAACAGAGTTTGCAGTGGTTCTATTAAGTTCAAGCATTTTAGGGATTCTTTTAGCTAAAGAGGAAGGCCTTGACTAAATACAACCCTCTAGTTGCATAAATTGCAACATGTATTCAGAGTCACACACTGGGTAACAAAAACCCATCGCGGGATTTGTTTTGGGTTTAGCCGATTAGGGATCTCATTTATTACTAACACAGAATTAGTTAAAAAGACCAAATTCAAAATTTCCTGGATGAAATGGACAGTTAGATTTAGATACTGTTTAAATGGACAAAAATTTAAAAATAGGCAGGATGTAACCAGTTTCATCCTGTCCATTTTCAAATATTTTTTTTTATTTTTATTTTACACAGGATGCATCCAGTTTCATCCTTGCTATTTTTTTTGTCCATTTCACCCATAAAATTTTTTACTCGTCCATTTGAACCGTGTTTTAAAAAATTTTGGACAAATAACCCATTTTCTTACTAATCCAAACATGAATAACACCATTTTCTTCTCCTTGTTCAATCCTATTGTTGTTCTAAATCCGTACTAGAAAAATAACTAAATTCTTGGAAGACCCACCACCACAAAACCCAGGACGACTAATAGTAGACTAACTATCACCACAGCCACAAATACCAATTGATTTCAAATCGCCACCACCACAAAACATAGAAACCAACTTGATTCCAATCGGCACCACCACCGTTGACTTAAAACACCACCACCGTTAAGATTTTTAATGTCCGAATTTCATCAAAATTTCTTAATTTCATGGTTTTAAAAAAACAAGAGATTTTGTCTTCCATCGATTTCACAAGATAAGATTGAAGCGCCTAAAATTCAGAAAATTTCTAACTTAAGTTTTTTCAATGATTTTCTTTTATAAAAAACACATATTCTCTGTTCATAGCTGAATTCATCTTAAGGTTTTGTTCACACTAAACTTAGAAGAGCTTTGGATGAATTAGGGGTTTTATGAGATTTATGATTTTTGTTTGTTTTGTGTAATGAATGAATTACACCCGTTTACAGTGAATTGAGTTAGGGTTAGAGTTGTTTTGGATAATATATTGATAAATTGGATGATTAATTATTGTTTTTTTTTTGTTGTTGTTGTTGGTGTTATTGCTTGATATATCTAGGTGCATCCTGTATTACTGCTTGATATATCTGAGTGCATCTTGTGTTGATTACAAAACAATATTAACCTTTTGTGTATTTAGATGCATCTTGTGTTGATTAATGAAATTGAAATAACAATAACAATATCACCCTTTTTGCATCCAGGTGCATCTTGTGTTATTGTTTGATGTATCTAGGTGCATCCCGTGTTGTTGCTTGTTGTACCTGAGTGCTTATTGTGTTGATTACTTGATGAATCTTGTGTTGCGTTAGGTTATATTTTGTTGATTTTTCTTCTTCTTCCATCCTATTTTATACCCCGATGCACCTATGTGCATCCTTGTTTTATTTTGTTGATTTTTATTGTAACAAGAACCACAATAGCAACACTAGATGTTTACAGGTGCATCCCGTGTTATCATGTGTTATTGCTTAATGTATCTGAGTACATCTTGTATTGACCAATGACATTAAAACAAGAATAATCATAGCAACACTGGATGTATCCAGGTATATCTTGTGTTATTGCTTAATGTACTCAGATACATCCTATGTTAATTTTCTAGTTGTATTTGTTGTATTTGAATGCTTGCTTGTTCTTTTGATTTTGTTGCCTAAAGTGTTTGATATGCATCTTTCACTTCTTTTTCCTTCTTTCTATTTACATTTTGTAGTGCTTTGAGTAGTTTATGTTTTTGTATCTTTAAGACTGTTTAACCAAACTCATATCATTTATTGCATACAGATTAAGCATAATTGAATGGACGTGTGCCTCATTTGCTACTATCACAAAGGGATCCTCAAATACACATGCTATGCCTAACATGTGAAATGGGTGCATACGGGTGTTGTTCTCATCCTGAAATACAATCATGAAGTTGAAAGTACTAGAGATTGCTAGAGTCATACCCTCATAAAAGCTTCCTTAATTATTTAGGTCTTGATTGAACCGTATGCAACGACCATTGTAACTTCATATATCCTCCCATCTCTACGAGATTTATGATTTATTGGCATAAAGGCTGGGAAATAGATTAATCATTCCATTTCAATCTAATTAAGAACGAAATAAATAATGAATACCCTGTTTAGGTATCTCAATTGAAATACCCATAAATAGTATATTCCTTAGAAATAATATTTTTGCTTATTTCGATGATCCCCAATATAAAAGAAATAGTTCGGGATTTACTAAATATGAGACTTTAGAGATGCATTCTATTGTAAATAAATATGATTTTATTAAGTATCGAAGAGCAAAAGGATTTGCACAAAAATACCAAAAGAAAGTAAATTACTTTTTTTTATCATTTCTAAGAAATTGCATATCTTATCCAAATCTTCTTCCATATTGGTACATAATAATAATAAGAATATTGGAATCAATAGACGAGATGGTAAAGTTAAATATCACAAGATGAGGATGCGTGAAAAGCTCAAATGAGATTAAATGACCAAATTTGAAATGGGTGGATATACATTTAATGATGTGTCAGATCGACAGGACTTCAGGTTGACTGGAAAGGTGGTTAAAGAAGATTCGTTAAGGAACCAAGATATACTGACAGTCCAAACGAAGATAACCACTCATGCTCCCATGTGAAGATGAACCCTGCTTCAAGTAATATCACCGAGGAAAGGAACGCCAGCAAATGAAGTGAGCTGTCAACCACTAGTAAAACTCGTCTATAAAAAAAACCCGAAGATAATGTAAAAAAGGTTGAGATTTTTTAGGGTTTAGAGGAAATACTAAATAACATTAGAGAAACATATTGTAGAGAGAGATAACTTGTAACCATATTCAGTATATAGTGAAATCAACCTCATGGATATAAATTTTAACATCGAACCACGTAAAATCACTCATGTTTTTACTTTTTCTCTTTTCATATTTGCAACTTTTCCTTTATCCTTGAGTACCCTGATGATTCCACGGGGCGATGATATTTTCTCCCCATCGGATGACAAATAATGTGTCGTTTTGGTTGATTAAAATGCAAAATTATATGTCGTATAGTTTTCCCTTTCACACATTCATTCCTTTTAAGGAGTAGTCCATTGTGTTTTAACTAAAAAAGTATAAATGAATTTGGTCTTTTTGGCCAAAATATTTTCGTTTGACTGAGACTCTCAACTCCGTAGCCTTTGCTCTTAGAAACTATTGAATTTACTCTTAGAAACAAAAAACTTCGATTGGTGGACTAAAACCTCTTAAATCAAAGTTCAAAACATACTTGCTTTCTCTGTTTAATATGTACATCCTAACGTTTTTTTGTTTGTTTGTATGAAACTCGTTTTCATACTTTGGGTGTGAATTGTTCCTATGTAGTAACATCTTATCACCCATACACTCCCATGTATATAAAATGCTCAAAATTGACACATTATAAAGAAGGAAATTATCTCGCAAATGTTTTACATACATGGTAGATCCTTAAGTTTATTTATTTTTTGAAAGAAAAAGGGCAAAATGTATTAGAATTAACACTCATCAAAGTGATGAATGCTAAGAGTACAAAAAATAATATAAATTAGTTACCGCTTCCCAATTATATTAAAGTACTAAGAGAATAACCCTCAAAAAGCTTACATTGTAAGGACTAATTATACACATTTGACTTAAATAATAAGTTGCGAAATGGTTTTTTTCTTATTATTGTACTGCTTGCAGTTGCGCTCTGTCCAAACTTTCCACCAAATTGCAAACGACAAAATTCCCCAAATCTTGTTTATCATGTTGGTGCTCCTCTTATTAGACCACCCCCAGATATTATTCTTAATGTTCTTTGCGAAAACCCATTTAAATCCAATACTTTCTAGAAAATATTGCAAAATCTTCCTTGTCTCGCAGCAGTGGAGAAATAAATGGCTTTGAGTTTCTGAATCATTACAACATAAAAGGCGTTGATCTGAATTAACCAGACCATCTCTAAGTAGCTTATCCAAACTAGGTGTACCTGCATGACATAGTGTCCAAACTAGAAAATACACCTTTAAAATAATTTTTAAATTTGTTTATGAGGAAAGTAATGAAACCAGCTAACTCCAAAGAATTCTAACAATTTGCCACAGAAAAATCTTGTCCAAATCCGCATCTTTTAGCATCATCTTCGGGATTGTTTTGAATTGAGATAAGAAAACCCTACAATAGTTGTAACAAATTAGTCACCTCCCTAATTTCAAACTCATTAAGATTTCTTTTGAATCCAAAATTCCAAGAACCCTGAACAGAAAGCAAATCTTTGACACTAGATTTCTTGCATTTCGATATTGTAAATGGAAGGGAATCTATCTTTAAGCTCAATATCCCCAATCCACTTGTCAGTCCAGAAACATATGAACTCTCCATTATGCAGAATAAGTGAAGTGTTTGACTTAACAAAGTCCATTGATGTTAGAATTCCTGCCCAAAGGCTATAACCGACATATTTTGAAGAAATATTAGGGAAAAATGAGTTAGGGTTACCTCATAACTTTTCGTGAATTATATGCCGCCATAAAGAATCTTTATCTTCACTATATCTCCAAATCCACTTGCAATAAAGAGATTTATTGACCAGCTTTATCTTAATGAAAAAATGGGGGTCTAACAACCACACCCAATATTTCGTTCGGCAATATGTATGGACTAACTCCAATATAATTCCAAGAGAATGAACTAGATACTCAGAATCAATCAAGGAAAAATATCCAAGAGTTATATCTCCTTCTCAAATCAATCAGTAAATCAACAAGATGAAATCCTTAAACTGATTGGTATGAGAATAACTTGAACGGTACCAAAAACCAATGTTCAAGTATTAATCAATTTATATCAACTACCAAAGGTTGGATTTACCAATTAATTGAACTACGCACAACCTGTGATATTTTAATTATATAAATAAATATAATGCAGAAAAGAAATAACACAGCCACCAGAAATTTTGTTAACGAGGAAACCGCAAATGCAAAAAAACCCCGGGACCTAGTCCATATTTGAACATCACACTATATTAAGCCGCTACAGACAGTAGAATACTACAAGTTAACTTCAGACTGGAATGTAGTTGAGACCTAACCAAGTCTCATACCGATTAAGGTACAATCTCGTTCCTTACGCCTCTGAATCCCAGCAGGACTCTACGCGAGTTGCTACGACCCAAAGCAGAAGACTTATAAACAAATATGTATCTCATAGATAAGTTTATTCTGATAGATAAATCTGTCTCCCACAGAAGTACCTATGAAGTTTTGTTCCGTCTTTTGATAAATCAAGGTGAACAGGAACCAATTGATAATACTGTCTTATATTCCCGAAAAACATCCTAGAAATATCAATCACCTCACAATAACTTAACTATATGGTAGTTGAAGAAGTTATTATGGAATCACAAAGAATGAGACGAACAGCTTTGTGATTACTTTTTATACCCTACCAATCATAGATAAATCTTAAAGAAAATAGTACTTAATACGATTGAACAAGTAAGATCAGAACACGCAACAACAAAAAAAATAGTTGGGTCTGGCTTCACGAATCCCAAATAAAGTCTTCAAGTCGTTAACCTATAATGGTTTTGAAAAAACCTAGGTTAAAGGAGAATCGACTCTAGTCGCAACTAGTATCACACAAAAGTGCGGGGATTAGGTTTTCCAGTTGCTAGAGTTTTCCCTTATATAGTCTTTCAAATCAGGGTTGCTTACAATCAAAGCTAGGTTAGCTTAGAAACAAAGCATTAAATATTCACCATTAGATATGAAAACCTAATTTAAGATTCAAGCTAAGTTTGCTTAAAACCAAAGCAATATCTCTCCACCGTTAGATTGTCTTATCTTGTTACATACAAATGAAATATACATTCATTTAGATATGGGTAACCGTACCTAAACGTGTATATTGAATTGGCTCAACAATAGTTAACCGAAGTTATCCATATGAACACCGTTGTATTAACCACACTCATCTAACACTTATAGATCAAATATGATAATCAATCAATTATGAAAGATAATCAGATGAATCTAATTATGTTACTCATAGAGTTGTTCAATTGTATATATCTCATAAAAGTATACAAGAAATAATTGAAGCAAAATCGGATTGATTCATGAGAATCAATTCATGAACATTAAGCCACGGTTTGCAAAGATTGCATTCCTTAATTCATAAATGTATTTATTCATGAGTATGAAAACATACTCAACCGATTTTGGAACTTTAACCACTAGGTTTGCAAATGGGTACACAAAGTATAGTTCTGAACTTTGGTCTTGTCCAGCAGTTTGCAAAATGGTATGCATACTGCCATCCCGGACCTAACTCAGGTAGAACCATTCGCATACTGGTATGCAAACTTGGTTCAAGGACTTTAATAGTTAAAACCGTTCGCATACTGGCATGCAAACTAGGTTTCCGAACCTGAATCATACCACAACAGTTTGCATACTGGTATGCATACGGTGATGTATCCAGACAAAGGTTAATTGTTCTAAACTCCCATTTCAATCATTGAAACATCCTTAGAAGATGACAATAAATGTCTCACACAAACTATTTGCTTATAAGTAATTTTCAAGTGGTCAAATGATCAATACGAAACATTCCGAGTCGACATCAAATGACTGTCTCACACAAATCATGTAAGATGTTTCAAGGCAATTTTCACATGATCATCTTTTGACTGATTATTTAGTTTCCAACAAATAAATTGTTTCCAACTAAACTCGTCAAAAATAATGATGAACGTAGCTAAAGCAAAAATATTTCAACACATATTTCGATAAATATATAAGCGAGTTATACTCATCTCGAAATATAAAATATGCATAATATAAAAGTCTATATAGCTATACGACTTAGTCTCTTTAGGAGTGTTGATGGTGGATTTTAGTTTAGGGCTAAAATTGTAAAACCAAATTTAATATGTTGCCACCCTGCAAAGGATGAAGCTAATTTAATAGGATGACATCCTGCAAAGAATAAAACCATTCAAGTGACGAATACTTCTCACTTTATTAATTCACCAAAGCATGTGCAACCATCCTGTGAATTTAATATACCCAGAACGGAGCATGTGGCAACCATCCCGACGGAGCATGTAGCAACCATCCCGGTTTTCTGTAGGTATACATCATTACTATTAATGCTTTAATTAAAGCCTTGTGTTCGACATGCAAACACCCGTAGGCTACCTGACGGCGGGTTATATTAGCCCCGTTGAACGCATGCAAGACTACCCATGTTAGTCTCACATGCTGAAAACAAACTCAAAAATAGATCTCATCTGTCCAACTTCGCAGGCATAGTCGGACGGCCTAGATCGCACGAGGGACCGAGTAGCATGCATGCACATGCTCACCGCCAGCCTACCTTCCTCTTGGGTTGATTGGTTTCCCCAAGGGGGCCGTAGAAACCACAAAACCGTTAGAGAGAATTGGCGGACCCACAAACCCTAAAATTAGGGTTTTGCTAAACAAGTTGCGACGAAGCAACTTGCAACCAGCGTACACGAACGGATTGGTGTCCCAACCACTGGCCGGAAGCACCTGCATGCTCACCGTGGGCCCGTATACATGTCCAACCAATCGGCCATGGTTGGTTGCAGCTGGCCGTCTCGAAAATCGTTCCCAAAGGTATCATGCAAGGCCACTTCTAATCTCGGCCATCCGTCATCGCAGGCGTGTTTGGATGGCTTAGATCGCGCCTATGGTCGCAAACCAAGCATGCACATGCTCGCCACCAACCCACCTCCCTGCTGGTATGATAGGCTTGCCTGTGGGAGTCACGGACGTTGGGAAACGTTAGCTTGAAAGTTGGGCCCGCAAACCCTAAAATTAGGGTTTTCCGACAAGTTGCGACCACACAACTTTGGGCGGGTGTGTACGAACGACCAAGAGGCGGAATTGCTGGCCGACGGTGTCTACATGCTCACCATGGGCCCACCTCCACGGTGAACCAATCGGCCAGCTCCCCTGACTGCCATGCGTCTTAATTTGCGTGCCCAAAGGTGGCATGTAAGGACACTTCTATTCTCGACCATCCGTCATCGCAGGCCAGAACGGGCGACCCAGATCGCTCCAATGAGATTCAACTCTACATGGGCGTGTAGATTGGCGTCCTACCTGCAGGACCAATCGGTTCTCCCTTGCACGCCTCCCAAGGCATAAAACCGTTAGGGTGAAGAAGGAAGCTCGCAAGCCTTCCATACCCTAATCCAACGGTTATCTCTCCATCAATCTCGTCCGTCCAAGTTCGCATGCTTGGATGAATAGCCTAGGGAGGGACTTAGGTGGAAAACAAGGTATCACCGTGATCACCATCCTCCACTATACCACACCATGTGGTCGGTCAAGGAAGGGTTTGCATGCGCAACTTCCAAACCATGCTGGATATACTACCTGCATAGTATACACACGATACTTCACAAGTATCATTTTCCTTCCTGGATTTTGATTTCGGGCTGTTTTTTTCTCCCGAACGAGCTTAAAACCTAAATATTCCCTCGTTTGGAGATAGGAAATTCTTTTCCGTATGGAATGGAGGGGCGGACCATCAAAATACGAGTCCATGCTAGAATTCTACAACGATTCTAGTAAGGGGCGTTAATTAGGGTTTCTAGTGCAACGATCAATGGTTGCCCCTCCTCTCAAGATGAAAAATCTCGACCATCGAAGGTCACCAAGCTAGCAAGCTTCCCGAGCCTGACTTGCCAAGACACAACAACATGCTACATGTTTTCCAAAACACTCGAGACGTTAATCACGTCACAACTGGGGGATACAAACTGGGGTATTGGTCTGGCGGTTTACAGCGTGCAGCGTGCAACACGCCATCACAAGATCGTGTCAGGGAAACATGGGCGGTTAGCGATGATAGGAGAAGTGGGAAAGCAAATGTGTGACACTAACACACAACTCCACTTCCTCCATCACTCCACGTCATCCACTTTCCCACGAGAGACGTGATGAAGGCTTATCGACTTGTATAAATAGGTTCTTCTCCCTATTTCCAACAACACAGAAAAAACCAAGTATTAATACCATCATATTCAACACCCAGAGCCTGCCTGCAACATTTGCTAGCCTGCTCAACCTTCTGTTAACAAGTTATCAAATATCCTTCACCTTCATACTCTCAACACCTTCTTCTCTTCCCTCCCTAAGATCAACCTCACATACTTCACTTGTGACCGAAACAAATATGGAATGGCCGTGTCTTCGGTTTAGGCCAGAATTGTACAGATTATCTCTCGAATCAAAAGTTCTCATCGTGCAGCACATTTGTTGAAGGTTTAAATTCACTTCTCATCCACACACACCCAAAATTACCTAAACCTGCAGAAGTAGTTTTCTCCCACAAACAATTGGCGACCACAATGGGAGGTTAATCTATCGGTTGTGAAGTTGATCTCTTCAAATTTTCAAGAATGGTGGATCTTAGATCTGGATCAACAACCAATCCTGAGGGAGGTAGCGCCGACAACACTTCTAGCGCTGATATCCCAATTACTGGTGTCACTATACAACCCGCCTGTACAACCAACGTGTCCCGTGGAATTGCGTCTTCTACCATCAGTACCACCAGTACCAGCGGAGCAGGAGCGGACATTCCAGTAGGTGTGACACCTCCCATTACAAGAGATAGAGCGGCTGCAAATCCAGGCATTTCCTCAAGCATGACACCTTCGTCCGTCACCAAAATGACTGCTACTCCCCCTTCAGGGCGAGGATCTGGAGGACCTAAAGGAGGACAACCTCCTATCACCATGGTGGACTTTATGGAGAGACAAGAAACCCTCGCTAAAGCTCATGAAGACATGGTAACCACTCAGTAGGAGGTACTCACCTTCCTTAAAACATTAATCGATCGATTACCGCAAGAGTCGAGACATCCCCAAGGGCCAACAAGAAATACGTTCAAAGACACTTGGAGCAGGTACCTCAGTTACGCAAGCCTACCTGAACGAAGAGTCTTATGCTGCTGACCACACAAGAGAAAGGGACCAGGAGCGTCTCAGGGAAAGGAGCCGACCATCCAACTTTATTACACGTGAAGATCTAGAGAGACTCCTCCAAAATCGTGGCAAAGAAAATCCGATGGACGCGCATCGACACCACACTCCATATCCACAAGACGTGCAGCGGATTCCTCTTCCCAGGGGATACACCTCCCCTCAATTCACCCTTTACGATGGTGCCGGTAATGCTCGTGAACACGTATCTCGATTTTTAGAATCCTTAGGAGAACACGAATACAATCACGTTCTCCGCCTGAAGGAATTCTCCAAATCACTTATGGGGAGAGCCTATACGTGGTAAAAAAACATCGCACCCGACATCATATCCAATTGAAGTGAGATAGTCAGCGCGTTTTACAAGAAGTACTTCTTTGTATCTGAGCAATTTACTTTCTCAGACCTGAGGAGAATCTCCCAACGAAACAACGAACATCCAAATGATTTTGTCAAAAGGTTCAGAACACAAGCGTTGGACTGCCATGAACCAAATGTCACAGAACGACGGCTGGTGGAATTATGCATCAACGGAATGATACCCATATATCGCGCCCTGCTGGAAAACTTGGGATTCCAGACGTTCTCAGAGCTCCATGAAGCAGCCAAACGTTCAGCCACTACCGCCCCATCACTGTTGGAAAGAACCAGAGTTGTTCGGAGTGAAGATTCCCGGGAGAACCGAGGAAACAAGTGTCTCATCAACAAACAGTACGAAACTGGTCCTTTTGTGAGCATGGTGGGCGAAGGCAGAAAAAGGAAGGCCCCGGCAGCTGAACAACAACCCAAGCGTGCAGCTCCAGCGCATACAGTTGCATCTCGAAAAGGAGGAGGCAAGGCTCCTATGCAAGACGCTGAAGATACAGGCTTACCATTTCCGATGAATGAAGTAATGGAGCTAGTGGAAGCATAGATTCAGGATGATGCTGTCAAGATACCACGTGTCAAATGCCCACCGACCGAGAAAGACATGACGGACGCCAATTACTGTTGCTATCATAGGTTCGTCAACCACCCAACCAAGGATTGCAACAAGTTGAAACAAATCTTCAGAGAGAAGATAGAAGTGGGAGAACTCCATCTAGGAAATGAGGGAATTTCATAGAGATCCTCCCTGTCAAGATCTGCATGATTTCTGGGGACTCTGTTCACAAGACTGTACAATCTACGATGGACTGACTATGCATTTATATCCAGAGAAGGAAGCTGTCTTAGCGTCTCAACTCCTCCTCGAAGTCACCACCAGCAAACATCCATGTCCAGAAGATAAAGCTGTCTTGGCACCTCAGTCTGAAGTTACCACCAACAAAGGAAACTGGGGACTGTTAACCACTGATCACTTAAAAGATGTCAAGTTCGATAACACGCTGATCAATATTGTTTCCGTATTCAACATCGTCACTATCAGGACCCTGAGAGCCGCAAAGATCACAGTAGGAAGCTACCCGCAATCCTACTGTGATCAAAAACCCGGAAGGAGAGTTCGTGGGCGCCTACGGATATATTGACTTTGATTTCAAGATCGGTGACACTCCAACACAAGCCAGGTTCCACATAATCAAGGAACATCCGGATTACCACATGATTCTAGGGCGCCCGTAGATACACAAGGCGAAATCCTTACTGATCTCAGTACCTGAAAGGATCTTCAACAAGCCAGCCCCGATGATCTCCAGCAAACCTTGGAGTCTTGAAGACTACCTGTTGCCTCCGTACCAACTACTCACAGGCATAATGCAACTTCCTGGTGAAAGCCCTTCGTCCTACGTCAAGAGATTCCGAGCCCAAGTAAGTCTCATTGAACAACCCTCTTTGCAAGTAGTAGTGGATGATTGTCCTGCTGGACCGCAGGGGACTGTTTCACCTAACAGGCGGGCCACCACCAAGAGGTGTGAATGGAGTGCTGGCCCCTTTAAGCTCTTCACTAAAAGTTTGGAATCAGTGAAGGACAACACATCTCAGAAGCAGGCTATCATACCAACTCCAACTCTAGCATCATATGCACGACTGCCGTGATGGTGAAACAACAACCACGGTATTTCATATCCGGATCTATGGTAACTACATCAATGAGAGATAATTTCATAATTTGTCTCCCGTATAATAAGTGGTTTCATTACCAAAGGAGTATGATTGGGACTTTTTAGCACTGCCCATCTCAAAGACGGTGAATTTAGAGATGCAAACATGCTATTATTATGATTCCAAGATGTCCAAAGACGAGGATGTACTCAAGAGAGTAGATATGGCCTCATGAACCTAGCGTGACAACTCCTATCAATTCAAAAGTTTTGGGTACTCGTCGACAGGGGACTGTCTCCTTCTTCTCTATCTCATGAAGGAACGTCAAGAAAGTCGTTGGTTCCATCTTACAACTCTACCAATGAAATGAGACAAGCTCTACCACTATATGGAGACTGCCAAGTTCGTGCCTGTATATATTATGCTTCTCCCGTCTCTTCTGATCAAAGCTGCTGCAGTTGATATTATGCCTGAACTTTGCTATAGCAACAACCACTACCGACATAGGTAATCCGAACTTCTGAATATTTTCCCATGGAGAAGTAACAGAATCATGTAGGCGAGATGATATCTTTATTATGGTAAAATCACCAACAGTGCAACATAGAACCACATAAGTCATGCTTGGGGACTAAGGCTCAGTATGAGATTCCTTCAACATCAGTCAAGGAATTCCTCAACACAAGAGATGATCAATCAAGAAGCATGTGAAGGGAAAACCAAACTAAAGAATCTGCTTCGATGCTCTCTCAAGGAACCGCATGCAATCCACTTCAGAAGCCACTTCAATTCTCTCTCGAGGAGCCGCCTCGATTCTCTTGGAAGCTGCTTCAACGCTCCCACCAGGAGCCGCCTGCATGTTAGCTTCATCCTGCTTCAACGTTACCTCTAGGAGCTACCTCCACGTTCGCTTCAGAAGCCATCTCCAACTCTCTGAGATGCTCTAGAATCTGCTTCAACGTTCTCCAGGACCTGATCGCTCCAAAAGTTGCTTCAACACGTTTATGTTTGAGCAAAACAAGCGCGCAGTGGGTCCCATGTCCGAGCAGTCACCAAAGCTGGTGTCGATTCAAGGCAGCAAGAATGGCGTTTGGTCAACGTAGCAGGTTCAGTGTTTGGTCAAATTAATAAGGATGACACTCGAATGTTCAACCGAAGCAGACATATCAAGCCCACGTTCGATCAAGCAGGCGCATGATGAGTCCCACGATTAAGAGAAGTAGGCGGCCCCACATGTCTATCAAACAGGTGCAACATGGAGACATTCGGTTAAAGCATATACGCGGTGGGTCCACATTCATCTAGGGTTACACTCACAGCTGCCCACGATCAGAGCAAGCATGCTCGCATCAGGTCCCACCAAAGAAGACTCTCGACTGAAGCATGCATAGCAATGTCGATCGAAGCAGGAAGGATCAATATCATGATACTCGAAGACTCGCCTGGGCGCCTCTTGAATATGACATACTCCAAGAACAGGATGACCCGTATCTCCTGGTAACATCCAACTTTGTCTCAAAAGTTTATCTTTATTTGTCACCATCTCATGCCTACCCCGCAATGATATAACCATTATGTTCTAGGCAGGGGACTTAATGTTGATGGTGGATTTTAGTTTAGGGCTAAAATTGTAAAACCAAATTTAATATGTTGCCACCCTGCAAAGGATGAAGCTAATTTAATAGGCTGACATTCTGCAAATAATAAAACCATTCAAGTGACGATACTTCTCACTTTATTAATTCACCAAAGCATGTGCAACCATCCTGTGAATTTAATATACCCAGAACGGAGCATGTAGAAACCATCCCGGTTTTCTGTAGGTATACAACATTACTATTAATGATTTAATTAAAGCCTTGTGTTCGACATGAAAACGCCCGTAGGCTACCAGACGACGGGTTATATTAGCCCCGTTGAACGCATGCAAGACTACCCATGTTAGTCTCACCTGCTGAAAACAAACTCAAAAATAGATCTCATCTGTCCAACTTCGCAGGCATAGTCGGACGGCCTAGATCGCACGAGGGACCGATTAGCATGCATGCACATGCTCACCGCCAGCCTACCTTCCTCCTAGGTTTATTGGTTTCCCCAAGGGGGCCGTAGAAACCACAAAACCGTTAGAGAGAAGTAGCGGACCCACAAACCCTAAAATTAGGGTTTTGCTAAACAAGTTGCGACCAAGCAACTTGCAACCAGCGTACACGAACGGATTGGTGTCCCAACCACTATCCGGAAGCACCTGCATGCTCACCGTGGTCCCGGCTACACGGCCAACCAATCTTCCATGGTTGGTTGCAGCCGACCGTCTCGAAAATCATTCCCAAAGGTAGCATGCAAGGCCACTTCTAATCTCGGCCATCCGTCATCGCAGGCGTGTTTGGATGGCTTAGATCGTGACTATGGTCGCAAACCAAGCATGCACATGCTCGCCACCAACCCACCTCCCTGCTGGTATGATCGGATTGCCTGTGGGAGTCACGGACGTTGGGAAACGTTAGCTTGAAGGTTGGGCCCGCAAACCCTAAAATTAGGGTTTTCCGACAAGTTGCGACCACGCAATTTTGGGCGGGTGTGTACGAACGACCAGGAGGCGGAATTGCTGGCCGACGGTGTCTACATGCTCATCATAGCCCCACCTCCACGGTGAACCAATCGGCTAGCTCCCCTGACTGCCATGTGTCTCGATTTGCGTGCCCAAAGGTGGCATGTAAGGACACTTCTAATCTCGACCATCCGTCATCGCAGGACAGAACGGGCGACCCAGATCGCTCCAATGAGATTCAACTCTACATGGGCATGTAGATTGGCGTCCTGCCTACCTGCAGGACCAATCGGTCCTCCCTTGCACGCCTCCCAAGGCATAAAACCGTTAGGGTGAAGAAGGAAGCTCGCAAGCCTTCCATACCCTAATCCAACGATTATCTCTCCATCAATCTCGTCCGTCCAAGTTCGAATGCTTGGATGAATAGCCTAGGGAGGGAGTTAGGTGGCAAACAAGGTATCACCGTGATCAACATCCTCCACTATACCACACCATGTGGTCGGTCAAGGAAGGTTTTGCATGCGCAACTTCCAAACCATACTGGATATACTCAATGCAGTACCTGCATAGTATACACACGATACTTCACAAGTATCAATTTCCTTCCTGGGTTTTGCTTTCGGGCTGTTTTCTTCTCCCGAACGAGCTTAAAACCTAAATATTCCCGCGTTGGGAGATAGGAAATTCTTTTCCGTATGGAATGGAGGGGCGGACCATCAAAATACGAGTCCGTGCTAGAATTCTACAACGATTCTAGTAAGGGGCGTTAATTAGGGTTTCTAGTGCAACGATCAACGGTTGCCCCTCCTCTCAAGATGCAAAATCTCGACCGTCGAAGGTCACCAAGCTAGCAAGCTTCCCGAGCCTGACTTGCCAAGCCACAACAACATGCTACATGTTTTCCAAAACACTCGAGACGTTAATCACGTCACAACTGGGGGATATAAACTGGGGTACTGGTCTGGCGGTTTACAGCGTGCAGCGTGCAACACGCCATCACAAGATCATGTCAGGGAAACATGGGCGGTTAGCGATGATAGGAGAAGTTGGAAAGCAACCGTGTGACACTAACACACAACTCCACTTCCTCCATCACTCCACTTCCTCCACTTTCCCACGAGAGACGTGATGAAGGCTTATCGACTTGTATAAATAGGTTCTTCTCCCTATTTCCAACAACACAGAAAAAACCAAGTGTTAATACCATCGTATTCAACACCCAGAGCCTTCCTGCAACATTTGCTAGCCTGCTCAACCTTCTGTTAACAAGTCATCAAATAGCCTTCACCTTCATACTCTCAACACCTTCTTCGCTTCCCTCCCTAAGATCAACCTCACATCCTTCACCTGTGACCGAAACAAATCTGGAACGGCCGTGTCTTGGTTTAGGCCAGAATTGTACAGATTATCTCTCGAATCAAAAGTGCTCATCGTGCAGCACATTTGTTGAAGGTTTAAATTCACTTCTCATCCACACACACCCAAAATTACCTAAACCTGCAGAAGTAGTTTTCTCCCACAAACAAGGAGATAGAATATAATAGACTTCTGAGTAATAGATAAATTTTAGTCTACACATACCTTTTGTTGATGAAGTTCCTCCAATATATCCTCAGTAGATCTTTGTCTTCAATCAATGAATGTCGTGAAGTCTAAAGCTCAACTACACATTCAATCCTAATCCGAGACATTGCTATAAGTAGACTAGAAATCAAGACTTATAGTTTTGATCACCTAAACTTGACAAACAAGCTTGAGATAGCAACGCTTATGAGTTCTACCGAGCAGTGCTCTAACAATCTCCCTTTTGTCAATTTTAGTGACAAAACTATCAATACATATATATTACAAAATAAATAAACTTTGTACCTTCTCATCCATCATGCTTTATTTCCTTGGTTCTTCAACATTCCTTGAATTATTCGCCACTCCAAGTAGTTCAATGATTCTAAACGTGTTCAACTCAGCATCATTGTTGTTGAAAATCAGTAGCCATAACAATAAGAAAAC
This sequence comes from Papaver bracteatum, assembly GCA_023529315.1. Taxonomy (NCBI): domain Eukaryota; kingdom Viridiplantae; phylum Streptophyta; class Magnoliopsida; order Ranunculales; family Papaveraceae; genus Papaver; species Papaver bracteatum. Next base: position 1,061,824 of record JAJJWX010003180.1, read on the forward strand.
AATTTTTTTCTCAATTATTGTTAAGTGTCATAGTATTATTACACAACATCAAAGTTCAATTGTATCACAACTTTGACAATAATACTATGGTGATATGTATCACTTCCCCTTAGTCAATACTTCCATCTCATAATGAAAACCACTCCCCCATGCATAATTATCCGTAAACCATATGTATGTAGTGTGAACTACAAAAAATTCTCCCCCTTTTTGTCAAATTTTTTTGGCAAAGGTACGAAAACTAACGGGATCATAATGAAATTCAAAAAGAGATAATTCATGACTATAAGAGAACATATCAACTTGGTTTTGATGATTTCACATTGTCGAAACTTAGTGTATTCATCAAGGAGTTTATAAAGATACAATATAACTCCTATAATATTCCACAGCTGCACTCCCCACAAAGATTTTGCAATTGAGAACAAGTTCAATTAAGAACTCTCCCCCATAAAATGTCATTCACGAAAGAACAACAAGAGCGACCTTACTTTTACGAGAAAACAAGGATTTCTTTGGACATTAACAAATTACATGAAACATGAATTTGTATCCAAAAAACTCGAATAAATTAATCACAAGAAGACCTTATATATTAATTTAATCGGAAATACTCAACACAAGAAAACTTACGGAGCCATATAATACTTTCACATAGAAGTGGATCAGGGAAAAATCAATACTGCGGAATATTCAAAAGTTCATTCTATCTTTTACTCCCTCCGTCCCACTATTAAGTGACCTAGTGTATAACTAAATTTAGTTATACACTAGGTCACTTAATAGTGGGACGGAGGTAGTATTATATTTGCATAAAGACATAATATACTTAACTTTTGACATACGAGATAATCATAGTTCTCTGACGTAAACACACATATACCATAAAATAGTTTTGCAATATATAAAACCAATAAATATTAATACTGCAAAATCATCTTCAAAAAACTTAGAATTTAAATAAATAAATCTAAAACATTGCACGATGAAAATCGTTGGCAATAGCTATGTGAAATCACAATATTTGATATTCTAAACCCTAATTATACTTTTTAAAACACAAGAATAAATTCTCATAAGAAGTTTCCTAGACATTAAGATTCTTGATAAATTCTTTATCGTCCCCGAACTCCTTGTCGTCAACAGACATTGGAACATAAGGTTCGTGAAGAAAGGAGTCAATACCAACAAACCTTCTTGACTGATGCTGAACCAAGGCCTTCTGAATTTTAAAAGATCTTAGAACAATAGCCTTTATTTGTTGAATCTCCATCATTGTTTCTTTAAACTCTTCAAGGACACCAGAGAACATCTGAAGATTTGAGGGGTTAGCCCTTGGTTTCTTCATATTCTTCATTGTTCTCTTCAAATATGTAGAGGAATGAGATTTATCTTTTTCCTTCATGATTGATAGCTTAAAAATCATATTAACATATTTTCCATCAGAAGATATGATGCTTGGAGTCTCCATTCAAATATGGAATTGTGAGAGAAATACACAAAACTAGCTCCACAAGTAATCGTTTGATGAAAAGAGTTTTTCATTGAAGGAAAAAGGAATGTAGGGTTACGGAACCTGTATACAGAGTAAGTAGGATTCACATACAAATAACTCTCAACCCCCAAAAAAGGTAGAATTGTCAATTTTAACCTTATTTTAATAATCAAACAGGGAAAACCTTTTCAATACCAATTTAGGATATGGAAAGATCAACAGAATTCCAGAAAACAAAAAGAAAAGAAAAAAAACAAAAAATTTGTTTTCCTAAAACCCTACTTGTGCATAACTCTTGTCTCTTTGAAATCGGGTACATGATACAAGATGCACTTTCAACACAATTAGAATGGGTTGGGGTGAACAATAATATGTCCACCATGTAATCCATGTATGGAATATTTTGTACCCTTTTTCATAGAACATTTAGACATGGTTCTTTGTTGTAGAGGTCTATCTTTTTCTTTAGAAATCAACTTCTTCGGAGATGAATTAAATTTACATACCTTAGATGTAGTCGACTTCTAAACAAGTTTGAGCTTGTTTTTTTTTTTTATTATTTTTTTTTTAAAAGAAAACTACCCATGGTAAAGGCACACTGGGTAGCAAATTTTATTAAAATCAAGAAAAAATAAAGAGGGGGACTAAACCTTACCTCCAACAAGAAAGGGAGAAGGAAAAAAAGAAAACAAAAACAAACAAAACTAACAAGTTACATATTTCTGAAATGATAAAGCAGAAGGATAGAATTATCAATGAGTGCCTTTCGTCTAACAAAGTCAGGAGGTTCAGTCCACCAACAGGACTCAACCGTGGTGCCATTCTTAGCCAAAGTATCATCTACCGAGTTGCCTTCGCGATACTTATGCGTACAAACCAACTGAATGGAAGAAGCAAATTTCAAACAGTTATTCTAGTGCGTGGAGAGCTGCCAAGGGACTAAAACATGATTTTTTATCGCTTGTAGAACAAAGACCGAGTCACACTCCAGCCATGGCTTTTGTATTCTCTTAGAGCAGGCCAAACGGAAAGCATAAATTGCGCCCCAGAGCTCAGCATAAACAGAGTTTTTAATCCCCAATCTCTGAGCAAGACACCCTTTAATCAAACATGGGAGTCACGAAAAACCTACCCGCAACCAGCATGACCTGGATTACCAATGAAACAACCATCAATGTTGACTTTAATCCAACCATAGGCCGGAGGGTGCCATTTTACCAAAATTTCTTTAGGCAGTTTAGGAGAAAGTCTCTTAATGCCCAGGAATTCAAGAATAATCTTATCCTCAGAGGTATAATAAGAGAAATCACCATTGTGTCTGCTAGACTCCACAATAAGGTTAGTCAAGTGCTTAATGGTTTGACTTGAGGAGGTGGTGCAATGATCAAACTTTATTTTGTTTCGAAAAAACCAGATGAGCCAAATGCAGCTAACCACATCGATCCAAAGCAAATTCTTAATCTGAGAGCAACCCACGAATCTTTTCACCGAAGCAAAAAGCGAGATGGAATTCAAACAATCTAGTTGACATCTGAATACCTGCATAATCCAACTCCAAAGAGATTTAGAAAAAATACATCAAAGAAAAGATGATTTTGGGTTTCAGCACATGTGGGAGAGGGACATAAGTTACAATAGTTAGCTGTTTCCACGCCATGATACTTCACATTATCATCCATAGCTATTCTTCTATGCATGTAGGACCATAATATCACCATGACAGTATTTTTGCGAGATTAACGACACTCCTGCGATCATCACCGCGAGCTCTTCAACAACAATTTGCGAGTATCACAGAATAACTTAAAGAATGATTAAAAGAATGACATAATAACTGACGAATGAAAAAAACACGGGAAGATTGTGATTGTCCTACGATGGACACAACACCTGCGAGATTCAGCATTACAACTACCGCGAGAGCATCGTGAACCAAATTCGAAATTAAAGGAAAACTTAACTGTCATCCACTATGTAATTACCCTAAACAAAGAGACCCAGTATGTCCAGAGAGAGGATGATGTATTTTTGAGTGTTGAGAAAGTCTTAAGGAGGGAGAAAATTTAAGAGAGCGGTTGTATTTTTTTTTTTTTTTTGAGAAAAAAGGGTAAATTTATTAAAAGAAAAGAGTTACACAACTTGAGAGATTTCTCAAGCCCAACAGGGAAACCAAACATTAATTATTACAATCCATAACAGAGTCCCATTGATATATTAGGTCCCTAAATGAATGGAATTTAAACCAATTTTTCAGCTCTCCCCACTGAAAGATTCTATGCTTTATCTCTATGATAACTTCCTCCTTATCCCTTCCTCATTTTCTTGCCATTACTCTTCGATTTCTCTCATACCAAATTGACCACATCACAGCAAATGGTAAGAGAGGCCATACTTTTTTTCCAATTTTTTTCCCTTTCCTGCATTGCCAGTTCTTCAACTGATCAGTTAGAGTTGCTCCATGAGTCCACCGCTGATCCCTTGATGACAGAAAATGGTCCCAAATTGCTTTAGAGAAAGGGCAAAGAAGGAGTATGTGGTCTACCATTTCCATATCGTTGTTGCATAGGCTGCACATGGTGTCTGAAATGTCACAACCTCTATGATTCAAGTTATCAGTTGTAGGAATTGAATTCTGGACAGCCAACCAAGCAAACACCTGTGCTTTTGGTGGAACATTCTTTCTCCAAACATATTCATACTCCTGAGGCTCTTAATGCATTTGTTTCATTAAGAGCGGTTGTATTCTTGATCTTCTTCCTTTACTTGTAAACATTTATAAAAATCAAATAATAAAGTGTTGTTTTAATCATCAAATATGTGTTAATTACTATAAGATATTATCAGAGGTGTAGTGTAGGATTTCCTGCAACTACATTTTGGCGCCCGAAACATGGATTGAAAGTTGAAAATTATAGGAAAAAGCAAGATAAAAGATCAATATTCGAATTAAGAAGATGATTGAACAAATTGGTGAAGCAATTGAAGAAAAAATTGAAGCAAAGGAGGATTACAGGAAGTTGGAGTGCAATACTATAACAAAAACAATGATTAACCAATTCCATGAAGATATTAGAGGAAAGATTCATAAACCAGATTTTGAAGGAAAAAGAATTATGACAGTGGAGAAAATATCACCTCTGAAAGATTGGGAAAAGCAAGAAATCACATTCACAGCAGCGGAAATACCAAAATAAAATTTGGATCATACATTTCCATTGGTAATCACGGTAACTACTATGCGATTAAAGAAGAAGAAATCAACAAGATCTGCAGAAGAATGGACTGTGAATAGAACTTTGGTGGACACAGGAAGTTTTGTGGATATTATATTCTATCATACATTTAAGAAGATGGGATATAAGGATGAAGAGATGTCTTGTTCAAATTATCACATTCATGGTTTTGGAAAATCTATAACAAAACCTAAAGGCGAAATAATGGTACGCATTCCGCTAGGAGAGATTGAAACACAAGTAACATTATGTGTGGTGGATATGGAGGCACCATATAACATGATATTGGGGAGACCATGGATACACGCAATCAAAGTTGTAGCATCAACATTACATCAATGCATCAAATTTACTATGCCTAGTGGAATTAGGGAAATTAGAGGAGATATTGATCTCGCAAAACTGTTTTATCGAATTGAAGTGAGAAACTATGAAGAGCGTCCAAAATTGCGAAAAGCTCGCAGAAAATTGGAAAAAGAGGCAAAGAAGGGAGAGGAATTTAAAGTTTACATGATAAGAGGAAGAGAAGGAAAAGGAATACCCGGCGAGATCTCGCAAGAAGATGATGAGTCCGCGAGGGTCATGGAATCACCAACGCCAATGGGAGAACCTGAGGCCAGCTACACCGCAGCAGAACCAACAAAGGAAGTAAATGTTGGAAGTGAAGAAGAACCTAAAATACTGAAAATTGGAACTAAGATGGGGGCAGATGAAGAATAACAAACCATAAATCTCTTGCGAGAATATAAGGATATTTTCGCGTGGAGTATGGATGAAATGCATGGAATAGATCCATCAGTTGCATGTCATAAGATAGAGATTAACAAAGATTCGAGACCATTCAAGCAAAGGATAAGGAAAATCGCGACAACATATCATTCAAAAATAGAAGAAGAATTACAAAAGATGCTTGATGCGGGAATTATAAGGCAAGCAAAATACCCGGAATGGATTGTAAATATGGTAGTGGTTCCAAAGAAGAATAAAGGGATAAGAATTTGCATAGATTTTATTGACTTAAACAAAGCTTGTCCTAAAGATAGCTTTCTATTACCAGATATTCCTCAAATGGTCGAATCAGCAGCAGGAAATGATAGAATATCTTCATTGGATGGGTATAAAGGATATAATCAGATCCCTCTTGCTGAAGAAGATCAAGAGCACACTGCATTTTTTGCTCCAAGAGGATTATACTATTACACAAAAATGACATTTGGGTTACGAAATGCTGGTGCAACGTATCAAAGAATGGTGGAGAAGGTGTTCGCAAAGTGGATACACAAAACATTAGAGGTGTACGTAGATGACATGTTAATAAAGATTAAAGAAGCTAAGAACCATGTGCAAGATTTGAAGGAGATTTTTGATCAAATGCGACTCTTTAACATCAAGGTGAATCCTGAGAAATGCATTTTTGGAGTAGCATCAGGGAAATTTCTAGGTTATATCGTATCAAAAGAAGGAATTCAAGTTGATCCAGAGAAAGTACAGGCAATTCGCGATATGCCAACGCCAGCAATAATGAAATATGTACAGAAGTTGAATGGGCTTTTAGCATCGCTATGAAGATTTATCTCGCGATCTTCAGTTAAATGCAAGCATTTTTTCAATATACTCAGGAAGGGTACAAAATTCAAATGGACAGATGAATGTGAGAAGGCTTTTCAAGGAGTTAAAGAATATCTAATGAACATATCTATTTTACAGAAAGCGGAGCCGGGAGAAGAATTATTGATTTATCTTGCGACAACATCGCACGCCTTAATCACAGTGTTATTGCAAATAGATGCAGGGGTAGAAAAACCAATTTACTACATCAGCAAAACGTTTAATTCTGCATAGAAAAATTATTCAAAAATTGAGAAGCTAATTCTGGAATTGGTTTATGCAACCTTTAAACTTCGCATATATTTTCAAGCACATAAAATAAAGGTGTTAACAAAGGTTCCCATTGAATCAGTAATGAAGAACTCAAAAAGATCAGGCAGAGTTGAGAGATGGAATGCACAAGTAGGGCACTTTGAAATCAAATATGAAGACCTATCCTCACCAAAATCACAAGTTATGGCAGATTTTTTAGCGGAATTCCCTCTAGAAGATGATGAAGCTGTGGAAGAAATGATGGACATAGAAGAAGAACATGGAGATCCAAAAGATCTATTAAAAGAACCGAACGTGTGGGAAATATTGGTGGATGGATCATCAAATGGGGAAGGAAATGGAATTGGAGTGGTCTTTATCTCGCCAGAAGGAGAAAAAATGGCTTTCTCATTTCGTTTGGATTTCACATCCATTAATAATGAGACAGAATATGAAGCTGTGGTGAATGCTCTAAAGTTCGCCGTAGATATGAAGTTGGAGAACGCAAGGATTACCAGTGACTCACAATTGGTTATTCGCCAGATAAAAGGAGAATACACAATGAATGAACCATCTCTGAAAAAATACAAGAAACTTGTTGAAGAATTGTCTGAGAGAATTCCAAAAATAAAATGTAGACATATATCAAGAAAAGATAATAGACTCGCAGATGCTTTTGCGTTCATATCAAGTATGATGACAAACCCAGCTGCGAGATGCATAAGAATTCAGACACTTGTATCACCTTTAATTAATAAAGAAGAAGAAGAAAAGGCAGATGTAATGATAATAGAAAATGACACAAGAGAATCAGCCAACGACATTATCGCAGATTGGATAGCAGAACTTCACGCATACTTGGAGACAGGTGAAACACCAAGAAATAGATTGGCGGCACACACATTAAGAAGCCGGGCAACAAATTAAGAATTAAGGGATGGGGTATTGTATCGAAAATCTTTTAATGGGCCATTACTTAGATGTTTGACACGAGAAGAAGGAGAAAAAATATTAAAAATGTTGCACAGCGGTGATGCTGGTAATCATAGCGGAGGAAGATATTTGGCTTATAGAACAAAAATGCAAGGCTATTATTGGCCATATATGCATGAAGATGCAAAACAATTATCGAAACGTTGTGAAGATTTCCAGCGATATGGAAAGAGGATACATGCGCCAGGGGCACCATTATCATCTTCAAAAAGTGTGTGGCCTTTTGGAAAATGGGGCTTAGATATTATGGGACCCTTTGTACCAGGTTCAAGGCAGAAGAGATACTTAATTGTCGCGACAGATTACTTCACAAAATGGGCAGAGGTAAAAGCAATACAACACATTCGCGATAAGGATATATTTGCATTCATCTTTGAAAATATCATCCGTAGATTTGGAATTCCAGCACAGTTGGTTTCTGATAATGGAAAACAATTTGAAGGACAAAATATAGAATTTCTACTCAATGCATTTAAGATAAGATGTGTAAAATCGACTCCTTTATACCCACAAGCTAATGGTCAGGCTGAAGCAACTAATAAGACAATCACAGACATCTTAAAAAAGAAATTAGAAGGGTACCATAGAGCGTGGTGTGAACAGGTACATAATGCAGTCTGGGATTACAACACAACCAGGAGAGAGGCAACTAGAATGTCACCTTTTTGTTTAACATATAGCGTTGAAGCAGCACTACCAACAGAAGTTACTATTCATACAACAAAAAGAGAGGTTTGGGAGAAGAATCTTAATGCTAGTATGATTCTAAGAGAACTTGATGAATTAGAAGAGAAGAGAGAAAAAGCGTTACAACATATGGAAAATTACCAGCGAAGGTTGGCTCGCGAATATAACAAACGAGTTAAAAAAACGTGAGTTTCATCCAGGCGATTTAGTTTTGCGAGAAACGCCGGAGTACCAGCGAGAACGTGGTGGAAAGTTGGAGAGAAAATGGGATGGACCATATATCATTAAGGATATAGTTGGAACAAGGGCATATAGGCTGGTAGACCCATAGGGCAGAGATGTTGGTCAAAGACTTGGTAGACCAAGGAACAGATTATTTTTAAAAAGATATTATCAGTAACAAATTTTTAATAAAAAAATGGGCAAAACAAATTTTTACAGCTGCGAGTTTGTTCGCAATATTATTCAAGATTACATAAAGAATGAAAAATTGCGATATACGCAAAAGAAACAAAGAACGGGATGAACCTTTATGGCGTACACCTTAGTTCGCGAATACAATTTCGCAAGAGGCAAATGTAAGACCTAAAGTACGTCATATTAGGGGGTATATCTTTGCGTGACTCGGGGATAAGGTTATATCGCTGCTGGAACCTGAGTCATGAAGATGTTGGGGTTAAAGAGAACCTATCCGGGAGATGTACCTTGGATTTCCAACTATATAAGTTATACCCTGGTTGGACGACCGAGGGTCTCTTCTAAGGAGTGCATAGTATGACCAAGGCGCCGAGGTACACGTTTTAGCCAAGGATGCCCGGGACGGACGAACTTATCCTGGCCATTCTTGGTAATTCTTGGCTATGATGCACTCGGCCTGAAGAAAACCCCACTTAGGGTGCAGTCTTGTAACTATAAGCCATATAGGCATAAAGGACAAGAGGTTGCGAAAACAACTGGTTGTTGGTAAATATGGATGGGAGGAGTTAGTCTTGTATGGCCGATGTTCCCTCCTTGAAGGGGAAACCAGGGGGAAGATAAGGGCGGCACCCTCCATTAGGGAGCTGATAAGTGTCTAAAGACGGCAATGTCATGGGGCTTTATGCTCGAAAGAGAATTTAGGCCTGTCATATTATCGCGTGACAAATACTATACAGAGGAAACAATCCATAAGAGAAAGTTAAGATGAGATCAATGGGTTTTTATATGAAAGTATAAAGACGTCCTGCGATTTCATCGCGCGACGGCAATGTCATGAGGCTCTATTCTCGCAAGGGAACTTAGACTTGTCGTATTGTCGCAGAGAAATTGACAAAATACAGATAAGGCAAGATCAATGGGTTTTTGCATACAAATGTAAAGACGTCCTGCGATTTTGTCGCAGACAGAAAAATTGGCAAAATAAGACCTTTAACTAGGAAGGCAAGATAAGACAAATAGAATAATCCCAAATATTAACTATTTTCTTTTAAGAATGCAGGAAAGATTTCTCAGAATCCTTCGGAATTTTTCACCATATTCATCAAATCGCAACATCATCCATAATTTCGCAAGAAATATCGCAACACAATTCGCAAAGGATGAATGCATGAAATAATTGACCATTACAAGAAAGATAATGAAGGGCAAGTAGGGGAGTGGATAAATAAAATATCATTATCTTCCTTGAGAATATTCAAAATAACAGAAATAAAAGTTTAAATCCAAAGTTGCATAAAGTTACATTGCTCGCAAAAAAGAGGGAGAAAAAGAAACAAAATAAAACTCAAGATTCAGTATTCTCGCCAGATTCATTATCTTTGCTAGTATTATCAGCTTCTTCAGTATTCTTCTCGGTACGGTTAATTCGAGTTTCTTCTTCTTCTAATTCTCCACCAGCACCTACTTCATCATTGGTAGCCACTTTCCTAGGAGGACTTTTTTCTGCTTCTATTGGGACTTCTTGAGAAATGTCTTCTTCATCACTTGCATATCCTAGATCCTTATCCATAGGAAGAGGAACTTCATCATCATCTACTTCTAGAGGAGGAATAAATACAGGGGGAAGATACTTAGATATTATAATGTCATTCACAAGATAGTCATATCTTCTCTCTGATCGATCACGAGATTTTTTAACATAACGAGAAAGGAGAGATCCATTTTCTTTGCGAGCTTTAGCCAATTTATCAGTCAGATCAGAAATGGTAAAGTGAAGGCTTTTTTCAGATTCTGCGAGAAACAAAAATGACAAGAAAATATTCAGATGAAAATCTCGCAAGAAGTATAGTGGAGAAATTAAATAAAAAAATTAACAGTCAAGATAGTCAAAATGACTACCTTCTTTTTGAGAAGTTAAGTTTTGAATTAAAGATAAGCAACAATTCTCCCATTGATTCATGGCATCGTCAAATTTGTCCCCAACTATACCCTTCAGGCGAGATTTTATATTTTCTTCTTTGGAGAGGAGATGCGAGTTTTCCTTTGCTAATAAAGAATAAGATTCTTCTAATTGGGAGTATTGATCTTGAAGCCTGCTGGCCTTTAAACTAAGAGTTAACCTACCCTTGATAAGTTTTTCCTTCTCAGCGGCAGATGATTCAGTTACTTCCTTGAGCTCATCCTTAAGAGAACGAAGAGATTGCTCTTGATTATCACATATTCTTTGAAGATTACTCAATCGTTGCGAGGAAATCTCCATCAATCTTGAAAAACTATGTTTTTCTTGAGTCAAAGTTCTATTTTCATCTGATAAATATTCCGTCGCCAAATTAGCCTTGATTAACAAATATGAGAGGCGAGTAACCTCGCTACTTAATAAATTTTGGCTTTGTGATAATTGATTATTCTCATTAGTAAGATTATCTATTTGATCTATCGAATATGTGTAGAGATTATCTAATCTATTATATTGGTCCATCCAAGAATCTTTTTCAACACGAGCTTCTTCAGCGATAGACTCAAATTTAAGTCTCTCCATGAATCGATTCTGATTTAAAACTAATATACGAAATTTAAGAAGGAAGTTTGAGTATAGAGAAAATAAAAATTTGTTAGAACAGAAAAACCAGAGACAGAGGCAGGAAAATTATACCTTTTAACTCATTATTCTTGCTGCGAAGATTCTCGCAGTCAAGTGAAGAATTGTGAAGCTTTTGATAGAGAATGTCACATTATGAAGTCTTAGCTTGGAGATTTATTTTAAGCGATTCAACTTCACTTTCTAAAGCTTCTTGTGAAGCCATTCGGTTAGAACCAAGATACTTACATAAAACCTCGTAGATGTCCTTCTTGACAGGGTCAGTAGAAAACCTCTTAGCCTCATCCAAAACATCAGACAAGACTTTAAAAGCAACATCCACACCTATCAAAGTTCCCTTAGAAGAAGAAGAAGGTGCATATGGTGAAATAATGATAGTAGAAAGCTGGAGGTTTTGATTTCTCTCAATGATTGCATCGTCATAAGGAGGAGTGTTTGGAAAGGTAACAGTTGAAGGTAATAAAGGGATGGAAGGAGTTTCATTGACAGGAACTTTGGGGATATTAGTCTCGAAAAAATAAGAAGGAGGTTCCATTTGCAAGATTGTGGGAATAAATCTCGCAGATGTCATCTTGGGAATAGTAATGTTAGCCTCAAGAGTTTTAACTTGGCGAGATCTTTTGCGAGGATTAGCAATACTTTCGTCATCCTGCGAATAATAACTTAGATAAGAAACAGAGGCAACAATATTGTTATTAGGAAGAAGTAAATGTTTCTTACTACCTTATGACTCGCAGGATTCCTTCTCTTGTGAGCTAATTTTTTGAGAAGATTAGGGTTTTGGGTTGCAGACTGGGTGTTAGGGGGAGTTCCGCTGAAGATAAGATATAATAGGGGAATTATGAAGAATCAAATAGAAAAGATTAATAAAATACGAGTAAACATGATTCAAGTAAGCAAAACGGAATTTAGTAACATCATAAAAACACATACTTGAAGATTCCATTAAAGCAGTAGCAGGTAGATATGAAGAAGAAGAAAAATTGCAGATCGGAAAAATTTGCAGAGGATGAAGAAACGAAGAAGATAGAAGAGTAAAAGAAGAAAATTAGTTCTGTAACCAAATTTTACATTTTATAAGCAAAAGGAGATGACCTGTTGAGGAGTGACGTGCCGGTAAAAAGAGGAATTTACAACACGTATAGGCGGTTAAGCTAAATTCATGGAGTTTTGTCGAGAAGAAAATATGGAAAGATAGGAGGCTGCAAGCATTATGAAGAGTTGGAGATTCTCATATCCCCTCCACTTTGTGAAGAAGACATGAAACGAGGCAAGATGTAGGTCCAGAATATCGCCATGACAGTATTTTTGCGAGATTAACGACACTCCTGCGATCATCACCGCGAGCTATTCAACAACACTTTGCGAGTATCACAGAATAACTTAAAGAATGATTAAAAGAATGACGTAATAATTGATGAATGAAGAAACACAATAAGAACGTGATTGTCCTGCGATGGACACAACACCTGTGAGAGTCAGCATTACAACTACCGCGAGAGCATCGTGAACCAAATCCGAAATTAAAGGAAAACTTAGCTGTCATCCACTATGTAATTACCCTATATAAAGAGACCCAGTATGTCCAGAGAGAGGATAATGTATTTTTGAGTGTTGAGAAAGTCTTGAGGAGAGAGAAAATTGAAGAGAGCGGTTGTATTCTTGATCTTCTTCCTTTACTTGTAAACATTTCTAAAAATCAAATAATAAAGTGTTGTTTTAATCATCAAATATGTGTTAATTACTATAAGATCTTATCAAGGGTGTAGTGTAGGATTTCCTGCAACTACAATGCAAGAGTTTCCAAACAGTGCATGCACGACGAGGGGGGACTTTTACAGCCCAAAGATCTCTAAAATACAGTACTTCAACATCCTTCGGCCTATGAAACTCATAAGCATCTTTCATCGTGATACCACCAGATTTACTCACCATCCAGACCTGTTTATCTTCTATATGAGAAGCAAAGGGAGTCTCTCTAATCATCTGTTGAAAAGTACCCTCCAACTCAGGCATGTACGAAGGTATCTTCCACACACCTTCAATAATGAAATCTTCAACATAATTATGCAGATTCGAGTTGTCCAAATCCAAGTACTCCGCAATAGAAGAGCCTATATTAGTGCACCAACTATCATTCCAAAAATCAATATTTCTGCCATTACCAACAAGCCAGATCACGTTGTCTTGAATAATACTCCACTGCTCTTTAAAAGCATGCCACACTGAGGACTTTTTATAAGAAGCTCCTATGAAACGAGTTTTAATAAAATTACCAAAAACCGAGTTTTCAGGCATTATTTTCCATGCCATCTTCATAAGAGATGCATCATTTAGATTCTTTAAATACTTAATTCCCAAACCACCTTCCTCTACAGGAAAACACACCTTGTCCCAAGCTATAGAGTTGTGATGCGTAATGTTAATATCACCATCCCACACAAAATTTCTAACCCACTTCTCTAGGGTTTGAATGCAGGAAGCATGCCATTTGTAAATATGAAAGCTATACGAAGCCGAGCTAGCTATCACATATTTGGCAAGTTCAACGCTTCCCATCATAGATAAAGACTTACCCTTTCAAGCCGCAAATTTGATCTTGATTCTATCCATAATCTCATTAAAATGAGAAGCTCTTGGTTTGCCTTGAAAAATTGGAACCCCCAGGTATCGAAAAGGGAGAGTACCCAAAGGGATATTATAAGTTGTTGCAATATCAGAGACTATGCCCTTGATCGAATAAATAGAGCACTTGGCAGCACTAATAAACTGACCATAATTCTGACCATAAGCTTCAAAAATATTCATAAGAGCTTGCACATCACGCTTAGTACCTCTACAAAATACCATAATGTCATCTGCATAAAGCACATGAGAAGGGGAATTCGTACCTCTCGGAGAAGAGATATGATGCACTAAACCTTGCTTGAAAGCGTTTCTAATAGCACAACTCAAAACATCCTCAGCTAAGAAAAAGTGAAAAGGAGAAAGAGGGTCACCCTGGAGAACCCCTCTAGTGCAACCAAAATAACCCATAGCTTTGCCATTAACCACAATGGAGAGCCTATCCGAGTGTAGAATAAAACGAATCCATCCAAAAAATTTGTCTCAAAAACCATAGCCCAGCAACGATTGAGTAAGAAAATCCTAATTAAGGGTATCAAAAGCTTTTCTAATATCAAACTTGAGAGCAATGTTGCCTCCAAAAGTTTTATAGTCAAACATATTTATAGCCTCTGAAGTAATTCTTATACAATCAAATATGGTTCTATCTTTAAGGAAAGCTCTTTGCTGCGGAGAAATAATTCTAGAAGCAATTGGACTTAGACGATTGGCAAAAATCTTGCCAATAATTTTGAAATGAAAGTTACTCAGAGCAATGGGGCGAAATATTTCAATAACATCAGCTCCTGGATCCTTAGGAATGATGATGATATGACTTGGATTAATATTAGGGATAAGCCAGCCATTTTGAAAGAAAAATTGAACGAAATTGATCATATCAGTTCCTACTATATCCCAGAAAGAGGTAAAGAAAATACCACTAAAGCCATCTAGGCCAGGAGCATCATTAGCATTCGTATCATCAACAGCCGCTTTAATTTCAACATTGTCAGGCAAGGCAGAGAGATAACTGTTCTCATCTTGAGACACCGATCTTTGAATATTTCTGGATATGAACTCAGCAGAGGGATTCACCGTGTCATTGGCATATATACCCTGGAAATAAGAAACCACATGATTAGAAACTTCCTCATGGGAAACTAATAAATCACTGTCATCCTTGAGATGAGTACTTTTATTTGTTGCAGCTCTAATTTTCACATAGGTATGAAAAAACTTAGTGCAAGCATCACCATCTTTTACCCAATTAAGTCTAGATTTGTCCCTCCAAAAATATTTCTGAATTTTTAAAGCATCAACGAGCTTGTTAGAGGCCTCAACTTCATCCAAGTGTAACTCATCAGAGTACCCTTCATCCACAATATATTGTTGAATAGTTTTAAGATCCTTAGTAGCATTATTCACATTTAACTGGATGTCCCCAAAAACCTTCTTGTTCCAAAGTTTTAATACCGACTTCAGAAATTTCAGCTTCTGAATAAGCACATACATGGGACAACCAAAAAATTGATGTTTCCAAGCATTAAACACGACCTCTCTCAAACCAGGATGGTTCAGCCAAGCACTCTGAAATTTGAAAGAAGAAGCAAACATCTTATCCCCCTTATAAGCCTCAAACAGTAAAGGATGATCATCAGATTTTACACGAGCAAGAGTATTACACACCAAAGAATCCCAAGATAACAACCATTGTTCATTACATATAGCTCTATCGAGACGAAGTTCTGTATGATGTCTACCTTTTCGACAGTTAGACCAATTTAAAAAATCTCATATGGTATCCAAATGATGAAGATCATTAGTTTCACAGAAAGCCAAGAAGTCATCACAAGAAGCTTTGGTAGGAGGAAGAACACTAGATTTCTCATGAGCACCCAAAATAACATGAAAATCTCCAATAATACACCAAGGACCAGGAAGATTAGCCATTAGATCCGTCATACCTAGCCAAAAGTCTTTACGAATGAGATAAAAAGTAGAAGCATACACACCAGCAATATAATAAGTCATATCACCCAAACTTGCTTTACAAGAAATCATCTACATGGAATTTGAAACGACGTCAACCTTAATGTGATTAGCACAGAGATACCATAAATTCGACTACTGTGCACCTATGTCATTTACTGCAACTAACTTCAAGCCAAGATTAGACCAGAAACAAATAGGAATATAATTAAAATCAACCCAGGGTTCCGCAATAAAAACAAAATCCGGAGAAAATTTACGACAATGATTGGAAAAAACTAAATGCGTGTCATCGTTACCAAAGCCATGCAAATTCCAATATAAAGTTCTCATTGAGAGGAGTTTGTACCATTCCTTGGATGCATATTCCAAGGTTTAGATTGAGAATCAGCCAAAGCAGCACGTTTGGCCTTTTCACGAGCTCGTTTCTTCTGAGATTTAGTGAGAGATGCTTCAAAAGGGGGACCTCCAGCATTATCATCCTCAACAGTATTAACACTAATAACATTATCCTCTTGTTGATTAGAAAAAACTAACATATGAATTATCTACAACATCATTTGGTGGAGTATCAACAACAACACCATTTAACACCTCCATTCCTGAGAAAGTTTCATTATGACTTGGCAAAGTAGCTTCGACTGTACCATTAGTAGCTTCCGCAACTGAGACAGGTTCAGAAGCTGGGAGAGACCCTTTATCACCTAACTATGTAACCTCGACAAAGCCAGCCAACGATTCATGAATTAAAGGGGTGATACTCGGTGGAACTACGCCATTATTATCACCTGTAGTTATCGGTAAATTTCTCTTTGGGACATACTGTGGTTTCATAATATTACTAGCATCCTTACTCAACTCAATTACAGACACCTCTTTATTTTTTTCTTCTTTCAGGAACCTTCATCATGACCTAGTGTTTTACAAAAGAAACTGTACAATGGCATTTTCTCATAATCAACTGAGACAAAATAGGAATAACCATTCCTTATTTTATGTTGACATATCTTATTTTATGACAAAAAAGGAATAATCAACCGAGACAAAAAAAAAAATAACAGTACAATGAGCTTGTTTTCTAATCGATTTTCTATCCGTTGAAGTTTGTGGACATATATTATTTTATGTTTGTACTTGAAACAATTAGAGAGTACATGACCCTTAATAGTACAATAAGAACATGTCAATGCGGACGACGGTTTAGACACCATAGCCGAGCATGCTGCTAAACAAGTTGAAGTACCTGAAACATGTGAGATATAATTTTTAGTAAACAGGGTGAAATCCATTTTATCCTCCAAAGTGGCCGAAGAAGTATCTCCAGAAAGAATATCAAGATTGATGTACGTATTGCTACAATTATCAAAATTAATATTTTCTCCAAGGAGTGCAACACTTAATTTTTCATCTTCATTTGAATCATAGTGATTAGACATTTCATCATGAGTTGTTGCAAGACCTTTGTTTCCAGTATATTTTCTACGATTTGGACATTCATTAGAAAAATGACCAAAACCTTTACACTTGAAGCACTATGGCATATCCTCATCACCAGTGTCGACAGTGTACCTATTTTTAGGAGGAACACGATCATGAGGTTTAACTGATGATCTAGGTTTATCTCTGATGAACCATTTACTTCTCTTCAAAAGAAGATCTCTAAAATGTCTTGTGATCAGTGAGGATGAGTTATCAAGATCTTTATCTGATGAATCAGTCTTAATAAGATCATCCACAGAGTTGCCAATACTTTTACTTTTATCAAGTAATTTAGTGTTCTTTTGTGCTTTGAAAGCAATATCCTTTCCAGATTTGGATATATGCTCATGATCAAAGATCTTTAACTTCATAACAAGAGTATTTCTGGAAAGTGTTTCAAGGTTATTTCCCTCAACGATGGCATGCTTCTTAGAATCGTATCTAGCTGGCAACGATCTGAGAATTTTCATCAAAATGTCCTTTTCAGGAATAGTCTTACCTAATGAAAAAGAAGCATTAACAATTTCAGACACTTTGTGATTAAACTCATCAAATGAATCTTCATCATCCATACAAAGGTTTTCCCAATCAGAATTTAGGTTTTGAAGCCTAGCTTCCTTTTCAGTGGTATTCTTTTCAAATACGGTTTCTAAGATATCCCAAGCATTTTTAGACATATTGCATGTAGTCACATGGTGCTGAAGATCTGGGTTAATGGCATGGATGATCGCATTTAAACCGTCATAATTTTTCTTTGCAGCGAGAATCTCGTCAGGTTCATACGCACCAATATCCTTTGGAGCAGTTACACCGTTTACTGTAACTATTGGAGGATTATATCCATTAACAACACGAACCCATGATTGAAAATCACGCGCTTGGAGAAAGGCACGCATAGAAATTTTCCACCATAAGTAATTCGAGCTATCGAAGACTGGAGGTACGTTTATAGAGATAACACTTCTGTCCATAGAGTCAGATTGCTGTAAACACAAACTTATGAGGTCTTAGCTTGTTTTCCTGCTCTGATACCAATTGGAAAAGCGGGGGGTCTAACAACCACACCCAATATTTATCTTAGCAATCTGTATGGACAACTCCAATATAATTCCAAGAGAATCAACTGGATAGTCATACTCAATCAATGAAAATATATCAAAGAGTTGTATCTCTGTTTCCCAATTCAATCCGCAATCAAACAAATAGGAATTTGCGAGCCCGATTGAATATAAGAAAGAACTTAGCCGGTATAAAAAACTAATATCCAAGTGTCAATCAATTTAATCAACAACTAAAGGTTGGATTCACAATTGATTGAACTTACGCACAACCTGTGATATTTCAATTATATAAACAAATATAATGCATAAAATAAATAACACAGATACCAGAAATTTTGTTAAAGAGGAAACCGCAAATGCAAAAAAACCCCGGGACCTAGTCCATATTTGAATACCACACTGTATTAATCCGCTACATACACTAGTCTACTCCAAGTTAATTTCGGAATGGAATTTAGTTGAGCCTTAACCAATCTCTCACTGATCAAGGTACATTCGCATTCCTTACGCCTCTAAAACCACGCAAGATTTTGCGTACTTGATTCCCTTAGCTGATCTCACCCACAACTAAGAGTTGCTACGACACAAAGTCGAAGACTTGATAAACCAATCTGTTTCATACAGAAAAGTCTATTGAATAAATAAATCTGTCTCCCACAGATAAACCTATGAGTTTTATTCCGTCTTTTGATAAATCAAGGTGAACATGAACTAATTGATATACCGGACTTATATTCCTGAAGAACAACCTAGAAATATCAATCACCTCACAATAATCTTAATCGTATGGTAGCGAAACAAGATATTATAGAATCACAAACGATGAGACGAAGATGTTTGTGACTACTTTTTATCTTGCCTATCGGAGATTAAATCTCGAGCAAATCTTAAAGAAAATAGTACTTAATCACGATAGAAAAAATCAAGATCAAAACACGCAACTACATATAAAATAGTTGGGTCTGGCTTCACAATCCTAATGAAGTCTTCAAGTCGTTAACCTACAGGATTTCGTGAAAAACCTAAGGTTAAATGAGAATCGACTTTAGTCACAACTAGTATCACACAGAAGGTATGGGGATTAGGTTTCCCAGTTGCTAGAATTCTCCTTTATATAATCTTCAAATCATGGTTTGTAATTGAAGTTACCTTGGTAACAAAGCATTAAATATTCACTGTTAGATGAAAACACAATTAGACTCAAGATAATATCTTTCAACCGTTAGATCGAACTTAGGTTGTTACACACAAATGAAAAGTGACTTCATTTAGATAGGAGTAACAGTACCTAAACATGTGTACCTTTGTTGGCTAAACAATAGTTAACCTAAGTTAGCCATATGAACACTTTCATATCAACCTTATTCATCTTAACCATAACTAGTTCAAATGACTCAAATGAAACTAGTTCTATAGTTGTTCAATTGTTTATACTCCCATAGAAGTATACAAGACACAATTGAAGAAAAATCGATTTTGATTCACTCGAATGAAGCCATGAACATTATAGCCATGGTTTGCAAAATATTTCATTCCTTATTATATAAATGTATTAGTTCATGAACAAACCAATTTTAGAACATTATCCACTGGGTATGCAAACAGGTACGCATACCATAGTGGCCGGACTAAGTTTGGGTTTCGCCAGTACGCGAACTAGTACGCATAACAAAATAATATCCAAACTCAGCATAAATTCCCGGATCTGAACCTCACGCCAGTACGCGTACCGGTATGTGTACTTGGTACCCGAACTTCACCAAACCAAGAAGTATGCATACGGGTATGCATACCATGGTTCCCGGACTTGGATTACTTATATGCGTACATTAATCTTGATATTTTTCCAAAAGAAACTTCTTCAACCAATTTGGAGGATAAAATGGATTTTCCCTATCTACTGAAAATTCTATCTCACATGTTTCAGGTACCTTTTGTTTAGCAGCATGCTCAGCTATGGTGTCTGAACAGTCCTCCACATTGACATGTTCTTATTGTACTCTTAAGGGTCATGAACTCTCTAAGTGTTTCAAGTACAAACAAAAAATAAGATATGTCAACAAACTTCAACGGAGAGCAAATCGATTAGCAAAATTGTTCAAAAGTCAAAATCATCTGAGGTATGTAAACTCAACTCTTCTCCGAAGAAGTTAATTTCTAAAGAAAAGGTTAGAACTCTACAGAAAAGAACAAGGTCTAAACATTCTGTGAAAACGGGTATTAAGAATTCCTTACAAGAAGTATAAGGTGGACATATTATTGTTCACCCCAACATAACTTAATTGTGTTGAAGGTGCATCTTGTCTCATGTGCCTGATATCAAAGAGACAAGAATTAAGCACAAATCGATATTTAGGAAAATATTTTTTTTGTTAAAATTTTTCTTTTTGATTTTATGAATTCTGTTGATCTTTTCATATCTTGAATTGGTATTGAAAAGGGTTTCCCAGTTTAATCATTAAAACAGGGTTAAAATCGACAATTTTACCTTTTTTTAGGGTTGAGAGTTGTGTGTACGAGAATTTTTTTTTACTCTGTATAAAGGTTCTGTAACCCTACATTCCTTTTTCCTTCCCTGAAAACTCTTTTTATCACAAGATTGCTTGTAGAGCTTGTATTGTATATTTATCTCACAATCCCATATTTGAATGGAGACTCCAAGCATCATGTCTTCTGATGGAAAAGATGTTAATATGATTGTTAAGCCATCAATCATGAAGGAAAAATATAAATCTCCTTCATATGCAACTTTGAAGAGAAAAATGAAGAATATGAAGAAACCTAGGGCTATCCCCTCAAATTTTCGGAAGTTTTCTGGTGTTCTTGAAGAGTTGAAGGAAACAAGGAAGGAGATTCAACAAATAAAGGCTATTGTTCTAAGAGATCTTGAAACTCATAAGGCCCTGGTTCGGCATTAGTCTAGAAGGTTTGTTGGAATTGACTCCTTTCTTCACGAACCTTATGTTCCAACGTCTGTTGACGACAAGGATTTCGGGGACGATAAAGAATTTTTCAAGAATCTTGACGTCTAAGAAACTTCTTATGAGAATTTATTCTTGTGTTTTAAGAAGGATAACTAGGGTTTGGAATAGCAAATATTATGATTACACATAGCTATTGCCAACGATTTTCATCTTGCAATTGTTTAGATTTATTTATTTAAATTCTAAGTTATTTGGAAGATGATTTTGCAATATTAATCTTTATTGGTTTTATATATTGCAATTTTTTTTATGGATATGTGTGTCTACGTCCGTGAACTATGATTGTCCCATATATGTCAAAAGTTAAGTCTATTATGTCTTTATGCAAATATCGATAAAAAATAGAATGAACTTTTGAATATTCCGCAGTATTGATCTTTCCCTGATCGACTTCTATGTGAAAGTACTGTATGGCTCCGTAAGTTTTCTTATGTTGAGTATTTACAATTAAATTAATCATTAAGATTCTGATGGTTAATTTAATTGAGTTTACTGGATACAAATTCATGTTTCATGTGATTTTTTATGTCCAAAGAAATCCTTATTTTCTTGTAAAAGTAAGGTCGCTCTTGTTGTTCTTTCGGGATTGACATTTTATGGGGGAGAGTTCTTAATTGAACTTGTGTTAATTGCCAAATATTTGTGGGGAGTGCGGTTGTGGAATATTATAGGAGTTATCTTGTATCTTTATAAACTCCTTAATGAATACACTAAGTTTCGACTATGTGAAAACATCGAAACAAATTTGATATGTTCACTTTTAGTCATGAATAATCCCTTTGAGAATTTCATTATAATCCCGCTAGTTTTCGTACCTTTGCCAATTTATATTGAGAAAAAGGGGGAGAATTATTTTGTAGTTCACACTACATACATATGGTTTACGGATCATTATGTAAGGGGGAGTGGTTTTTATTGTGATATGAAGTATTGACTAAGGGGGAGTGATACATATCACCATAGTATTTATAAGGATCCTCAAGCTCGTCAACGCTATTAGACTAGTCAGGAGACGATTTAGCCGCTAATAACTTGATTAGTTTAGCACGAACGTTAATTAATATATATTAATCTAACAATTATCTATATACAAAACTAATATTGTTGAATATTTCTCGAAAAGTTTTGCGAAATGGACTACAAGAACGCGCAAATTAGACATCGAACGAGAAAGATATCGCACTCGGAAGTTGGGATCGAAAAGCACTTGACCGTTGACCACGAAGTCAATAGTAGTTGACCAGACCTTTTTGATTGGACTGGACCTTTGATAAGTAGTTAGGTTGCCCCTTAGTGATTAGGTTAAAGTGGTAACAGCAATGAGTGTAAGAAGAGTGTAAGATCCTTTATAATTCAAAATTAAAGAATTAAGTTTTCATGTATATCCTCTTCACGTGAGAATAAGAGTCGAAGGTGGTGGTGTTAAGCTCTTGAAGAAACAGGGAGTTGGAGTTGTTGTTGTTTAGAGAAGTTTTGGGTGAATGGGGTTAAGTAGGAGCCGTGACAAGAATAGATAGAGGGAGTGTTTTTAAGAGAGTAAAGAGAAGAAGAAATAGGTAATCGAGATAGTTAGATAAAAACATTAAGAGTTGGATTGTCGATGAATGATGGATTTTTATGTTCTAATGATGATTAAGAGTGTACTATTAATCTATCAGGGATACACGTGTGAGAGGTAGTGAAGATAGAAGATGAAAATAAAGTGTGGATGATGATAATGATCATGGTGATGATGGAGATGATGATGTACATGTTTATAGCTAAGGTATCTCTTGCAAACCATTCTAATATGTTTGTATTGAATTGGGCAGTTGATAGATACTTATTTAGATATGAATCAATTTAGTTTATAATTATTAGAAATAATGATCTTGTGTGAAATTTCTTTTTTTTTTTTTTTGTTGCTCGGTAAATAGAATTTTTATTACTGGAATAATAAGTATATTGTATAAACTCCAAAGTGGAAAATGCTTCTTACATTTATTTGGATTTGTAAGAAACCCATATAGGCTAAACAATTCACCCATGATTGAAAATCCCTTACCCACCAAGGGGGTTAAGGCCCTAAAATAAAAATAGTGTGCAATCCTAAGCCCAAGGGCCCAAAATAACCACAATTGGAAACCTAATAACCCTAACTGCCTTGACTTGAGTCCAATTTTGTGCACACTCCTGTAAAGACTGTGCACGTAACAAATCACTACTATTGGTTGTCCAAAACCAACCGTTATCTAATATTTATTTTTTGTTTTTGGTATTTTTAATATTATGTTGTAATCTAAAAATGGCAAGCAAATATATCGCAAAAAGAAGTATGAGATTTTTCCTGATTGCCAACTGGAGAGTTGGTCAAAGCTTCAGCTTCCTTAACTGCAATTAATTATTGATCATCATTCACCTTATTGTGTTATTCTTTAATCCATCATCGTTAATTAGTACTTTCGATTCAATATGATCACAACATAAACTTGCTTCAAAAAAAAAAGAAGAAAACAGCTTAAACATCCACAATTGAATAGCTTCTCAGCAATCTGATCACTTAGATCCCTAAACTCTTTAGGGGAATCTAAAACAACAATAATCTCATTTTCGTTTACATTAAATATACTATCAGTATTAGCATTCTTGAAAAATTTCTTCCAGTTATTTATACCGGCCGTATTGTTAACAATTGAATAAATTAAAGTGAAACTCACCAAATTTGATACAAGTGAAATTGAGAATCCATAAATTTATCTTCTCATGTCTCAACAAAAAAAAAATGAAAGGATCGGTTATTGCTTGTTCCTTCGTTATAATCAACAAAGAAATTGGAAGGAAATAAAAGAGAAAATTTCCATCAGATTTGTTTTCTCCTTGAAACACGCCTTGTACAGTCGTACTTGCCATTTTTAGATTCCAATTTCATTAAAAACAAAAATAAAAGAAATTAGATAACCGATGGTTTTATACAGCCAATAAAATTGATTTGTTACGTGCACACTCTTTAAAGGAGTGTGCACAAAATTGGACTTCCTTGACTTCCCCCGTATCCACCGCCGCCGGAAAAGCTTGAGAAAGTTTATTACCGCCATCTTTCATGACATAGCCATCAAATAGAAATCGTCACCACTTATTTCATAATTAAACAAGTACCTAAGAAATGGAATTAGTGATTTCATTGATATTGATCTAAAAAGATGATGAACAAAGAAGGATTGACAAGAACCCAAGAGAAGCAACAAAACTACTGCCTCATATAAGAACCCATTTTTGAGAAAAACTGAAACTTTGTGACGCCTCCACCATCATTTTCACCACCATCTTCAACCTCATAGCGATCAACCATCATTGAAACCACTTTAGAAGAGTTAGGAAAGATTTACTCAAGGTTTTGACAGAAAATGAAAAATAAAAGGAAGGTAAATAATCATGAAGAAGAAAAGCACA
Source organism: Papaver bracteatum (assembly GCA_023529315.1). Taxonomy (NCBI): domain Eukaryota; kingdom Viridiplantae; phylum Streptophyta; class Magnoliopsida; order Ranunculales; family Papaveraceae; genus Papaver; species Papaver bracteatum. The sequence continues at coordinate 1,086,654 of JAJJWX010003180.1, forward strand.
ACACCACCACAAAGCTTAGGATGGATAGAAAACCCATAATAGAAACCCAAATTATTCTAGATCTAGAAGTGAAACTTCATAAACCAAAGATTAAAACCCCAAATCAGTATGATTATTATAAAATAAAAAGAAGAGTCTAGACATCTTATTTGTGTGAAATTGTTGTTTACTACCCAACATCTAGACATCTTATTTAGTAACTTCACTTTAGAATTAGTCTTGGGCTATAAAATGAGACTTGTATATGAGTCTCTCATATTTTTACAGAACATTGATTCACTCAATTTGGATTAGTAATGAATTAGTTGTGATTTTTCAATGTTGCACCATTTTGACTGAAAATATGGAAACTGTGGCGCATAGGCATGTTAATGGACGTTTATGTGTTTGATAGAATCAGATTTGGTTTCCTGTCATAACTACAAAGTAGTAGAGGACATGGTCATCTTTCTAATGAGCCATTATAAGCTTCATGTGAATAAAAGTTAAGAAATTGAGAGACCCCGAAAGTTGAGTACTTGTATTGTGTACAAGTTGTTTGGAATTTGATTATGCTTAGTCACGCCCATCACCTGTTTGTGGAAATTTCTTGCTCAACTCAGTGAGTCAGCTGAGTTGGACCGATTCAGTGAAGCGTACCAGTAGAGGGTTAGTTAACGGGCCGGATTAGTGGGCCGTGCCAGGTCAGGCCCATGGACTTGGGTTTAGGGCCAAATATCTTATTTTGGTTTTTAGATCACTTATGGTCCGAATTAACTTTTGGTTCCTTCTGCAAGGTTGTAGGGTTTTCCGAGAGATTTCCAATGAACCCATTTTGATACCATTTGGATAATTAGATAATGTTTTAGGCCCAAATTACATTACCAGGTTATAGAATCATTAATAAAACTAAAACCATTAGATATTTGACATAGCCTATAACTAGGGAATTATATGAGATTATGATATGATCCCTGTGTGAAAATTTTTGTCTAACCTCTTAGAGTGCTGGTGTGATTAACAGTTAATCTTTATTAACAACGATCGATTCAAGGATGAACCAGTGGATCATGGATCTCGAGGTAGGCGAGGCTTGTCATCAAAAGAGGTGGGAATCGATAACGAACTCTCTTGGATTCATTATGGTTTTATAAATATTTATATTGTGAAATTCATGCATATCTTTGTGTGGTATAAGATGTGTGCTGACACAATATCCAGTATTCTATGGCTAGGGCGATACACCGCAATATTACATGGCCAAAAATTATTCTTCCTTTATATCCCATTCTATGGCTAGGGAGATACACCGCAATATTATCTATTCGGTGTGGAATTGACATCAATATTACTCTTCCTTAAGTGCGGCAACACACATCTCACACATGGATTTTTACTTTTCTTTATGTATGTTTATTGTTCTTTTAAATTGCTTTGAAGAAGTTTCTACATTATGGTTTACTGTCTTTATGTGTATTATCATCTTTCGATAAAACCTACATTGTTTTCAAATCATATTAATGATTACTTGAAAGCTAGTTGTTATTTCCACTGAGCACCCCTTTTAGGGATGATGTGCTCACCCATTCCCACTTTCAGCTTCAGAGACAAATCAAGATGTGCATGCGACGATGAAAGCTTCGAAGAATTATTTACGTTAGTTAGTTAGCTTCCGCTATGTTTGTTCTGTATCTATATTCCATTTGTAAATCAACTCACTATTGTATATGTATCATTTGAGATAAGTTCTTGTATATATATTTCAGAGCGGGGCTAATTTTGGGTTAAGTTTTGTAGCAGATTTCTTAATTGAATGCTTAAGTATATGATTTAGATTCCTTAGTGCCTCTTTATTTAGTTAATCTCTTGGATTAAACAACTGCTAGCTTTTGGGGCACTACAATATTATTGTCAAAGTTGTGATACAATTGAACTTTGATGTTGTTTAATAATACATGACACTGTATAACAATAATTGAGAACATCTGTTTTCTTATTGTTATGACTACGTATCTTGAACAACTATGATGCTGACTTGAACACATTCAGAATAACTGGAGTACTTGGAGTGACGAAGAATTCAAGGAATGTTGAAGAACCAAGGAAATCAAGTATTTGGATGAGAAGCTTCAAAGTTTATTTATTTTGTAATCCATATGTATTGGTAGTTTTGTCACTAAAATTGACAAAGGAGAGATTGTTAGATCACCGCTCGGTCGAACTCGCAAGTGTTGCTATCTCAATCTTGTTTGTCAATATTAGGTGTCAAAACTATAAGTCTTGATTTCTAGTCTACTGATAGCTATGTCTCGGATTAGGATAAAATGTGTAGTTGAGCTTTAGACTTCACGGCGTTCATCGATTGAAAACGAGGATCTACTAAGGGAAGCTTGGAGGAACTTCATCAACAAAATGTATGTTGAGACTTGAACTCATCTATCACATAGAAGTCTATTCTATTCTATCTCCTATTGAGACTAAGACGTATAACTATATAGACTTTATATTATACACATCTGATATTTCGAGCCGAGTTTATCTCGCAAATATATTTCTAAAAATATGTGTTGGAAAGATTTTTTGCTTTAGCTACGTTCATCATTATACTTAACGAGTTTAGTTGAAAATAATTTATTTGTTGGAAACTAAACAATGAGTCAAAAGATGATCATGTGAAAATTTCCTTGGAACATCTTACATGATTTGTGTGAGACAGTCATTTGATGTAGACTCAGAATATTTCTTATTGATCATTCGATCACTTGAAAATTACTTATAAGCTAATAGTTTTTGTGAGACAGTTATTGTCGTCTTCTAAGGATGTTAAAATGATTGAAATGGGAGTTTAGAACAATTAACCATTGTCTGGATATAACACAGTATGTGTACCCGTATGCAAACTGTTGTAAGAATGATTTAGGTCCGGGAACCAAGTATGCATACCTTATGCGAACGGTTTTAACTATTAAAGTTCGGAAACCAAGTTTGCATACCCGTTTGCAAACTGTTTCACCTGAGTTCAATACTGAACGACAGTATGCATACCCATTTGTGAACTGTTTGAAAAGATCAAAGTCCGGAACTTAAGTTTTCGTACCCATTTGCAAACTTATGTGGTTAAGTTCTAAAATTGGTTAAGTATGATTTCATACTCATGAACAAATACATTTATATATTGAGGAATGCAATCTTTGCAAACCATGGCTAAATGTTCTTGAATTGATTCTTGTGAATAAAATCCGATTTTGCTTCAATTGTGTCTTGTATACCTTTATGAGAATATAAACAATTGAACAACTCTATGAGTAACACAATTAGATTTATTTGATCTAAAAGTGTTAATATGAATGTGGTTAATACAGAAGTGTCCATATGTCTAACTTCGGGTAATTGTTATTGAGCCAACTCAATATACACGTTTAGGTATGGTTACCCATATCTAAATAAAAGTATATTTCATTTGTGTGTAACAAGCTAAGACCATCTAACGGTGGAGAGATATTGCTTTGGTTTTAAGCAAACTTAGCTTGAATCTTAAATCATGATTTCATCCAACGATGAATATTGATTGCTTTGTTTCAAAGATATCAAACCCCTGATTTTAAGATTATATAAGGGAGAATTCTAGCAACTGGGAAACCTAATCCCCACACCTCCTGTATGATACTAGTTGCGACAAGAGTGGATTCTCCTTTAACCTAGGTTTTTCCTAAAACTATTATAGGTTAACGACTTAAATACTTCATTGGGATTCTGAAGCCAGACCCAACTATTTTCTCCGTAGTTGCGTGTTCTGATATTAATTGTTCTATCATATTGAGTATTATCTTCTCTAAGATTTGCTCAAGATTTATATCCGATAGGAAAGATATAAAAAGTAATCACAAAGTTCTTCATCCCATTCTTTGTGATTCCACAATAACTTGTTCTACTACCATATAGTTAAGTTATTGTGAGGTGATTGATATTTCTAGGTTATTCTTCGGGAATATAAGACCAGATTATCAATTGGTTCCTGTTCACCTTGATTTATCAAAAGATGGAAAAAAAACTTCATACCTATTTATGTGGGAGACAGATTTATCTATCAGAATAAACTTTTCTGTGGGAGACAAATTTGTTTATAAAGTCTTCAACTTTGGGTCGTAGTAACTCTTAGTTATACGTGAGATCAGCAAAGGGAATCAAGCGCGTCGAGTCCTGCTGGGATTCAGAGACGTAAGAAATGTGACTGCACCTTGATGAGTGTGAGATTGGTTAGGGCTCAACTATATTCCAATTTGAAGTTAACTTGTAGTAGTCTAGAGTCTGTAACATCTTAATACAGTGTGGTGTTTAAATCTAGACTAGGTCCCGGGGTTTTTCTGCATTTGCGGTTTCCTCGTTAACAAAACTTCTGGTGTTTGTGTTATTTCTTTTCAGAATTATATTTGTTTATATAATTGAAATATCATAGGTTGTGCGTAGTTTAATCAATTGGTAAATCCAACCTTTGGTTGTTGATTGAAATTGATTGACACTTGGACATTGATTTTTTATATCGTCCAAGTTATTTCTCATATCAATCAGGCTCAATGATTTCTATATGTTTCATTGCGGATTGTATTGAGAAATTTAGATATAACTCTTTGATATATTTCTTGGTTGAGCTCGCTTTATTAGCTGGTTCCCTCAGAGTTATATTGAAGTTAGTCCATACAGATTGTCGAACGAAATATTGGGTTTGGTTGTTTTACCCCCGCTCTTTCAACCTAACTCAGGTAGAACTATTCGCATACTGGTATGCAAACTTGGTTCTCAGACTTTAACAGTTAAAACCGTTCGCATACTGGTATGCAAACTAGGTTTCCGGACCTGAATTATACCACAATAGTTTGGTGCATACTATGTTGTATCCAGACAAAGGTTAATTGTTCTAAACTCCCATTTCAATCATTGAAACATCCTTAGAAGATGACAATAGATGTCTCACACAAACTATTATCTTATAAGTAATTTTCAAGTGACCGAATGATCAATACGAAATATTCCGATTCGACATCAAATGACTGTCTCACACAAATCATGTAAGATGTTTCAATGCAATTTTCACATGATCATATTTTGACTTATTATTTAGTTTCTAAAAAATAAATTGTTTCCAACTAAACTCGTCAAGAATAATGATGAACGTAGCTAAAGCAAAAAGCTTCCAACACATATTTCGAGATATATATACGCGAGTTATACTCATCTCGAAATATTAAATGTGTATAATATAAAAGTCTATATAGCTATATGAATTAGTCTCACTAGGAGATAAGTTTTAGTATCCATACACCTTTTGTTGATAAAGTTCTTCCAAGCTCTCCTCAGTAGATCTTCGTGTTCAATCGATGAACGCCGTGAAGTCTAAAGCTCAACTACACATTCTATCCGAATCTGAGACATAGCTATAAGTAGACTAGAAATCAAGACTTATAGTTTTCATCACCTAAAATTAACAAACAAGCTTGAGATAGCAACGCTTGCGATTTCAACCGAGCAGTGTTATAACACTTAATACCAATACCACTATTGGATTTAGGAGGTACGATTTTAGACCATATCACCAGACTTCTCTTTTTAGTAGAAGATGAAGGTCCCCATAAAAAAAATTGCATTATCTTCTCAATTTCTTTGACCACGGAAAATGAAATTTGAAATAAAGACAAATAATATATTGGCATGCTTGCAATTACACTATTAATTAAAATAAGTCTTTGACCTTTTGTAAGATAATTTCATCTCCAAGTACTTAGGTTTTCTTGACACCTTTAAATCAGCATATCCCAAACAACTTCAGTCTTATACTTGATCCCTAGCATAGTTCCTTGATAATTGATGGGAAATTCAACTAACAGGAAACTAAGTCTATCAGCACAATCCGAATCATGATGATTCTCCCCAATACCAATTATTGCGCTTCTACTGAAATTTACTTTTAGCCCAGATACTAACTGAAAAACAAACAAAACATTCTTCAAAGATATGATATGTTCCTGCGAATCATCAATACACATTATTCAGTCACCCGCAAAATGAAGATGATTAAAAATAGTACCATTCATAGCCACTTTAAAACTAGACAAAAGACCAATAGAAGACGCTTTTTGAATCTTCTTGGAAAGAATTTCAACAACCATTATAAAATGAAAAGGCGATATCGGATCCCCCTGCCTAATTGCTTTTTGATTTCTGAACATTTGAGTTTCCTTCCCATTAATAAGTATAGAAAATCTAGCCTACGAAATGCACCATTTTATCCACCCTCTCCAAATATTTCTAAACCCAAATATTTGTAAAACCAGATACATACAATTCCAATGTATGTTATCAAAGGTCTTCTCAAAATCTACCTTGCAAACTAAACCAGGCTTGTTCTCCCTTTTCTATGAGTCTATCAACTCCGCTGCAATCAAGATAACATTACTGATTTGTGGTTCATCAATAAAATCCCCTTGATAATTGTATATGATTAAAGGTAACACAACTTTACGCCTTTCTTTTAACAATTTTGAGACAATCTTATACACACTCCTTATCAAAATTATAGTCTTGAAATTGTGTAGCGATACAACACCATTGTACTACGGAAGTAATTTAAGATTAGTGCAGTTGAGCCTCAAATCTAGAGAACCCGAAGATTCAAATTCTTTAATCACTAACATTAAATCTAGATTAATTACCTCCCAAGATACTTTAAAGAACTCCATAGTGAAATCGTCAGGACCCAGCGCTTTATTTGTACCAAAAGGCCGAATAACATGCTTCACTTCATCTTCAGTAAATGGTCTTTCTAGATTAATACTCTCCATTACAGAAATTGAAGGTAACTCAATATCATCAAAATTAGGTCTTATAACATGATTTTCAGATAAAAGGTTTGAATAGAAATATGTTGTTTCATTAGCAATTTTCACTTTGTCGTAGCATAAATCACCCTTAATATTACGACAGTTAATATTTCTACAAGTATATTTAAAAGACGTAACTTGATGTAAGTAACTTGAATTATTCTCAGCATCTTTTGTCTATCTCTCATTAGCTCTTTGACTGCATTTCCTAGCAATGTTCAAAGATAAAGAAACATGCTTCAATCTGGCCTCCTCCCTGGCAACAATATTACTAGAAGTTAATTGCACATCTTCTTCCATAATGTCCCAAGAGTCAATAAATTCTTCTAACTGGTCCACTTGAAACTGAAAATCACCCATTGACTTCTTCCAAGCTTTAATTAAAATTTCACTGACTAGAGTTCTTTTGCAAAAATAAATCTAAGATTACCAAAGAAAGTCAAGTTCTGCCACTAAATTTTTAAATTTAGAATAAGTGTTAGGCGCATAAGTAAATAGTTGTGAATTCTGGATGAAGCTTTGAATCTCACACCAGAGTTGCAACAAAGAAGTATCAGAGTGTGATCAGAAACATGTCTCTTCAGTCGTATTTTTAATGGTGCAGGACAATGACAAATCCAATATGTCGTGACTGAAAATTTGTCTAACCTAACTAGTAAAGGTGGATGTTGAGAATTAGTCCACGTGAATCTTCCTCCGGACATTGGTATATCAATCAACTCATTCCTACAAACAAATCTTCTGAATAAACCTCTACTAGTTGTACAACTTCCAATATTATTCTTTTCTGATTGAGATAGAATGACATTGAGATCCCCTCCAACAACCCAAGAATCCTCAAACAATAATCTTATATCAGCAAGTTCTTTCCAATACTGTCTGTAATAACCATAATCTGATGCTCCATATACAAAGAGAAAGCTCCTAATAAGTAGTCCTCCATTTGAATAATCCCTTCTTTCCACATCACTATTATACCTTCAGAAACACCTTCAAAGGTACATATAAGTAATTATAACCATAATTTCCCCACAAAAACCTAATAAGAGAGTCTGTAAAAATTTCGTTCTTAGACTCAAGAATAGATCAAATTTTAACATTGTTCTGCTCAATTGCATTTCTAATTGCTACAATTTTTTCATCATATCCAAGCCCCCTAATATTCCAAGATATAATTTTATGGTCCATTAAAACCATGAGAATCCCTAGAATTAGGTAATGGATTGAAATCAAATATCTTCATTGATTTTTCCTTCACATCAATTCTGACGGATTTAGTATTGGTATCATCCCCATCCGAATCATAATCGGAATCAAATTCACCAAGCCCATCAGCATCACATCGCTCAATACCACCACTTGTACCAGCAACTGAATCATTCTGAACAATTAGGTCACGGAAAATAGCTCTCATATATTGGGAATATTACTTAGGATTCCAATAAATTTGTTGAAATCTATGTGATAATCAACCTTTGCCTCTAATTCCTTTTTCTATATACTCGAATGTATAGTTGAAAGAGCTACAGTAGATGGAGTTGAAGAAGAGAGCAGCAACTGATTTCTTCGATACATTTGTAGAAGATATACAATCCGCGGATCCCGAAGAAAGAACCAACGACAAAGAATGAGTGAAGTCATTACAAGATCGTAAGTGATAGACGCATTTATGTGTCTAATTTGTACTCAATGTTTCGTATTGTTAGTACTCGTTTTTGTCCTTATTATTGTGTTTTGTGTGTTTGTAGGTATTTTTTGGAAATAAAGATTGTTGGAAAATTCGGCTCGAAAAGTTGCTCGGAACACCCCCGGAGGGAATTTGCTATTCGGACTCTCACTTTGGATAAGGGGCAGCCACGGCCATGTGTAACCCATTTTTCCTCAGCACCCACGACTATATATATAGCCCATTTATCCTCAGCACCCATCTTCCCCATTTGAACATAAATTTTGGCGAGAAAACTTGGTTTCACACGACCAGATTTAGGGTTCGATTTTTGGACATCTTATGAAGAGATTCAATGGATGATTTTGAGTGGGATAACTTGACTGAGCTCAACAGGGAAGGTATGGTCGTTACATTTGGTTAGTTTTGGCTAGAACGTCGGATTGAAGAAATCATAGCTACACGGGACCGGAGGAGATAATCACGGATTTACAACGAGTTAAACGTGTGCTGCTCGTGTTTGGATTGAACTGGGTCTCTGAATAAGCGTGTAGGAGCTAAATAAGGAAGTTTCAACAGATGCAGACGTGTTGGAGAAATATTATAAGGAAGAAAATATTCCCGAGAATATTTTTTATCAATGCCGAGTAATGGAGAATTGTTTGAAGTTATTACGTGTGATTTCCTTGTCCTGTTGAGTATAAAAGAGGAGTAGTGGATGCGTACAAGGGGGATAGAGAGATCGGGAGAGTTACAGAGCATCACAGAGTTGAGAAATCGAGTGGCAGGAAAATTCTTTTCTGCTGCTGCTTACCTGAAGAACACCAAGAACAGATTATCCAAGACAGTCGTTTTCAAACAGCGATAACGACACATAGGTGTGGGTCGCAGAGACAAAGTAACAACGGCAGTTTGTCTTTATCGTTTCCTGGAACAGTGTTTACAATAATTATAAACGTTGCAAACACCCAATTTTCATCATTTTCTCCATTTTCATCTTTGTAAACACTCTTTGAGCAATAATAATGATTTTTGAGCGTGTTTCCAACATGATGAGAGGCTAATTCTCCCACAACCAAGGCAATGAGGAAGCTATTTACGCATGAATAATTGGTAACTATTCTAATTTCTCTAATTTATAATTAACAATTCACTCAATCACTGCTTTTGCAGAGTATTTAATTGTTTGCATAATTTTCTTCATTAGTTGTGATTCAATTAGATAGGTTATGCTTTGTATTAAGATAATCTATGCTTAGGGGATACAATTAATTTTTGAGAATTTGCCTGATTATTTGTGAGTTAAGAAAATAAGGGACTCAAAGATAATTAGAGTTTTGGGTTATTTATCATCATTCATTCATGTATAACAGTGGAATCAGTGTCTTGGTTATTTTCTCGTATCTTGAAATCAATTTTAATATAAGTTGTCTTTACTTTTAAGTTTTATTAAATCTAAAATCCATTGCTTTCACAAGTCTCACGAACCTATTTACTACAACATTATTGATTCACATCAATTTTTGGCGCCGTCGACACAGAGCTTGTCTTTAGGCTAGAGTTTTTATATTTTTATTCTTTTTTTTTTAGGTTTTTATTTTATTTGTTCATCTTTACGTTTTTGTTTTTGTCTTTTTACTACATATTTTGGAATTCATAGTGAAAGAAAAATTTGACAAAGCTTTTGGTGAATACTTAAAGTTTGGAGTTAAAGGCAAAGCGAAAGGAGAGAAAGAAGAAGATTTTTTTTTATAAAAAAAAAGAGAGAGAGAGTATGATGTAATTTTATAATAATACTAAGATTTAGGAAATGGGAATATTAATTATCTAACTTTAGGAAATGAGAACACTGATTAGGTAAATTTAGTTTTATAAAATAAGAAAGTAATCAACTTAGTTCTCAATGGGAACACTGATTGTGAATAAGAAACGAAATTGAAGTACTTTCATTTATTACTTCTTTTCTCTTTCTTTTCTTTGCTCTGTCTGTTCTCAACACAAGTGATCAGCTACTTATAGCTACACATTTAGAGTCGGTTAAAATGAGATAAGTACACCTGTCTAGATACTTATCTTTTAATGATGATAAAATGAATGATTAAAGGAAATGGGATAAATATCCAGAATTCTCTGGACATAGCACGAGTAGAATTGGTGGGCCACCATAATGTTGTGTTTACACAACACTCCCCCTTGGACCACCATTCTAAGAAAGTTTCCTCATAAAAAACCTTACCGGTAAAACCCAATGGGACAAAACCCGGATGAAGGGAAAAGAGTACAACAAAAAATAATCTTGCATATGGTGCCTCGTTAAAACCTTGACGAAAGAAAAATAGTACAACGCGTTATTTTCCAAGAACTCCCCCTGATCAAAACATCCATTAATTTGTCTGCTTGTACATGTGGCGCATTCCGATTCCATATACCAGCTTCCGAAAGACTTTTGTTGGTAACGACTTGGTGAATAGATCAGCATAATTCTCACTGGATTGTATCTTCTGGATATCAATCTCGTTATTTTTCTGGAGGTGGTGAGAATAAAATAACTTTGGCAAAATGTGCTTTATTCTATCACCCTTGATGTATCCTTCTTTCATTTGTGCTATGCATGCCGAGTTATCTTCACAAATTTTCGTTGGCACACTGGTTATGGAAGTCAGACCACAAGAGCTTCTGATGTGTTCAATTAATGATCGCAACCACATACATTCTCGGCTTGTTTCATGGAGAGCAATTATCTCAGAGTGATTCGAGGAAGTAGCTGGGATGCTCTGCTTACAGGAACGCCATGAGATTGCAGTACCGCCAACGATAAAAACGTACCATGTTTGAGAGATTCCTTTGTGCGGTTCCGATAGGTATCCAGCATCTGTATACCCTGTTATCTGTGGACAATATAAAGAATATTTCGAGTAGAACAAACCCATGTCAGTAGTACCACGAAGGTAACGAAAAATCTGTTTTACCCCTGCCCAATGTCGTTTTGTTGGAGAAGAACTATACCTGGCTAGTAGATTTACTGCAAAAGAAAGGTCGGGCCTGGTACATTGAGCTAAATATAACAAAGCCCCAATTGCACTTAAGTATGGTACTTCCGGACCTAGAATTGTTTCATCCTCCTCTTTAGGACGAAATGGATCTCTTTTAGGATCAAGAGATATTACAATCATTGGGGTGCTAAGCGGATGTGCCTTTTCCATCTTAAAACGCTTCAAGCGGATTGATGGATAAGAATTTCGCTTTCATAATGCTCAAGTTGTAGGCCAAGACAAAATTTTGTTTTACCAAGATATTTCATCTCGAACTCCTTCTTTAAACATTTAATTGCTTTGGAGAGTTCATCAGGAGTTCCAATTAAATTAATGTCATCTACATATACAGCTATTATTGCAATTCCAGATCCCGTCTTTTTAATAAACACACAAGGGCAAATAGGATCGTTTACATATCCCTCTTTTATTAGGTATTCACTGAGGCGATTATACCACATTCGCCCGGATTGTTTCAATCCATATAGAGCTCTATTTAGTTTTAGTGAATACATATGACGTGGTTTCCCTTCAGGTAATTTAAATCCTTCCGAAAGTTTCATATAAATATATGTATCTATCTTGCCATATAGATACGCTGTGACCACGTCCATTAGATGCATATCTAACCTTTCAAAGACTGCCAGACTAATTAAATATCGAAAGGTAATTGCATCCATAATAGGGGAGTATGTCCCTTCATAGTCAATCCAAGGTTTCTGCAGGAAACCCTTTGCCACTAGTCGTGCTTTATAGCGAACGACTTCATTTCTCTCATTACGCTTTCTCACAAACACCCATTTGTAATCCACAGGATTCAAATTTTCTGGTGTTTGTATTGGATGCCCAAAAACATTGCGTTTAGCGAGAGATTCCAATTCAGCTTGGATTGCCACTTTCCATTTAGGCCAATCGTCTCTTTGTCGACATTCCTCTATAGAGTGTGGTTCAATGTCGTCATTATCTTTGGAAATTTCAGTAGCTACTGAGAATGAGAATATGTCGTCGACAATTATTGTATTACGATCCCACACTTCTCTGTCGCATGCGTAATTTATGGAAATTTCCTCATTTAAAGGTACCTGTGTATCATTCGAGACTTTGTCCTCTTCAGGAAGTTCATCAGAGAAAGTGGACCGTTCTTTGATAATCTCATCAGGAGCACTTTTTGTAGCCTCTTCAGGAGCACTATCTTTGATTGAGACAGATTGGCTCTTACTTTTTCGAGGGACAGAATCTTTTGAGCCAACTGGTCGCCCACGCTTCAGGCGTGGCTTTGATGAATGTTTGCCGCTGAGCTCCCATTTTGTCCCCTCGGTACATCAATACGAGTTGGAGCATTTCTTGCAGGAACATACGATTTTGTAATTCGACTAGTATCAGTAAATGCATTCGGCATTTGGTTTGCAATATTTTGCAGATGTATAATCTTTTGCACCTCAACTTCAGATTGATTAGTGCAAGGGTCAAGATGAGACAAACTTGGTGTGTACCAAGATATTTCACGTCGTTTCTCTGATGGATTACCATCTCCCCCTAACGGAGGGAAAAGTGTCTCATCAAAATGACAATCTACAAATCTAGATGTAAAAACATCACCTATTAAAGGTTCTAAATATCTTATAATGGACGGTGAATCAAAACCAACATAAATACCGAGGCGACGTTGTTGACCGAATTTAATGCGTTGTGGTGGTGCAATAGGCACATAAACAGCACAACCAAAAACAGGTAAATGCGATATATCGGGTTACTTCCCCAAGACAAGTTGTAGAGGGGAGTATTGATGGCTAGCAGTTGGTCGAAGCCGGACTAAAGCTGATGCATGCAAAATAGCATGTACCCAAGCGGAAACTGGTAATTTAGTCCTCATAAGCATGGGTCGAGCAATTAACTGATGATGCTTTATAAAAGACTCAGTCAATCCATTCTGAGTGTGCACATGTGCAACAGGATGCTCGATATCAATACCAACTGAAAGGCAATAAGCATCAAAAGCCTTGGATGTAAATTCACTAGCGCCATCAAGTCGGATAGACTTAATAGGAAATTACGGAAAATGGGCTCGCAACCGAATAATTTGGGCAAGCAGTCTGGCAAATGCAATATTACGTGTCGATAATAAGCATACATGAGACCATCTAGCAGATGCATCTATCAATACCATAAAGTATTGGAATGGCCTACAAATGTCACCATGTATCCTTTGTAGGAATGTTGGTGATTCAATAATAACTTTGGTTAAAGATGGTTTTATAACCAATTTTCCTAGGGAACAAGCAACACAATTCATATCCTTGCTAAATAAAAGCTTCTGGTTTTGTAACGGATGTCCATGAGCATTTTGTATTATTCTGCTCATCATGGTAGAACCTGGGGGTCGAAGCCGGTTATGCCAAAGCTTGAATAATTCAGGGTCATTAAACTTCTGGTTAATGACAGTATGAGATTCGACTGTTTGAATTCTCGTAAGATATAACCCATAAGAGATAGCCTTCAGCCTCTCTATAATATGTTTTTGGCACGATACAGATGAAGTAATATACAAGTACTCCATATTATTCTCATCTGCAGTTTCAAGGTGGTAATCATTACGCCGAATATCTTTAAAACTCAACAGATTCCTCTGGGATCTGGTAGAATATAAGGCGTCTTCAATAATTAATTTCGTACCACCTGGTAGAATGATACATGCTCTTCCGGAGCCATCTATGAGATTATTCGAACCCGAAATGGTATTCACATTACCCTTAAACCTTTTCAAGGTTATAAAGTATTTATGGGTTCGAAAAATTGTGTTTGTTGTTCCAATGTCAACCAAACAAACATCCGCATCGTCTATTTTGGATAGATTACTTCTGGAATCCATATCCTTCAATACAAATAGACGAGAGAAAATTAACGACAGTACTACCAAAATATTTATTTATATTACATAAAAAAAACACACACTAAAAAAAACAACAAAAGTAAAGACACACACAAACTCAAAAGTATGTTACAGGATAAAGACACACACAAACTCAAAAGTATGTTACATGGCATATGAAGGAAACATTTATTTTACATCTCATCAAAAGATAACTGACTAGGTTCGCCACCTTCGGGTTCGACGAGATAATCATACACATCCAAGTGGGTACCACTGGTACTAGGGGCAATGGCTTCCATTAAATTTGTCTCTATGTCTTCGGCAGGTCGCTTCAGGGATGCCTGATAAAGCCTAACAAAATGTTCTGGCGTACGACATGTACGCTGCCAGTGATCAGTTGAGCCACACCGATAGCAAACATTTTTCTGAGGAGGCTGACTAGAAGAACCCTTCCCATTTTATTGCTTCGGTTCCTTTGGTTCCGCAATTTTTAGCGGTCGTTGGTACGGTTGGTAACGGGTACCTTTTCCCAGTTCATTTTTGTGGCCCCCACGTTGGTTTCTTTTTCCATACCCACGTTTGCCTTTGTTACCATGATTATTTCTTCGTCCAAAAGACGTAGCTGCGTGTGCTTCAGGCACCGCTGCGGTACCAACGGGACGAGCTTCATGGTTTCTTAACAAAATCTCATTATTCTGCCCTGCAATCAACAAACAGGAAATTAGCTCAGAATATTCCGTAAATTTACGCTCTCGATATTGCTGCTGCAGAAGCACATTCGAGGCATGAAAGGTTGTAAATGTTTTCTCTAACATTTGTTCGTCAGTGACATCTTCACCGCACAATTTTAGTGTTGAGGTGATTTTAAACAGAGCAAAGTAATAAGCTGCCATTGATCGAAAATCTTGCAGCCACAAGTTCAACCAATCATTCTGAGATTTTGGAAGTATGACCAACTTCAGGTGGTCAAATAGTTTTTTCAGACAGTTCCACAAAGTAAGTGGGTTTTTAACTGTCAAATATTCCCTTTTCAAATCATCATGGAGATGATGGCGAAGGAAAATTATAGCTGTAGCGCGGTCCTGGATGGACGCGTTGTTTCCTTCCATAATAGTATGCCTGAGACCTTTAGCTTCCAAATGAAGCTCGACATCAAGTGACCAAGAAATATAATTATTTCCTGAGATATCAAGACCTGCGAATTCGAGTTTAGTTAAATTTGCCATTTAAGAAAAATATTCAAAGAAACAACAGCTACATATACTTCCTGTATTTAAGTTGCTGAATAATAGCAGCTTGACCGTCTAGCGTCGGGAGCAATTCATGCTGATAACGTATGATGTAATTTTATAATAATACTAAGCTTTAGGAAATGGAAAAATTAATTATCTAACTTTAGGAAATGGGAACACTGATTAGGTAACTTTAGTTTTATAAAATAAGAAATTAATCAACTTAGTTTTCAATGGGAACACTGATTGTGAATAAGAAATGAAATTGAAGTACTTTCATTTATTACTTCTTTTCTCTTTCTTTTCTTTGCTCTGTGTGTTTTCAACACAAGTGATCAGCTATTTATAGCTACACATTTAGAGTCGGTTAAAATGAGATAAGTACACCTGTCTAGATACTTCTCTTTTAATGATGATAAAAGGAATGATTAAAGGAAATGGGATAAATATCCAGAATTTTCTGGACATAACACGAGTAGAATTGGTGGGTCACCATAATATCGTGTTTACACAACAGAGAGTTTATTTCTTTAGATTGTATTAGGATTTCTTTATTCTTGTAATTTTATTTTTCTTTTGCACTTTACTTTTTGGACTTTGGACTTGGACATTTGGACATTCTTTTATTTTTAAACCCTACGGAAGGGTAGTTTAAATATTAAACTGTTTGCAGAGAAGGACGGTGATTACGATATCACCTCGGCCCCTCGGGTTCGTACATGACATAGGAGTCGTGGCCCGAGTCGACTACAACAGTTCATCCCCCGTATGGTATGGGAGGTAAGTTTGTCGAAACACTCGCGAATTCCCTGTCAGCAAGTTACTGTATTCCTTCGTTTGCATATATGCCGAGGAACTGAAAATGGCTGTTTTAAATTCCTAGTAAAGGGAAAGGACTGGACATACAAGATAAGGGTTCGGATTTCATCACCGTTCTCTTCTTGCTCGCCTTAGGAAAACAAAACTTAACGCGAACCTAAGCCTTAAAATTTGGAATAGAACGAGACCGATAGGGTAACGAGCTTAATAGGAAACTCGTTCGAAAAATATTGGTTACTCTTTTGAGCATTCTTCGAAGTTCATGATTGTTTCTATGAGTTGAATGCGTGACTGCGCACCCTTGTAATGTAGTGAGGCCTTGGGTATCAAATCTCCACTAAGCTTCCCTCGCCTCTATTCAACTTACTTTGAATCGGATTGATTCCAAAGTGGTTTGCTCAGATTGTAACAAATTCCTTTTTGAAAGAATAGAAGATGGTTTAGAAACAATCTAAGTGGAGCCATCATGCTTTTTGTTTGCTAGAAAATTTTAGGTTTGCTTTGGTGGAGTCAGCCTGCTTTGTTTTTTCTTAGAACCTCCCTTCCTTTTAGGATTTTTCTTTTTATTACGTTTCTCTAGTGTATGCCCGAGGTCATTAGAGAACGGGCTTGGAAAAGAAACACTCCAGGTCGTTTGATTAGTGACAAACCTAGTAGTTCTTCTTGTGAAGGAGGGAAGCTCGAAGACTCTTCTTTTGAGAGCCCTGTTTTTGGAAACTTTAGTTTTGAGAATCTATCTCTTTGTGAGGAAAGTACCCCTAGTACTTCAGCTGTGCCAGCGATTACAACTTTGAAAGATTACATGTTCCCAACTAGGACCAACCGAGCTCCGTGCATTAAATTGCCAGCCAATACGGCTGATTTCGAGATAAAACCTAGTATTCTTCAGATGATCCCTATATTCTTAGGAAAAGATGATGAGAACCCTTATTTTCATATTAGGGACTTTGAGGAAATTTGTGGGACAGTTAGAATAAAAGACCTTACTGATGAAGTCTTGAAACTTATGATGTTTCCCTTTTCCTTGAGAGATAAAGCCAAGACATGGATGAATAACCTGCCATCTGAATCCATTGAAACATGGAAGGAGATTATTGCTGCTTTCTATATGAAATTCTACCCTAAGCATAAAACTTCAGCTATTAGGCAGAAAATTAATGCTAGTGTACAACAAGAGGGAGAGTCTTTTTATAGGTTTTTAGAGAGATTCAATGATCTCCTATCCCAGTGTCCTCACCATGGATTTGATAAGATGAAACTTGTATAGATTATTTATGATGGTTTAGACTATTCGACCAAAGCCATGGTCGAGTCTATGTGTGCTGGTGAGTTCACTAGTAAAAGTGCTGAGGATGCCTTCACCTTCTTAGGAGTTGTTGCTGAGAAATCCCAACAGTGGGAATCTTGTGTTGAACCCCCTAAAAGACTTTTAGTTAATAGAAGTAGCACCAATATGGTAGATACGAGTTTGGCGTTAGATGATAAGTTTGCTGCTTTGTCTAGAAGGTTAGAAGATTTGGAAATGGGTCAGTCTAAAAATAGGTCCCTTGTTGAACCTAATAGAACCTCTCAAGTCTCTAGTTGTGGAATAGATCCTGATAGCTCATTTTGGGAAAGACAGGTTAGTGAAGAGCAAGCTCATGCTGTCTATAACAATGCTAGGTTTGAGAACCGTCAGAATTTTGACCCATACTCAGAGACCTATAATCCTGGTTGGAGAAACCATCTAATTTTTCTTGGTCTAAGGGCCAGAATCAAGGTCAGTCTAGTAATTCTCAGCCTCCCCCAGGTTTTGGTTATGCTAAGAAACCTTCAGGTCAACCCCAGTTCCAGAACCATTCGGATAAAAAGATCACAAGTTTAGAGGATACTATTGCTTCATTTATTAAAAGCTCCGAAAAGATCAACCAAATGGTTGTGCAAGGGATAGAAGAAAGTAAGAGTATAGGTTATGCTAACTCTCAGGCTATTTCCGAGTTGAAAACCCAGGTTAGTCTGATAAATAAGTCTTTGAGGGAAAAAGGTAAGTGGTAGAGGGGTTCCCATTCAAACTAAACCCAATCCTATAGGAGTTCATAAAGTAGGTGGAAGACCATTAGAACATGTGAATGCTATTAAAACCCTTAGGAGTGGTAGAGTGGTAGACAACAAGGTCGCCATGCCTGAAAGTGAACATGCTTTTGTTCACCATTCTGAGCCAGAAAATGATGAGGAGACTGATAGAGTCTCTAAGGAGACCAATGAGGGTCATATTGAGACATGCTTTGTTCCTAGAGCCCGTTCCCCAAGCTGCCAGTTCCATCTAAGAGGGAGTCCAACTTTAATGATATATTGGAGGTTTTTAAGCAGGTTACTATCAACCACCCATTGTTAGATACGATTAAGCAGATTCTCTCTTATGCCAAGTTTCTTAAAGACTTGTGTACACGAAAGCGTAAGCTTAGTGTTCAAAATAAATCCTTCCAAGCTAGTCACGTGAGTTCTATTATTCAGAATACCACTACTGCTAAGTACAAAGACCCAGGGTCCCCTACCATTGCTTGCACAATAGGTAAATATCGTGTTGAGAAAGCGTTGCTTGACTTAGGAGCCAGTGTAAAATTACTCACATACCATGTGTACCTTAAGCTAGGACTTGGTGAGATGAAACCTACCCAGATGACTCTTCAGTTAGCTGATAGGTCCGTTAAAATTCCTCGTGGTGTGATCGAGGATGTTCTTATAGAGGTCGACAAGTTTATTTATCTAGTGGATTTTGTTATCCTAGATACCCAACCTGTCCCTGACCCAGAGAACCAAATACCGGTAATTTTAGGTCGCCTGTTTTTAGCTACATCCAATGCGATCATTAACTGTCGAACTGGTATTATGAATTTGTCTTTTGGTAATATGACTACTGAGCTGAACGTCTTTAATATTAGTAAGCTACCCTCTGAACTAGATGACTTGAGCATAGAAGAGGTGAACATGATAGGAACATTAGTCGAGGAGTCATTACCAAACACTTTGTTAGAATATCCATTAGAGAAATGCCTAGCTCACTTTGGGATTGATTTTGATGATGATGATGTGATGAATGAGGTGAATGCTTTGTTAGATTGAACCCCTTTGATAGACACTAGTAATGGCTAGAAACCTAAGTTCGAACCTCTACTGGCGCCGTTGCCGGGGAGCGGTTGCTAATTGATATTTTATTTTTAGCTTGTTTTTATTTTATATAAAAAAAATATTAATATTTTATTTAAAAAAAAAAAAAATTATTGTGAGTCGTCATGTTTCCTTATGGACATAACATGTACGGAGCGCAAGACCAATCATCATATTATAGTGGTGATCAATATGGTTTTCAATCTCATTCTTATGATAACTACCAACCATCCCATGGGTATAATCAAAACCAATTTTTTGGCTATGATCAATATCCTACGGAACCATACGGATATTCTCATACATGTCAACAATCTTATGACGGACATGTAAGTGAACAATCACAAGGATGGGGGGATAGTTATTCTTCTAATCATTTATCTCCTGAACTTGAGCAGAAGTTTGATCAGTTTATTCTTCAATTAAAGGCCAATTTGTCCACGCCGGAACCCTTGAATGAAGAACCAAGCGCGGCAAACAATACAACAACCGGATCTTATTACCAAACTCTTGATCGTTTTTATGATCATTCACCTATTCAAAAGAAGGAGACTTGGTCTGGAAATCTTGTGGTGAGTGAAAGTACAGGTTCTGAAGAACGTTTTGACCAACTGATTCAAGCGATGGCGCAACATCAACAAGCGTTGGACCAATATCCACAGAGTAGTGATAAATCACTCCAAGAACTTCAAGAAGGTGTCCAAAACTTAAGAAGAGAACTTGATAAAATTAAAGAAGAGTGGAATAAAGAAGAAATTCAGCCTCAAAACCGAAACGATTCTGAAATTCCTATGGATGAAGAAGATTCTGATGAAGAGCTTGAGGAAGATGTATTTATTGCTTGGAAAAAATTCCTTAGGGAAAGATATGAGTCCGCGGAAGTGTATGAGCGTTGCAACAATGGTAAAGTTATCCCAACTCCAGATCGTAATAATGATCATTCGCCTATTCAAAAGGAGGAGCCTTGGTATGACCGAACCATTGTTATGAACGGTATAACATACTCAAATGCAAATCAACGTTATGAGGAATATCCAGACTACAATGTTTTTAGCCCGGTTAATTTGCAGGAAGTAAACCCAATTTTTTCATCGCCGGAGACTCATACGGAAGACCCTAGGATTTGCACCAATGAACTAGACTTCATAGGAGAAGATTCTGATTCTGATTCCGATGTTGTTGAAGAGATTGAGATTGAAAAAGAAACCAAATTGATTAAAGTCGTGGAAGACCCAGTTAAACTTTACAGGGATTATAATGATGCTGAGATTTCGGTTGAAGCAGAACTTAAGAGTTCGATAGAGGACCACGATATACTCAAGGTAAATAATTCACTAGATTTATTTAAGAAAGATGGGGATCCAGTACAAGGTTTGTCTAAACCTTTGCTTAATTTTATATCTATTGATCCTTTCCATCCAATTGAAGTAGATTTTCAAATAGTTGTTCACCCATCTTTTTGGAAAATACCTCACTTAGGATTGGAGTTATGTGCTTCCAAAGTTTTAACGGATTATTTTTCTTCTCAGTATCCACCAATTGATATGTTTGATTTTAATAGTTTGCAGGTTCACCAAGCTGAGGAACCTTTTGAAGTTCCCGAATTCTATGTTCTCTATCCACTTTCGAGTGTAGAAAGAACTAAGTGTGGGGGAAACTTCAATAAAGTGATAGCTTTAATATTTATATCTTGTGCTAATATTTTAATGAAGTTGTTACTAGAATTGCAGATTGTTTTTTCGGCAGACTACCAAATTTTCAGATTGTTAGTGTACGGACGATAACCAGAGGGTCAGGCTGAGGACGTTAAACTAAGCGCTGAATGGGAGGCAACCCGGCAACCCATAGGTTTGGTATTACTATCTTTTGTTTTTCATATCATATTTAAATTTTCCACCTTATTTTACTTTGGACGGATCAATTACATTGATGACAATGTAAAGTTTAAGTGTGGGGGAGTGTTTTCATATTTTGCATATATAGTTGTTAGTATTTTTGAGTAAAATTTTTCAAATTTTTTGTAAATATTTGCATAAAAACCTTCAACTTGTAGAGATTTTTGAGTCACTAGAAAACTTCTAGGTATGTTTACATAGAGAATTCTGACCGACATAACTGAACTTGGAAATGTTAGAGAAGTACGTTCGGATTTCTTACGAATTGGAGTGTTAAATAATGGATTTAATCATGCCAGTGATGCAAATTAGGAGCAGAGAGAAATGCATTATTAGAGTTGTTGAACAATCATTAGTGGAGACTACCTATTTTCAAATCAACAGAGGCACCAGACCAAATTTTCTTTGTAGAGTGTGTGTCACCGTACATAAATTCCGGGTAGAATGGTGAGCTACCCAAATTCACACCATTTTCAGCACTACTTTTGATCTCTTGAGTGCTGATTTTGTCAATCATGAGGATGACGTCTATAGATGAAAGAATCCTTCTTGTAGTTTGATTTGCAGTTAGCACCATTCTCTCTTGCCAACAACAGATCCATAGAAACACCCAACATCATCATCAACAAAGGAGCCACATCAAAATCTACAAGGAAAGTTGAAGACGTTTAAGGTTTATAAGCAACAATACAAGGAAGAGCAAATTTCATATCTAAGTAAAGCAACATAGTTTGAGCAGATTTTTAAATACATGTTGAAGACTTGCAATATAAGGAAGAGAAAATTATATATCCAAGTATGAAGACTGATTTACAAGAGCAAAGAAAATCAAAAGATGAGAGTTATTGAAGTTTATGATACAAAGACAATACAAGTTGTGAAGATCAAAGTGGTAAAGTACTTCTTTCATGGCCATGCTAATTTTGATTTCATTTTTATTTATGTAGTTTCAATCTTTTTATAAAAAAAATTTAAAAAAAAAAATAAAAAGGAAAAGAAAAATAGAAAATATAAAAAGGAAAAATAAATAAATACAAAAAGATTTGCATTTAGGATTTATTTCATCAATAAAGCCATGCGGAAGAAAAATCTATTAAGAAGTTTCAAGCAACAAGAAAATAGAGGAAAAGAGTTACAAATTGTCAAAGTTTTATGAAGTTCAAAAGTTTATCATCAACAGTTGAAACCGAAGACGAAGACCAAGAAGATGAAGAAGACGAGCTGAAGAATACATTTCTATTGGATGCTGTGAGAGTGGTGTTATCATCATTGCAATCAGATGTGAAGGTGGTAAGTACTCTCATCCTTGCTATAATGGTTGATTTCCTTTCTTAGAGATCATCAGAAAAAGTCTTTTGTTTCCCACGATTTTGTGGGGTCTCCAGAAATAATTCGGAAGGTTTCCTTCCCACCATTCAACGTGTGTAGGAGTTCTTTCTTCATTCCTACCTGCACATAGGTGAGACCCATAAAAAAGCTGTCTTATTGAGTGCAATTATCATAAAATCCTTTTAAAGTGAGGCAGAAGTCGAGGCGAAATGCTTATTGGTCGCTCTCAAACACGCATTCTCTCATTATGGTGTGATTATTTCTCACTCAAAATTTAAAGAATGAGAATATGTTCTTTGGTATTTCTAACTTCTTATTACTAGCATGGAGAAACTCTATGTCCTCATAACTCTTTGTATGCTTGGGACGCTGGAACGCTTTGAAGTTGGAGTAGGTTTTGTGGGTATACCTCTCGTAAGCCCTCACGAGACTATAACTCGTCCACTAGGGACACCTAGGGGTTTAAAGGCTTGTTGCACATGCTAAGTGCAATCGGGTCCTCAACGACAGAGATTTGTTTTGTTTTAGGTTAGATAGTTTGCTCGAGGACTAGCAAAACCAAGTGTGGGGGAATTTGATAAGTGCATATTGCACATATATTTTGTGTTAGTTCCATGCTAGTATTTGTTGGTTTTCTTGCAGATTATTGTGTGTTACGCTTGTTTTATCTTATTTGTGTTTTATTAGGGGAATCATCCAAAAAGAAGTGAATTTGCACGTAATTGTGCAATAAAAGAGGCAAGCCATTATGTAGAGGACGAGAAGGCAAAGCCAACGACGAAAGAACGGAGTCATTCGGAGTCCGTATGAAGAAGTTATGGGCAAAACAGAAAAAGGGAAAAATAGTCATTTTACAATGTAAAATGCTAAGGGCACCCTCACTTTGGATAGGGGGAACCCTCAGTAAGACACCTGCTATTCGCACTCCCGGTTTGGTTAGGGGGAAACCACCTTCTTCACGGTTTCATAACAAAAATTTTGGCGGGAAATTTTTGTTCTCCTGCGTTAAATTTATGGGATGAATATGGACGTGATTTTTGGAGATTCAATGGCCGAATTTGATTGATATCACCCTGTTTCGATTAAACAAGGATGGTAATGAGTTTTTTTTCGTCAAATAAGGGCTATAAAACTCACGGGTGGAGCTTGTTATTGGCGGAAATGGTGAGCTTGCTACTGCCGGCAATGGTGATCGATGGCAGGGACCAGTGATGGCATGCATGGAGTTCATGGCAGTTGATGTTTATACAGGCAGAGAGAGATTATAACTTCTATAGTATGATGATATGATGCAGAGAAGATAGAGCAGCAATGGCAGAGAACTTAATGAAGCTCGGGATGAGAATACCGGCAATAATGGGGCTCGAGCAAAAACACGGGAGGATTGAAAGGCTGTCGATGGTTGTTGCTCGATGAATGGCAGTTAGGTTTATGGTGCTGCTCGGGTTTGGAATTTGCTGCTGTAATGGAGATGGGTACTGATGCTTTTCACGGGTTAATGGCGATGCCAATAATGGAGTTGAAGCTCGACAGTGTAGGGGCTGTTCGGTTTTGTTGTTGGTCAAGCTGATGAAGTGGTTGCTGCCGTTGTTAATCGAGCTCAAGCATGGCAGTAAAACATGACAGCAAGGATGATGTTGTCTTGAGGGAAGTTGTTGTGGTTTGTTGTCATGCACTCGAGAAATGCAATGAAGGCAAGAAATGAGAACAGTAAAGATGGGTCGAGCATGGAACAACATGGCAGTGACGGTGATGGTATGGCATGCGCGTGAAATGCATGGGAAGAGAACGTGCAATGCATGGGAGGTACATATTGCAATGCATGGCAGGAAAACGTGAAGCTTGGAAAGCCAACGTGCAACGCATGGGAAGAAAAACTAGCACCGCATGCACACATGCCATTCTCCTCTATAAATAAGGTTGATTAAATCACCAAGAAACACATCTTCGAATCCCACCTCTTCTTCCATCACTTCCTCTTTGCACACACTTCTACACATATAACTTGTACGGGTTTACCCCCTTTGGGGGGAAACCAAATTATTTTCTATGGGTTTTAGTAAATCCATGTCTAGCTAAATTTACTGATTAGGGATGATTTCAAGGTCCTGAATAATGGAATTCTAATTCTTATTATGAGTTTATTTTAAGTTGATTTTTCTTATCGATTGTCTCTATTATTTTTAGTGTCTAAGATTGATATTGGGTTATTCAATTGGCCATTTGAATTAATTTGATAGTAATTCTTCTACTAGTATTGGGGTCGGTGATACGTGTAATAGTCACTCAATTCCATACATAGGTGGTACATCGCAAAAGCTGACAGAGGGATTCTGTTAAGCAATTGTGTATAGAGATGACACTAGTAAGAAGACCGAGCTTATGCGTATGATGCTAGGATCAACCTAATTCATAAAACATAATGCATTCGTTTGGGTTACAACTTGAGAGCTTATTCATGGCGGCTCAGATGGATAGAATCTGGTAGTCGAGCGCTTCCGTATCCAGTGGCAACAGGAATTTCGGGGATAACAGAGCTTATTGTTATTCTACGGTTGGTGATAATAGAAATTCTATAAGAGGTAAACAAGTATTTTAATTAAGTTTTTGTTCAGTGGCGGCGAATGATTCCTTGATCATATTTGTTTTATTATTATCTTTTTTTTTTTAATCAAACCAAACCCCCTTTGTTACTTTATTTTGCTGAACTAAATAACATATCAATTACACAGCTCTCTGTGGGATCGATCTCTTACTACCTTTATATTACCAGTTAATTAGTGGGAAATATTTTTAATTAATTTAGTGCGCTTACGACACGCACCATTTTCTAAGTCTAACCTAGTTCCTTCATTAGAAAAGCCTCCTAATTTGGACCTAAAACCATAGCCAGATACCCTGAAGTATATGTTTTTAGGCCTGTCTGAAACTTTACCTGTAATTATTACTTCCGACTTGGATAGTGATCATGAAAGTAGGCTAGTGACCGTCCTTCAAAACAACAAGGAAGCTTTATGGTGGACCATAGCAGACATTAAGGGTATAAGTCCTTCTGTTTGTATGCATCAGATCTATTTAGAGGAAGATACCAAACCATCTAGGGAGATGCAATGTCGGTTGAACCCTAATATGAAAGAAGTAGTTAGAACCGAGGTTCTGAAGTTGTTAGATGCAGGAATTATCTACCCTATTTCAGACAGTAAGTGGGTCATCCCCATTCAGGTTGTTCCCAAGAAATCCGGTATTACTGTAGTCCAGAATGATAACAATGAGTTAATCCCAACCCGAATGACCACGGGTTGGTGTGTCTCTATTGACTATAGAAAATTGAATAAGGTCACTAGGAAGGACCACTTTCCCCTTCCCTTCATCGACCAAATGCTAGAAAGATTAGATGGACGTAGCCATTTTTGATTTTTAGATGGATTCTGAGGCTATAATCAGGTTCCTATTGCCCCAGAAGACCAAGAAAAAACCACTTTTACCTGTCCCTTTGGTACCTTTCCGTATAGACGCATGACTTTCGGTCTATGTAATGCCCCTACGACCTTTCACGTTGTATGTTGAGCATATTTTCTGACATGGTAGAATGGTTCTTAGAGGTCATTATGGATGATTTTTCAGTGTTTGGTTCATCTTTCGATGAGTGCTTGCATCATTTGTCATTAGTTTTGACTAGGTGTAAGGAAAAGAATTTAGTGCTTAATTGGGAGAAATATCATTTCATGGTTTGTTCAGGAATTGTTCTAGGGCATATCGTATCTTCGAAGGGTATAGAGGTAGATAGAGCCAAAGTTGACCTTATTAAAACTTTATCGGTCCCAAAAATTGTAAGAGATATTAGGTCATTCTTAGGGCATGTTGGTTTTTATCGTCGATTCATTAAGTATTTTAGCTTGATTTCTAGACCTATTTGCAATTTGCTTGCAATGATGATGCTTGTTTAGAGGCTTTTGAGAAGCTTAAGACTTTACTCACTACCGCCCCCATAGTCCAGGAACCCAGCTGGAACCTACCTTTTGAGATCATGTGTGATGCTTCATATTATGCTATTGGTGTTGTGCTAGGTCAGCGAGAAAACAAATTACTTCATGTGATTTACTATGCTAGCAAAAATCTGAATGATGCCTAGTTGAACTATACCACTACGGAGAAGGAACTATTAGCTATTGCGTTTGCCTTAGACAAGTTTAGATCCTACCTCTTAGGTTCTAAGATCGTAATATATACTAATCATGCTGCTTTGAAATACCTTTTGTTTAAGAAGGATACCAAACCTAGATTGATTAGGTGGATACTATTGTTACAAGAATTTTTGCCCGACGTTAGGGACAAAAAGGGTGCAAAAAATATAGTAGCAGACCACTTTTCTAGGCTAGTTGTTAGTTCCCCTAGGGATTCCCTTCCTATAAGGGACAGCTTTTCTGATGAACAATTGTTCTTTGTTTCCCAATCACCTTGGTACGCGAATATAGTGAACTATCTTGTTACTAGTCGAATGCCCCAACATTGGGGTAAACAAAATCGTTCTAGGTTTTTAGCCGAGGTCAAGCACTTCTTTTAGGATGATCCTTATTTATTTAAGTATTGTCCAGACCAGATTATTAGGAGATGTATACCTGAGAGTGACCAGTCCAGTATTATTTCCTTTTGTCATGATCATGCTTGTGGGGGTCACTTTAGTGCTAAGAAGATTGCTGCTAAGATATTGCAGTGTGGATTCTATTGGCCTTCGTTGTTTAAAGACTCCCATAGTTATTGTGTTACATGTGAACGTTTCCTGAAATTAGGAACCATTTCCCGTAGGAATATGATTCCCTTGAACCCGATTTTAATTATTGAGGTCTTTGATGTGTGGGGTATTGACTTTATGGGTCCATTTCCTAATTCTTTTGGTAACCTATATATCCTTGTCGTTGTAGACTATGTCTCTAAGTGGATTGAGGCGGTTGTGTGTAAAACCAATGACCATAAGGTTGTGATTGAGTTCTTGAAAAATAATATACTTACACGTTTTGGTACACCGCGAGCTATAATTAGTGATGGAGGGTCGCACTTTTGTAATGGACCTTTTAAGCTTTTGATGAAGAAATATGGTATTACACATAAGGTAGCTACCCCGTATCATCCGCAGACTAGTGGTCAAGTAGAGGTTTCCAATAGGGAGATAAAACGTATATTAGAGAAAACAATTAATCCTAATCGAAAAGACTGGTCGTCTAGGCTTACTGATGCCTTATGGGCTTATCGTACTGCATTTAAAACCCCCATTGGAATGTCGCCTTATTGGCTTGTGTATGGAAAGGCATGTCATTTACCTGTTGAGTTAGAACATAGATCTTATTGGGATGTTAAGCAGCTAAATTTTTCACTTGACAAGGCAGGAGCCCATAGGAAACTCTAGCTCAATGAGTTGGACGAGATTCGTATAGATTCTTACGATAGTGCAAAGGAGTATAAGAACAAAATGAAACTTGTGCATGATAGAAATATTTTATGGAAGTCATTTTCTCCAGGTCAAAAAGTTCTTTTGTATGATACCCGCTTGCATCTTTTCCCTGGGAAGTTACGTTCTCGGTGGACGGGTCCTTTTATTGTTCGCACTGTTTTTCCTCGTGGACCTGTTGAAATCGAGACACCAGATCATAGTAGTTCTTCGAAGGTTAACAGTCAGAGATTGAAACCCTTTTTAGAGCCCTTTCCTACAAGTGATGTTGAGGAGGTCCCTCTGGAGGACCCTGTTTACCCTTGATTGACCATCGAGGCAGTTATATGTTGTACATTAGTTTTGATTTTTTCTCTCTTCACCCAGGTACTATCTCTCCAACTTCTCCTCATGTTATTTTACTTTTGGTATTGATCTTTCATTAGAAACATTGAGGGCAATGTTAGATTTAAGTTTGAGGGTGGGGAAGAACGTTTTAGTTGGACTTTTGAAACTTCTAGCACCACATGGTATCCAGTTAGCTAATTTTACATACTTTTTCTCACCGAAAAGATAGAAATTGGAATGCTAGGGATAAAAACCTATTGAGACATTAGAGAAAAAGACATTGAGATCCTTGAAATTTAGGAGAGAACTTGTTCCTTTTAGAAGGTAACCGTGATGGACCTAACCATCCATGATGGAAAGGCAAGTAGGTCAGGAAATGCCAGAAAGACAAAGCAACCTCACAATGTAGTCTTAGTTACTGCACAATGTAGTCTTAGTTACTGGATTACAACTCTCTCTCAGTAGAAACTTATCATCATCAACAAACGGAGCGACATCAAAATCTATGAAGAAAGTGGAAGACGTTTAAGGTTTAGAAGAAACAATAGAAAATCATAATTCAAAATCAAGGGGTACAAGAAGTTTTAAGAGCAAGAAAAATCAAACGATATAAGTTGTTGAAGTTCATGATACTAAGACATTACAAGTTGCGAAGATCCAAGTGTTAAATTCCTTCTGTAATGGCCATGTAAATTTTTGTCTTGTTGTTACTCAAAAAAAAAAATGAAAAATGAAAAAAATATAAAGTTTAAATTTTAAATTTTGTTCACTAAGGCCATAGGGAAGTAGAAATCTATAAGGAAGTTTCAAGTGAGGAATCGAAGAGAAGAGTTAATTGTCACGGTTCAAGAGTTTATCATCAACAGTTGAAGCCGAAAAAGACGTTGTTTCTACTGAGCACTATGAGAGAGTCGAAGAAAGACACATTTGGTTGCTTTGTTAGTCCTCTTTCAATCTGACACATGATCTTTCCAGCACTGGTTCAACTCATCACATGTAATTAGTCCATCTATGTAGCAGATATCCCTCTCATTTTTATTTCTCTCCTAATCTTATCCAGCTGTAAATCAGTGGACGCATCTTACAATTTTTATCTAGCTGTGTAGCGGATATCTCGTTATCTAGCAGTGTTGCGGATGTGTCTCCCCTTTTCTTCAATCAGCTTTAGAGTTGGCATCTTTAATTTCTCTGGCATTCTAGTCACTTGGAGATAGGTCGAGAATTTTTATTTCCTCATAGCTCTTTGGATACTTGTGACCAATTAGAAGTACATGTTTTGTGGGTACACCTCTAGTAAACCCTCCGGAGACAACACTCCACCACTAGGGCCACCTAGCGGTTTAACGGCTTGTTGCACGTGCTAAGTGTAGTCATTTTATTTTCTAGATTAGATTTGCTCGGGACTAGCAAATAATAAGTTTGGGGGTATTTGATAGACGCATTTATGTGTCTAATTTGTCCTCAACGTTTCGTATTGTTAGTACTCGTTTTTGTCATTATTGTGTTTTGTGTGTTTGTAGGTATTTTTTGGAAATAAAGATTGTTGGAAAATTCGTCTCGAAAAGTTTCTCGGAACACCCCCGGAGGGCATTTGCTATTAGGACTCTCACTTTGGATAAGGGGCAGCCACGGCTATGTGTAACCTATTTGTCATCTGCACCCACGGCTATATATACCCTATTTATCCACAACACCCATCTTCCCCATTTGAACATAAATTTTGGCGGGAAAACTTGGTTCACACGACCAGATTTAGGGTTCGATTTTTGGACATCTTATGAAGAGATTCAATGGCTGATTTTGAGTGGGATGACTTGACTGAGCTCAACAGGGAAGGTATGGTCGTTACATTTGGTTAGTTTTGGCTAGAATGTCGGATTGAAGAAATCAGAGGTACACGGGACCGGAGGAGATAATCACGGATTTAAAGCGAGTTAAACGTGTGTTGCTCATGTTTGGATTGAGCTGGGTCTCTGAATAAGCGTGTAGGAGATAAATAAGGAAGTTTTAACAGCTAAAGACACATTGGAGAAATATTATAGGGAAGAAAATATTCCCGAGAATATTTTTATCAATGCCGAGTAATGGAGAATTGTTTGAAGTTATTACGTGTGATTTCCTTGTCATGTTGAGTATAAAAGAGGAGTACGGGGATGCGTACAAGGGGGACGAAGAGATTGGGAGAGTTACAGAGCATCACAGAGTCGAGAAATCGAGTGGCAGGAAAATTCTTTTCTGCTGCTGCTTACCTGAAGAACACCAAGAACAGACTATCCAAAGTAACAACAGAAGTTTGTCTTTATTGTTTCCTGTAACAGTGTTTGCAACAATTATAAACGTTGCAAACACCCGATTTTCATCATTTTCTCCATTTTCATCTTTGTAAACACTCTTTGAGCAATAATAATGATTTTTGAGCGTGTTTCCAACATGATGAGAGGCTAATTCTCCCACAACCAAGGCAATGAGGAAGCTATTTACGCATGAATAATTGGTAACTATTCTAATTTCTCTAATTTATAATTAATAATTCACTCAATCACTGCTTTTGCAGAGTATTTAATTGTTTGCATAATTTTATTCATTAGTTGTGATTCAATTAGATAGGTTATGCTTTGTATTAAGATAATCTATGCTTAGGGGATACAATTAATTTTTGAGAATTTGCTTGATTATTTCTGAGTTAAGAAAATAAGGGACTTAAAGATAATTAGAGTTTTGGGTTATTTATCATCATTCATTCATGTGTAATAGTGGAATCAGTGTCTTGGTTATTTTCTCATATCTTGAAATCAATTTTGATCTAAGTTGTCTTTACTTTTAAGTTTTATTAAATCTAAAATCCATTGCTTTCACAAGTCTCACGAACCTATTTACTACAACATTATTGATTCACATCAGTAATTTCGAGGACATATAAAACGACTCATACTTCTACCTGTCACGTCCCTTACCCTTCTTTTATTTCACATTGTTATCCACGGGTGTGGATTACCATCCGGCCCAATAGGATCGTGCTCTGAAAATGAACAAGAAACGAATGCCCCTTTATCAAAGTGGCTTCCCCCTGACCTTCTATCAGACACCCTATTCCAAACTATACTCAATTATATTAGCAAGGAATTTCTGACACAATTTGAATTTGAAAATCGTTGGTGATTTTTCGACGAAATAGGATTAGAATCAGACTCCAATACTTTTGTGGTATCCTACGAGATTACCAAGTGAATAACAAGTTTAGAATAAATATTTGCATGATCATAGGCATGAGCTCCGACAATCAAGTGATCCTGAACCCATTCAAGGCTCAACCATACGCTATTGTAGAGAAGAACAACAGAAACCTTAGCTAAAGTAGCTTAAACCTTTACCTTACAACAATTTAACTTAGTAAAGTTAATTGTGGATTGATGAACTTCGAGCACCTTGCCCCATGGACTGCAGATTTCCTTAAAAGAATTCAACTCCAAAAAATAGAATGGTAATCCTATAATTTTAACCCAAAAAACATAATCATTAGAACTAGTATGAGTAACATTTTAAATAAGAGAATCATCGAGATCCCAATTGTAGAAATCGAGGAAATGCACGGGAAGAGAGTCAGAATTTTCTGATATCTTATTATGGCGTGTGGTATGGTTATCTCACAAGTCGTGCAGAGATAACTTCTTGCTATTTTGTAAATAAGAGATAACTCCACAAATAAAACAGATGTGTTGAAGTCGACACCTGACTAAGAGGAGTAAGGACCCTTTTTAACTAGTCTGAATTCTTTCGAGAAAACAAAATCTGATTACGAAAATAAATTCTAGTACGGGATGGGAAGGTGTCAGTCTCCCATTAACCGCCCAATCGTAAGATTGACCTCTACTCTATGATTAAAGGGAAAAATGTTTAGAATTTATTTTACCGAAACTTACATATATAGGCTAGTGATATCAGAATTTATTGGAATTGAAAATAGATCTTCATGCTTGAGCTATATAGAATAGAGGCATAGTTGGAAGCTTGGTGAAGATTGGCGAAGCTTTAGCTATAGATTTAGAAATCAAGAATTTGGGTCAACTCTTAATATTTTGGGTTTCTAAGGGGTTTGTACAGTACCACTTAACTTGAGATTCAAATTAGCATGGCTATACTCGAAAAGCATTAATATACATAGTTGGTGGTGATAACGAAATCAACTAAATAATTTTTTTACTTCATATATTTTTCTTTGTCTTTTATATTGTTACTTCTTTGGAATGAATATAAGAAGAATGTTGTCGCGATGAAAATGTTCTCTAGTGTTGTGAAGATGTGTATCTCTTCCTATTTATTCCTTGCTATTTATAACATTTTAATTTAGATTCAGCGGGGAAAAACCAAAATGGAAATAAAAGTGAAGGTTTGGATGAATATTTTATATAATTTTTGTATTTGAAATGGAGGAAGCACCAACAGAAATGGGTATGTAGTGGAAAGGCTGATTAAAAAAACTATTTTTTAATCCTTTTGTTTTCCTTCCCATTTGTGGCTATAGATATAGTTAGGAGATTAGATCCTCCTTTTGAGTAATAAGTTTTGGTATCATATCTTTGTTTCTTAAAGGCGGTACTTAATTAATTGAAATACCAAAATGCAACGATTGTATTAATGTTGATGGTGGATTTTAGTTCAGGGCTAAAGTTGTAAAACCAATTTTTGTGCAACCATCCTGCAGAGGATGAGATTATTTTATAAGTGATGAATACTTCTTCACTTTACTAATTCACCTATAATGGAGCATGTAACAACCATCCCCCGAATATTCTGTGAATTTTAGCATTATTGATTAATGCATTAAACGCCTTGTATTTCCTGTGCTATTCCTAGTAGAACTCTCATTGTTGGTGCGGCATGATGACTGATTGTTACTCGCATCAGAGTAGCATGAATATCCAAGTACCAACAGTGAGGCATGCACGAAATGCCCGTACAGGCTGTAACTCTCGGTGTGTTATACTAGCCCGATTGAGCGTGTAAACTCTCGGTGTGTTATGCTAGCCCGATTGAGCGTCTAGACTGTCCATAACAGTCTAGAAACGATCATGATCACCCAACTTCACCAGCATGATTGGATGGTCGAGATCGAATCCAATACCCCCAAGCAGGTATCGGAACATTCACAGCCGACCCAACGCGGGACCCGCGTGGTCGGCCTCCCCAAAAGGGGTAGCATAGCTTGCAGTCTAAACCGAGTGGAATGGACAAGAAACCCTAAATTAGGGTTTGCGGCATATTACATGTGTCGCAAAAACGATCTCACCCATCCATCTTCGCAGGCATAGATGGAGGGTGTAGATGTAGATTCAAAGGGCCTAAAGCATGTCAACACAATCACTATGGGCCCGCCTACACACATAACCCATCGGTCAGGACCAACCATGATTGGTTTTCCTAATTCGTGTGCACCTAACCAAGCATGATGCACAGCCGGAAAAACCCTAATTGGGGTTTGCGACATCATCTATGTGTCGCAAAATCATCTCAAGCGTCCATCTTCGTAGGCTTGAATGGAAGGCAAAGATGAAACATCCGGGAGGGCCAAACATGCTAGAATGATCACCGTGGGCCCGGATTCATATCTGATCGATCGTCCAAAGCCATCCTTGGTCAGGCGCTTCGGTTCGCGCGCCCAAACTGGCATGGTCACGCTTCCTAAATCACAAACTGATCTCGACCACTCAACTTCGCCAGACAAATTGAGTGGCTTAGATCATGTTTCCATGGGACAGTCAGGTATAGACGTGAATACCAGCCTACCACCTACACGCCGAACCAATCGGCCGAGACCGACCAAGCTTGGTCTTCTCAAAACGCGTGTCTTGAAGGTGGAATACCGCGCCATTTAGGAATCCTTTGCGGCGTAGGATTTCTGTCGCAAATCAATCTCAGCCATTCAACTTCACCAGTAAATTGGAGTGGCCTAGATCAAACCTCCGTGGGACAGTGAAGCATGGACATGGACATCAGAATGACGTCTACACGCATGCATGATCGATCATCCATGAAATGTTTCCTAGGCTTGGATTCGTCCAAGCTAAAGGAGCGCACTTGCGCACCTTCTAAACCCTAATCTGAGGGTCACAGGTGTGGGTCGCGAGTCATCTTATCCGTCCAACTTCGCCATCTTGGACGAACGGCTTAAGATAGGAGTTAGGCGGCCAGTGAGGTATCACCGTGATCGCCGTCTGCCGCTCTACCACGCCATATGGTCATCCAAGGGAAGGTTTGCTAGCGTACCCTCCAAACCCTCATGTGAAGTAGGCAGGGCATGATGCTCAATAGCGATGCTTCATATATGCCGAATACATTCGATGCATACATGCATAACATGCATAAAATACACACGATACTTTACAAGTATCGACTTCCTAAATAACTTAGTTATTTAACTAGCATTACATGCTACCTTATGTGGGTCCCACGATCCACACAATCGAGACATCAATCATGTCACAAACTGGGGGATACATACTGGGGTATTGGTCTGGCGGTTTACAACGTGCAGCGTGCAACACGCCATCACAAGAACGAGTCAGGTAGACATAGACGGTTAATGATGATGGGAGAAGTGGGAAAGATTGACCGTGTGACACTAACACACCACTCCACTACTCCATCACTCCACTTCCTACGAGAGACATGAATATGGATCAAATGACTTGTATAAATAGGTTCTCCTCCCTATTTCCGAACAGAAAACACAACACAGAAACAAAGTGTTAATACAATACGTATTCAAACACCCAGAGCCTGCTTGCATTAATTGTAATCCTGCTCACCTTTCTGTTACAAGTCATAAACAAGCCTACACCTTCTTCGATTCCCTCCCTAAGATCAACCCCATCTCATTCACTTTGTGACCGAAACAAGTCTGGAACGTCCACTTCTTGGTTTATGCCAGAATTGTATAGATTGATATCTCGAATCAAAATCACTCATCGCGTAGTGCATTTGTTTAGGGTTTAGATTCACTTCTCATCCACACACCCCAAATTTCCAAAACCAACAGAAGTAGCTTTCACCCATAAACAATTGGAGACCACAGTGGGAGATTAATCTCTCGGTTGCAATATCGATTTTCAAATTTCCAATTTCATTCGTCAATTTTGATTTCAAGATGGTGGAACTTAGGTCTGGATCAGCAATCAACCCTGAAGGAGCTAGAACCGACAACACCCTTGGTATTTCTTTCCCTGTCAGTGGAGCTGTTGTGCATAACGTGATCAGTACATCTCGTGGAGTTGTTTCCTCTACCACTAAAAACAGCGGAGTGGGGGATATTCCAGTAGGCGTGACACCTCCCATCACCAGAGCCAGAGCAGCCTCAAATCCCTGCATTTCTTCAAGTGTAACGCCTCCGGTCATCACCAGGGAAACCGCTACTCCTCCATCAGGACGAGGG
Organism: Papaver bracteatum; assembly: GCA_023529315.1. Lineage (NCBI taxonomy): Eukaryota > Viridiplantae > Streptophyta > Magnoliopsida > Ranunculales > Papaveraceae > Papaver > Papaver bracteatum. The sequence continues at coordinate 1,122,702 of JAJJWX010003180.1, forward strand.
GAAGGAGGAGCAATAGGAGGAAAACCTTCTATCTCTATGGTGGACTTGACGGAAAGACATGAAGTTCTAACTAGAGCCCAAACAGATATGGCTGCGACTCATAAAGAGGTACTTACTTTTCTCAAAACTCTAAAAGAACAATTGCCGCAGGGGCCACGACTGCCCATAGAGCCAATGAGGAACGTGTTCGCTGCACCCGGGGCAGACGCTTCAACGGCGCATACCCGCATGGACGAGGAAACTCGTGACACTCCTGAACGCCCAAGATAAAGAGTCCAACCATCCAACTTCATTACGCATGAGGACCTGGGGCGACTCCTCCGAATCCAGGGAAAAGGAAATATGGTGGACATGCACCAACACCAGCCTCCATACCCTCAAAATGTATAACGAATTCATGTCCCAAGGGGCTATGTCTCTCCTCAATTCTCCCGTTATGATGGTACTGGTAACGCTCGTGAACATGTATCTCGATTTTTGGAATCTTTAGGAGAACACGAATACAATCATGTTCTCCGCCTGAAATAGTTCTCGAAGACACTTACCGGAAGAGCATACACTTGGTACAACAGTCTCTCACCTAACAGTATATCCAATTGGAGTGAGATGGTCAACGCCTTCTACATGAAGTATTTCTTCGTGTCAGAGCAGATCTCCTTTTTAGATTTGGAAAGAATCTTTCAACGGAGTAATGAGCATCCGAACGACTTCGTCAAAAAATTTAGGACTCGGGCGTTGGATTGTCATGATCCGAATGTCACCGAACACCAGCTGGTGGAGTTATGCATCAACAGGATGATTCCTATATACCGTGCTTTGTTAGAGAATCTGGGCTTCCAAACATTTTCGGAGCTTCATGAAGCCGCTAAGCGCTCCGCTATGACATCCCCAGCATTGTTGGAAAGAACAAAAATCGTTCGAAACGAAGATACGCGTGAAAACCGAGAAAGCAGGCGCCTCATCAACAAGCAATATAATACAGGTCCTTCTGTGAGCGTGGTGAGTGAAGGAGGAAAGAGGAAAGCATCGGCAATAGAACAATTTCCCAAGCGTGCAACATCAGCACATACGACTCCGTCTCGAAAGAAAGCGGACAAATCTCCTGTACAAGAGTCCGGAGATACGGTTCCAAACTTCCCCTTTCCCATGAATGAAGTGATAGAACTCCTGGAAGCATGGATTCAAGATGACGTGATCAAGCTACCACCTATCATACTCCCACCGACCGAGGACGAGATGACAAATCCCAAATACTGCCACTACCATAGGTTTGTCCATCACCCAACCAAAGATTGCAACAAGTTGAGACAAATCATCAAAGAAAAAGTGGAAGCAGGAGAACTCCAGTTAGGAAACGAGGGCGTTCATAGAGACCCTCTTCCCATTAGAAGCTGCATGATCTCAGGGGATTCTGTCTAAAAGACTGTACAGACCACGATGGAACGTTTGTGTGAAATCTTGTATCTCTCAAAGGGACAACGTAAATACATGTTCACAACCCTCAACCATGTTGTGTCAGGAAGGAGTTTGTATCCAGAAAAGGAAGTAGTCTCGAAGCCACAGTCTCTTCTTGAATACATGACCATCAAAGGGGACTGGGGACTCTTAACCATCACTTGTTTGAAGGATGTCGAGTTCGACAACACATTGATGGATGCATCCTCCGGGTTCAACATCATCACCGTTAAAATTCTGAGGACCGTAAGGATTTCAAAACAAGCAGCTACTCGTAGCCTAACTGTCATTAGGAGCTCAGAAGGATAATTCAGAGACGCCTATGAGTACATTGACCTCGAAGTTAAAATCGGTAATACTCTAACGCATGCTAAATTTTACATAGTGCAAGAGTGTCCGAATTACGACATGATCCTGGGGCGCCCGTGGATACACGACAACAAAGCAGCACTAGAAGTTAGTCCTTTGCCGGTTTTAGTACCTGAAAGAATCTCCAACAAACCGTCAATCCCTGAAGATTGTTTATTTCCGTATCGACACCTTGCAAGCGTGACACAACTTCCTGGAGAAATCCTGAATTCATACCTTAAAAGGTTCCGAGCCCATGTAAGTCTCATCGAACAACCTTCTTTACAAATAGTAAAGCCTCTTCCTGTTGAGTCACAGGGACTTGTTTCAATCAACAACCTAACCTCCAATAAGAGGTGCGAGTGGGGTGCTGGTCCTTTCAAACGTTTTGCTAAGAGCTTGGAAGCAGTCAGAGATAATGTGTCCTAGAAACAAGATAATGTGTCAAGTCCAAATCCAGAGAACCCTAAAAACATTAATGCAAGATCATGGTAGCAAAGAGGACCACGGGAATCCAGATAATGTGTAGCAAAGAGGACCACGGGAATCCAGATCATAGTAACAAAGAGGACCACGTGAATCCTAGAAATCCAGATAATGTGTCAAGTCCAAATTGGAGACATGGTAGCAAAGAGGACCACATTTCAAGTTGGAAATGTGGCGGTGAAAATGACTAACCAATCTGATTTTTCGGTGACAAATGAAGATGAACCATATTTGGTAGCAGATGTCATCCTAGGCGGCTACTGCAAGATCATCAATACTGACAAGCTTGAGGGCGTGACTATCCACTCATGATGGCTTAAAACCTACAGTACCTAGAGACGCTGTGCTACTCTTCCTCTCCGGCGTTTTCCTTAATGGTTCCTCCAGCATTCCTCCAACAATTTCCCTTTCCTTGCTATTTTGTAATTCCTTCAAAAAATGATTGCAATACTTGCATTCATAATAATTAGGGTTCCAATTTCTCAATTAAAGTATTATTTTCTTTAAAAAAATTACCCCTAGGCATGATACAAAGACCCATGTTCAACCAGAGTCATTATTACCCACCAGATTAAACCAGAGAACCCTAAAAATACTTCACACCTTTCGGGAAAGTTGGAGGAATAGAATGCATGCAAAGGAAAAATGGAAAGCATCTTGAATAGTTTTTCCCAGCTTACATCAGGAGGGCGCAGACGAGCTTACGCCAGGAGAGTGCGGACAGGTTCGTGGTATTTTATTATGGCATTACTTCTCTTCTCACAAGAATCATATACAATAATATGAAGGCATAACCACTATGATGCAGTCTTAATAAAGGATTTACCTCAAAAATAAGAAACTTGTTCAAACAAGTAAACAAAAATAAGCAAAACCTTGGACTCAGCCGCCACTGAGTACAAGGAGAAAAGTGTTCACAAAATCACGGGAAAATACTCAGAAAAGAACAAAAGAGAAATAACAGGAAGATTCAGTCATCAAAGGTCGACCGTGTCTTCTCCACCATTGAAGTCCGCCTCAACGTCATCACATGCCGCTACTGCTTCTTCCTCCGGGTCTTCCTCAGCCTCCACTTCAGGTATTTCTTCAATCATGTTCTCTACGATGTCCCTAGTAGGGGCAGCTTCCATATCTTCCTCAAGATCCGCTGAAACATTGGAGATCGTGCTGACAACTTTTGGGAGCTCGGGCTCGTCCGTATCAGAATCAATAATGATCACACCATAGCGGATCGGATAATCACTCATGTCTTCCCGTGGAGGCCATTCATGTTCAACTCTTCGCTTTTTCAGCCGTGCAACAAATCTCTCAGCTCTTGCGCTTACCGGTGGTTGCGACACTTCCTCAAGCCTCCATTTTTCTTCCCTGTCGATTAAAGTCAGAAGATCACGAACGCGTTCTCGAGCGACACGAAGGTACAGAAGTGGCATGCCCTATATGGCGCGATCAGCTTCGAGAAGCGGAACATCAATTTTAGCCATCACCTCCTCGAACGGACCATTAGTCTTGGGTTTATTCACTTCGAAGCTTCTTTCAGGAGAGATACAAGAGTAGTCCTTGCCAGCCGCCTCCATTATGCAAAAAGGATCTATAATTATGTTAACGAAAGTCATCATCAAGAAGATCAAGTTATACAATGGATGTGGAGCAATACCTGTACAAAGAAAGAAACAATTCTGCAATGAGAGAAGACTCAGCGTCTTCTTTATATTTCACGAGTTAACAAGATCCCGGAGAAAAGAGAAGTCTTCACCTACCGTCTGTAAAGGCTACAAACACGGGATAACAATCAGTGGATATTTATCGGATATTTGAAGGCAATCGTCGTACAATGAGAAGAAGCGCATCCAGTCCAAGAAACATGACAAATTCTATCATGGGGACTTAATCCCGACCGACTACGAGCGGGCCCATATTCGAATAAAGCGGGCAAGGCTGATATTAGATTCAAGCAAGGACAGTATTAGGTCACGTAACAAAATCGTGAGAGTCATGCAGGCATTGGGACGCGTCAGCAAGCGGGACCATTCAAGACCATGAAGCCGGTATTGGTCAAAGCCACAAGACGGATATAAGGTCGATGTTTAAGCAGGATGGGACCCACGTTTAATCAAACATGCATAACGATCCCGTATTCATTCACATGTATCATAACACGATCTTTCTATACTCTTGGGAATCATGTCTACAAAATTCAAGCCAAGAATGACTTCCTCAAGGAATAAAAGAGGTTTACCTAAAACTAGGTTCGGCGTCAAAAAAAAAAAAAGATGACGGAGCACTTACCTGACGAGCGAAAAATGGCGGTGGAAGTCCAACGACATACGACAGTGGCAGCAACGCGTCCAATGACAGCAACACGTCCGGCAGCAAGACGTCCAACAATGGAGGATCGTGAGCAGGAGGAGCAAGGCCGAGCACAAAAAAAAATCGTGAGAAAAAGAAAAGGGTCTTCCCCTTTTATAAGCAAAAATTGGATGAATCCCAATAGGACATGGATTCCTCTTTTGACTGGATTCCTCTTTTGTTTCAAACACCCAAGGAAGGAAACCGGTCCCACTCAGGATTCCATGCTTGTAACGGCTTGTTCACATGGTCGATCAATAACGGATGAGCAAGGATTTCCGGGTAAGCTCCCTTCATCTCATTTTTTCCCGTATATATGTCACCGTATCATGCCTACCCCACAATAGTGTAACCATCATGTGCTAGGCAGGGGACTTAATGTTGATGGTGGATTTTAGTTCAGGGCTAAAGTTGTAAAACCAATTTTTGTGTAACCATCCTTCAAAAGATGAGATTATTTTATAAGTGATGAACACTTCTTCACTTTACTAATTCACCTAGAATGGAGCATGTAGTAACCATCCCCCGAATATTCTGTGAATTTTAGCATTATTGATTAATGCATTAAACGCCTCCTGTGTTGTTCCTAGTAGAACTCTCATTGTTGGTGCAGCATGATGACTGATTGTTACTCGCACCATAGTAGCATGAATATCCAAGTACCAATAGTGAGGCATGCACTAAATGCCCGTACATGCTATAACTCTCGGTGTGTTATACTAGCCCGATTGAGCATATAACTCTCGGTGTGTTATACTAGCCCGATTGAGCGTGTAAACTCTCGGTGTATTATACTAGCCCGATTGAGTGTCTAGACTGTCCATAACAGTCTATAAATGATCATGATCACCCAACTTCACCAGCATGATTGGATGGTTGAGATCGAATCCAATACCCCCAAGCAGGTATCGGAACATTCACTGCCGACCCAATACGGGCCCCGCGTGGTCGGCCTCCCAAAAGGAGTGGCATAGCTTGCCGTCCAAACCGAGCGGAATGGACAAGAAACCCTAAATTAGGGTTTGCGGCATATTACATGTGTCGCAAAAACGATCTCAGCCATCCATCTTCGCAGGCATAGATGGAGGGTGTAGATGTAGATTCTAAGGGCCCAGAGCATGTCAACACAACCACTGTGGGCCCTCCTACACACATAACCTATCGGTCAGGACCAACCATGATTGGTTGTACTAATTAGTGCGCACCTAACTAAGCATGATGCACGGCCGACAAAACCTAATTGGGGTTTGCGACATCATCTATGCGTCGCAAAATCATCTCAAGCGTCCATCTTCGCAGACTTGAATGGAAGGCAAAGATGAAACATCAGGGAGGGACGAACATGCTAGCATGATCACCGTGGGCCCGGCTTCATGTCCGACCAATCGTCCAAAGCCAACCTTGGTCAGGCGCTTCGGTTCGCGCGCCCAAACTAGCATGGTCACGCTTCCTAAATCACAAACTGATCTCGACCACTCAACTTCGTCAGACAGATTGAGTGGGTTAGATCATGTTTCCATGGGACGGTCATGTATAGGCATGAATACTAGGCTACCACCTACACGTCGGACCAATCGGCTGAGACCGACCAAGCTTGGTTGTCTCAAAACGCGTGTATTGAAGGTGGCATATCGCGCCCTTTAGGAATGCTTTGCGGCATAGGATTTCTGTCGCAAATCGATCTTAGCCACTCAACTTCACCAGTAAATTTGAGTGGCCTAGATCAAACCTCCGTGGGAAAGTGAAGCATGGACATGGACATCAGTATGCCATCTACACGCATGCCTGATCGGGTCATCCATGAAATATTTCCTAGGCTTGGATTCGTCCAAGCTAAAGGAGCGCACTTGCGCACCTTCTAAACCCTAATCCGAGGGTCACAGGTGTGGGTCGCGAGTCATCTTATCCGTCCAACTTCGCCAGCTTGGACGGAAAACTTAAGATAGGAGTTAGGCGGCCAGTGAGGTATCACCGTGATCACCGCATGCCACTCTACCAAGCCATACGGTCGGCCAAGGGAAGGTTTGCTAGAGCGGCCTCCAAACCCTCACGTGAATTAGGCAAGGCATGATGCTCAACAATGATGCTTCATATATGCCGAATACATTTGATGCATAACATGCATAGAATACACACGATACTTTACAAGTATCGACTTCCTGAATAACTTAGTTATTTAACTAGCATTACATGCTACCTTATGTGTGTCCCATGATCCACACACTCGAGACATCAATCATGTCAAGAACTTGGGGATACATACTGGGGTATTGGTCTGGCGGTTTACAACGTGCAGCGTGCAACGCGCCATCACAAGAACGTGTCAGGAAGACATAGACGGTTAATGATGATGAGAGAAGTGGGCAAGATTGATCGTGTGATACTAACACACCACTCCACTACTCCATCAATCCACTTCCTCCACTTCCTACGAGAGACGTGAATAAGGCTCAAATGACTTGTATAAATAGGTTCTCCGCCCTATTTCTGAACAGACAACACAACGCAAAAACCAAGTGTTAATACGAAACGTATTCAAACACCCAGAGCCTGCTTGCATTAATCTTAAGCCTGCTCACCTTTCTTTTACAAGTCATAAACAAGCCTACACCTTCACAATATCAACACCTTCTTCGCTTCCCTCCCTAAGATCAACCCCATCTCCTTCACTTTGTGACCGAAACAAGTTTGGAACCGCCATTTCTTAGTTTAGGACAGAATTGGATAGATTGATCTCTCGAATCAAAAGAACTCATCACGCAGTGCATTTGTTTAGGGTTTAGATTCACTTCTCATCCACACACCCCGAATTACCAAAACCAGCAGAAGTAGTTTTCACCCATAAACAACTAATTAAACCAAGACTAATGATTTGATGAATCAATACATCAATATCTCTTAACTTGAGATCAAATGAGCCTGGCTATATTCGAAAAGCATTAGTATACATAGTTGGTGGTGATAAACGAAAGCAAATAATTTTTTTTTTTTACTTCATATGTTTTTATTTTTCTTTTATATCATTACTAGGTATCACCGGGGCCTTACGGCCCCGGCTCAACCTCTCGTTTCGGTCTTAAGTGTAGTATTTTTTTTGTTTGTAACAATACATTAAAAAGGAATACAACTTAGTTAATGTATCCAACTATTTTAGAATGCCTACATTCTAGTAAATTGTACCATAGATAACTTATATCATCCCAGATTACCCATACTTCTATAACATCATTACTTTTTTTTTGAAGTATTTTTTTGAAGATTACCCATACTTCTATAACATCAGTACTAATAGAATTGTGTAGTATTTTTTTTTTTTGTAACAATACATTAAAAAGAATACAACTTAGTTAATGTATCCAACTATTTTAAAAAGACTACAATCTAGTCAATTGTACAATAGATAACTTATATCATCCTAGATTACCCATACTTCTATAACATTAGTACTAATAGAATCGGTTAATATTCAGACACACGGTTTCAACAAAAATATATCTTGCAAAAAATATCAATCAGTTGATTTAGTTTCACTTATATTTATCCCTAATTAGTTTTCAAATTTATCATCGTTACTGTAGACTGAAATATAGAAATCAAAAGAACAGATGGATCCATATTGGCAACTATAAATTATTTTAGTGTAGTACGTAATGGTGATAACGATGAGAGAGCAACAAATGAGGTGACCTTTTTCTCTACAAATTATTTTTTCAGCGTGTGTATTAGAGAGCTAATATTTCTAATGTAAGGTTTTAGCCTACTCAACAAACCGTGCCATCTGTGGGATTCGAACCCATAACTACATGGTTGAGAACCATGCGATCTGCCATTTGAGCTAAGATAGAAAATACCATTTCTTACTGTAAGTGGAATTTAATGACACTTGAGTTCAAATAATTCACAGGCATAAAGGGGTATCGAGAACTGGATTTACCTTCATCTTACTTATTAAAACATAAGAAGATATCTTAGGAAACATAGTCGAATACCTAAACTGCAGGAAAATTTTTACCAATCTTATCAAAACCTTGGATATCATATAATAAATTAAAAATATTAGGTATCGATACAATATGTTTTCTTAATTAGGATTTATTTCTGCAATTATTTCGAGATTATACCTACATATCTAATAGACAAAAAACTAAGTATTCTACTCGTAGTGGTTTGAGAGAGGCAAAAGAGAGAAAAGAGGGTTCTTCAGAAATCTTAGGAATTTCCTTAGGTTCCCTAATTTCATTCACCCAGGCCTCCCAACTTAAGATTATCCAAAATTTCCTGAGCGTCGGATGGTGAAAACTCCATCAGGAGGAACCTACCACTGGATGGAACTCCCATTCAACGATGACGTCCGATAGCTTTTGCTATCACCAAGACAAACACCATGTATTTTTATAAATACTGCACCATTCAATGAAATTCTCAGGGATGACGACCACTATAGAAGTTTCAGCTTCATTGGGACCTTGATATGTTCCCTAAATAACATATGAAGTGGTTAAGACTTGCAAAATAATTGGTTGTCGATCCTACATGTGTCGTAAGACTTTCCTCTACCAATTTTTTTGTACATTAGTTAATCTCCTTCAACAACTTTTACAGAACTGGTCTGATCACTACAGTGAACCATGGAAGCATACAAAGTAGCAGAGAAAAATATGCATTATTTTCAAACGTTGGAATAGTGCAACCTACTAAGTAAGGTAAAAGTCTATAGAGATTATTGCCCTCAACTATATGTACATATGGATAGCTTGATATGACAATAAATTCAAGCTATAAGTACAAACCTTTTTCAGAGTGACGACTCAAATTTCAAATTTCACCATATAGACCAGTTTTTATGATTATCCTCAATAAAACCCTCTTAATGTAACAACATATAAAATAAAGTAGGAATCTAATTATCTTATTCATGACTATGGCTAGTTAGGATGGGTGCATTCATACTTATAACCTTGATATTTTCAAACGTTGGGATATGTCCAAAAGTGTGGTTTGGCTCATAGATCACACTGTTGTCCTTATTTCTTTTGTGTAACATACTTATAACTGGAATTGGATGCCATGCTCTCTTTGTTGTACTACTTACGACCTTCAAATCTCTAACCCACCAGCAATTCTTTGCGCCTACGAATCCAATAGTTATGTTTGTACCATAAGTAAAGACGCCACTTAATGGGCCGAATTGATACTTGAATCATCTTTGGGTCCTCATCCAAGCCCGCTACCCAGTCAACCAAAGCAGTCCACTCGCCTGCACAGACCGGTCAATGGTCAAATCCAGTCAATGGTCAAATTCGATCAACCGTCAAAGTCAACATCCAGTCAACGGTCAAAGTCAACGACTAGTCAATGGTCAAAGTCAACCATCGGTCAAACATCGAAGTCAGACACACCCCTAGCTAATTTTCAGTCTCCACTCATATCGCCAGCAAGCCAATTATGCTGCCGACCAGTCTCCACTCATATCGCCAGCAAGACAATTATCTTCGCCAGCCGATCCATCGATCGACCCGACCAACTATGAAGTCAGCCAACCCATTACGATGCCAGCCAGCATCCACCTATCCTGCCATCCAGCGTCCACCTGTCCGGCCAGCCAGTCTCCACCAATCCTTCCAGACATTAATCAGGAAGTTTCATACAGAAATTATGGTGAAAACATAAAGGAACAGTTTTTATGCAGAATTCAATATAGGACCATAAATGGACAGTTTCATACATAAATTATGGTGGAGGCATTAAGACAAAGATTACATGCGAGAATTCATGAAAGAGGCATAAAGAGGGCAGTTTCATATGAATTGATGATAAAAGCATAAATGATCTGTTTAATGTAATTTATGTTGATAATTAAAATTAGATGGAAAAATGTATAAAAGGGAGATGGGAAGAAATCAGTAGGGGGTAGCCAATAGGAGAGAAAAATACAATGTAACACAAAACATGAATGAAATTATTCTCCCCAAGGGGATTCACCCGTGGACGTAGGCAACTATGCCGAACCACGTTAAAACTCTGTGTTTCTTTCCATTCTTCAAATCAACCTCTAACCCTAAATCCATAGAAAATAATCAATTCATTGTGTTTCGTGCCCAAAAGTGATTTTGGGTACAAACATTGGCGCCGACTAAGGGGACTACGAGAAAATGAATCGTGTCCTCCCATTGGGAAAAGTTGCAGAAAACGCTCCAGAATCGTTTCCATGAAAAAGCTATTTGAACGTCGTGAAAAATCGATGTTGCTGTCCAGCTGGTCGAAGCTGCTGCAACCCAACTTGATCATAATGGTCGCAGTCCAGCAGATCGCAGCTGTTGTTAACCATATAATTGCACATACTGCAGTCCAGTTGATCGCAATTACTGCAATCAAGATTCGCCGTTTCAGATCTGCTAAAGCTATCACCTACGGATACCATTGAAAATTGCATCACTACGAAATCCGCGGAAAGGGGTGTAATGAAATACCATCAAAACTATTGATGGATGTTCGATCCGCATCATGGATGGGTCCAGTTTGAATTTCAACTGCTGCAATCCAGATTTGTAGATCGCTTTTATTTCGATCCATCGCATTCCAGTGATCGCAATTGCTGCAGACTAGTAAATTACCGTTATCTGAGTCCAGTTGATCGCCATCGCTTTGCAGATCCAAAGATCATGATCGGAAGCCATCAAAACCGACTTGCTACGAAAATCATCAAAATTGTTGTCAGGATGTTCGATCCGCAGCATGTCCGAGTCGGAAAAATTTGCTTCTCAAATAACGCATTACCCAGCTGTTCGAGTTTGTTGCATGTCAAAATCACAACTGTAATTATCGCAAGGTTGTCAAGTTTTCTGCATCTCAGGGTTCTTGAATACCCAAGAGAAAAACCTCCGGAAAAGCATGTCAAAAAAGTCCGCAAAGATGCGGCAAAACCATGGTGGAAGGTCCATAAGAAACAGCAACGGTTCAAGAGGATAGGACAACAGTTTCTGAAACCGTTACAAAGGCCGTTGCAAGGATGAAAAGACAACAGTTCATAAAATATGTCACTAAACGTTCCGGAGGCAAAGATCACTATAAAGAAAACTGTTACGAAAATTTTCATTTAAAAAAAAAAAAAAAAAAAAATCAGAGAAAGCCGGCAGCAACACCCGGCAGCGAAGGACGGCGGCAACACCCGGCGGCTAAACCCGACGGCCATACCCGGCGGCAAAGGCGGCGGCCATACCCGGCAGCAAGGCCGGCGGCTAGAGCGAGCGGCAGCGGCGAAGGCGAGCGGCAGCGGCCAAAGCCGGCGGCAACACAACCCAGATATGTTCACCCACTTCTAGTTTTTCTTCACCCATGTCAAATGTTGTTCACCCACGTCAGAAGTTGTTCACCCAAGTTAACAAACCTCACCCATTTTAAAACGTTCCATTCACCCACCTAAACAAAGGTGTTGTACACCCACTTCCATCAGTTATATACAAGAAGAGCTTCGATGTTATAGATTATATCAATACTCGATGTTCTTCGCATTCCAACCGTTGATGCTATGGGGTTCATCAAACTTCGATGCTCCGAGATACATCAAAACTCTATTTTCAGTAAAACTTCCATGATTCACGTTCCATCAAAACTTCGATGTAACTAAAATTCACACCGTTGATACACCTCACGATGATGATGCCGGCAACCAAGCCCGGCGGCAAAGTCCGGCAGCCATGTTCAAAAAAAAAAAAAAAAGGCCGGCGTCCAAGTTCGAAATTAAAAAAAAAAATGCCGGCGGCCAAGCCCGGCGGCAACTCAACTCAAGATCCGTTCACCCACGTCAGCGTTTATTCACCCACATCAGAAATTGTTAACCCACGTTAACAACCCTCACCCACCTCTGAGAGTTCGTTTAACCCACTTCAACATGGGTGTTGTTTACCCGCTTCAATCAGTTACACGGGAAAACATTTGATGCTTATGGGTGTATCAATGTTCGATGATCTTCGCACTAAAACCATTGATGCTATTGGGTTCATCAAACTTCGATGACCCAAGACTCATCAAAGTTCCACTCTCAGCAACAGTTCGATGCAACATGGAACATCAACTTTCGATGTTCTGGATACAAAGACCGTTAATGCTCAACGGGACATCAAATTTCGATGCTCCGCCTTACATCGAAATTTCAGTTCAAAAAAAAAAGCCGGCGGCCAAGCCGAGCGGCAATCAGCGCGTTTTTGCCGATCATTCGGAGATTAGTCGGTCAGGGCGATTAGGTGGAGGCGATTATTTGGTGATGCTGATTCAGCGTAACGCGATTCAAGATAATCATGTGGCCCCGATTCAGCGAAACGCGATGCAACTTAATTATGTAGCCCTGATTCAGTGTATCTCGGCGCAACTCTAACGCGTAGTCCCGATTCGTTGTTACGCGATGTAACTTAATAACGTATACCCGGATATTTCAGCCCCACGCCGCTAGCCTGAAGGATTAATACGCCCAACTTGGGCTTGGTAAAAAAGTTTCTTTCGTTGATATCTTCTTCGCCTCGCGTCCGAATTGGGTGATTTTTGGCTCGTTGCGATCGCATTTCAATACCCTACGACATAAGGGTAAAATTTTACAATTGGAGAAAAATATTTTTGGGTGAAATCACGATATCAACATATTTGGAGCAAGACCCTAACCAACCAATTCTTCGACAACTTCTTCTTTGTGCATCCAAACTGGGTGATTTTCGGCCAGTTCAGATCGTATGTCAATTCCCAGCATCGTGAAGGAGAAATTTCAATTTTCGGAGACAATTAAATTTTTAGAAATTTGAAACGACAGCACCAGAAACGGTCACATTCAATAACTACTGAAAATACTGCAGTCCAGTTGATCTAACTGTTGTAGTCCTTTTCTACATAAATATTACAGTCAGTTGATCGAACCACTGTAATCCAGTTTCATAATCAGCAGCTGCTGGCATGTTGATCGAACTGCCACAGTCCCTTTTAATTCCTACAATCCAGTTGATCGAATTGTTGTAGTCCGAATTTACCCAACACTGTTTCAGTACAGTTTTCCTCACCACTGCTTCAGTCTAGTTTTATGCATAACTGTTACAATACATCTAATCGAAGTTGCTAAAATCTGATTAAAGTGCAATCGTCTTCTTTCAAGTTTGGACTTAACTGGTGCATTCCAGTCTCACAGACAAATCAATTATTAAGTCGAGACGAAACGCTAAGGAAAATATACTAATCATCGTCGTTGAAAAACAACTTCATAGCCAGTGGGCATCCAAATCACTTCATAAACGAAGTCGCAGTAACATTTTCAATATGAATTTTCTCAACGAGGGGATGCACACATTTTAATTCTGCGCAAATCTGGAATAGAGGGATTGGACCCCCGCGCGAATTCCGGATAGCAGACATCTTCAAAATTCAAAAGTCCATGCGCGAGCAAAATGCATCAAGGAAGTGCACCCTTGTGCAAGCATTGAGCAGCATGGAAATCACTAGCTACTTGGGGGAGATTTGCATATCACTTCAACGTGACTGACTGTCACTTGGGGGCGAGATATGTGACTCCTCATAGTCTGAAATGACTCCTTTGGGGAAGGCTGCGTAAAAACTCTATATGATTATGGGAAAGTTACATAGCACCTAAATGCAATGCGGAGTTCATCTTCCGAAAATCGGAACTTCAGGTAACCCGAACTTCTTAATCCTCCAATGAATTGCAGGATTAAGAGGGGGCGAGCATACACCATAATATTTTTACGCATAATATTTTTTCAGATAATAATTTTACGCATAATATTTTTTCAGTAATGTTAAACTTCCATAGTCATATTGATTGAATTATTATACTCCAGTTCAAAGGAAACTGCTGCACTCGGTTGGACGCAACCGATGCATTCCGATTACTGCGAGTGCAATACTCGATTGGACGCAACTAATGCGATCTGGTGACACTCGATTTGACGAATGGTGTTTTCTAGTTTTATTAATAACTTTTACACCTATGTTTATCGAACTTTTAAGTCAGTCCTCAAGAATTCTTGATCCACTAATTGTTGATGCTGCAGTCCAGCTAATCATTGCTGCTGCATTCCAACTAACCGTTGCTGCTGCATTCCAGCTAATCACAACTGATACATTCCAGCTATGCTCTAATCTCCTGCAGTCCATCTAAACCCAGCTGCTGCATAAGAACTTTTTTCGCCTCTCGCATTCCGGTGACCGCAGCCGATGCGATCAGCCTTTTCGTTAGCTCGGGCATCCATTGGCGTATGTCGTTGCGACGGAACTGTTCGTCATTGTGCGCATTCCAGTGACCCGCGCCGATCTGATCAGCCTTGCTGCGTATTCCTGATCGGTTAACGCAGGTTCTAGACGGAACTATGTTCGTCAGCCGCCTTGCATTCGGTGACCGTAATGATGCGATCCATCCTTGCTCGCCGGTTCTGCGGTCCACGGCTAACGCAGCTGCTGCGGTGGAACTATGTTCGTTCGCTGTTGCATTCCGGTGATCGTTAGCTATGTAGTCGGCCTTGCTCGCGTATTCTGCGATCCGGCCGAACGCAGCTTCTCGACTGGAACTTTGTTCATCGGCTTGCATTCGGTGTCGCATGATGATCGGTCCGGCCTTGCTCGCGATTCTGTGATCCAGTGAACGCGACTCTGCGGTGGAACTTTGTTCGTCATCGCCTTGCATTCCGGTGATCATAGGCGATACATACAAGATATGCTCGTTGTTTCCCATTGATCCAATTGATTATAGTCGCTGCAGAACAGACTTCACTATATATTGTTATCGCTCACAGTACCACTCCACTCAACTGTTTCCCGCCAATCTCCCAATCACAATAGCCTCACTTGGGGGCGTCTCGATTATGATTTCCGCAAACACAAAGGAAGTTCACCAATCACCTCAACGTCAGTAATCCACACCTGGGGGCGAGTTTTATCATTGACTAAGGAAACGGAATTTTCTTAACCCCCAACAAGTTGGAGGTTAAGAGGGGGCGATGTTTGTACCATAAGTAAAGACGCCACTTAATGGGCCGAATTGATACTTGAATCATCTTTGGGTCCTCATCCAAGCCCGCTACCTGAGTCAACCAAACAGTCCACTCGCCTGCACAGACCGGTCAATGGTCAAAGCCAGTCAATGGTCAAAGTCGATCAACCGTCAAAGTCAACATCCAGTCAAGGTCAACGGTCAAAGTCAACGACTAGTCAATGGTCAAAGTCAACCGTCGGTCAAACATCGAAGTCAGACACACCCCTAGCTAATTTTTAGTCTCCACTCATATCGCCAGCAAGCCAATTATGCTGCCGACCAGTCTCCACTCATATCGTCAGCAAGACAATTATGTCACAACCCGATCCATCGATCACCAACCAACTATGAAGTTGACCAACCCATTACGATGCCGGCCAAAGATCCACCTATCTCGCCATCCAAAGATCCATTGTCGGCCATCCGGTCTCCACCAATCTCGCGAGACATTAATCGTGCGGTTTCATACGAAATTATGGTGAAAACATAAAGGAGCGAGTTTTTATGCGAATTCAATATAGGACCATAAATGGACAGTTTCATACATAAATTATGGTGGAGGCATTAAGACAAACGATTACATGAGAGAATTCATGAAAGAGGCATAAAGAGGGCAGTTTCATATGAATTGATGATAAAAGCATAAATGATCTGTTTAATGTAATTTATGTTGATAATTAAAATTAGATGGAAAAATGTATAAAAGGGAGATGGGCAAAAATCATTAGGGGGTAGCCAATAGGAGAGAAAAATACAATGTAACACAAAACATGAATGAAATTATTCTCCCCAAGGGGATTCACCCGTGGACGTAGGCAACTATGCCGAACCACGTTAAAACTCTGTGTTTCTTTCCATTCTTCAAATCAACCTCTAACCCTAAATCCATAGAAAATAATCAATTCATTGTGTTTCGTGCCCAAAAGTGATTTTGGGTACAAACAAGTTAGTTGGCCAATTTAATAAAATTTCAATTGTTACACTAAAATTTTCATTTATGGATTTGCTATACGAATGAAAGAGACACTGAAATCCTAATTCTGAAAATGTAATTTGAATTTGGAAGTCTATAAAAAAAATGATTCTGAAAATGTAATTTGAACTCGAAAGTCTGCAATGAAGAGTGAATATGAGTAAAAAAAATTCAGAAGATGAATACCACAATGTAATTGTAATTAAAAACATATTCGGTTCTGCTGAATCCATCCATCAAATCCAACAACGTCGCGACCATTCTTCGTAAAATTTCATCTATTTATCTTTTCGTGCCATGGTAATAACATCCAGCACATGATTGAACACCTTTAATTTAACATTTAATCTTGCGTTAAAGATAATCTAACATTTTATATGGCTTTCAAATAGTTGATAGCCGTGGGAACTTAAATCAAACTAATAGATGTGCAAATAAAAAAAAGGTACACCTAATTTATAGGAGAGAGCCATAAGAAGAGATGGAAAACGAAACTCAACTGTCTCAAAAATATTATTGGACAATTAACATTTGGACTAAAGCATTAGTTTCCAGTTCTTAACATTGAATCGTCTTAAAAGTTACATATATAACAAACCAAAAGGTAGATTTATTTAAAATATTTCCTAGTAAGCTTATGCCCATACGCTTAGTAGCAAAATGAGTTGGGCTTTTAGGGAAATCTGATTTCACTTCACGAAAGCCAAAGAGTTCTATATTTGTTTATATACCTCACATGTTGTAGTTATGGATAAGCTAAAACAAATAAAACTTTCAATGCTTAATAAATATTGGTTCTTTTGTAAGAATCAAATTCATAGATCCTTTTCACTTGAGAGTCATCAAACTCGAATCTACAATGATATATGAATGTAGATACATATAAAATAGACACCTAGCTGACTCAAGTTTGTAGAATACTTACGTGATATCTCACGATCAGAATGCACCTATGGAGGCACCGGGAACTTCCCGATATTCCTAAAAATTATTATTTTCGCAAGTTTCCAAGTACTTGGATTGGTAGCTGGCGGTATTGACAACTGTGATTCATGGTACTTCACAAAGACTATATTTTAAATGAAATACATCAGTACATTCAAGTTCTCTCAAATGAAATCTGCACGTTATGAAATTAAATTTTAAATTAGTAAAATATCAGTGAAAGATAGATACTTGTGAAGCAACATTCTGTAAGACAATAACAAAATTTGAAACATTAGATGTTTAACTAGAGCTCTAAGAAACAATTGTTTGATTATTGTTCGGATAAAAAATGATAGAAATAAAGCAATCCTGGCTTACCGTAGTTAATCTCTGTACGTTATTTCTAATTTTGATTGGTATACAACAATCCCAATCTCCATTCCACTTGCAATATACATGCATAACATATACACATATTAAAATAATTTAGAAAATACTTCAAATCTCACCTTAACTATTAATTTGACAGAAAACCGACTATTGCTCGCTTAGGACTCTTGGTGCTCATTTACATGTCACAAAGATAATTTTTTGGTAAAGCTAAATTCAATTGTTAGTGTCTGTGTCTTCAGTGGACCTTCCTAGTTGACATTTCGATGCCTTACAGTCTTTTTAAAGTTAGTATTTAATTATTTTTTATTGTGGATAAAAGATTATCCAAATGCTGCCACCAAATTTAGTTATCTAACTGTATAATCCAAATATTTTACCTTTCGGTTAATAAGTGAAATGTATTGTCTGGTTGGTATTAAGCTGGTAGTGCAAGTGCAGAGACTTATGTGAGTTCCTAACAGTTCAATCTCCAATTACAATGGGATATATCCACAACCCATGCTTGAAGGAATTAATAACCTCTAAGTGAAAGCATATAGTCTCAGAGTACAAAAAAAAAAAAAAAAAAAAAAAAAAAAAAACTAAGCACTATGGCGGTATAAAAGACCTATATTAGTTTGTTATCCAAGTGCCCATTATAGTTTCTAAGATGGTAGTGATAAGAAAACCCACTGGAGCAAAAGAGGATAAACATACATGGCCATATAGTTTTGCACAACATACGTTACGAAAGTCTTCTCTAGTCCATTCTTTAAAGCTCCCTACAGGCGAAATATGCAATTTTGGTATCAGACATTAAAATGCAGAGAATGTACCATGAGTTTGATGATTGAATCTTTGAATAGTTAAAACAAAATAAAAAATGGCTAGTGCATCATAATTTACACTGTAGACCATATCTAATGTAATTACCCAACAAAATTCACATATCAACATCACTTCATCAAAACAAACAAAAAATTTTTTCCAACTTCAGTTGTCTTTGAATTTGAGGGAATGAAGCTCGGCTCAAGTAAATTTGCTCTGAACTAATAACTAATTACAATGGGCGTTTTTCAGTTTCAAACATAATTATTAATTTATGTTTCCTATTTTCTACTATTATTCTGTTCTAAAATCTCAAACATGGCACTAAAGGTAAGATACATTAATTAAAAAAACTACCCTTTTTGATGCACTGCTGGTTACTGGAATGCGTGTACCATGATCCTTAATGATGCATTTCTCTGTTACATTGTACCACTGCCACGACAACCTTGGCATCAGCTTTAAAGTTATCAGTTGTCTGGGAAGATGTCTCAAATGTCCAATAAGGAAATCACAACATAATTAGTTCAGAATAATTTAGAAATTGAGAAAACACAAAATTACTTCCACCAAAGTCTATAATTATTCCTTAACTCGAACAACCCACGGTCAACTACCTTCACGATCACATATTTTGGCACAAAAAAGTTTCGGAATTACACAAAGCAGTCTTAACTTGTTTGCTTAGTCAATTTCTCGAATGAATTAATAATTTACACTTGCAACATTTTGATTTGTTCTTTATAATATTTTGTTTAATATAATTATATCATCTTAAATGAAATATATTTGATTTTGGTTGGACTTAGCTAGACTATGTCTTTACACGGGGATAAGTTCCTTGCCGACAGCTCGGTTAGGAGTCGGTTAACGCCCTCTATTCATTCCGAAGAACGAACCCAAGGTGCAGGAAGAACCAAAGGTATATGCAAGATGGCAGGTAACATGGTATCTAATAACTTTTGGGATTTTATATCATGGATGGATTACACAAAATAGATTTCAAACTCACATATATAACATGTACCTTCAAGAAGAACTCACAAAAATTCCTTGGCATCTTGATGTATAACATTAAGCCAATGTATGCATCATACACATTAAGAAACAAAACAATTCACAAAATACAATTGAAAATTTTTTGAAAAAAAAGACATGTAATAATTACATTCTCCTACGTTGCAGGTGCAACAACATCTACAGTCGCAGCTCCGCCTTATAAGAGTAGAGACATCAATCGCAGCAGCACCTAAAAATGAGCTTCACCTCAAAATATGCATTTTTTTATGGAGTGGATAGACTGAGGTGTATGATTTAGATGAGGAGAGATGCTTACGCCTTAAAACTATACTTAAAGGGCCTGCATGAGAGGTGATGTCCTGTTTCTAAAGTCCGATAGAAAGGAACTCATTGCTGGCTATTATAATCCATAATCCAACGTGTGGTTTCACACTAATCCATCCGTGTATCCAAGTAGGAGATCAAACCTCATCATATACCTGAACCACATAATGAAACAAATATCCTAAAGCGTCATGTTGTCTGGGTTTTTTTACCCAATCTTAGCACGAAATGCTATGCTCTTTCAAAAATCGTTATTTCGGCAATTCTAGATGAGTTATACACTTATACTTATACATGATAACTTAAATCAGCTTGAGGTTTCCACCTTGAGATCAGTTTATTGAGGAAGCGAAAGGAAAAATGCTAATATATACAACCGGCATATGGGGAAAGCAAAAAAAAAAAGGTAAAGTTTGAAAGAATCTTGTGTGCCTCACATGCACTGTGTTTCCTGCATTTGTTTCAGAACATTTCCTTTGTTAGCTTTGGATATTCTCAATCGTCTTAATATTTCTTTCATCCACTTTGGCATGGCTCAGAATCAACACGTAGTTTTAAATACGTTTTTCTTTCACTTTAAACACTTATCTTGTTCACGAACATTAAAACGTGCAATTTTCTCTTCACCTTTATGACTTACATAACCTGGGATTAAATTGAACCTATTCATTTTCCAACTAATCAAGCCACTTTATGTTCAAATTGTAACTAAAAAAACTGACCAAGCAAGAAATATCACCGTTTTGAGATCCCTTAAGAGTAGATTTCTGTTTTTGAGAAATCACCGTCAAAACTTGTGCAATTGAAAACCTTAATACTTTTCTGCAATACATACAACAAAACAAACCCAAATTAGATCAAATCAATACCCTAGAATAACATTCAAAAAAAACAAGTATTAATCTATGGTCGAGAATCATCAGAGGGAAGTATATTGATACAACAATATCTACCTAAAATAATCATCTAGAAAACTCATCAATTTTCCATGTGACTGTATGTACTTTTGGTCTTTGTGCATTCCCCTATTGATCATGTGATATGAAGAACATCATGTAAGTGTTATATTTGAGTTCCCACTGCTAAACTTTTTAGTACTTTCAGCACATGAATATGCAAACAAATACATGGTTTGACGGGGCAGTGCTATTAATTTTTTTTTCTTCAATCTATTTCCTCAGCATTAAATGCTAGGACAACCAAAGAACTACCGTAGGGTGCAATTCCTGAAGTAGTCACATGCATGTAGGTTGCATTGGTGCATGTAACCTACATGTTAAGAGGACTGTTAACGTGAACTTAGCACCCAAAATATTATTAAAGGTGTACCCTACACACCTGCAATCTAAGTGAGGTAAAAAGAGCTCAGGGTATGGGGTCATTGTTGGCCTCTCAATACATCATTGACTCTGACTCATATACGTTGGCCCCAGAATTATTAGCCAACGCAATCAAATCAGTAATAGTTCCTACTAGTGTCACTGCTAATACCAAAAATTGAAACTCTTAGATTGTTTGTCTCAATTTTAAAACGGAACATAGTTCCTGCTAGTGTCACTTCTAATACAAAAAATTGAAACGCTTAGATTGTCTGTCTCAATTTTAAAACTGAAACTTGGTTGTATGCGCACAATAAGCCTCTGGTAGCATGTGTAAGGAACTAATAAAGGCACTATAAATCTTAGTAAGCTAAAAAAAATGGTAATGTAATCCTTAAATCACTTATTACAAACAGCAGTATATATAAGTCCACAAAGGTTAAATACTTTCTTTAAGATTTTTAATGAAACAATTAGCATCTAGTATTGCACCAATGAAGGTCCCACGAATCAGGCAACAACTGAGTTTCGAAATATATAAATCCTTGCATCCATGTTCTCCTGATTCAGCAATAAGGTCTACCGTGGACGTGCCTTAGTAGACCAAGAGAAGTGCATTACAATCTACAAAACATTATGTGACAGTTGAGTTAAATAAAGTTACATTAGGGAATATATAGCATGTAGTACTCAAAAAAAGTCGAAGTACATACAAATTTTACTAATCCATCGCCTCATTAAAACACCTTTCAACCTGAAACGTGTGTTTAACATTTAGAGGGTACTCTTATACCATAAAGGAAAGGGAAGAGCTTATAAGTGATTGATAACCTATTGCAGAATTACATACATACATACATACATACAGTTGCAGGTGCAGAGGGTGGAGGAGTAGGAGTAACATAATCTCCGGCTATAGTTATGGCTGAGACGCGAATCTAATACCCTACATTTTCTAAACCCAGAAGCCTCAATTTGGAAAGAAAAAAACATTGATTTTTCCAAAACCTATTATCTAATATCTAAATTGCAACAATATTACGAATCTAATCAGGAACCATAAACAGGAGGAACTCCAATAATTCAAAATTATAACGAATTAGAAACCCTAGATATCATATAATTTTATGCTTTCTCTGAGAAGGATTTTCTGCTACAATTATTATGAAATTTAAACAAAAAGCCCCTCAACGATGTTAACACCTACGGATTAAACAGATAAAAAGCTAATATTCTGCTCGAAGTGGTTTTTGAGAGGAAAAATATAGAAAAGGGTGCTTGAGAAATCTTCAGAAAATAAGGTTTTACTGTTTTACATGACAAATTCCTACCCATCCCTAATTTTTTTCATCGACGTTGATCAACTTAACATTACCTGAAGGTTACACACCCCAGCACTTGAAAATACCGTGAGGTTTTCCTTAACAATACTTGATAGGTCAGAATCCAACAAATAATGAAATGTTACTCGAATCAGTCCCTAAATAACAACCATTTGGGGTACTGACCATTTCCTCTTTTATAAATTTGGTAAACTTGTAAATATCTACAAAATAATCTAAATCAAAAAGAAAAGAACGTAAGCACACATATATTAAGTCACTAATGCAAAATGATGATAACTCAAATAGGTGGAGTAAAACCTGAACATTGATGAGGCAGTTCCACAATGATTCCATGAGAGGTAATTCAAATTAATAGCCCTAATGAAATTGATTTCTTTGAATACATGGATATAAAGTGAGTCCGGGCATTTCCTCGTGATCGCATTGTTCTGATAAAGTAACACTATCTTGCAAGAGATTCAATAACTTATTCATCGATAAAAAGATATTATAACTCAGTTATAGACTTTTCCAAGCGTTCTTCAGTTTAATGGAAGCATTAAACTAATGGGAAGGACATACTACGATTAAAAATAACGATAAACTAATGGGAAGGACATA
The DNA here is from genome assembly GCA_023529315.1 of Papaver bracteatum. NCBI lineage: Eukaryota > Viridiplantae > Streptophyta > Magnoliopsida > Ranunculales > Papaveraceae > Papaver > Papaver bracteatum. The sequence goes on from JAJJWX010003180.1 coordinate 1,146,072, forward strand.
CTACGATGAAAAATAACGAATCAAAAATATTAAAGCAAGCATTCAAAGAAAGAAGAATAAACTAATGCAAATGAATTGAGAATACCTACTTCATGATCAACCGTGCCACATAGAAGCAAATAACGATGTTTGATCTATTGTATTTCATGCAATACTGCATCCAGTAGCTAACGCAGGTCCAACCTTCCTCACAAACTTGAGAAGTGGAAAATTCCATAGGAAAACTTGTTCTCCAACTCCAGTGGGCTCATGTACAGTTTGCATATGTGGTATACTCATTAGCTTGAACTTGAAAATAGGAATCTTATCTGCTCATCCTAGCAAATTTCTTACACAACAAAACTGTAAAATCAATTAACAATATCACATTGTTAATTGACATTTGATTGGGCATAACATTGTTTGACATAGCGGAGTTACCTACATCAAAAACAAAATCACACATGAGGACTTGACCAAGCATAATTAGACCTTAAGGAGAACAAAACAAAGGCATAAACATCATAACATTCATTGATTAAATTTCCCAATCAAAAGGAGAATTTATCAAGCATAGTTAGGCCTTGATAAGAAGAAAACTAACGTGAAAGCGGCAAAATAAGAACATAGGATAATCCAAAGATTAAGATAGAAAACCCTACAATTTGGGTTTACTAACCAAGATTGAAGTATCCATCTTTCTTCTTATTCCTGTTCTTCATATCTCTTAGCTTTAAAAGAGAAGATCAAACACCTATTTCTCTATTCTTCTCAGTATGGATTTCCATTGTTCAGGGTAGCTCAGGGAAGGAAACGAAAAATAAGAAGAGAAAACCATCTCTCGCGTTGTCTACCTCTACCCTCTCTGACAAAAAAATAAAACTAACATAAATCAATTAACCGAAATTTCGTGCACCCACTCCGACCTACTTCACAGTACCGGGAGTCTTTCCCAGCCGTCCAATGACTTACCCATCCAGAATATCCCGACTGCCGGATCATGGCTCCATTAAACGTCGTATGTATGATAGCTTTTGTCATCATGGAGACAAAACCCATACATTTTTATAATAATAAGTTGAATATTATTTAAAATATAGCAGGTAAACAACACCGCAGAATACAAATTAAAGAAGTTTTGATGTCCCCTTGGATACCTTGGTAACTCTTCACAAAAGTGGAGCAAACGGAAACCAATATAGGACTGGCGATGGAGTCGCAATCAATTAGATCATTCCAAACTTGATTTGTGGCAGAACCCCATAGCATAATCCTAATAGTTGATTACGTATTTGAACTAACGGATTAAAACGTGAAAAATTCTGTGATGTCAATGGTAAAGTGTGAACACCTGATATTTTCAATTATGATCTCGCACATTCAGATTGATTGCCCACCTTTGAAGCATCTGGATGTTGGTGATGGTTTTTAAGAAACAAACCATACCTACATTAAAAAGTTGCAAAGATCAGAAAACCAAAATTCTCAATAACACATCTCTTGCAATAGTTTTTGTAGACGTAAATACATTTGAACTGCTACATATAGTGTCAAGTTGGGTTTTGGATTTGGAATAGCCTATAAATGAATTCTTAAGAGATTATATATTGATCATATTAATTCTTAGTTGAATTTCAAATGTTAATCATTTTGTACGAGCTTAAAACTATGTAACAACATTACAGTGGAACTTCTCTTAATATTGCTGGGATTCAAAACTGCTACTCCCCCCCGTCTATAAAATATAGGCTTGTTTCCTTATTTGGGTATGTCAAAAAAATAGGCTTGTTTCCATATGTGGAAAGTCAAATGTAATGATTTTACTAGTATAACCATAGAGGGACCCAATGTAGTACGACTCGAGGATCGGCCCCGGCTCGGTGGGGGAGCGATCCCCGATCCCAGCCGAGTTACTCGCCGAGTCAGCCGAGTTACTTGCTAGGTCAATTAATATGACTTCTTTAGTTTCCTACCTAATTAATATGCATTTTATTTATGCTTCCTAATTTATCTCATAATGTTCACATAATTAATATACCTTCCTTATTTCTCGTTCCTAAATTCTAGTCTTAGTTGGTGTCTTTCCTCAATTCTCAATCCTAAAATGCTGTCAATTATTCTCTGTATAAATCATAATTTAATAGTTATAAATGTGTTAATTAATTATGACAGTAACTTCCTTTCCTAAATTAGGTTTATCTACCATCATAAGTATTTTTCCCTATGATTAAGTCCTCCTTCACCGTGTTCAAATTTTTATAAATATTTGTGGTGAAAAAGATATGCAGAAGAAGAATGGAAGTCTGCCGAATAACTCGATCCGAGTCACAAATAACTCGGTCCGAGTCATGAATAACTCATCCCGAGTCACGACTAGCTCGGCGAGTATATAGAGAATACCCTACTCGGACGAGTTTTTGAGGATCGTATCGGCCAAAGATCGATATCCGGGTTACTCGCGAGTAACTCGGATGACTTGGCCGAGGCGTACTACATTGGAGGGGCCACTTCTCTATCTCCATTTTATCTCTTAATATTAAAGAGGGACCACTTCTCTCTCTCCATTTTATCTCTTAATATTAAAGAGGGACCACTTTTCTCTCCCATCCCTCTTATAACAAATGAGTGGGGACCAAGGATAGATTAGGAAAAAAATGAAAAAGTGGCTACAATGACTGATTTTATTAATTTTTTAAAAAACCAAACAAGTCTATGTTTTAGAGACGGAGGGAGTAGTAACATTGGAAACAACACATGCATAATATCTATTTTTATATTACCTGTAAGTTATATGGTATGAATGTTCAATTCGAGGGAACTCTGTGCTGTGAAACAGAAACTATGAGAATAATGGACACAAAATAGGCATCCAAAGTGGTGAGGGTGGTGTTCCACCGAAAAAATATAACTCTTCTCACTCTGCGTAGTCTGGAACTTAGGTTTAGCAGCGGTAAAGTGTAATTTATCCATAGAGTACAGACCTCCCTTTCGAATCTTCTTATCAAAATTCCAAATGAGATTTTTGGGTATGACGCCAATGAGGATGATGCACAAAAAAATTGGGCTCGTTTCTTTCTTTCCTACGAAATAAAAACCAATGAGACTGCTAAATCCACATGATAACAGTGACTAAAGAAGAAAAAACTTTGTATATGTCTCATATGGTTTAGCTTTAACATTTATTGGAGGAAGGAGCCATACAGTGTCATGCGAAAGTAAAACTACTTTTGGCTTCGGTCCACGCTGCCCTACAAAAGGATAACAAATAGTATAACTCGATTTACATGAAAACGTTGAGTCAAGAAGAATTTATTTCGAACATTTCCTAGAACAAAAATCTAAAACTAAAATAAATTCTAGCAGTGATTAGAACTGAAAAATCATAATTGTCGTCTTGGTTAAACATCAAAAAACAAACTAATAGGGGTTGGCAGAGTAAAAATCATGGATTTTTAACTACTTTTATCCGATGTACTGTCATGATATATCATGATAGAACCATCTTATTGTTCAGATTATATATATTCAAGTAATGAACATCCCATAATATGATAATTTTGGGAAAGAATGGTCTAACAAAATAGGGTGGTCTGGCAGTCTATGGTATCAAAATAGGGTACCTTAAAGGATCTAACAAAATAAACTACTTCAAAAAAAAACCAAGATTATAACGTTCAAACCTGGTAACCACACATTTGCGTGGTCTCAATTATTGATCAGTGAAATCTATTTTTCAAACAGAGATGACATACATTTTCAATTCGTCACTCATCGTTCCTAATAAAAAAAATTACACCATAACAGTCTACACGACCCATTGTTGCCGTTGTATGGTTTACAGAAGCAAACGAAATCCAATGTACTACCACTTGCGATTATTAATGATCAGGAAGTAGGTGTTTAGTGTTTACTACTATCTAAAGTTCGGGATTTATTAAGAAAGCTAATTGAATTAAGGTTCGGCTTGGGCATAATCTTTGTCGTCCCTATCGTTTAACAAAATTAACTCTCAAATCTTGAATAAAAGTAAGAGATTTTTTGAGATTATAACTTATTGACTCCAATTTGTCATACTTACAGATGAGTAATGTACATAGAGAAATCCATATATATAATTTCTTGAAAAAATATAATTTATCTTATATATGCCTGGACAAACATGAAAATCAAACAACATCCAACTGACTGTGTTCTTAAACCAGTCTAGTGAAATGAATGTAAATATTGTAGTTTTCAGTTACCTCTTTGGCTTCCATAAGCTTTAGCTCCAAGACTTCCATGCAGTTCACATCACTACCAAGTTGTTCCTCCTTAGCAGTAGCTGCCTTAGTATCGTGGGATAAAGATCACACCCGAATCAACATTAGTATCTGGAACAAACAAAGATCATGGTACAATTGAAACAAAGATAATAAGAATAGGGAGAGGAAAGGGGTTGGTCGATTCGCTTTGATGATCTCATGATGGTGAAAACAAAATTAGGGTTTCCATTCAATTCCATATAATCAAACTGCTTAATTAAAGTAAAAAGGTAAAATTTTGATATTCATCAATGAGTAAATTAAACAAATATACTGATTATGAATTGGTTAGGGAGGATACACAGAGAAAACAAATTTTAACGTGGAGTAGTTTCATGATGGTAAAACGAAATTAGGGTTTCCATTCAATTCCATATAATCTTGATATTCATCAAATTAAATGATTGTGAATTGGTTAGGGAGGATACACAGAGAAAACAAATTTTAACGTGGAGTGGAGAAATAGCTGCATAGAAAAAGAATTCATAAAAGCATACTAAGAAACATCAACCTAAACCCAATCAACTGAAAAATAAAATAAAAAAATCTAGGGTTCTCAATGTTCACCTCTTCCCTTGTTCTAGTCCTCTCAATCGTATTTCTTATTAACCATATGTAAATCTATTATCAAAACCTAAATCACATTTTTTTTTTGACAGGGAAAGAAGAGTTTATTAAAAAAAGATAGAAAGAAGAATCACCACAAATTCGTATTACTCAATCAAAGCCTATAGTCGGTAGATACATGGATTAGACACGCCAAAGTTTTTCAATACGGGGAGTCCTTTTCAGACGTCTAATGACTACTCCATCCGGAGATTCCCGACCTTCTGATCGGGTCTATATTAAACATCATCTGTATGATAGACTTTGTCATCATGGAGACAAAGGCCATAACTTTTTATAACTATGATTTCTTTCGAACGAATATAAGAAGAATGTTGTCGCAATGAAAACATTCTCTAGTGTTGTGAAGATGTTGTGTGTCTTTTCTACTTTATTCCTTGATATTTATAGCATTTTAATTTAGATTTAGTGGGGACAAACCAAAATCAAAATAAAAGTGAAGGTTCGGATGGAATTTTTATATAATTTTTGAATTTGAAATGGAGGATGCACCAATAGAAATTGGGTATGTAGTGGAAAGGTTCTTTTAAAAGAATTATTTTTTAGTTCTTTTATTTTCCTTCCCATTTGTGGCTATGTATATAGTTAGGATATTAGATCTTCATTTTGAGTAATAAGTTTTTGTATTATATCTTTGTTCTTTAAAACCAATACTTAATTAATTGAATTTAATTACCAAAATGTAACGTTTCTATTAATTAAACCAAGACTAATGCTTTGATGAATCAATACATCAGTATCTCTTAACTTGAGATCCAAATGAGCATGGCTATATTCAAAAAGCATTAGTATACATAGTTAGTGGTGATAAACGAAAGCAACTAAATCATTTTTTTTTTACTTCATATCTTTTTCTTTCTCTTTTATATCGTAACTTTTTTCGAACAAATATAAGAAGAATGTTGTCGCAATGAAAACGTTCTCTAGTTTTGTGAAGATGTTGTGTGTCTCTTCCACTTTATTCATTTTATATCATTTTAATTTAGATTTAGTAGGGGAAAGGAGAGAGATTGTCTGTCTTTCATGCAGTTCCGATGAAGATTGGATCATCATCGAATCAGATCAGAGAAGGGGTTACTGGGTCTGATCAGAGTTCAAGGAAGAGTTTTCAGAGTGTGAAGATTGGTAATGGTAATGCTAAGAAGTGGGTTGAAGTGGTTAATGGAAAATAATTGAAGGTAGGGGGTTATGTTGCTTCTAATGTAGATCAGGAAGATGATAATGCTTGGCAATTGGTTTCAAACAAAAAATCTAAGAGCAAGTCATAACTGGTGAATCAAGTGTTGATTGACTACAAATATAAGTCTTTCATCGTTACAAAGGATTCGAATGGTTTGTTACTGGAGGAAAAAACACGAAACACCAAGGACATTATTCAAGTGACGATTATTGGGGAAGCCATTGTATGGATGAGAATATCATGAAAAAGGAATCAAAAAAGAAATTTTATGGGCAATGGGACTGGACTTTTCATAGGAACGATGAACATATCTTGTTCTCAAGAAATGAGAATAAATATGGAGATTTTTTTAGAGCGTCATTTTCATCAAACAAGAAAAGACAATCCATGTGTTTTCCTGCTAAATCTGATGACTACAGATGGTCTCATTTTATTTCAGCCTTCTCGGATATTGTTGCATCAAAAACAAAAGTTATTCAAGAAGATTCGCTAACGTCCATTGCAAAGCCTGTGGTCTCGTCTGGAAACTGGGATTTGGATTTGATTGTAGAAGTTTCTGATGAAACAAAATCCTGGGATCATATTGGTCAAGAAATTGCTAGGAGATTTAAATTTCAAAGCAATTTTGATTTATTTCCTTTCGATGACAAAAAAGATTTTTTCTTTGTTACTGCAGACATCAAAAATTATTTGGTCAGAAGAGGTTTTTGGAGATTCAATGATACTTCAATAAGAATCTTGCCTTGGTGGGACTCTGTTAATTCAGTGTCAATGGTTGATAACTCTCATGTCAGTTCCTGAATTGAAATTAAAGGTGTTCCATTCAATCTTTGGGGAGATTCTTTGTATAAATCTCTTGGAAATAACTTTGTTAGTCTACTAGAGGTGCATTCGTCAACATTATGCTGGGAAGACGTTTATGGTATCCACATTAAGGTCCAAAATTATGTGCAATTATCGTCCGGTCTTTTGTTTCATTTTAATGGAATATCATTTACAGTAAACATCAAACCAGTGAAGCTTGTTAATGGCTAGCCAGAGCTTTTGTTCAAAAAAGTCAGTGTTCCAAAGGTCAATTTTGACTCAGCAATTATTCCGGTGATTCAGCCAACGGATAAGCCAGTGAGTTTTTCAGTTAATATTGACTAGCCAAACATACTGCATCCAACATTACGCCCGCTTAATTCACGACGGAGAGAATTATTTAAAAGATTTTCTCAACCGCCAAAAGAAATGGAGGTAATTTTAAAACAAAATTTAAATTTAAATTTTTCTTCCACTTCATCGGATGGGGACTTATCCGGGTCGGATTCGGATTCAAATCCAACTCAAATGGTTGATTTGGGACCACGTATTGGTCTTAATTATGAAGGTTCACAGGATGAGATTAATGATGCTATGATGGAAACCATTAAAGCTCATCTCAAAAACTTTGATAAGAATCGTGTCAAATAGGTTTCATCATAATTGTTTTTGATCTCTTTGGCTATTCTGTTTTTATCGTTTAATTATGAAGATTGTTTGTTAGAATATTAGAGGGTTAAATGATTTGAATAGAACAAATATTATAAAGAAGAAAGTTAGGGATTGGCAACCTACAATTTTAGTTCTTCAAGAGACAAAACTTCAATTTTGCACCGATTTAATTGCTTGGCAATGTTGGGGAAATAAAAATGTTAAGTGGATTGATTCTCCTTCTCAAGGTAGCTCTGGTGGTATCCTATGTTTATGGGATTCTTTGAAGATTGATGTTTCGTATTTTCTTATGAGTCTTTATTCAATTACTCTTCTTTGTAAATAAATTGGGTCTTCATTTTAATGGATGTTTACTGGTATTTACGCTCCGTGTGCTTCCTACACTAAATGTGTGAAATTATTTTGGAGAGAAATTGAAGAAGTGGGAAGTTTTTGGAATTATCCTTGGGTAATTGGTGGATATTTTAATGAAATTTGTTATGGCCATGAGAGATCTTCAGGTAGTACATCAACTATTGGCATGAGAAGGTTAAATAGATTCATTTCTAAGCATCAATTAATTGATCTTCCTCTCATTGGTGCTTCTTTTACTTGGACCAATAATCAGTTGCAGAGTATAAGAAGTCGTATTGATAGAATTATAATGTCTTTGTCGTAGGAGTTAGAGTATCCAAATGTAATTCAACAAGCTCTTCCTAGACCAGTCTATGATCATAGACCTATAGCTCTTATCTGTGATGGTTTGAAACGTGGTCCATCGCCATTTCGTTGTGAGTATTATTGGTTCACCCATCCTGATTTTGTTTCTCTAATCAAAAATTGGTGGGAGTCTTTTTCTATTTCAGGAAATGCAGGTTTTGTCTTTTGTAAAAAGTTGCAAATGCTAAATCCAAAGTTAAGGGAGTGGAGCAAGCAATAATATGGTGAACTTGACAGAAAATTGGAGGAATTGGAGGAAATTTTTACCAATTTGGATATTGAAGAAAATTTGCACAATGGTATTTCTGCAGATCAATGGGATGAAAGAGTTGCTACTAGACAAGAATGGTGCAGACTTACTCTGGTGAGAGTTGAGAAGTGGAGATGAAGTGCAAGAGCTAATGACATCAAAAACAATGAAAAGAACACAAAGTATTTTCACAGACTTGCAAATGATAACATAAGGAGTTATATTGGGTCTATAAAGGTGAATGGTGTATTAACAAATAATGAAGATGAAATTAAAAATGGCATTGTTTATTACTTCCAAAATTTTCTCTCATATGCTTCTCAAAGACATGTCAACATGGCAGGAATGCAATTTACTTCTATTTCTGAAAAAGTTTGTTCTTGGTTGGAGAGAGATTTTGATGAAGAAGAATGCTTTAAAGCTATCAAGTTATTGGGACAAAATAAAGCTCCTGGACCATATGGCTTTCCAGTTAGCTTCTATTTGTTATGCTGGGATATCATTAAACATGACTTTATGAAGGTGGTGTAAGATTTACAGGTTAGAGGCTTTTTGGATTGGAGGTTGAAAAACACTTTCATTGCTCTCATTCCTAAAAAGGAGACAATTAAAGAAATCAAGGATCTCAGACCCATCAGTTTAGTGCATGGTGCTTACAAGATTGTCTCTAAAATGCTGGCAGAAAGATTCAAAGAAACTCTTCCTACTATTATCTCTTAACATCAGACTTCTTTTTTTAAAAAAAGACAGATTTTGGATGGAGTGTTAATAGCTAATGAGCTAATTGATTCAAGACTAAAAAGTGGGAAACCAAGTTTACTTTGCAAGGTGGACTTTGAGAAATCTTTTGATCATGTGAATTGGGATTTTATTGATGAAATTCTTAAGCTCATGGGGTATGGAGAAAAGTGGAGAAGATGGGTTAGGTGTTGTGTGGAATTTTTTAAATTTTTTGTGCTTATAAATGGAAGTGCTTCTGGTTTTTTCACTAGTTGGAAAGGGATCAGACATGGAGACCCCTTTTCTCTATTCTTATTTCCTTTGGTTGGTGAAGCCCTTACTTTTATGAATAAACAAGCTCAATCTCAAGGTTTGTTATCTGGCTTCCAAGTTGGTAATGTAGGTATGCTCATAAGACACCTTCCATTTGCTGATGATACCTTGATATTTCTTGATGTTGATATTGAACAGATCAAAAATATTAGGTTGATTCTTATTTCTTTTGAGCTCTTGACTGGTCTTAAAATCAAATTTTCAAAGAGACAAATTTTTGGGGTTGGATTTGATGGAGACTTTTCTCAATTTTGTGACATTTTGGGATGTTACTCTGGTAGTTTTCCTACTACTTATTTGGGTTTACCACTTGGTGATAAATCTATAGGAGAAGCAAAATAGGATAAAATAATTGATAAACTTCTTGCAAAATTAGCTGGTTGGAAGAAGACTCTACTTAAAAGAGCTGGTAAAGTTACTCTTATTAATAGTATACTTGCTAGTTTACCTGTGTACTATATGAGTTTGTTTGAAATGCTAGTTTCAGTCTGCAAGAATCTTGAGAAGATAATGAGAGATTTCTTATGGCATGACAATGTTGGGAGGAAGAAATTACATCTTGTCAAATGGATTTCTCTTTGTAAAAGAAAGAAATCTAGTGGTTTGGGTGTTAACAATTTGAATAAAATGAATCAGGCATTATTATGTAAATGGTCTTGGAGGTTTGCCAATGAGAATTAGGCTTTATGGAGAAAACTTGTTGCTGAAAAATATGGTGTAGGTGAGGAGGCTTGGATTGCAAAAATACCAAATTGTGCTTATGGTAATTCTATTTGGAGAGCAATCATGAACTGTAACAATTTCTTTTTGAAACATGATAGATTTAAAGTTCATTCAGGCACAATTGCAAGATTCTGGGAGGACAACTGGTTATATGATAAACCAATAAAGGAGTGTTACCCAAATTTATTCAATGTCTCCAGGTCAAAGAATTTGAAAGTAACTGAAGTTGGAGTTATAGGTGAAGTAGGTATTACTTGGAATATCAGAACCCCAAGAAGACTGTTGGGTGAAGCTGCAGTTGAACACACAATTCGTATTGCTGATTTGCATTCTTTTCACTTTAATTCGGCTCTGGAGGATGAGTTGAAGTGGTCTTTAAGCTCATCAAAGGTTTACACAGTCAAATCTCTTTATGATTTCTTAACTTCAATGGATGAAAATCATCAATACAATGCTATATTTTCTTTTATTTGGAAGCAGAAGTACCCTCCAAAGATAGGTTTATTTCTTTGGACTATTGCTCATGACAGGCTGCCAACTAGGGACTCTCTTAGAATAAAAGGTATGGATGTTCCAGCAGAATGTGTTTTTTGTTCGGAGAATGAAACCACTTCCCATATGCTCCTTCACTGCTCTTTTGCAAAGAAGATTTGGTGCAGTTGTGTGGATAATTTTCACTGGTATTTCTCTATGCCTGATCAAGTCTCAACTGCCATTCAATCATGGAATTTACCTCAATCTTCAAAAGTTTTAACTTCTATCTGGAATTTAATGCATGCTGCTATCATGTGGAGTATTTGCCAAGAAAGAAATGCAAGAGTTTTCACTAACAAGATTTTCAATGAAGTTGTAGTGACAAACAAAGCTATCTACTACCTTTACTCTTGGTCCTTAGCATTTAAATATTTTGAGATAATCTCTTCGACTTATGTGATGAATAATTGGCACTCAACCTTTTTTGAGAGGCATTAGTTGTATCTGTTTTAGTTTGATCTATCTGTACATCATTCTTTTTCTTTTTTGAAGCTTTACCTTTCTGTGGGTTTAGCTTTTTCTTTCATTTGTTTTGGTTCAGGGTGGTATAAGGCTTTTATACCCTCTCTTTTTGATCAATATATTATTTTCTTTACTGATCAAAAAAAAAAAAAATTAGTGGGGACAAACCAAAATGGAAATAAAAGTGAAGGTTTGGATGGAATTTTTATAGAATTTTTGAAATGGAGGAAGCACCAATAGAAAATGGGCATGTAGTGGAAATAGTGGTAATTTTTGTTTTTTTGTTTTCCTTCCCATTTGTTAGGAGATAAGAAATTCATTTTGAGATAAGAACTATTTTGCTATGGATATAGTTAGGAGATAAGAACTTCATTTTGAGTAATAAGTTTGTGTATCATATCTTTGTTCCTTAAATACAATACCTAATTAATTGAAATTAATTACCAAAATGTAACGATTGTATTAATTAAACCAATACTAATGATTTGATGAATCAATACATCAGTATCTCTTGACTTGAGATACAAATGAGCATGGCTATATTCGAAAAGCATTAGTATACATGGTGGTGTTGAACGAAAGCAACTAAGTCATTTTTTTTACTTCATATGTTTTTCTTTTTCTTTTTCTTTTATATCGTTACTTTTTTCGAACGAATATAAGAAGTATGTTGTCGCAATGAAAACGTTCTCTAGTGTTGTGAAGATGTTGTGTGTCTCTTCCTCTTTATTACTTGTTATTTATAGCATTTTAATTTAAATTTAGTAAGGACAAACCAAAATAGAAATAAAAGTGAATGTTTGGATGGAATTTTTTATAATTTTTGTATTTGAAATGGAGGAAGCACCAATAGAAAATAGGTATGTAGTGAAAAGGTTGGTTAAAAAAACTATTTTTTAATGATTTTGTTTTCCTTCCCATTTGTGGCTATGGATATAGTTAGGAGATTAGATCTTCATTTTGAGTAATAAGTTTTTGTATCATATCTTCGTTCCTTGAAGACAGTTTTAATTAATCGAAGTTAATTACCAAAATACAATGATTGTATTAATTAAACCAATACATATGCTTTGATGAATCCATACATTAGTATCTTTTAACTTGAATTTCAAATGAGCATGGTTATATTAAAAAAACATTAGTATACATAATTGGTGGTGATAAACGATATTCTTTTCTTTCTCTCATATATCGTTACTTCTTTCGAACGAAAATAAATAGAATGATATCGTAATGAAAACATTCTCTAGTGGTGTGAAGATATTATGTGTTTCTTCCTCTTCATTCCTTGCTATTTATTACATTTTAATTTATCTTTAGTGGGGGACGATCCAAAATAAAAATAAAAGTAAAATTTGGATAAAATATTTATATAATTTTTGAATTTGAAATGGAGGAGGCACAAATGGAAAATGGGTAGAAGTAGAAGGAAGATTGTCACTGGTTTTTGAATTGGATTTGTTCGAAGATGAGAAGAACACACAACTGTTGGTTTGATTTGGAGGAGCTATGGTTTGTAGTTTGAGCACAAATTTCAGCTAAAATGTGTTGCTGCTGTGATTGATTTTGGTCTTTACAAGGGGTTTCTGAAGTAGATTATTATAGGAATTTGAACTGGATGCATATCCACAACAGAATGGCTCGAGTTTGTGCAGTTTTCGACAGAGATACTGTCTTTTTTTCTGTAGCCCATTTCTCCATTTTTTTTATTTATGAAACCCACCAACGATTGTATTAATTAAACCAAGACTAATTCTTTGATGAATCAAGACATCAATATCTCTTAACTTGATATTCAAATGAACAAGGCTATATTCGAAAAGCATTAATATACATAGTTGGTGGTGATAAACGAAAGCAACTAAATCATTTTTTTTTATTTTAAATGTTTTTATTCTCTCTAATATCGTTACTTTTTTCGAACGAATATAAGAAGAATATTGTCGCAATAAAAAACGTTCTCTAATGGTGTGAAGATGTTTTGTGTGTCTTCCTCTCCATTCCTTGCTATTTATAGCATTTTAATTTAGCTTTAGTAGGGACAAACCAAAATGGAAATAAAAGTGAAGGTTTTGATGGAATTTTTATATAATTCTTGAATTTGAAATGGATGAGACACCAATAGAAAATGGGCATATAATGGGAGGTTGGCTAAAAAAAAAATTTAAATTATTTTATTTTTCTTCCTATTTGTGGCTACAGATATAGTTAGGAGATTAGATCTTCATTTTGAGTAATATGTTTTTGTATAATATTTTTGTTCCCTAAACACAATATTTAATTAATTGAAATTAATTACCAAAAGGCAACAATTATATTATTGAAACCAAGACTAATGCTTTGATGAATCAATACATCAATATCTCTTAACTTGAGATTCAATTGAGCAAAGCTATATTCAAAAAACATTAGTATACATAGTTGGTGGTGATAAACGAAAGCAACTAAATCATTTTTTTTTGTACTTCAAATGCTCTTCTTTCTCTCTTATATTGTTACTTCTTTCGAACAAATATAAGAAGAATATTGTCGCAATGAAAATGTTTTTTAGTGGTATGGAGATGTTGTGTGTCTCTTCCTCTTATTTCCTTGCTATATATATCATTTTAATTTAGCTTTAGTGGGGGACTAAAGGTGAAGATTTTGGTGGAAATTTTATATAATTTTTGAGTTTGAAATGGAGGCACCAATAGAAAATGGGTATGTAGTGGAAAGGTTGGTTAATTCTTTTGTTTTCCTTCCCAATTTTGGCTAAGGATATAGTTAGAAGATTAAATCTTCATTTTAATTAATAATTTTTTATATCATACCTTTGTTCTTTAAAGAAAATACTTAATTAATTCGAAATAATTACCATAATGCAACGGTTGTATTAATTAAACCAATACTAATGCTTTTATGAATCAATACATAAGTATATCTTAACTTGTGATTCGAATGAGCGTGATTATATTCGAAAAGCATTAGTACACTTAATTGGTGGTGATAAATGAAAACAACTAAATCATTTTTTTTCCTTCATTTGCTTTTCTTTCTCTCTTATATCGTTACTTCTTTCGAACAAATATAAGAAGAAAGTTGTCGCAATAAAAACATTTTGTAGTGGTATAAAGTTGTTGTGTGTCTCTTACTCTTCATTACATTTTATTTATAGTATTTTAATTGAGCTTTAGTGGGGAACAAAACAAAATGGAAATAAAAGTGAAGATTTAGATGTAATTTTTACATAATTTTTGAATTTAAAATGGAGGATGCACTAATAGAAAATGGGTATATAGTGGGAAGGTTGGTTAAAAAGAACTATTTTTTAATAACTTTGTTTTCCTTTCCATTTGTGGCTACGGATATAGTTAGGAGATTAGATCTTCATTTTGAGTAATAAGTTTTTGTATCATATCTTTTTTCCTTAAATTATGACCCAGACGACTAAGTATTAGTCGGCATCTTTTTAACCCACTACGATGCCGACTAATTGTTGATGGATATGTCTATTTTCCTGAGTACAACTATGTTAATAATAGGCTTGTTAAAATTAATAGTCAGCATGTTAAAACATACTGACCAAGATGACTACACATTAGTACTTAGTTAATTGAAATTAATTACCAAAATGTAACGATTGTATTAATTAAACCAAGATTAATGCGTTGATGAATCAATAAATCAGTATCTCTAACTTGAGATTTGAATGAGCGTGGCTATATTCTAAAAGCACCAGTATACATAGTTGGTGGTGAGAAACTAAATCATTTTTTTTACTACATATGTTTTTTTTTCCTCTTTTATCGTTACTTTTTTCGAACGAATATAAGAAGAATTTCGTCACAATGAAAATGTTCTCTGGTGGTGTGAAGTGTTGTGTGTCTCTTCCTATTAATTCCCTGCTATTTATAGGATTTTAATTAAACTTTAGTGGGGGACAAACCAAACTGGAAATAAAAGTGAAGATTTGGGTGGAAATTTTAAATAATTTTTGAATTTTAAATGGAGGAGGCACCAATAGAAAATGGGTATGTAATGGAAAGGTTGGTTAAAAGAATTATTCTTTAGTTATTTCGTTTTCCTTCCTATTTGTGGTTACGGATGTAGTTAGTAGATTATATCTTCATTTTGAGTAACATGTTTTTGTATCATATCTGTGTTCCTTAAAGACAATACTTATTTAATTAAAATTAAACCAAATGAAACAATTGTATTAATTAAACCAAAACGAATGCTTTGATGAATCAATACATCAATATCTCTAACTTGAGATTCAAATGAGCAAGGCTATATTCGAAAAGCATTAGGATACATAGTTGGTGGTGATGAAAGCAACTAAATCATCTTTTTTGTTTTACTTCGTATGGTTTTCTTTCACTCTTATGTCGTTACTTCTTCGAACGAATATAAAAAGAATGTTGTCGCAATGAAAACAGTCACTAGTGGTGTGAAGATGTTGTGTGTTTCTTCCTCTTCATTCCTTGCTATTTATAGCATTTTAATTTAGTTTTAGTGGGGAAAACCAAAATACAAATTAAAGTGTAGATTTGGGTGAAATTTTTATACTCCCTCCGTTTCAAAAAGACTGTCCGCTTTGACTTTGTTAAAATATTAAGGAGACCGTAGAATTTTACTTGACTACCCTTAGTTACTTATCTATTTATTTTTTTGATACTAAAAGAATTTATTGATTAAGTGAAAATTTTACAATTATCTTCCTCTACTAGAGTAGAAATGTAATCTGGAAAATCCTCTGTTAAATGAAAACTAGCAGACTGCTCTCTAGCTCTTTTTGCTATGATATGAGCTGCATTATTACATAGTCTGGGAATAGACTTACAAAACCAAAGACTACTACTATTGAGTTTGTTTTTAATAAATTGAGTTTTGTTCTGATTGAACCAATGAACCTTTAGTTCATTCCCAGCTATGGAATTCACCACTGTTTCATAGTCTATTTCAAAAATCACCTTTATTGCTCCAAGATCTTCCATCCATTCTACTGCTACCTCTAATGCCTTGAACTCAAAGTACTCAGCCCCATATTCTTCTTCCACCTCTTCATTGAAGCATACTCCTTTTACTCCTAGACAGTTCCCTGCAAATCACGAACTATTAGTCTTATACTTCCTCTTTTAGTCTAAGTAATATAAGAGCCATCTAAGTTAATTTTCATAAACAATTTATCAGGAGGTAACCAGATTTTTGTTTGCATAAAATTGGTGACAGAATTATTATGAGCATTAGGAATATGGGCAAACTGAGTATATAAATGATTTATTCTAGCAATGGACGTCTGCAAATTAGGATTTTTATTTTGAAAAATAACTGAACACCGTTCTTTCCAAATTTGCCAGGTCACACACATAAACCTGCAGATTAAGTTTCCTTCATTAAAACACAAAGAAATAGTGTTAGTATCTGAAGAGTGAAACCAAATTTATCATCCAATTATCCAAATCAGCAAACTCATTCTTAACTGCATCAATGTTAATGTTCATTTCAAACCAGATAGCTCTACTAAAATTGCATTACATAAACAAATGCTTCATGCTTTCCTCATTGGTTTTACAGAGACAACACTGAGAGTCAATGTCAGGTTTGTATTTTGAGATGGTAGTTCTAACTGGGACAATTTTATTGATACATTTCCAGATAAAGATCTGCACTCTATGTGGAACTTTAAATTTCCACAAGTTTTTCCAGACATCCTTTGGGATGTTACTATTGGCAACAATTGAATTAACTTCCCTTGTGCATATAGTGTTATAAGCACTTTTCACAGAAAATTTACCTTGTATATCTGGTTTTCAGATCATGGTATCTTCACCTGTGGAAGGAATTCTCATGCTCAGAATTAAACTAGCATGGTCAGAAGGGAAGAGAGTATTAACCACATAAATATTCCATTGTCTAGTGCATGTTAAAAACAAATCACAAACCAGAGTATAAT
This sequence comes from Papaver bracteatum, assembly GCA_023529315.1. Lineage (NCBI taxonomy): Eukaryota > Viridiplantae > Streptophyta > Magnoliopsida > Ranunculales > Papaveraceae > Papaver > Papaver bracteatum. The sequence goes on from JAJJWX010003180.1 coordinate 1,163,291, forward strand.
TTGCAAAGCTAGATGAACCTACAACAGGTACAGGTGGGCTATTCAATCCTATAACCCAACAATCCAGCCAGATATTAAATTTTGTACCACTTCTAACTAACCACATTGTATTTTGTTGCACAACTTCCAGACCAGAGTAAATGCTTCTCCATAACCAAGAACATTCATCCTTAAGCTTGTCTAAATGAAGGAAATTACCATTCCTATAATATTTAGCTTTATGAACCTTGTAGCAAAGGGAATTTTCATCATTACAAGCTTTCCAAGCTAATTTATTTAAAATGATAGTGTTAAAGTGTTCTAGATTTCTAAAACCTATACCACCTAGGGCTTTAGGAATCTGAAGTTTATCCCACCCTATAAAGTATATTCCTTTAGAATTACCTTCTTTTCCCCACCAAAACTTTCTCTGAATGGTGTCTAATTGATTTATGATGTTTTAAGGAATTAGTTACTTATCTATTTTATTTTAATAAAAACGCTAGAAATAAAAACTACCTAAAATTATTAGGAGGATTATAAATACGAAATATAAAAGGAAAACTAAAAGATATCATATTTATGGAGTATAAACTTTATATGGAATTTAATTGTTGGAGCCAAATATATATTCTCTTAAAATGAATGAATGATATATTTGTTTCCTTAATTATATATATTTCTTTAATATCTTATTTCGGGTCCCGTTTAAAATAAATGTATTAATATAAAAAATTTAAGGGTATATCAGAGAGTTCATTGGAAAATATGACTATAAACAGAAGTTGGGCACAATTTTGAAACAGACGAAAATGGAATAGAGGATAGTCTTTTTGAAACGGAGGGAGTATAATTTTTGTATTTGAAATGGAGGAGACACCAATTGAAAATGGGTATGTAGTGGAAAGGTTGGTTTAATAGAATTATTCTTTTATTCTTTTATTTTCCTTCCCATTTGTGGCTATGGATATAGTTAGGAGATTAGATCTTTATTTTGAGTAACAAGTTTTTGTATTATATCTCTGTTCTTTAAAAACAATACTTAATTAATTGAAATTAATTACCAAAATGTAACGATTGTATTAATTAAACCAAGACTAATGCTTTGATGAATCAATACATCAGTATCTCTTAGCTTGAGATTCAAATGATCATGGTTATATTCGAAAAGAATCAGTATATAGTTGGTGGAGATAAACGAAAGCAACTAAATCATCTTCTTTACTTTATATGCTTTTCTTTCTCTCTTATATAGTTATTTCTTTCAGACGAATATAAGAAGAATGTTGTTGCAATGAAAACGTTGTCTAATGGTGTGAAGATGTTACATGTTTCTTCCTCTTCATTCCTTGCTATTTATAGCATTTTAATTTAGCTTAGGGGGGACAAACCAAATGGAAATAAAAGTGAAGATTCGGGTGAAATTTTTATATAATTTTTGAATTTGAAAACGGAGGAGGCACCAATAGATAATGGGTGTTTAATGGAAAGGTTGGTTAAAATAACTATTTTTTAATTATTTTATTTTCTTTCCCATTTGTGGGTACGAATATAGTTAGGAGAAAAAAATTGGGTGATAGGTGAGAAGGTTTTTTTTCTTTTGAAAAGGTATTTTCACCCTTTCTTTTTTATTTTTGTTATAGGGAAAGCTGATTCGTTTAGGGGGAAAGCATTTTAAGGGGAAAACTAGTATTATTGAGATGTGTATAGGGGGAACGTTCACGTAAATTGAATTTTACAAATTAATTTTATATTACCAGATTACCCTCCAAACAAACCATTATCTAATTGACCGTAACAGCAGGCGGAAACTTCATTTCACCCAAGGAGGAAATCAAACACTTTTGATTCTTAGCTCACTTTCTTAAACCTGGAGATCTCTTTTTAATTTTACTTTAATTCATTCCATCAAGGAACGTATTTTTAAGTTTTGGGTTTGAAGGAAAGTTTAGCTATCGGAATTCCATTGATATGTATGTGAACTTTTATATTATGCACGATGACTGTTTGATAAAATGCTTTACATAATGCCATGAGTGAATTTTTGCACAACATGTCATATTACCAACATCAACCATAAAATTAGGCATATCATGAAGATGCGAAAGCTAGAGTCCAAATAAAGGCCAAAGCAAATGCCTATAGAACGATCGAGCCCAAGTTTCCCACCGTGAACACTTCGTACGAGATTGCAATGAAAAAAAAAAGTTGGGAATATATTTTTATAGATGAGGTTAGTGGTCGACTACTTTGATCCACTCATGATTTTCTTTGCACGCAGAAAGAATTAACTCACAATCACAAGCATAACTCACAATCACAAGCATATGTTTGTGGTCATATGATCATACGATCATGTTTTCTCATGAAGTGGCATTGGCTGAAAAACACAAAGTGCAAACTCCTAGAAGAGTTGAAATACTGTACGTAGAACGATAGTACTTTATCTTTAGCTAGATTATAGAATTAGGTTAAGGATAAAACGGTAAACTTTGGTGTTTTGTTAGGGGGAAAGACAATTTTTGACTCCTCCCCTTTAATGTCTAATAGTCAACAGAGATATACCTTTGTCAAAGAATTTCAGCTTTCCTCCTAAATAGTTCAGCATTCCCTATAACAAAAATCTTCTTTTTGGTATTGGTTTGTAAAATCAATGAGAAAAGTGAGAGGAAATATAATGAATTTATTTTTCTCCATGGGTAATGTGTTGGTAAGTGATATGGAATGGGGTGTTTGTAAGGAATAAATAGTGTTTCTTGGTTTTTATATCTCCCTGTCTTGTCGAGACTATGGATCGTATGTATGTCTTCTATCTAGTCAATATCGGGATGAGATTTTATTTTATTTTTAAAAGTATCATCACTCATCCGCCCATTTGATATACTACATATCAACATGTTATGTATTATATATAAATAAATATTGTTATGTTATATTGACACTACAATATTATTGTACTACATATCAATACTGTTATGTATTGATACTACATATTAATATTGTTATGTTATACTATATATGTTACTATATGTTACTACATATTAATACTAGTTACTACTAGTATACTAGTTTACTGTAATATATATGTTACTACTACTTACTACTATTATACCAGTTTACTAGTACATATGCAGGGACGGTACTGGGGGATGGCTTAGGGGTGCTCCAGCCACCCCCAAATCTCTAAAACTCACCAAAAAAACATATTTTCATGTATATCTTTTGGGGGGAAAAAAATGAATAGCCCCCTAGAAATTTTATGTTTAGCCTATAGTGTTTGAATTAGCCCACCTAGAATTTGAATCCTGTTTATGTCGTTGTACATATGTTACTACTAATATAGTAAAGTAGTTACCTAATTTACTAAACATATTTTTGTTACTACTAGTACAGTACATATTAATATGTAGTATCACCATATTGATACTACTAGTATGTAGTAACATTTACATGTGTTGACACTAATTAGATCTGGAAGAGTGTTTTAGGCATTTAGAAAATATACTTTATAATCTCCACAAAGTTTTTGGATTAGCGAGTAAATAATTTAGTCCAAAAATAGCGAGTAAATATTTTTCACGGGTACTAGCCATTAACTAGGTCATTAAAAACTGGATTAAATAGTAATTCCTACAATCCAATCCCTCCCCAATTCGGGCAGATACCAACCAGCTCATCGGTTGGTTGGATTCAAACTCATTTGAATTATTATACTGTTGCATTCCGCTTTGAACACAGTACACGCGGGGCACTCCCACCTAGGGGACTACTCCCCCAGGACCCCTTCGTATCGGCAACAACTAAGTGTCCTTCAATTAACCACAGTTCAACAGGCAAATTCACAGCTAAAAACTTTATAAAGAAAATAGATCCCGTCACAAAATGAAACTGATCACAACAAACCCAAATTTTAAGTCAATTATTTGAAACAGAAAACCCATCACGAAGTCACCTACACCTTATTATACAAGAGAACAAATGAAAATAGCAGTAGTTTTTGTTTTGGTGATGATAACAGTAGTTTTTGAACGTGGTTTCTGTTGTCCGATGAAACCTTACTTAAGTAAAAGAAGAGGAGGGTTTTTGAATGATAAAAGCCATGCACTGAACCTGTTTCTGATTGTCAAAAGCCAAGCAACGTATATATGCATTTGGATACGTCTTCTTACACTCCTGCATCTCGTTCAGAACTTGAGTGGCATCGGTGCAACCAAACATCGGTAGCTTCCACAATGTCCAATACCTTCCGTCGTAATACCCTGGCATCTGGCTGTTTGTTCGGTATACATGCCCAACCTTCCATCATAGAAGAACAAAAATATCAACGATGTGTAATTGATGAACTGAAGAAATGCACAAGGAACAAAACATGAAACTTAATTAGGACTATCTTTCTCTCTAAATTGTTACCTCATCGAATTCTAGGCACGGGATCCATCCTTTAGAGAGCATGTAATCGATCTCCTTAGCAATGGATTCATTTGAGAGAGGTGGCAAGTATGACAGTGTCTCGTGCTTCTTGTTTTCGATTGGATTCCACGTCTACATATGTATCATCAATTACTAGAATTAGAGAAGGATATATATAGCGAGAGACACGGCAACACAAATAATAAGTTTTGTACTACAAAAGCATCAACATTCTTGTACCTTCATGCAATGAGTTCTGGATCCATTTGAAACCACTTTCTCACCCCATCCAATGGATGTCTTAGGTGAAAACATTTTTGTCGAAACAGTTTTCAATCCGGCGTGACCGGACACGGCAACTGGAACTGCAATGATCCCTGCAGACATCTTACTACTCTTCCACTAAGAGTTCCGTATTAGCTAGTCTTGTGAGCGTAGTGAAGATGGTTGAAGAAGCTCAATAAGTAGCTGTGGGTAGAAACTTACCAACTACGAAGGGACCGGGAAGGAGGGTCTTTTTAGGTGCTTAACATTGGTTTCATCACTACCTATTTTCTGATCTTGCAAATTTAATGGTCGACACGTGGCATGTGAGCATCAATTAGCCCCATATAAAACAATGCATTTTGCAGTTAATAGTTCATCGCAGCTATCTTGTACACTATATTATGATGACTCTGATGCAAATGAATGCATCATGTCGTCACCAGCGTAACTGCTTTTGAGATAGAATAATAAATTCGGGTAAGAAGATGAACATAAAGATATGTTTCGTCACCAGCGTAGCTTGCGCTTGAAATGCTTGCCCAAAATGACAAGTCATTTGGACGGCCTGACCAGCGGAGATTGTGATCTGGATTTTTGGGTCACATAATAGAACATACCAATAGCCAATAGGGCAATAGATATCAGGCATCAATATAGAAGGAACGCTATCGAAGACTACCCAAACCACAAACAAAGAAACTGTGTTTGTAGGGCTCAATTGGTACGAGGGATTTCTGAAATATCTAACTCATCTCAACCGCAAATGGGTTCCTCATTAATATTCTATCTATATATTTAGTTTCTCAAGAAACAATACAAAAAGATGACCCTTAAATCCAGCGAAAAAGAGTGATCAATATGATCCAGTATTCAGCAGAGCCCCAGTGCCCCACTAGTGAATGTTTAACCAGACAGAGACACTTACCATACTTTGCATACGAATTAATTGAAATGGAAAACTAACAGGCACCATATGCGAGTAAAAACTAACTTGTCATCCAATATTTAACCCAGCTTAGTCGCATCAGAGGGGTGTTAATCCACAACTTCCACCATCACATAACAACGTGATAATGTCAGACCAACAATGTCTCATGATTCTAGCGAGCAAAGTTGCATGCTTAATCAGGACAAGAGAGATGTAAATTCGGATATCATAAATGGGGAAAGGATAGACATCCCGAGGGTCATCGCGATAGAAAGATCGCGACAGAGAGTCAGTAGGATTAAGGAGCGGGTCAGTAGGGTTAAGGAGCGGGTCATCACGACAGAGAAAATCAGTAGGGTTAAGGAGTGATCCAACGGTTTTATAGGGGTAGATTTTAGAGTGGGACCCACCCCACTCTCCCTGTCGGGAGTCGGGACAACCCACCGGATATAAATCATTTCCATCATAGAATACAGAACCACTACTGCCAATTGCTGAATTATATAAACCATTGTTTTGGAGAATAAATCAGAAAATGGTTGGCATGTATGCAATCAGAATATTTCAGATAGAAGTGTAAAATGCCAAACAATCTTTCAAGTTTAATGAAGGGTTAGCAAACACAGTCAAACATTAAATCCTAGATTAGTGAGTTTTCTGAAATACCAACTAGAACAAAAGAGAACAAATTCGGTCGGGTCGACAAACAGTGGATATTAGCAACACCTCATAACACGTGTTATGAGCACTCACATCCACCTATAAGGATAATCAGAGACCAAACATAATATCCATCTCAGATAGAAGTATGCAATCAGAATATTTCAGATAGAAGTGTAAAATGCCAAACAATCTTTCAAGTTTAATGAAGGGTTAGCAAACACAGTCAAACATTAAATCCTAGATTAGTGAGTTTTCTGAAATACCAACTAGAACAAAAGAGAACAAATTCGGTCGGGTCGACAAACAGTGGATATTAGCAACACCTCATAACACGTGTTATGAGCACTCACATCCACCTATAAGGATAATCAGAGACCAAACATAATATCCATCTCAGATTTCTGAAAGTTTTTAAGAGAGAATATATAACTATCTTACAGTATTTTTCAAATTACATTCTGATATATCTCCGACTAAAGTCACCTTGCAACTGCGGCACAAACAGCTCCACTTCCATCTTGCCACCACAATACTCCCTGCAAAAAATATAAGCGCATAAGACAAATTCATCTTTTTTTCTATGGGATGATAAGTTCAGTATCACGATGTCTGCAGAAAGGGATGATAGAGCAGTGAAAAAGTGGGACAAACAACACATCAAGGCCAAGATATGTTTGTCTATTAGTCGTGTTTGCGCTTCATCGAAAATAAAAAGTCTTATTAATTAGTTACAAATGCAAGTAATAAATTCCAAAGCGCAAGAGTTAGAAGTGGTACCTGAATATTTCAACAATGAGAAACCTACGAGCTACGACATTCACTATCAGTTGACTAATTGCAAATTTGCAATTACAATCAAAGGCGAGATTCTGTAAGTGGTTTCACCACATAACTTGTTAGTTGTTACCCTGGGGATTGGGTAGAACAATTGATAGTGCAATTGGAACATGAGTGATTATTCTTGTATACACGAACTATGAATCAGGAAACAAATTGCACATGCAAAGATGCAACACTTAATCTGTGGCAGACTGTCAATTAGCTATGCAACACCGATCACTAAGACAACAGATGCTTAGTAAGAGGCCAACAGCCAGAGGTGGGAAACTAAGTCCGGGTAATAAGGCTAAAGTTGACCTGGTTTACTTGTCAAACAATTCTTCCACATAATTAGACTCGTTACAGCTTCCACCTGCCCCAGGACTTGGACAAAAAAAAAAAAGCAACAACAGTCCAATGGCAGCGCTAGGTAGTGGAGAGCTATCAAAGATCCTTCCACAGTCTAGGTGTATTATAAAACCGTTCCACCCGTGACAGCAATTAAAGTATTAAACAGTGACTAATATAAATCTTTATCAATGCAAACGTTTTACACAGAAAGCTAGTTATGCGACATCTTCGATTCTGCTTAGTTACTCAGGGAATTAGCTACAAACGTACTTACAAAACCTTTTCCATTTTGTATGAGATTTTACATGAAACCAACGCTACTTTTACACCCCATGACCAACTCCTAACACATGCAGCAGAGAAAGACAAGTTTGTCGATTAACTGACTCGCTAAATTTTCGTAGGTCCATCATACAACACAATCGCCCACCATCACCTGTGATGCATTCTCTCATTTGGTATCTACCTCTACCACAACATTAGCTAACCCCTTGAACCCGAATAATGAAATATGGCTTTACAATCTATTTTCTTTAACCATCAACTTTATTCTCAAACAAAGAATCACTAGCAAAAGCTTTCATTAGGGATTTTCTAAGTTTGTGCATGTGTGGGTAATCCTTATCACCATCTTCATGTTTGAAAATTATTGTTACCATATCATTACTGCCGATGTCATGCAATCTGGATTATTCTCATAGAAATTCATCCCAAAACCTAGTGTCCTAGACCAACCTACCAAAGTATTTCATGTGCCTATCTGCTCTACATCTCTAGCGCCCCTTTCTGCAAAGGATTTGATTACCAAACCCTAAGCACTGAATAGAAAAATTAACCAAAAAAATTAGGGCAAAAATCAAACCTTGACGAATGAATATCAACGATTACGCTCCAGAGGAAGAGGACGATTAAACCCTCCACGTCTATTCATATACTGCCGAGGCTGTCTCTTAGTAGTCATTCTAATCCCACTAACATCAGCACCAGGTACAGGTTTACCTTTAGTTGAATCAAAACCAACAGGCATACCTAATTTCTTCATCATCTCAATCTCATCATTATCCATCATAATTTCTCCCTCATTAACATCTTCATTAGGTGCCTTCTTCTCATCTTGCTCCCTTACAATCCCATCAACAAATTCTGATACAATATCAACTGATGAATCCCTTCTTTGTTTGTTGTCGTCACGACGGTGTTTTCGTTCTTGCGACGGAGAACGGTCACGGTAATGATTATGTCGTCGAGAACGGTCGACGGAACGTGAACGAGATCTTGATTTTACTCTTCGATCTGATGGTGAACGGGTACCGGAGCGAGGGCGTCTTGGTGAGCGGGTACGCGAACGAGTATGTCTTGATGAACGAGTACGTTCTGGAGTTCGTGATCTTCTACTTCGATCTTTGATTCTATCTCTTTCACGGTCTCGGTCTCTATCTTCTCTGTCTCTCCTTCTTTCTCTATCTCTCTCACGGTCTCTCACTCTATCCACCATTTTTATTTTTTATTTTTTTTTGCTGTTCTTCACCTTCTCAGAGCGAAGAAGATGATGAAGTGTGTGGCCGAAACCTGGAATACCTAAGTTCCCCCTACAAAAGAAAGATGGAATTAGGGCCGGCTAAGATCTAATCCGCGGATCTGACTAGGCCCACCTGACTTTATGTTGTCCGAGGAACGCTATAAGAGCAAACTTCAATCGAAAATGCCATATAGCCACCTGAATAACAGCATTTTCTGATGTGGCAGAAAGAGAATGTGTTTATCTTTACCACGTCACTTAAAATTTATATTTTTAGAGCTAGCACTATGGTGCTAGCTATCCCTTCCTTATCCCTCAAATGTAGGGAAGGGATGGCACATAAAAGGCAAACTTGTTATGGTGCCCTCTCATCCCTTCCCTACACAAAACAGGTACTCAGTACGAGTATATATAATGTCAAACGGGTACTCAGTACGCGTATTAGTCAACTCGTTGACTTGACCAAAAACGGGTACTCGGTACGCGTTTCGTAGGTTTTAACACACAGAACTCGGAGCAGACGACCATTCTTCTTCTTTTCTAACTTTCATCCTCTCAAAACCCCTCTTACCCCCTTTCGATTTTCATGTTGATTCATTGCGATTCCATTGCTTAGATTAAAAGGGTTTGATGGTTACTACTAGGTGAAACAAATCCATTCTACAATTTCGAATTTCATCCAAAAAATCATCTAAGGTGAGTGATTCTAATGTTAGGGTTTTTAAATTAATTTGATTCTAGTTTTGATGAAATTGTTGATACTAGGTTGGTTGGATATGTAGTATGCAATTGAATAACGTTATTAAAACATATATTTAGTGAAAATGCATGATTATTTGTTGTGTGCCTTGATTTATGTTGAATGAAATGTTTCATCAAAATGCATATCAATGTAGAACCTTGATAGACTTGTATTTATGTATGCTATAGACAAATTCATATTGTGCTTTTTGTTTGCTAAGGTGCACAATGAGTCTAATACGTTCTTATGTGAGATTCAAACATGGAATCTATTTGGATACTTCTAGTGATAGTGATGAAGAAGAGAAAGCTTTGCTTATGTTTACACAACTATGTTTGGATGAACGGTTGAGTATTATTAGACAATTTGTACCAAAGAAGGTACAGACACGTAGTGTAATAACGCGTGATCGAGTGTGGCATGATGCGGAAATGATGAATGATTATTTTACGCCTGGAACCGGTTATACCTCTAGACAATTCAAACAACGTCTAGGCATGAGGGAAGACTTATTCGAGAAATTGTTAGGAAAATTGCTTGAAGTGGATCCGGAATGGCATCAACGTCCGGATGCAACTGGTACTATGGGGAATTCCCCGCATATGAAATTAGTTGTCGTGATGAAATATTTATGCAAAAGTACGCCAACTGGTAGTGTTGATGATTACACTCGTATGGGTGCTATTACAATACACATGTATCTAAAAAGATTTTGCCACACCGTTTGCATGACTTTTGGAGTAAGATATTTACGTGAACCCACTCTTGAAGATGTTTAGAGGTTTCTAGCTGAGAATGCCGACCAAGGTTTTCTAGGAATGCTTGGTAGTGTTTGATTGTATGCAATGGCCATTGAATAATTGTCCGGTAGCTTGGCAAGGAACTTACCGGGGTAAAGATAAAGAGAGTAGTTTGGTATTAGAGGCGGTGGCATCATACGATTTGTGGTTTTGGCATGCCTTTTTTGGAATGATTTGAATGTGTTGGCACATTCACCCCTTTTTGATAACATGCTAAAGGGTGTAGCACCTCCATGAAATTATGTCATCAACGGTCACCAATACAATATGGGTTATTTCTTAGCCGATGGTATCTATCCAAAGTTGACTACAATTGTACAAGCTTTTTCTCAGACATTGGACATTCCCGACTATGTTAGGTTCAACAAGTATCAAATGGCTAAAAGAAAGGATGTCGAGCGTGCTTTTGGAGTGCTTCAAGGTAAGTATTGGCACCAATCTGACTTGAATCTAATTATAAAATGTTACCTTATTTTACACAACATCATTATCGAGCATGAGCGTCGGGATACGGATTGGGGTAGGGTTGTTCATGTTCCACTTCCGGAACCTAGTGTTAATGGTCGTGTATTTATGTCATCTCTGAAAAACCTAGAACTGCACCTACAACTAAGAAATGATCTTGTTAATCACATTGATGTGCGTCCTGGTAAAGGAGGCGCAGTAGGAACTTGTCTAGTTTGGAGGGTTCAAATATGGAATACGTGGTACTTACATCGTCAGAAGGAGATTATGATGATACAGACTTAGAAGAAGAAGTTGTCCCAGGCCAAAACGAGGATGAAGCATTTGAGTATTATGAAGATTACAATAATCAAATCCCAGATGACTTTCAACATGGAGATGAACAACTACATGCATACGTACATGTTGGAGACGAATATAAACATGATGGAGATGACGATGAGGATTATGACGATGATGAGGAGGATTATGACGATGACGATGAAAATGAGGAGGACGATGTTGAGGATGATGGTGACGATGATGCGGGTAGGTATGATGATGATGATTCTGAGGCATTGGATGTATTTCACTGTTGTGTTTTAAGTTTTAGAATGTTACACGCACTTGTAATAACAAATTTTTGTTTATTTTTGGGATTAAATTATGTATGCAAATAATGAAGTTTAGATTTGGTGGCATATGGTTTACAATTACGATAATCCACGAAATCATTTAAATTGTATATGGATATGTATACATATCCGTAAAATCTATTTGTATAATATATGGATTAGTATACTTATCCGTAAAATCTCGTTCTACAGTGAATGGATATGTATACGGGATGTGTATAAAGGATTCACAATCTCTTTAGCAATGAAGACATTAGTTCGACCAACTATGTTCTTCATCTTCAATCAAAAAAAAATTATTTTTTTCCAAATTATTATCCACAACACTTATATTTCTTAATTATGGTGGGTTATATTTCGGAGGAAGGCGATTTGATAGTTAGTTTATGGGTTGAAGTTCATCTAGAGAATGAAGAAGAAGATGAACAACTAAACAACACAAACCTTTTGGAGAAGTTGCTGCAAAGGTTGACTATACATTAACGAGAATCCGAATGAACGCACGTTTAAGTACTTAAAAACAAGGTTAAACGTTATAACTTCAGACGTGAAAGTATATGTAACGACACAGAGATCGTAATATTAATGTGTTCAGACCCATCGAATCATCTGTTGTGCTATCTTTTTAAAAAAAATTATGAACATTAGTTTAATGAAGTGATAAAATGGAGTTATTTATTTGAATTTGGATTTGAATATCGAGTGGTTACAACACATTTAAAATTAAGCTAACAACAATACTAACTAGAAATTTAAGACAACACTTTTAATATAAACATGTACTATAAATTAAAAAAAACTAAACTCAATGAAAGATAAAAATAATTAGAATTGGATTACATCTTCATCTTCTGAATCTTCAACGCTGATTATACCCTTCCCCTTCAAAATATGCTTTTGCTTGCGTTGATAATATTGTTTTTCGTTGGGAGCTAAACGACTAAGGTCCATCAACATTATTGCATTGTATTGATCAAAATGCATTTGTTGTCCATGCATTTGATTATTCTGTTGTTGAAGCATTTGCAAATTGATTTCATCTTCCATTTGATAACTCGGTTGTTGAGTATACCCCTAAAAAGTTTGGTATTGCCATTCTTATTCCATTCTCATTTTTCCTTCCTTGATCATGTTTCCTTAAGATACTCCAAAATGCTAGAACTATGTTGATAGACCTTATCTTCTTCCATCTTAACCGAAGATGTTCCCTCATCATCTTCTCTATATATACCTGGCTAGTTTTTTGGATTTCTTTGTTCCTATAGGACGTGCATTTTCCTTGTATTTCCAGCGAGATTATCCAATGGGAAAAACTTCAGTACCATCTTTGACTGATACAAAGTTACGATGATTATCAAATAACTCACTGTTTTGGCTCACAGTCAGTTCATAATTATATCCAGGGACCTTTGCTTTAAACAATTCATAACATGCATCATACTTGAATGGTTGTCCTCTTTGTTCCTGAAATTGAAGGCGACCATCTCTTGTCTGAAAAATTATATAAGAAACATTGGGTTTATTGCTATTATCACCAACTATATGGAAAAACTTAAAAATTTAATAAAACTTACCAAATCGTCGTGGTTCGCACCGCTCTTGGTTTGCCGATATAGAGCGTTAAGAATGGACATGAATTCTTTGACATATTTTTTAATATGTCTCATCTTTCTTTTTAAAGCATCCCAATCTCTTCCATATGGATTTCCATTGCGTTGTATGAAAATTTCATGAATATTATCCAAAACAGAGCGTTTTTTTTGCGCCGCACCCACAATTTCGTCCATACTCACATAAATAAAAGCAGTATTAAGATCAACATCTTCTTGTGTGACAAAATTAAGTACCATTTTGAATGAAACTAAGATAAAAAACAAAAAAGTGGTACAATAATCTAAATACCAAAGACGTATAGTAAGATGAAGAGAAAGAAGAAATCAATTGATGTAAGAAGGAGAAAATAAGAAATCAATTGATTTGGTGTGGTTTGAGTAGAGAATTAGAGTGGTATTTATCGATGATTTTGAAAAAAATGGTCGTTGGGATCCGACGGTGTAGAAAATAAAGCCGTTATTAGTGATGGGTGGTTATGATCGGGTGTGAGAGAGGCGTTAACCAAAAAAGGTCAAACAAATATTATTTACGAAATGGGTACTCAGTACCTGTGCAAAAATCTACGTGTACTGAGTAACTGTATCAACGACTTTATGCGTACTGAGTACTCATAAAGCGTAAAATAATACGGGTACTGAGTACCCGTGTGATTTCCCTTCCCTACACGAGTGATCAGATCTGATCAGCCTTGTAGGGATGGAGGTATATATCCCTACTCGTGTAGGGATATGGGAGACCATAGCACTTGCATTTTTGGGTTTTTGAGGGAAATTGAGGGATAGGGAAGGGATTCCCCCTCCCATAGTGCTAGCTATTACCATGTCACTTAAAACTTAAAAGTAAAAACCAAAATCTAATATTTCCTCTATTTTTCTGGTTTTTTTATTTCGCTGAAACTAGGTTACGAAAACAAGTAAAAAACAAAATCCTCACTTGATTTTATCGAACCTAGCCGCTGGGTTGCACGGACGCTCCGTTTTTGGAGTCGTGTCCGCGTCCGACGCACCAATTTGTGCGTCCCGCGCGCGTCTTGTTTGGACGCACCGATGACTCGGGTTTTAAGCATTTTTTTTCCATTTTCATTTAAACTTATTCCTTTATTTTTACTATTATTAACTAAATGAAGAAAGACAAACATTTAGATCAATCATTTAAGTCTTTATTAGGGTTTTGTAATTGGAAATACATCACATATACCCTTGGTTGGGCATGTGTTGTTCTAAGAATGCAATTTGATTGTGTCATGTGTTTAATAGTGATTGATTGCTTGACCTTCGGCGTGTATAAACAAACGATCTTTCCTTTTCTTTTGAAATTTATACACATGTAGCATTATATTCTAATTTTTAGAATCGAAACACTTGACTTTGATGTGTAAATACATAATTGTATATATAAATAATATATAAATAAAATATGTATATACGTGTCCGCGTCCTAGTTTTTTGAGAATTTTGTAGTGTCGTGTCCGCGTCTACGCGTCCGCGTCGTGTCGTGTCCGCGTCTACGCGTCCATGTCTGTGCAACCCAGAACCTAGGTTATTAAATAGAAAATGAAAAAAAAAAAATACAGTGAGATATTGATCAAGTTTAACATCATCAACAAGCAACTCTTCGTTCGTCTTTTAATTCATTTCACTTCTCTTGCCAAAATATCTAATTCATGTTGATTCAGATAGTATAATCTATAAAAATAAAAATTAACTACTTTGATTATGCCTCTAACTGAAATAAAAGCCCGATCAAAATGACTAATTGCTAACATGATTTGATCGATGAAGAAAATTGTTTCTAAACCTGATTGATTTTGATCGTTAATAAAAATTCTCAAAAATTACAATTCATGAAAAGGAATCTCGAGGATTACCCATGAATGACCTTTTGATGCTACTAAAACTAGGTATCAGAGATTATACGATTAAGCGGAAGCGGGTATCGGTTCGTACCTTGAACTTGAGCTCCGATTATCAAGAAAAAACAACAGCAGCAGCAGCAACAACAACAACGTTTCAACACGACGATCAACAGGTACTACAATCTTCTTGGATGAGCACAAACTTGATTCACATGCTAAGAACTTAAAACCTTTTTCTCCTAATGGTAACTCTCTTTTAGGGTTAGAGTTACCACTTTTCTTACGGTAAACTTGTGTGTGATATATGTGGAATCAAGTAACCCTTTACACATATGCTAGAGATGTTTATATAGGTTCCAAACCCTAAGGAATATGGAACCCTACCGGGCTTGCCACATACAATATGGGCGACCATATTCGGGTCCAACCCAAATATCTAACATCTCCCACTCGCACATAGTGTGTGTGGATTGTACCGGAAGAAAGAAAAGTTCATATTAGTAAATAGCCCGTGCGACTGTCGAGGTACCTGCAATTTGGGAGCTCTATAATAGCAGCTCAATATGAGTCAGCATAGAGACATCAACCCTTTAAAAATGTTTGTATCTCGTAGTATCCTAGGTCCATCAAAATCTCATTGGTCTAGACTACTCTGATCCCTCGTAGAGCTAGTCTAACCCTCATGCTAGCTTATTGTAAATACATTCACACTTGTGTTGCAACTCCAGCAAGGCAACCCAAGTCGTCGACTGTGAATATAAAAACATTCATGAGTTTGATGACCATCCTTTCGCCCTATTGCCATGAAGTTTTAAAATCAATTGCTTTCCAAGATATGTACCCTTTAAGCCGAATCATCCATGGCCATAGGACACATACTAAAGTAGCAATCACCGAATCTTTACTTAATAACAAAGTCAAAAGTTGTAAGGTTACCTGTGTATAATCTAATTATCATACGGACTCACATGGTGAGAAAAGCAGGGAACGATTTTCGCACCTCCATAGTGGTCGCAAGCACGCATAATATGAAAATGCGCTAGAGTGGAGTTTTACTTGACTAAACAAGTATATGTCACAAACTCTTACACTCTACAAATCTTGACTCAGTCGCAACTCTTGCGCCTAATCCGAAATTTCTAACTGCTCGCTTTCATCAAGCGTCATGAAAGATATTTCTTATTTGTCTATCCTTTAATGTATGATGAACAATAGGTACATTCATCATCGATCTTCACTATATATATCTCATCTTGGTATTGCCAAGGCGATGCATCATCTCATCTTTTCTCGCTCTCCTTAGCGCCAAAAGGTGACTGCTTATGTGAGTAAGCTAGTCCATACCAGGTGACATATCAATCAAGTTTCGACATAATTCATTCTCTATGCAACAATGTCAGCGTGTATATCCATGCTCATAAGTAAATAATAAATCATAGAAATGAACCATTATCAAATTATATTTATTATTAATAAATATCCATAAAACATATGCATATACGATCATCATGTCTTAGAAAAATAAATAATTAAATAAAGAGACATCCATTACCACCTACGTAAACCTAACGCCCTAACATAAGACATGAAAACATCTCTTGGTATAGGTTTAGTAAGGGGATCAACTATCATCAAATATGTAGGCATGTACTCCAAAACTATTTCTTTCTTCGCAAGAGCATCTCTAATAAAACAACACCTCCTATCAATGTGCTTAGTCTTTCCGTGGTACTTTGGGTCTTTTGCATAAGAAATCATTGATGTGCTATCAGTGTGAATTTTCACCGCATCAGTGGCGTGAGTGACAAATTAAAAACTCTCAAAGAACCTCCTTAACCAATTAGATTCTTGAACTGCAGCTTGACAAGCTACAAACTCAGATTCCATTGAAGACATAGCGACAATTGACTGTTTCTTACTACTCCATGTGATGGCCCCGCCATTTAGCAAGAAAGCATACCCTGATGTGCATTTTTTTCTCTCCTATTTCGCCATTCCAGTTAGCATCACAATAACCACTGAGACGTAGATCGGAACCCTTGTAGCATAGCATGAGATCGCTCGTCCCTTTGAGATACCTTAGTATCGTCTTGACCGCTTGCCAGTGTTAAAAACCAGGATTCGAATGGTACCGACTAACTAATCCAATAGCATAGCATATGTCAGGTCGAGTACACATCATAGCATACATCAGGCTCCCAACTGCATTGGAATAGGGTACCCGCGACATCCTATCTTTCTCTTCAGGGGTATTATGGCACATCTCAAGGCTTAATTTCTGACCTTTAGCAACTGGTGTGTCTATGGGCTTGCAATCTTTTATGTGAAATCGCTCAAGAACCCTTTTAATGTACGCCTCTTATGACATACCCAAAAGTCTCTTTGAACGATCTCTAAGGATCTTAATCCCGAGCACATAGCTTGCTTCTCCCATGTCCTTCATCTCAAAAGTTGAGGACAACCACTCTTTTGTGGCGACGACAATCTCCATGTTACTTCCAGCTATAAGGATATCATCAACATATAAGGACAAGATAAGGAAACCTTTATCGGATCGTTTAACGTACACACAATGGTCTTCTTCTATCATCGTAAATCCATTGGAAACAATGGCTCGATCAAATTTTAAATACCATTGTCTAGATGATTGTTTTAGGCCATAAATAGATTTTTGGAGCTTTCAAACTTTGCGCTCTTGACCTTTAATCACGAAGCCCTCTGGTTTCTCCATGTAAATTTTCTCATCTAGTTCTCCATTGAGAAATGCAGTTTTAACATCCATTTGATGAAGTTCCAAATCCATATATGCGACAATAGCAAGCATAAGGAGTATCGAGGCAATTCTCACCACAGGGGAGAAAGTTTCCTCGTAGTCAACACCCTCCTGTTGGGTGTAACCTTTCGCCACAAGGCGCGCCCTATATCTTTCATCTAAACCATCTGCATTGCGTTTGACTTTGAAAACCCATTTGTTTCCAATATCCTTGAGCCCTTCTGGGAGGTCAACGTATTGCCACACACCATTTATCCTCATTGATTTTATCTCTTCTTCATGTGCAATAATCCATTTTTCCCTTTTAGGAGATGACATAGCCTCTTTAAAATTCTTAGGCTTTGCGTCATCATGTGAACAAACCATGAAACTTTCCCCCTCAATCTGAAAACGACGATGAGGTACTTTTACACGTTCACTTCTCCGAGATTGGGTATTCTGATTTGATGGAGCCAATCCATTATCAGGTGGAACACTCCCACTTTCCCTAGGAGAACGAGGAATTTCTTCGTTATTCTCAACTAGACGAACTGGTGTGTCTTCCATTGACTCTTCCACCTCAAAGAGGCTAAGATCTCCCCCTACCTTGTTCCTTCTAGGAAAATCCCGTTCTAGGAAATCTACATCATGTGACTCAATCTCAGTTAAACTTCCATCAGGATGCTTACCAGTGAACACATGGCCTTTCGAGTGATCATAATATCTAATAAAGATACACTTTTTCGCTCGAGGTCCCAGCTTCCCATACCGGTGAGAACTGTTGTGTACATAAGCCGCTGAACCCCATGGCCACAAATTACCTAATTCAGGTTTTCTGCCGGTCCATAATTCATATGGGGTGGAAGGTACTGACTTCGAAGGCACACGATTAAGGACATAGGCAGCAGTCAGTAACGCATCTCCCCAAAAAGAAATAGGAAGATGAGCTTGCGCCATCATTGACCTAACCATGTCTAACAAAGTACGATTCCTTCTCTCTGCTACACCATTTTTTTGCGGAGTACCAGGAATAGTCAATTGTCTTAGGATCCCTTTTTCCTCACAATACCTTTTGAATAGGTCAGATAGATACTCGCGTCCACGGTCAGTTCTGAGAGCATTAATGTTCTTATTTAGTTGATTTTCCACTTCGCATACATAGCGTCTAAAGAAGTCCAATGCTTCTGACTTGTGGGATATCAAGTAAATATGACCATATCGCGTAAAGTCATCTATGAAAGTGATGAAATAAGAGGCTCCATGTCTTGCCTTAACATTCATTGGGCCACATATATCAGAATGAATTAATTGCAAAGGCTCAGAGGCCCTTTTGGCTGTCCCAAACGGTTTTCTAATGGCTTTACCTGCAAGACAATGTTCGCAGGTAGGCAAGGAGACTTTAGCGATGGGGCCTAAAAGACCTTCTCTAGCTAACCTAGTCATCCTTTCTTGCCCTATATGACCTAATCTAGCATGCCAAATCACAGAATCATTATTAACATCTGAGGAAGACGCAACTAATGAAATAGATTTATTAGCATCAAAAGAACTAGAATTGTCAATATCCAAAACCATAAAACCATCTGACATATAACCAAAACCATAAAACTCATTTGCCAAGCAAATCTTAACAGAATTACCCTCAAAAAGAAAACTACAACCTAGACGTAACATACTATTAACTGAAACTAAATTTCGTCGAATATCTGGAGCATAAAGTACATCATGGAGGATTATCGTGCGCCCTTGTCGTAGATTTAACATATAGGTACCAATGCCAAGTACTTCTATGCTAGTTGTGTTCCCCATATAAACTATCATGCTCCCAGCAAGAACTCGGCGATAATCTAGGAACCCATCTCGGTCCCTCACTACATGGTCGGTTGCTCCCGAATCTACAACCCACAAATGAGGAGAATGAGCAACTAATGCTTCACTAGAAACAAAACATTCATAGCGAGGAATAGGTTCATAAATTACCTTCTTTGGCTCAGTGCATTCATGAGCAAAGTGTCCTTTCTTATCACAGTTAAAGCATTTCATCTCTGCTTTGTCTTTCTTACTAGCACGCTTGCCTCTTTTGCGCTTAGGAGCGTTGGTAGTGGATGATCCATATCCATCACGAGGATTCTTAGCAGAAGAACCCTTACCCATCTTGCGCTTAGACCCATTAGTCTTATGCGAAGCAGATTCAGCAGCAAAAACATAATTGTCAGTCTTAGAAACTTCCAAGTGCTCGACTTCTAGTTCCACACGACGAGAAATATCCTTAAAAGTGCGGACATTATCATTATGTGTCATGTTTTGCTTCATCTGATCCCAAGAGTTAGGTAATGAACGAATAACAGCTTGTACCTGTTGTTCATCTGTCAAGTGATGACCTGCAGCTTCAAGTTCGCGTATCATTGATGACATTGTCCTCAAATGTTGCTTCATTGTAACATTCGGCTTTTTTTGACAAGTGTCAAACTTCATAGTCAAAGCGCGTAACTTAGCCACAGAGGTAAATCCAAATTTCTGCCTGACTGCCTCTAGCATGTCATGAGCAAACTGGTGGTTCTCAAACTCCCCAATGAGATCATTGTGCATTGATCTCAGGATCATATGACGAGTACTGCGATCCTTCTTAATCCATTCCTGGTAAGCCCCGAGGTTGCGACGGTGTTGAACTGTCTTTCCCTCCTCAGGCCGAGGCATCACATGCCCAGTTATTTCATGCAGCCCATCATCATTCAAGAGAAAAACGATATTTCGGCGCCAGATATTATAGTTGTCGCCATCAAGTTTTTCACCCTTGTTAAAATCAGCAATGATGTTCTTGGAAGCCATTTAGTCTAACATAGAATGCGAAAAAAATAAAGGATATTAAACTTATGGCACTATACACATATTAAAAAAAATAACTTTGCAGCATTAATCTAAATAAATAGAAAAACAACATTACAAGTCGCAAGATCGAAAAATCGTTAAACTCCTAATCATCTCTCGCGCCACAAGTAATATTATCTACATCTATTTAATATATGCGCAAGTTATTGGTTTTTGGGAATTAAAAAAACTCAACCAAACAACCTCCCACTCAATTATTTTAACATGTTATCAATCAAAATAATAATTCAATCAAACATGTTATCAAAACAAAATGATTATCTAATCAATCAACATGTTATCTAGACATACAATTCAGTAAGATATGAATTCAATCCAGCACCATACATGTTGTATATTAAAGAAATTAGACAATCACCACATAAATCATTCACATGTTATCATGGATAAAGCGATTAACCATATAATTTCAAAGAAACTCTATCATGTGAATCTAATTAGGTTCTGAAAATAGTTTTATTGAATTCGTAGCATCGAAAAACCTCAAGGTACCAAAATAGGGGTTGATCCGACAAACACAAAAAGAGAAACAAACAAAAAACGATAACCAAACTGAACCGAAATGTGGACCGAACCGTGAACCGGACAACGAACCAGACTGAACTGTGAACCGCGAGCTGACCCGCCCGTATGGGTTGGACCGTGGGCTGATCCACCGAGCTGGACCGCAGGCTGATCCACCGAGCTGGGTTAGACCGCGAGCTGGACCGCGAGTTGACTCGCCGATCTGACTTGGTTGACTCGCCGATCTGACTCGTTGACTAGCCGATTTGACTCGGTTATTGTTCATCGTCTTCTCCAAATTTCAGCAGCGTACAGACGCACATGACCAACTTTGGGAGACGATATCTCACTCATACGAGTTCCGATTCAAGCAAATAATATGTCAAAAGAAAGCTCTCAGAGAGCACTATCTATCTATATTAATTTTAATTAACATGGATCGACATATATACATCAAAACAATCATCAAACCACTGCTCACAAACATGATATAAAACTAGGGTTTTTGTAATATCTTTCAAACCACATGTTCAAACAATACAAAACTTTCCAGGAGATCATTTGAATCAATAATGAACATACCCAATTAAATATTTCAAACCAAAACACCTTTATCAAGATCCGAAATATTTATACATCCATTAATGATTTTTAACCCAAAAAAAAAAAAACAACAAGAACCCTAATCATGATACTATCATGTTATCAACAACTTTCAAGCAACCAAAGCAAGTTAAATCAAGCACGAAAACGCAGAAAAACAATAGCTCATGATACCAATATCAGAGATTATACGATTAAGAGGAAGCGGGTATCGGTTCGTACCTTGAACTTGAGCTCCGATTAGCAAGAAAAAACAGCAGCAGCAACAACAACAACGTTTCAACACGACGATCAGCAGGTACTACAATCTTCTAGGATGAGCACAAACTTGATTCACAGGCTAAGAACTTAAAACCTTTTTCTCCTAATGGTAACTCTCTTTTAGGGTTAGAGTTACCATTTTTCTTATGGTAAACTTATGTGTGATATATGTGGAATCACGTAACCCTTTACACATATGCTAGAGATGTTTATATAGGTTCCAAACCCTAAGGAATATGGAACCCTACCGGGCTTGCCACATACAATATGGGCGACCATATTCGGGTCCAACTCGAATATCTAACACTAGGGAACTAGAAATTAAGTCAAGGATTCCAAACGTTTAGTTTGTTGTGAAGAAGAAGATAAAAGAAATATATCAGAAAAATTTAGTTTCTGCTTTAATTACTGTGACATGTTAGTGGAAATAGGTTTTTCCCTCTGTCAGGTCATTGCCACCTCAGAAAACGCTATCAAGCAGCTGTCAATCAGTTGTTCAAGTAGCAGGATTGAACTTCAAATAGGAACAACAAACATGTAGATTTTCCCATTATACACCTATAGTGGGACTGGAAAATTGTTAAAACGGATGAGCAAACCTCCAACAGATTCGAGCCTCATTTCAGACAATGTCTAGTCCATCCAATGGCTATGAATCCCCTTCATATAAATTAAGTTGATTTCAACTCCAAAATCACATCATTTCCACAATCTACACCTACAAATTCTTCATAATTTTACTTCAATCTTCATCATTCAATCTCAAAAAATGGCTTCCAGAGTTTGTGGTCCTAGGTTTCCTCTTGAAGAAGAACAATTTGTACAGCATATGTTTTTCAAACAAGAAACAATATCAACGGTGTTACAAATTTTACGCAAACAAATTTATGGCACCTAGTTTTTGCAAGGTTCGTTGTAAAAATGCGGAACTTAAGAGACCGTGATGCTCCTGCATTGTCTAACCATTTTCGATCAATTTCTCATGTTGTCAACCAATTTATAATTATGGAAATGCAAGTTGATTGAAGTAGGATTGACGGTGGATGAATTGATCCAAAGAGCTGCAGCGATGTGGAAGAAAATTAACGGGAGACCTTTTGGGCATTTAGCTTGTTTAATGTTCTTGTTTTCGTTAAGAAATCAATTACTTTATATGTGTAAGTCTAAATATAACTCAAATCGCTTAATATAAAATGAAAGTCTAATTTAAGGTCTAAATATTTTTGATTAATTAATATTACTGCCACTTCTTTTACAAGATAAAAACTTAAAAAATAATGAGAACTTAAATAATTACATCAATAAAAATTTAGTATAATATTTTGCTTCCTGGTTTTCTTCATTTGACGTAACTTCCATTCAACGCGCTCTTGAACTGTTTATCTTTTGTTTTTGAATTTTCGGTTGTTAACTTTCAAGACTATAGCTTTTTTTTTGCTTTTTAACGAAACATTTTGCTGGGTTAACTTCTAAAATTTGCACAGATATTTCCTTTTCACCATTTTCAATTTTTTTTAAATTTCCACAACTTTTATTTATAGCAGCCTCATGTTTTGCTTCACAGAAAAGACAAATTGCCTTATGAGACATTTTAAAAGAAAGATTAATGGAAAAAATTCAAGAGAATATTGAATTTTGGTGTGAGTTAGATGTTTAAATGGGTTGGATATATATATAGGGGGAAAATATTCGTTATGAAATTTGACCATTGTCGGCTCAGTATGAAATGACCGGCTCACACAGGGCCGAGGCTCGGTTCTGATTGAGCCGAGGCTCGGCCTTTTGTGATCAGAGCCGAGGCTCGGCCTTTTGTGAGCCAGTCGTTTCATACTGATACGGTCGTCTTAATGTGACTCGAAAACCCTCTCCCACTGCCCAAAACTCAGTTCATCCATCCACCTGGACAGGCATACCTCTAAATTTGATGGGGCCCATTGTAGTTTCTCTAATCTTAGAGATTTAGACATCCCATGAATATTTTGAATTATAATTTTTGTTAAAGTGTGAGCAAAAATGAATCTGAGGAGAGCGAAATCGAATTCACTCACTTGGACCTAGTCAATATATATTATTTTAAATAAGATCAGGTCACCCACACTATATTCACCCATAAAATTCACACCCATTTTTAAAGCTACTCCATTACCACCATTTTCTCCATCATGGATGACCAAAAAAGAACAACTTATGTAATAATTTATTCTTGTTCTTGAATGATAAAATCATAGCTATTTAGTTTAATTAACAAAAACAAAATTTTAAAATCAAGCAAATAACAATAAACGAGAAGAAGAAAGACTTCGACTATAAAAACTAAACATCAACAAATCATGTAAATCGTAACATCAAACAAGGTTTCTTATCAAGAATAACATATTGGGAAGATTCAAATTATCAAGATATAAGGTCGTGATAAGCAGGGTCGTACAGTTCTTCGCATCATCTAATACTCTTATCTGGTGAGTCTTAAATTTCTTAAATTTTAATTGGCTTTTTAATTTTATTTTTTTATGGTTATAGATTTTGATTGAATTTTCTTCGTATTGATATATAAACGAAAATGAGTACTCGATCATCGAAAAACATCGGAAAGGGAGAATTTTATAAAATAGGAGATATGATCAAAAGAAACCTTTGTCATATATGCTCGCTAAGGTGTTCATGGTGGTGGTGATATACAAATCTTTCCTAATTACAAAAATTATTTTGGCCATGATCAGTGTTGTCGCGGTGGAGTAGATGGTAATGGACCTGTATTAAAATAGTGTAGAAAATGGGAAAGTTTTATGTGGTGGGTATACTTTGTAAGGATAGTTTGGTATGAACTAGAAAAATATATTGGCTAACCTTGACTTATCGAGTCGATTACGATATTTATTTTCTTCGGATGCATTTTTCCTCTCCCTATAACAAAAACAATTATCATTTTGGATTAGATGTTGGTAGGTTTCACAATCCATTAAACACCCCCGCCCATTAGATTAAGGTATTTATGTGATTTCTAAAAGAAATGGGGTTAACTATAAAAAGATTTAAGTCGCTTCGCTTGGTTTAGACGTTTAACTGGTAGGTATGTGTGCCTTGAGTATGTATTTATTTTAGCATGCTAACTTTTATAATTGTCCAACTTTAAGATTTAAGTTAGAAAATTGTTGTAGTGATCTACACTACAAATGCATTCAGATCTACTTAAAGATTTAGGTTAGGTCGGTGTTTGAGTTTAGGATAAACTCAAACATATTTTGGGACAGTTAATTTAGGTTTAGGAAAACCAAACTAAGTCGGTCAAATATTTGGGATTAATCCAAAACATTTACTTATCCTAAAGTCTAAGAATTTAATAGACAAGTTAAAAAAAACCCAAACTTGTAGGATAAGTAATATGTCTACTATATAGGAGGCCTAGGCTATGAGTTTTAGCTATGGAATCCTCAATGGAATTCTCGAGAGAGATGTGAGGGATTCATCCTAACTTTTGGGGTGGTATGTGAGACACCTAATTGTGTAAGGAGTACATCATTATGGTGCTTATGGAATACTTATCGATGTTGGAAGATATTTCGTTATGGAGTATTCTCATGGAGATATTGGTAAGACATCGACGTTAAAGAGAAGATCATCTTGGTGGAGTTGGAGTAGATTATTGGTGTTGAGCAGAAGGTGTCCATGGTAATTTATGTCATGGTGTGCAGAGAAAATCATCTCATTGTGGTAAATAATATGGTAAACGTTATCACGTATGGGTGAAGACTTTGATCTTATAGAGTTTTTGTTAGAGAAATGATCGGTCGAACTCGCAAGTGTTGCTATATTAAGCTTGTTTGTCAATGTTAATGATCAAAACTATAAGTCTTGATTTCTAGTCTACTTATAGTGATGCCTCAGACTAGGATAGATTGTGTAGTTGAGCATTAGACTTCACGACGTTCATCAATTGAAGAGGGAGAACTACTAAGGCGATCTTGTGGAACTTCATCAACAAAAGGTATGTGGAAAATAAAACTCATATATCACTTGGAAAGTCTATTTCTACTCTATCTCCTATATTGAGACAAAAGTCATATTACGATAGTTTTCAATTATACACATTTGAGATTTCGAGCTGAGTTTAACTCGCTTACATATTTCTTGGAATATGTGTTAGTAAGCTTTCGCTTCAACCAAGTTCATCTTATATACTTGACGAAAGTCAAAAGATGATCATGTGAAAATCGTCGGGTAACATCTTACATGGTTTGTGTGATACAATCATTTGGTGTAGACTTGGAATGTTTCGTTATGATTATTTCAATAACTTGAAAATTTCTTTGATGCTAATAGTGTGTGAAAATGGCTATAGTCATCCTCTAAGAAAGTTTCAATGATTGAAATAAGAGTTTAGAATACTTAACCATCATTGGATTATAAACATAGTGTGCATTCTTGCATGTATGTGATCCATGACCGGAACTAAAGTATGCTTACCCATATGCGTACTTGCAGTTTTGAAATTCCGTGTACCAAGTACAAATACCGGTACACATACTTGTGTACATTACAAAAATAATCAGATTTAGCCACGGAAAAAGCGTGTGGCTATAAATCAAAAATTCGTGGCAAAAGATAAATAGCCACGGATGCCTCCCCGTAACAAATAGTCCAGTGGCTAATAGTTTTTGCCACGACGTTAGCCACGGTTTTTACCTCGTAACTATTGGTTCATGTTCATTTTCCACGGATTTGACTGTGGCTAATCAAGGGATAATATCCACATGTATGTATCAATTAACCACGGAAATACATCAGTCGTGGCTATTGTTCAACTATTTGATGCAATACTGGTCCGACAAAAGTCCATTCCACTTTTAGGACTTCTGGTACTTAATAGTTTAGAATGGAGATGAAAAGCATATTTGCTTATGCTACCAAAATTCTAAGAAAACATCATTCATTCATTCAAACAAATATTACAAAGTCATATTTGATTACATCAAAATTTAGCAACAAAAAAAAAAGATCCTAACAATTTATCTTGAACATTAAAATTAAAATGATTAAACCAGAGGATGATGTAACATTTCTTCACATCAGATGTCAATCAACAAGTATCTTCCTGACAAAGAGTTCACTCCCAATACCATTTATTCAGTTTCATCAAATTCACATCTTGCAACTCTTAGGTAGACTTCTTCCTGTGTTATAACAGAGATTGCATAACTTTAATCCCACAACTACCACTAAAAATAAGTCGGTTCAAAGTTCAAATTATGCATTAACAAATCACCGACGACTTAGATTTTTTATTTAAGATAAGGTCTGCCAATACTTGTATCGTTGTTTCAGATGTATTAGACAATATTTAAGTGTGAAATAAACATGGAATCATGGATCCATAAAATAAATAAATTAGTAGGTACTTTGCATGCACAAAGTCCAGCATAGCATACCTTAATGATTTGAGAAAGCACACCCCGCACCATATAAAGATAAAAACGGAAATCCAGAGGGAGATCAGTGATGACTACTAGTAAGTAAGCGACATGAGATTTAAGAAAACCAAATATACAAGAAACTCAAATGGATGTAGAGTACTACGCTTCCTTCAATAGAATCCTTGATGTCATTGTTTACTTTACGTCCAATAATTTGGCAGAACTTAGACAAAGTAATTGATTTTTATTCTTTTCCTAACGGTCGAGTAACTTTGTAGTATTGATTCCCCGTTCGTCGATAGCCCCAGGGACTGCCACATTGATAAGTTAACCACGCAAAAAATAGTAGATCCTTAAACACTATTAAATCCATTTTCATGTATACAAATATCTCCAAGTTTAACATATGAAAATGGCCAAATAGAAAAAATTCAGGAAAAGTGTTACTTTACTTTTTCAATTTTAAAAATAGGCCAAATTCCATCCTTTTCCTGAAACGGAGGTAGTATTAAAGAGATCATTAGTCAAAGGATCTACAGGAAGGCATTTCTTTACAAATGAATCTTCTCCGAGGGAACTGTTGATCTGAGGCAACATATTATGACTTTTCAGATTCACCGAGTGTATACAATAATCTCATCAAAGCATCCTAGAGAAAGGTAGATGGGTCATTTGCACCACCAACACCTGTTCTAGCATTTTGTATGGGCTTGCATTTTCAAATACACCAAAGCAATGAAGATTAATTAATTTTAATTCCATTCCATTTTAAAAAGAAAAATCAAACAAAAATAAAAAACTGAATCCTATTCAACAAACCTAGATCGGGATACCTACCAGTCTCAGATTAAAATCCTCATAATTCATGTCGACAATATTCTAGTGATAATTTGTTGCCTTTTTTCATCTTGGTAAGGAAGTTCAACTTAGATCCTGATTAATGCCTCCTGATTTCTTTGTTGCTGGAGGTTGTGGGTTGTCATCCATATTCTTGCAAGAACCACAAATCAGCAATTAAAATTTAAGTACATCAACGATTAATGACACATTTACCAAAAAATAAATAATCAAAGAATGAATTGATAAAAAAAAACGCAATAAAAAATTAATAACGATTAATCAGCATCATCATCCCAGATTTCCGGTATTGTTATTGATACATTTCTTTCTCCATGATGAATCCAGTTCGTATAACTTTGCAACATCCCAGCGAAGACTAAATGATCAACAATTACACCCCGCTCTTTCCCATCAAAAAATTTACATACATTATAGGGACACTTCAATTTTCATTCCCTATTAAGCTTGCCATGGAAGTAGGCATAATCTAGGAATGCATTTTCCATTTCTCATACTCTGGAGAAATTGAGTCACCCTGCTGTTATCCATGTTCTTTTAATCAAAACTCAAACTAAAAAACAACTGCAAAGGTATGTTTAACTATTGAGATGGCATTCTATAAAAACAAAAAAAATAACATACTAGAAAATAAAAACCAAGAAAAAGAATTTGCTTTCAGAAGAATGTTAAAATCCTGAACCAAGAATCCAAATGTATCCTTGCATCATCCAAACAACTTGATTTAGTACCAATGCAAACAAGGACATACATTACAAGTACCTAAGCATCCTAAATGGGAGCAGTAAAATATTCAACAAATGGAGAACCATACACGAAATTTAACTCCAAAGCTTATGTTAGGCAAAACATTTATACTAAAATAGTTTGATCATATAGATAGCTCTGCGCAGTCGTCAATTTCTAATGATTATTTAACAACTTAATTCTCTAGTTTTTATTTAGGAACTTGTACTTAGCCCTTTAGTTCTAGTTCACACTGAACTCTATGACTAGCTAAGGCACACAGCTCAAAAATTAGGTTTTATTAAATTTGTAAAACTGTTGCATGATGACTCAACTCGGACGGTTACTGGTAAGGTGCAGTAAGCTGTAATTCTAAGATGTTTGTCATACCATCTACTCTTGATCAGATATAAAGTTGTAAACCCATAATTTTATTTAAGAAAGACATGTTAGGAACCCTAAGCCTTGTCGATAAATGCAATAATCTAACCAGACGAAATATCATTCTGCTGATTCATAACTGTGTGACTTGGTCCTCTCCATAAGATAAACTGAACTACGTACTGATGTGCAAATGAAACTAATTATAGAAGAAGTGGAAAACTAACAAATAAAAAATGATGTCTTAGCATCCACCCATGGCAGATACTCACGGTTGTTTGTCAAAAAACCGAAAGGATTTCAAGTAGCCATTTAACTTCTGATTGCAGGTTTGGTACAGTCTTCTGGTCTCTGGCTCTTCCTAAAACTAGCTTTCAGTAATATGTTTTGTACGCAAAACAATCTAATAGTAACAGTTTTTTTTCTTCTCTTTTAATAGAATAGAGAACTCGTGGCTTTTGAACTCAAAATATCCAAACACCCATGATTGAGTTCGGAATGTGTAAGAAGCCTAAAAGAAAGCAAAATATCAGGAAAAAAAAAAATCTTTTGAATGATACAAATAGGAAAAAAAAATCATGGAAATTGGAATCATATGGCATATAGATAAACAAAGACCTAAATAGATCTGATGTTAAAGCAAGAACCTGAATTGGAATTTTAAAACAAAAATTAAAGTTTATAATTAACAGAAACACCAAATAGGAAATCAAAGGAACAAGTAACCAAATTTCTTACCAGCTTGCGAAAGTATAATCTGAGCAAAATCGAGAAAGAAATTGATTGATTTCTCTATTCGAAATGTGATCCAATTAATATCTGGTAAATAATCCAAATCAAACAAGATAAAACTGTTAACCAATTTAAAAAAACTGAAGACCGATATACAATTAAAACTCCTTTCAAAATATACAAGAAATTGATTGATTATACAAAATGAGCTAAAACTTATTTCAAAACCCTAGTATCAGAAAAATCAAAATAAAATCTAGGTCTACACAAACCCCAACTTACTTGAAAGATTGTCTTCTTTGTGTGGAGAGTTTCAAAGTACTAATTATTTTTTGTTTATCCATTAACGAAGAAGACGAGGAAAGAGGAGAGTTGAGGGGAACTGGGGAGTTACTTCTCCATGACTTAAGATTACGGAGAATTTTACGGATTATATTTTAATCTTGAACAACATTAGCTACGACAGTCTACTTTTATCCCGAAACAAAAAGCCCACAATACCCACGGCCCATCATGTCGTCACTACATGCGATTTGGAAGTTTCATAACTTATAAACCTGGCCCCGTAGCAAAATCTCAATCTCGCCGTGAGAAATGAGTGCTCTATTGCCACAATTTTGATTTAGGCGTGGCAATATGTGATCAATACCCACGGATACACAAATCCGTGGCAGTAGGGCCGTAGCTAAAAGTTATCATTTTTGTAGTGGTAAGGTATATGTCCGGGAATTTCTGCTGGGATTTGGAAATGTACTAAGTATACGTAGACGTTTGCATAATGGTGAACCCAAACTCAGACCGGCTACTTAAGTATGCGTACATGTTTGCATACTTGAGTGGTTAAAGTTCTAAAATCGGTTTGCTCATGAACTAATACATTTATATATTAAGGAATGCATTCTTTGCAAACCGTGGCTATAGTGTTCATGAATTGTTTCGAGTAAATCAAACCAATTTTGCTTCAATTGTGTTCTTGTATACTTCTATGAGAATATAGCAATTGAACAACTCTTTAACTAGTTTCATTTGAGTCATTTGAACTAGTTATGGTTAAGATGAATAAGGTTGATATGAGATTGTTCATATAGCTAACCTAGATTAACTACGGTTGATCCAACATGGTGTACACGTTTATGCACAGTTACTAAACCTAAATGAAGGTACATTTCCTTTGTGTATAACAATCTAAGTTCGATCTAACGGTTGAAAAATATTAGCTTGAATCTAATAAGGTTTTCATCTAACGATGAATATTGAACGCTTCGTTACCAAGGTAACTTAGATTGCAAACCATGATTTGAAAACTATATAAAGGAGAACTCTAGCAGTTGGGAAAACTAATCCCCACACCTCTTGTGTGATACTAGTTCTATAAGCAAGAGTCGATTCTCTTTAAACCTTAGGTTTTTCAAGAAACCCTATAGGTTAACGACTTAAAGACTTTATTGGGATTGTGAAGCCAGACCCAACTATTTTCTCTATAGTTGCGTGATCTGATCATGTGGTTTCTATCATGTTTGAGTACTATCTTATTTAATATTGGCTCGAGATTTAATCTCCGATAGGCAAGATAAAAAGTAGTCACAAACATCTTCGTCTCATCGTTTGTGATTCCACAATATCTTGTTGCGCTAGCATACGATTAAGATTATTACGTGGTGATTGATAATACTAGGATGTTCTTCGAAAATATAAGTTCGGTTTATCAATTGGTTCATATGCACCTTGATTTATCAAAATATGGAACAAAACTCGTAGGTATTTCTGTGGGAGAAATATTTATATATTTCAATAGACTTTTTGTGTGAGACAGATTTGTTTATCAAGTCTTCGACTTTGGGTCATAACAACTCTTAGTTGTGGGTGAGATCATCTAAGGAAATCAAGTGCGTAGTATCCTGCTGGGATCAGAGACGTAAGGAGCGTAACAGTACCTTGAATTAGTGTGAGATTGATTAAGGTTCAACTACAGTCCAGTCTGAAGTGCATTGGTAGTATGCCAGTATCTGTAGCGGCTTAATATAGTGTGGTATTCAAATCAGGACTAGGTCCCGGGGTTTTTCTACATTTGCGGTTTCCTCGTTAACAAAACTTTTGGTGTCTATGTTATTTCTTTTCTGCATTATATTTTGTTATATAATTGAAATATCACAGGTTGTGCGTTGAATCGATCAATTAGTAAATCCAACCTTTGGTTGTTAATTGAAATTGATTGATCCTTGAACATTGGTCTTTGGTACCATTCAAGTTATTTCTCTTATATTCAATTGGGTTCGCAAATCCCTATTTACTGATTGCGGATTGAATTGAGAGATAGAGATATAAAACTCTTTGATATACTTTTCTCTAGGTTGAGTCTAACTGTCTAGTTCATTCTCTCGAAAATATATTGGAGTTTGTCTATTCAGATTGCCAAACAAAATATTGGGTGTGGTTTTTAGACCCCCGCTTTTTCAGTGTTTGTGAGAGTTCTTGGTGTTCGGTCACGTTGTGGTGAGTGGATGGGTTGATTAGTCAATCAGGATGTCTAATTCTCAGTTGATTCTATAATAAATAAAAAGGTCGTAGCCGTTTGGTGGATGTAGAAAATATACACACATTGTATATATTGTTGAACCATGTTAAATATGTGAGTACTTTACTTATTGTTGCTTTTGTTTATGGCTTACATCTGTGTGGTTCTCTTTCTCTTCTTCTTATCCTAGATCATAGTGAGGTTCATGGAGCAATATGAGAGATCAAGTATTTCTTGTTAGCTATTTTGTTTCCGTAGTATTAGCATATAAATGGATCTAAACCCCAACAATTGGTATCATAGCTTTAGGTTGGATAGAAGATTTGAAGAGAATTTTTTTGGGGGGTTTTCCGGTGCCAACAAATTTTGAAGACAAAGGATTTGGTTTCATCAAATATGTGAGAATTTGATGTTACAGCTTCCGAAGATGCATAGTTTGATATTTTCAAGTATATGTGGGATTTGATTGCATCTGTTTCGGGAGAAAAGAAAAGTAAAGCGAACTTCTGAAGAAATGAGATTATATCAGGTGATATGCATTCGATATGGTCAAGATGTATCGTCTTGATGTTTGTGGTGCTCTGCATTGGAGATTTGACATTAATACTTATTGGAGATTAAACCCTATAAATGGATTCAAGTAAGTTTATTTATTATTTATACTTCGTACCATATTATTGTGAGTTGTTTGAAAAACATGTGTAGATTATTTTTCAATTAATTTGTGTTTGCTTGGCAAGACACAATAAGGCAAGCATATCGTAGTTTGGATGAAAATTTTGGTTTGTATATCATTGGAAGTAAAGATAAAAAATATTATCATGTCAAAGTCTCATTATTGTTCCAAATCAAGAGAAACAATAATTTGGTTATCAATCGTCATCGGTTGGATCATGTTGTTGTTTTTCTTTAACCTGTAGTTAGAGAATGTAAAATTAATTCATACTCGTTGTACCTTAGTTGTTTGTTCCAATAAGGATTTAGGGAATTCTCGTAGTAGGTTTTGTTTAGGAAGTATTGATCGTTGGCCAGGGTTTGATATGTTCCAAAAGTGAAGAGTTTGATTCTCAGTATAAGTATTGGCTACAAATAGTTACAAAACAGTGATCATTGGATGAAGATGTGATACTGGTTGTGATGGATCTATGGTATCTTCTTTTTTTGTATAAGAATTAGTTTATCAATACACTTTGTAGGGTTTGTTTTTGTGTTGAGTTTCACATTGTGTCATTGAAGAACAATGTTTAGGAGTTTCTCTCGTACTGTTTCCAATGGATAAGCTAGATAGTTTGTGATATTTTGATTCTTGTCGATGATGTTCAGTCGAAGAGTTATTTGGTTGTACACCATTTGAAGTCGATCAGAGCTGATTGAAGTGCAAGACCGTTGGAAGAAACAGGTTGGGATATTTGTATTTTGGATACGTTCCTATTTTGGTAAAGACCTGTTGTGAGGAATTAAAAAAGGTATTACATGGAAACTTCAAGAGTTTAAAGAATAAAGATACAATTTTACATAATATATGTGGTGGTGTGGTTATGGAATCTAATGCATACCACTTAGGAGAAAACATGATGTAGTTAGAGAATGTAAAATTAATTCATACTCGTTGTACCTTATTTGTTTGTTCCAATAAGGATTTAGGGAATTCTCGTAGTAGGTTTTGTTTAGGAAGTATTGATCGTTGGCTAGGGTTTGATATGTTCCAGAAGTGAAGAGTTTGATTCTCAGTATAAGTATTAGCTACAAATAGTTAAAAAACAGTAATCATTTGATGAAGATGTGATACTGGTTGTGATGGATCTATGGTATCTTCTTTTTTTGTATAAGAATTAGTTTATCAATACACTTTGTAGGGTTTGTTTTTGTGTTGAGTTTCACATTGTGTCATTGAAGAATAATGTTTTGGAGTTTCTCTCATACTGTTTCCAATGGAGAAGCTAGATAGTTTGTGATATTTTGATTCTTGTCGATGACGTTCAGTCGAAGATTTATTTGGTTGTACACCATTTGAAGTCGATCAGAGCTGATTGAAGTGCAAGACCGTTGGAAGAAACATGTTGGGCTATTTGTATTGCGGATACGTTCCTATTTTGGTAAAGACCTGTTGTGAGGAATTAAAAAAGGTATTACATGGACACTTCAAGAGTTTAAAGAATAAAGATACAATTTTACATAATATATGTGGTGGTGTGGTTATGGAATCTAATGCATACCACTTAGGAGAAAACATGATGTAGTTAGAGAATGTAAAATTAATTCATACTCGTTGTACCTTAGTTGTTTGTTCCAATAAGGATTTAGGGAATTCTCGTAGTAGGTTTTGTTTAGGAAGTATTGATCGTTGGCAGGGTTTGATATGTTCCAGAAGTGAAGAGTTTGATTCTCAGTATAAGTATTGGCTACAAATAGTTACAAAACAGTGATCATTGGATGAAGATGTGATACTGGTTGTGATGGATCTATGGTATCTTCTTTTTTTGTATAAGAATTAGTTTATCAATACACTTTGTAGGGTTTGTTTTTGTGTTGAGTTTCACATTGTGTCATTGAAGAACAATGTTTTGGAGTTTCTCTCGTACTGTTTCCAATGGAGAAGCTAGATAGTTTGTGATATTTTGATTCTTGTCGATGATGTTCAGTCGAAGAGTTATTTGGTTGTACACCATTTGAAGTCGATCAGAGCTGATTGAAGTGCAAGACCGTTGGAAGAAACAGGTTGGGCTATTTGTATTGCGAATACGTTCCTATTTTGGTAAAGACCTATTGTGAGGAATTAAAAAAGGTCTTACATGGACACTTCAAGAGTTTAAAGAATAAAGATACAATTTTACATAATATATGTGGTGGTGTGGTTATGGAATCTAATGCATACCACTTAGGAGAAAACATGATGTATGAGTTTGACAAGGCTATGATTTAGGCGTGTTTTTCCATCAACCTTTTATTATCCATTGGATATTCGATTTCCTGATGATTAGTGTGAGACTTTCTGTTGGATTTAGATACACTATAGCGATGATAATATTTGGGGGGTTGCTCGTTTGTTACAGTTATTAAAATTGATTTCAATAGTGACAGAGCCTGTAGATATGAAGGTAAAATTTTGTTTTGAGAAATTTGGTTCAGTAATGGTATAGTTTCCATCAAGTTATTTTCTTTACATAGCATAAGAAAGTAAATACAACAACATCTTTAATTACATTGAGCTTAAGGAAGTTGCCAAAGGTTTCAGATTATGGCTGGGAGTGATTGGGTCTTTGTGTGAAGGGCGGATTATCAGATTTTGAAACGTTGGTGTACATTTAAAGAAATATTAGGAAAGGGATATGCACAAGGTAAAATGTGTGACATTATGCATTGTTACGAGGGTAATAATAAATTCTTCAACGTTAGTCAAAATTCTATTCGAGTCCGATTATGTTGTGGTTTGACTGTCGCGAAGTCGAAACTACATGCTTGCTTAAGAAATTTATAAAATACTAGATTGAAAATTATGTCAAAGCCCATTGAGGTTTCTTAAGTGGTATTGAAATCTTTGTGTATCAGCCGTCAAAGTTTTTTTGAAGCTGGACACGTTTGGTTGTGAAGTATGTATGCAATAGTTCAAGAAATGATGAGGTTTTTGGAGAAGTAAAACTAAATTGGTGGTATATGGTCGTAGAATCATGATCTAATAATAGATAGGCTCCATAAAGAAAGATTCATAGATATGAGCTCGAGATTGGCACACAGTGACAATGATCCATGGATTGGTTGTATTTGGTGCGCAAATAGAATCATACTCAATATGCTTTGGTACAAATAAGAAGGTTAGTTTCTTTAAAGTTAACATAAAGGTTGTTTTATTATAAACTAATGCAGAGTATCTTGTTAACTCACTTTAGAGGACATGCTCGTGGAAAAATAGCAAATATATGATCAGTTATTTAAAGAAGCAATTGACTTAGTTTAGAGACGAAGACTAAGGTAATGGTTCTTATAAGGGTGCTGCTATTGTGGTAGTTTCAATTTTTGGTCGAGTAGTTATTGATATCATACCTACGAGTATG